>CM071596.1:226975500-228225500 GCA_036435485.1 Saposhnikovia divaricata | reverse complement strand
TTAAATTCTCGCAATAGATTACATTGATCTGTTCAAAATAATAGGCTATAATTGTCTAAGAAATAAAGAGCAGTCACATTGTAACTAAGACTATTTAGGACTACAAAAAATAAATGATAACATACCATAGTCAATGTGAATGCGGTAGAAAGTATCTCCTCATTGTCTTTGAGATATCATAAGAGGAATTTGCAGTCTTTTTAAGTCGTCCTCCTTCATACTCACACAAATAATTCCAGTGCCATACTTCACAATGAAAGCCATAGAACCAATTATTATTTAAACTAGCTAGAATACCTACTACCTAGAACTCCTAGAACTCAAGAATATGCAGCACAATTTCATGTCAAATTAATAATTGTGCGGCAGCATAGATTTATGCATTTAATATAGCATATGTAACCTTACATTAATTTTAATTGTAGATGTTACTAGGCACACCAGTCACCATTCAGGGCAACTATTCATAGCCCCTGCACCTATATTACTACTGGAAAAACACTTCCTGCACACACATTTTCTGCATCAACCTATAAAATACCATTCCCATGTCTCTACTACTACTGCTCCTGGACTAATTGAAACACCACTGAAAGATAAAAAAAAATCACATAATGTGTTTAATGTAGCCACACCAAACTGAAAATTTGTTTAAGTAATTTTAACAAACAGTTGGTGGGTAAAAAAACTGAAGGTAGGAAGCTTGAAACTCGAACACAAACACAAATTGCAAAAATTGAACAATAACATATATACATACGTACATATAACAAAATTGTAAAAATCGAACACAAACACAAATCCTCGAACAATAACATATATACATACAAATAAAAGGATAAACCGAGCCAAAAAATCTTAGAGCCTGATATGCAGTTACAAACCAATCAAATACATTAAAAAAACAAAGAAAAGATTCGAGCAAAGTACCAAATCGAGCAAAAACGATTACTCTAAGCTACTTCCTGAACAGGCTCCAAGCTACTTCTTAAACAAGTTCCAAGCTCCAAGATCTGTTAATAAATCGAACGAAAAATGATTAGTTGACCTAATATTGAAAAGGGGTTCAACGAAGTATAGTAAAAATTGAATTAATCGACCTAATATTGAAAGGGGGTTGATGCGGTATATTTTTATGTTCGTTCACAGGGAGACAGGTTTTATCAATTTTAATTTAATTTTCACGAATTATTTCTATATTAAAAATAATTATTGAGAATTTTTATATAACTAAATAATGCAAATAAATGTGTTTTAAAGCCGATTAACTAAAAATCTAGGGCAACCGGATTCACCATGTTTACACCGAAACAAATTATACGGATGTAGTTAATTTAAGGGATTAAAATAATTAGAGCATGTGTTAATCTCTCTCAAGCATTAACGCCCTCGGAAATCCAATTATGCTCTCGCACTAAAATTCAATTCTGTTAATCGTATGTATGCCTCTAGTGAATAAAATCTCTCGATCTATTATTCCTATTTGCAAATAATTAATTAATGATACCGGCCGATAACAAAAAATAAATTTCATAACATATCGATTAGAATTATTTTATATCCGTTAAACAACTAATAAGATTAAAACATTATCGTGGTGTAAACATGGCTCCCCCTTACACCCTAGAAATAAACTACTCACTCATGTTATTAATAGAATTGACAAAAATAATTAAACAAGACATGTAAAACATATATTAATAAACAAGATAAAATTAAGGAGTACCTCAATTTTGCAATAAAATAGAGAATTTAAATCAAGGTGTACATAAAAGAGAAGAAAACCAAGCCCCTAATCCTCAAAACTATAGCAGCCGAATGAATGTAGATGTGGTGTTGTAGAATGTGCAGTGTACTTTCCCTCATCTAATGCCTAAACTAGAATCAGATGCCCCCTATCCTACTGAAAACTACTTCTATTTATAGGCCAAGTTAGCACACCAAATTAATAAAATAAAATGAAAAGAATTAAAAAGAAATAAATACAGCACACCACTTATAAAACACAGCCGAAAGCGAACCACAAACAGCAAAAGAATTCTCCACTGCACTCAGTCATCCGCGAATTCCCAGTCGCAGGAACGGGAAGTGCAGGACACGCGCTGCATATACTGCCAGCCTTTGGGCGCGTGCGTCCCACTCGCGCCACTGGCGAGTGAAAGCGGGAAAACTGGCCGACAGCTTTTTGTAGTGTATTTGCTTTGAATATTTCTTTTATTTGTTATTCATTAACACATCATTTTGCACGCACTGATGACCTGCTAAAACATTTGAAGTCACCGGGGCCTATTTTGTTTTACATGGATGGGCTCCGTAGAAATGCTTTTTAATCCGCACAGCTTATAATTTTAAATTAATAAATAATTAATTTATTCCAAAAATTATAAAAATAAATATCTAATATTATTAGATATTTATAAATATAATTTTCTAAATAAATTAAATATTTATTAATATATATAAATCCTTAAGTCCTAAGCTGCGGTATATTGAGGGACTGAAATCAGGCTCCTTTTTCTTCCATTTTTAGCTCCAAAGTAGCTCTTTAAGCCCAAATTCTTCCAAACGTAGAAATTCTTGTCTTCTACAATAAAACATTAAGATTTATTAAATAAATACCCAAATTAATGCAAAATGCAATTAAATACGGGAATAAAATCATCTAAAATATATATAAAAATATATCCTATCAGGGGTTTAACGATTTGCGCAATTTGAGCTGAGGTTGTGTTAATTTGAGTTGGGGGTGTGTTAATTTGAGCTAATTGAAGAAAAGAGGGGTTAGGGTTCTTCAGCGCGAGAGAGGGGAGGGGGTCGTGTTTTTTGTTTTAGTTGATGTTTTTGAAGGGAGATGGGGTTTTTTAGATTATATGTTTTTTGTTTTTATATTTTTAATGATCAAAGAGCCTGAGCGGGAGTTGAATTTTGGCTAAGAGGGAAATATTTTGCATAAGGGGGGAAAAGAAAAGGGGGAAGCGCAGTTATATTTTTTTAAAAATAAACTCCAGACATCGTTTTTACGAAGAAGTGATGTATTTACTACTATTAGACATCGGTTTAGTCTTTACTGATGTTAGAGAGACTTTTAACATCAGTGGCTTTCTAATCGATGTCTAAAGTGTGATGTCTATTGCAGTTTTTCTAGTAGTGGTTGATGAGGATGAATCACAATCAAGTGAACAACCAGCATCCTCTAAGAATGAGAATGTCAAAGTGAAGACCAAGAAGCCTGTAGGAGATGGACCTAGAACTGAAAAATATGTTAAGTTTGAATCAGCTAAAAAGAATGAATCTGTGAATAATGTGGCTAAGAAGAAACAAAACAGAAATGGTAAACTAGGGATTAACAAGGATAACAATTATACTTATGTGCCTAATGCCCCTAGGAAAACATGCCAAAACAGTTTTAGTACTAATCATTTAACTCATGCTTGTAAGAAGCCTGTAGGTAGTTTGCCTAAACCTTTCTATGATTGCTCTGTGCCTTTAAGACATAGAGATTCTCCATTTTGTGATAAATTTGATTGTATGCCATGCAACGTGAATGTTATGACTAGTTGTTTCAATTTAAGAAGACAATCATTGATGGTTGTATCAGTCACAATTCTCACACACACTACACAAGGGCAAAGTCTTCAAGTCCTCCTAAAGCTAGAAAGGTACCTTTGTCACCTAAGTCTGAGAACTCAAGTTCTGAGACTGCTTGTTAGGTCCAATAAGATTGTAGAAGGGGGGGTTGAATACAATCTATATCAATTTCTCAAAATTTATTAGTTAAATAATTTTCACTTAAACGAATATTTTGTGCGGAATAAATTGATACGGATTTCAAGTTGAATATAATTGTATATTAACTTGATGTGGTGTTACAAAATCAATACAAACTATTATCAAGTGTTTAATAACTAATTAGAAAATTCGACATGAACTTTTCTAATTTAGTTAATAAATCTCAAGATAAGTACTAGGAAACTTAATTCGCTAGTAGTACAAGAATCACAAGTAGACAAGTTCTATTGGATAGAATATTACAAAGATGATGAACTTGAATTTATGTGAATTAATTTGTTCTTGGTGTTCTTGATATTTGAGAGAGAACTGCTGTGTATTTCTGTATTTTTCTGTTGTGTTTCTTCACTGTCTTCATTCTGCTGCTTCTGCTGATTTATATAGGTCTGTACTAATTAGATATGACTTAAACTACTTCAAGACCTATTAAATCAGCTGTCAGCATGAATTAATCTTGCTCCAAGACATAATTAAACCTTAGATATGACTTATTTTCTGTCGGTATGACTTAGAAAATGTGTCGGTATGACTTAATCTTCAACAGTGTGGTCGGTATGACCTAAACCACTTTTGTCGGTATAACTTAATACCTTTCCAGAAATATCTTGTTTCAGTATGACTTATTTCCCTCGGTAAGACCTAGCAGCTTTGAGGTCGGTAAGACATAATTCTTTTGCTCGGCATGACTTAACCTTTTATCATGTCGGTATGACTTAACTTAAGGCATACCGAACCAAACTCAGTCATGACATAATCTATTCAGCCTTATTTAAGTCATATTGATCCATTTAATTAATTAATGATTAATCAATTCATAATTAATTGATACAATAATTAATTTAATAAATAAATTAATTCTGTTAGAATTAATTCATTAATTAAATCAATTAAATGATTTATATCAATTACAAATGAATTAAATTAAATCAATAACTAATTAATTTAATTCTCCCAAACCACGGAAAATAATAAAGAATTACCACTGACTTATGTTGACGTTCGATGTACTGTCTAGTTCATGAACGACTAACTTCAATGATGCTTCTTCACTGCTGACTTTAAGTTGTGGTTTATTTCTTCTCTCAATTTTCTTGTACTCTGATTGATTTTCAATCTATCACTCGAAAAATCTCTGTCACTGTAAATGAATCCATTCACTTCAATGTTATACTGAGGCTTGATCAGATACCTGATACGTCTTCCAGTGTGAAACATCAAAACTATAGATTGACTTCCTTCTTTCTTCTGAAAGATATTGCTTCCTGAGATTCCTGTGACAGATCATACGGATATTTACTTATTACAATTTGGTTTAAGTTGATTAGGATCCTCAAACTACAAATAGGCTGATTCATATGCCTTTCAATCTCCCCCTATTTGTTTGTTAGACAATAACAATCAAATACCTAGAGGATACCTCAACTAATTCAACTTAACCAAATGAAAAATAAAATATTAAATGTAAAGCAAATATCAAACAGTTCTGGTTTATATTAAACATTTCCAGATTCAAACAAAATGATAAATACAAGATAGATGATCCTTTAGCCTGATCATATTTAACATATTCCTATCTTGACCTATCTAGCTCTAAAGATAATATATGTAGAGCTGTTCTTCAATTACTATCTTCTCGTCTAAATTCTCCTTCTTCTGGCTCATCTGTGACTTGAAGTTTCTTGTGCAAATCAGAATCAACAAGACGCTCTCTTCTTGATGGCAACCCTTGAGGTAAGATTAAAGGAATTCCAAGCTTCTTTCTCAGTTCACCTTGAAATTTCTTGTAATCTGTTATATTCGTTTGTGCATAGGATCGAATGTGATCTGCAGCTATAACCTTTTCTTCAATCAAGAATCCATGATTTCTGTGAGCATATTCAGCATATACCAAGTGTTTTGCACTATGTTCATATAACTCATCTGTCTGAAGATTGATTGAATGAAGTACCTCTCCCTTAAGAAATTTTACTTGTGGAGGATTCTTAATTACTTCTGGTCCAGCTCTTTCAGCAAATTCTTTGAACTTTTCATGTAGCAAAACACCTAGCTCAGACGATGTTCTCACCTTAGGCCCAAGTACCCAAATCTCTGTCAGCTATCTGTCATAAAAGAACTAAATAGATATTCTGAAAGTTCCAACATTATGACATTCCACAAATATTACCAGCTCATCAGATTTGGGGTCAAAAGCAGTAGTTATCCTGATGACTTCTACCTTTAAGGCCCTTATATACATATCATGAATTGGATTTGCCAGTTTGAATTCCTCGAGAATTTCTCCAAGACGACGATCTTCATAATCAGAATTCTGAGGTGAATCAATTGCTTTTTGAGCACGTTCCCATTTGTCACCGCTCTTGAGTCTGATATATGTCTTTCTCTTCTCAACATTTATAGCATGTAATCGTTGTAGTGCTTGCTGTTCAGCTTTCTGAAGCTCTTCATTTCGTGCAATCTGCTCTAATGACTTTTGAAGCTTTTCTTCTCTCATCAGCAAATTAGCTTCCCTCTGAGCAAATAACTCTTCAGATTCTCTCTCTGCTTGTTGAGCTTCATATTCAGATGTCACTGGTTCTTCTCCTTCCCAGTGACTTAAATCTGGTTCAGGTAATTTTTCACCTTCATCAGAAAAATCAAAGTCATCAAAAACATCAAAATTATTCGGTTCAGCCGTGTAGTAATACTCTGTGTCTTTGACTTGATCATCTACAACAACTTTCTTCTTCCCCTCAGATATATCTCCTCCCTCTCTTTCTTTCGATTTTTCTCCTTTCTCGCCTTGTGATTTCTGTGATTTCTGTTGCTGTTGTGATTTCTCCCCCTTAGTTGAGGAATCCTCTACAGATTTACCAGTTGCACCAGCTCCAGGATCTCGCTCATCATCATCACCACTTGTTCTTGCAAAGAATTCTCTTTCTTCAGTTGTTGGTGTGCGATTTTGACTTATCAGATTAAACAAATGCCTTAATCCTTTAGCTTGATGTGCATTTTGCTTCTCAATTTGATCTAGTCGAAAATCAGTAGAACGCTGATTTTCATGTACTTCTTCCTGTAGATTGTCAACCTTGTTGGAGATTTCAACAATTATTTTATCTTGTGCCACAGTGACCTCACCAGAATCATCAAGAGCTTTTTCATAAGAAAGTTCGAGAGTGTTGATTTTATTAGTAAAGGATGTCTTCAAGTTGTTGATGTCACCTTTTATCGAAGTAAGCTGATTATCAACAGAGGTGGATGGAGAAGTGTTGGCTTCGCAAACACGCAAGTATACGTGGTCACAAATAGCAAGTGGTAAATAAAAGTTCGTTCCTCAGGGACAAGATGTACTGTGAATTTATTGCCTATGCAACAGAGTATGATTACTTTTTACTGCCTGACGATTTACCAAATTCAAGTTTTTATTACTCTAAAATTATCAACTAAGTAAGAAATATCGAAAAGTGAATTAACAAGAAATTATCTATAGCAAGAGAGACATGGGATTCCAATTTCATCGACAATTTCACTAACGGCTGACTCAATACATTGACTCAGGTGATAAATTCAATAATTAATCAGATAACACGATGATAATACGAGCTACCTTTCAGTAAACTCGCATCAAACCCCTTAATTTCCACAACAGATAGACTTTAAGACGACACCAAATTATATTCAGATTATATATGTCTATATAATCTGGAAATACAATTGATTAAAGCTTAGGTTACCAATAAGATTACACAAGGCAACATGAGATGGTTTAAATCATATTACAAATCAAGATTAAGTAATTAAATCAAGAACCCATGCTAAGTTGGCGATATCTGAACCCTAGAATCCGCTTTCGCAATCAACTAGGAGTAAATAAATAAGATGGTAGCTAATCATCTTTAAATTAATTCAACCAAATTAGATTATCAAAAATTAATCACCCAGAATCAATTACGAATCAAGCACAAAAGTTACGTTATAGAATCCATTGGAACCCCATGAAAAAGAATTAGTTCATATTTGAATTAATAACGAACATGGAGTTTATAAGAATCAAAGATTTAAAATTAAACATATTATGATAATGAAGAACAATAATTAATAAGAGAAAAGATTCGAGATAGAATTTTAAAACCAAATTGTTGAGATAGGAAATACAGAAAAGTGGCCTCCTTGCTTGTCACTAGCTTAGAGATCTTCTCTTGATATGTTCTAAGATATAATGTTGATAGATGATAATGAAGAAGAATACTCTCTAACTAAAACTGATAGATCCACTTTTTTTATGTCTCCAACGATACTGATATAGACCCAGGTTATAGCCCTAATTAAATAGGCCCAACAAAATTGACCCGACTTAAACACACTCGAGGGCTATAGCCCTTACTGGAGCGCTGCTGCGCTAGCTTTCCCCTGGAAAACACCCTTTGCTGCGTTGTAGCCCTTGAAACAAGCGCTGTTGCCCTTGATTTAGCGCAAGAGCGCCTGAAAACAGCGCTGTAGCGCCTGGAGTCGTGCAGGAGCGCCTGGTTCCCCCTGTCCAGAATTGTAGAGCTTCCTCTCCTCTTCGCGTGGACAGTTTACGGGCCTCAAACGGACTTCTAGAACTCAAGATATGGCCAAAACATTGATGAATGCGCATTGAGCTCCAATTCCCGAGTTCTCTTGCCCTGGACTTCCTGTAACTTCTACTTTAAGCTCACGGAATACCACCAACACTTCACCAACACCACCAATGCCGCCCGACTATGCAACCTACACAAATTACACAAAAACATATCAAATGATAACGAAACTCGAGAACTTGCAAACGTTTTAAGTCAGAACAGGAGGCAAATAGTGGATATAAAATCCACTTATCAAACCCCCAAACTTAAACCGTTGCTTGTCCTCAAGCAATGCAAACTCAACCTAACATGATGAATGAATGCAACTAATAACTAAATGTCATGATAATGCGAATGTGTCCTAATACAATGACTCCAAACACAAGATATCGTAACCAACACACAAGCCAACGCCTCAAATTATGCAACAACGCCAAAAAGAGCTCGACTAAGTCCCCGGATACCAACGCTACATGCACGGGAACGTGGTGTGTGCAATTCTCACTAGAAATACCCTCGATACTAGATCAAAGGCATAACCAATTCGTCGCCAAGACAATCACATGTTTATAAACAGAATGAACTCTAGACACTCCATGACTCAAAGACACCGCCATCTTCATTCGAGGAAGACAAGGACTCATGCTAAACTATACAAAACACTTCAAAACCCAAAAACACACATGCTCATTGACCGTGCAATGGGTGAGACCCCTAAAGGCTTATACAATAGCACCCTTTTAGCGAACGTTAGGTCAGCAATCCCAAACCACAAAGGGCTTTAGGTTACTAGGACTAAGCCCCCTCAGACTTACTTGCTCGAGTACTAAAGAGCCCACCCTGGCCAATTCACATACACACACTCTCACAAACACTCATTTTTTATTCTCACAACTCTTTTTTTTTTTTTCTTTCTTTTTCTATTTTTTTTTTCCTCTTTTGCTTTTTTTTTCTCTAATTTTTTTTCTTTTTTTTTTTTTTTCCCCTTTTTTTTTTTTTTTCACACATGGGTGCACTATCTCACCCTCCTAGACTACTCATATTAAATATGAGCCGGCTACTAGCCATTTGACGCCTAGCCATTATTACACTACGACACGACATTTATCATGAAATCCCTGTTTTCCCCCAAACTTATACTTAAGTGCTTCTACGCCATCAAGGGAATAACGAACATTCTAGATATAAATAAGTGATTAAATCCTAATAACCAAACCAGGTATGACTCGATCTAGCCCAAGAGCAAACCGTGAGACCGTGAAAAGATTGTGTTCCCGACACACGCAAGTCAATTTCATAAGTACTTAAATCAACCCTCTATTCATTGTCATCACACTCTAATTAGCATCAACCCAATGAGCCAGAAACAAACACTCGTGTGGAATCATATGATATGCATGAATAAGCATGAACACAACGATGCTACAACCTAAATAATCTATATGGCATGGCAACCTAAATGCAAACTACATGACATGGCACAATAAATGCAACTAATATGACTAACATGAATATAAACTAAATGCAATGCATGACTCTAGCACCCTAAAATCACCCCCAAACTTATTAAGTTCAATGTCCTCATTGAAGGTAAATGAAAGGGTACAAGAGATACTCCCCTACTCATCGGCATCGTCACCCTCCTCGGGTGGTGTGTCAGGTGGTGGATAGACGTGGTGAGCGCCAAAAGTGGGCCATGTGACCTGGAATCCCTGCTGGCGATATACCCCATCCAACGACTGTGTCAAATCCGTAGCAAACCTGCTCATCATGTCATGTGTAGTGTCATAGCGCCTCAACATGCGCCTATACTGAGCATCACTAAAGACCACGGTGCCCTGACTCGGCTGGCTCGTCTGAGCGTGGGAAGGACCCGCTCTATCAGCCTGACGAGGAACTCTCGACACTAGTGGTGGGGCCTCCTCGCCCTCAACAACAACATACCCAAGCCCTCTAGGATGCGGAGTGCCGCCCGGCCACTCTGCCATCCTTCTAATCACATTATGATTAATAGAACCCATTGGACGAAGTAAAGTCTCATCATTAAACCAAGACACACCCACATGAATACACAACTGTCCAATAACCTCAGCATGAGGAATCCCTCCAGTAGTGCCACCACCCAAAAACTTCATGATGTTTCGGTGGATGAGATACCCAAGATCAATGTAATGTCCGTTCAAGATGCCCCATAAAATAATCGCCCGCTCTACAGTGACATCGGTGACATGGGTGGATGGCATTATACGCGCACAAATAAAAAGAAACCAAGCTCGCGCATACCGTGTCAAAGCAGCGGCAGGGAAGGTGCGCTTCTCAATCGTCCCGGGCTTACACTTCCACATTGTGCCCGGAATGCACATCCCCGCTATGATAGCATCCAAATCCACATTATCACGGGTTTTCTGCGTCCAATCCTCGGCACCTCTCGGCCTTGCCGGTTGGAATATAACCCGCCTTATATAACTAGGCTTATACGCCACTGTCTGGCCTCGTACCGTAGCCTCACCATTTGCCTCCTCTTTAGCATTTGCATAGAATTCTCTTACTATGCCCAACGGAACATCCAAGGGTGTTTTACAAAAATCCATCCAACCCCTCTCGCTAATCATTGCAAGCAATTCTCCATCCTCCTCCGAGGGTTCAAAACCCCTCTCCCTACAAACGGCTCTAGACAACAAACTGAAAAACTCATCTTCCGCCTTTTTCGATACAAATTTATCAACATTATAGTCGGGTTTTCTGCGTCCAATCCTCGGCACCTCTACTAGCCACAACACGAGTTCTTTTCGGAGCCATTCAACAAGAACAATTTAACAATTCCACCAAATCAACAATTAACCAACAACACCCCAAAATAATATACCACACAAAATATCCCAATTCCAATGTGCAATCTCAATTCAATAAAAATAGTAGTAAAGAATTTTACCCATGAATTGAAGATGAAAACCTTGAAAGCACTCCCCCAAACTTGAGTTAGTGATATCTTGAAGCTTGTATGGAGTTTTAATGATTTGGAAATAAGAGGGGATTTGTGTGTATAGGTAATTATGTAGAGATAATTAATGGGATAGGATTTGAAATGGGTTTGGAAGATATAGGAATTGAATTTAGATTTTGGGTGAGGTATTGATTTTAAGGTAGAGAGAATTTTAGGTTTAGGAGTGTAGAAGATGTGGGTGTATGTATGTATGGGGCGGCTGGGTCTTTTGCTAACGCACGGTTTTGTATTTTTTTTTTTTTTTTTTTTTTTTTTTTTCTAAAACAGGGTAGCGCCCTTGCGCATAGGAAGGCGCTGTTGCGCGAGTGTGTTCCTGGAAGTGGCCTCACAAGGCGCTATGGCGCATGGTACTTGCGCAGTTGCGCGTGGACGCTCCTGTAAACCAAGCGCTGTTGCGCTATTAAGGGCGCAGCTGCACTTGGTTTCCCCTGCTATTTTTTTTTTTTTTTTTTTTTTTTTTTTTTTTCTTTTTCTTTTTTCAAGAAAATACTACAACACACTAGAAAACCAACCTAATTCCATACCAATTACGTGGGTTGCCTCCCACGGAGCGCTTCTTTAACGTCACTAGCTTGACTTGAAGCCTGACTTTACGTTGAACCAAGAACCACCGTTCTTTTCTCGCGATCCACCATTCCACCAAAATAGTGTTTCAATCTCTGACCATTGACCTTAAAAGCTTGATCAGGTGATGACTCGAAAATCTCCACAGCACCATGCGGATACACCGTTTTAATGGTGAAAGGCCCTGACCAACGTGATTTAAGCTTTCCCGGAAAAAGCTTGAGCCGGGAGTTAAAAAGAAGCACCAATTGGCCTGGTTCAAAAGTTTTGGGCACCAATTTCCTGTCGTGCCACCTCTTCACTTTCTCCTTATACAACTTTGAGTTCTCATAAGCTTGCAGACGGAACTCATCAAGTTCATTCAACTGTAACATCCTTTTTTCACCAGCAGCTGTCATATCAAGATTCAACTTTTTCAATGCCCAATACGCCTTGTGCTCAAGTTCTGCAGGTAGATGACACGCTTTTCCATAGACCAGCTGAAACGGAGACATCCCCAAAGGAGTTTTATAGGCAGTCCTGTAAGCCCACACAGCTTCATCCAATTTCGAGGACCAATCCTTCCTCGAAGGATTCACTACCTTCTCCAAGATTCGCTTAATTTCCCGATTCGAGACTTCGGCTTGACCATTAGTCTGAGGATGATAGGCGGTTGCAACGCGGTGAGATACTCGATATTTGGCTAGTAAAGCCGTGAACTGGCGGTTGCAAAAGTGAGTGCCTTCATCACTGATTATAGCACGAGGAGTCCCAAAACGAGTGAAGATCTGTTTATGAAGAAAGTTAAGCACGACCTTAGCATCGTTCGTTGGCAAGGCCTTCACCTCTACCCATTTGGATACATAATCCACTGCCAACAGAATGTACTGATTGTTGAACGACGACACAAAGGGTCCCATGAAGTCAATACCCCACACATCAAAGATCTCCACTTCCAGCATGTTATTCAACGGCATCTCATTCCTCCGAGAAATATTGCCAACTCTTTGGCACCGATCACATCGCAGCACGAACTGATGCGCATCCTTAAATAGAGTAGGCCAGAAGAAACCTGCCTGAAGTACCCGAGCAGCAGTTTTATCACCCCCATAATGACCACCGTAGATGGTGTCATGGCAATCTCGTAGAATCCCCTCCGTCTCACTGTAAGGAATACACCGTCGGAGAAGCTGATCCGGCCCTTGCCTGAAAAGATAGGGCTCATCCCAACGGTACCATTTGACATCGTGGAGGAATTTCTTCTTCTGAGCATAAGAAAACTCAGCTGGGATGATGTTGCTCACCAGATAATTCACAAAATCAGCGAACCACGGAACTTCACCTTGCACCTGAAACAACTGCTCATCCGGGAAGTGCTCATTTATGAGAGTTGCATCCTTACTTCCATCTTCACCCTGCTCCAATCTCGAGAGATGATCAGCTACCTGATTTTCCGTTCCTTTCCTGTCCTTGATCTCAAGTTCAAACTCCTGAAGTAGAAGTACCCAACGAATCAGTCGGGGTTTAGCATCCTTTTTAGCAAGTAGAAACCTGATAGCTGCATGGTCTGTGTAGACCGTGACCTTCGCACCAAGCAAATAAGACCTGAACTTCTCGAATCCATAAACAACTGCAAGAAGCTCTTTTTCAGTGGTGGTGTAATTCAGCTGGGCATCATTGAGGGTCTTACTAGCATAGTAGACCACATGAAAAACATTACTCTTCCTTTGCCCTAACACCACACCCACAGCAAAGTCACTTGCGTCACACATCATCTCGAACGGCTCATTCCAGTTGGGAGCTGTGATGATTGGAGTAGTGGTCAGCTTCTTCTTCAAGTGCTCAAATGCCTGGAGACACTCATCAGTGAATTTGAAGGGAGTATCTTTCTCTAATAAGCTGCAAAGAGGCTTTGTAATTTTAGAGAAGTCTTTGATGAAACGCCTATAGAACCCGGCGTGTCCCAGAAAACTGCGAACTCCTTTGACTGAAATAGGGGGAGGGAGCTTCTCAATAGTCTCCAGCTTGGCCTTGTCCACTTCTAAACCCTTTCTAGACACCTTGTGACCTAGAATAATGCCTTCTTGTACCATGAAGTGGCACTTCTCCCAGTTGAGCACTAGATTCGTCTCCACACATCGCTTCAAAACCATACTCAGATTGTGTAAGCATTCGTCATACGATGACCCAAAGACAGAGAAGTCATCCATGAACACTTCCACATTAATGCCAATCATATCAGAGAAGATGGCCATCATGCATCTCTGGAATGTAGCTGGAGCACCACAAAGTCCGAAGGAAACACGTCGGAACGCAAAAGTCCCAAATGGACATGTGAAGGTAGTCTTCTCCTGATCTTCAGGAGCTATAGCAATCTGATTGTAGCCCGAATACCCATCCAACAAACAGTAGTACTCATGTCCAGCTAACCTGTCCAACATCTGGTCAATGAAGGGTAGAGGGAAGTGATCCTTCCTGGTGGCCTTGTTCAACTTTCTGTAGTCCATACAAACTCTCCAACCTGTGACTGTCCGCGTTGGAATGAGTTCATTCTTTTCGTTGGTCACCACTGTCATACCCCCTTTCTTTGGTACGCACTGAACGGGGCTCACCCACGAACTATCCGAGATTGGATAGATGATGCCTGCGTCCAGCCACTTTAGAATCTCCTTCTTGACAACCTCTTTCATGATGGGATTTAGCCTCCTCTGATGTTCCACTGAAGGTTTGCACCCTTCCTCCATTGGAATTTTGTGCATACAGTAAGAGGGGCTGATGCCCTTGATGTCTGCAATCGTCCACCCTATCGCTGACTTGAACTCTCTCAAAATCCGCAAAAGTTTCTCTTCCTCGCTACCTGACAGGTTAGATGCAATAATCACAGGTAATGTAGATGCATCACCAAGAAAAGCATACCTTAGATGGTCCGGCAGTGGCTTGAGTTCAAGTTCAGGAGCTTCCTCAATAGATGGCTTAAGGCGGATTTGTGATTTCTGAAGCTCAGCTAAACCCAGTGATGTGGGTGGAGCAATGATTCTTCTCTGATAAGGGCTAGCATTCAACATTTGCATACATTCAGCATCCTCTTCATCTTCAGAGTCAGCATCCCCCTGTAATGTGCTGACTAAAGCATCCGTTTTCAACATCTGAGTCATCTCCTTGTGTTGCAGCGACTTGACCACATCAAGTCTGAAGCAGTCTTCCTCTTCAGTAGGCAATTGCATGGCTTTAAACACATTGAACGTGATGTTTTGATCATTAACTCTCATAGTCAATTCCCCTTTTTGAACATCAATTAACGTTTTGCCCGTGGCCAAGAATGGCCTTCCCAAGATAATGGGGATGTTCTTGTCCTCCTCGAAATCCAAGATGACAAAGTCAGCCGGAAAGATGAGTTTATCTACCTTGACTAGAACGTCTTCTACTATTCCACGAGGATATGTAACCGACCTGTCCGCAAGCTGCAATGAAATATTTGTTGGCTTAGGGTCTGGAAGTCCAAGTGTCAAGAAGACTGAGAGAGGCATCAGATTGATGCTTGCACCAAGATCACACAAGCATCGGTTGAAAGACACGTTCCCAATAGTGCAGGGAATGGTGAAGCTCCCTGGATCTTTAAGCTTTGGAGGAAGTTTCTGCTGCAGAATCGCGCTACATTCCTCCGTCAGTGCAACTGTCTCATAATCAGCCAGCTTTAATTTCTTTGAGAGAATCCCCTTCATAAATTTGGCGTAGCTAGGCATTTGTTCCAAGGCTTCAGCAAATGGTATGTTGATATGTAGCTTTTTAAACACCTCCAGAAACTTACCAAATTGCTGATCCTTCTTCTCCTTCTGAATTCGCTGAGGAAAAGGTGGAGGCGGATAGACTGGAGGCTTAACCTCTGAAGGGGCCGACTCCTTAATTGGTTGCTTTTCCTTGTCCTCAACATCCTCTAGCTCTGCTTGTTTTGAAGTCTGCTCAAAATCTGAACCCCCTGTAACCTTTCCTGATCGCAGAGTGATAGACTGTACCTGCTCCTTACCCTCTCTCTTTCCTGGATTCGGCTCTGTGTTGCTAGGCAGAGTTCCCTGCTGCCTATTAAGTAGGGCATTAGCAAGCTGGCCAATCTGATTTTCCAAAGTCTTAAGCGAAGAAGCTTGACTCTGGAGTGAAACTGCTTGGCTCTTGACCATGGCTCTCAACTCCTCAAGTTCAGATTTCTCATTATTCTGCTGCTGAAATCCTGGAGGCTGATACTGCTGCCTCGGCGCATATTGCTGCTGACTCCCTGAAGGGTTGAACTGTCTACCCCCAAACTGCTGGTTGGGAGGTGGAAAAGATTGCTGCTGTGCGATGTTCTGATTGTTACCCCAGCTGAAATTGGGGTGGTTCCTGTTATTCGGATGGTAAGTGTTGGGCACTGGCTGCTGCGGCCTTTGGAAGTTGCTCACAAATTGTGCCGACTCAGTGGATATGGCACATTGACGAGTATCATGGCTACCAGCACATAGCTCGCAGATGCTAGCAACCTGTTGCATCCCAAGATTAGCCAATGAATCAACTTTCAAATTAAGAGCCTCCAACTGAGCTGAAAGTGCAGTAGCTGTGTCAACTTGAAGGACTCCTGCCACTTTGTTCTGCTGCAATCTCTGGGAAGGATTCTGATACTCATTTGCAGCCATCATTTCAATCAACTCGTAGACTTCCTCGTAGCTCTTAGCCCACAATGCTCCTCCAGAAGCTGCATCGACCATAGGCCTAGATTGGCCTCCCAGACCATTGTAAAAGCAGTTTATGATCATCCAGTCTGGCATTCCATGATGGGGGCATTTCCTAAGCATCTCCTTGTAACGCTCCCAAGCTTCACATAGAGATTCCCCCTGAGTCTGAGTGAACTGAGTGATGGCATTCCGTATGGCTGCAGTCTTAGCCATAGGAAAGAATTTGGAGAGAAACTTCTGTGCAAGCTCTTCCCACGTAGTGATTGAACCAGCTGGTAAAGAATGTAACCAGCCCTTGGCTTTGTCCCTCAAAGAGAACGGGAAGAGTCTCAGCTTCACTGCATCATCCGAGACACCATTAAACTTGAAGGTGTCACAGATTTCGATGAAATTCCTGATGTGCATATTGGGGTCCTCAGTAGCACCACCCCCAAATTGCACTGTGTTTTGCACCATCTGGATAGTGCCCGGCTTGATCTCGAACGTATTCGCAGCAATGGCAGGCCTGATGATACTTGACTGAATATCATTAATTCTAGGCTGCGAATAGTCCATGAGAGCCCTTGGAACGTCCTGTGGATTAGGATCTCCCATAGCAACAGAGTGTTCAACTTCAACCTCAACCTCAAGTTCAACTTCTTCTTCTTGTTTTCTTTCTTGTTCCGCCTTGGTTTGAGATCGTGTTCGCATGCACGATTAGTACCTGAAACACAATTAGGCAAGGCGACACAAGTTGGATAAGTAATCACAAATCAAGTCAGTAATCTATAACGACCACTGATGAAAAGCATATAACTACAATAACACCGCGTCCCCGGCAGCGGCGCCAAAAACTTGTTGGCTTCGCAAACACGCAAGTATACGTGGTCACAAATAGCAAGTGGTAAATAAAAGTTCGTTCCTCAGGGACAAGATGTACTGTGAATTTATTGCCTATGCAACAGAGTATGATTACTTTTTACTGCCTGACGATTTACCAAATTCAAGTTTTTATTACTCTAAAATTATCAACTAAGTAAGAAATATCGAAAAGTGAATTAACAAGAAATTATCTATAGCAAGAGAGACATGGGATTCCAATTTCATCGACAATTTCACTAACGGCTGACTCAATACATTGACTCAGGTGATAAATTCAATAATTAATCAGATAACACGATGATAATACGAGCTACCTTTCAGTAAACTCGCATCAAACCCCTTAATTTCCACAACAGATAGACTTTAAGACGACACCAAATTATATTCAGATTATATATGTCTATATAATCTGGAAATACAATTGATTAAAGCTTAGGTTACCAATAAGATTACACAAGGCAACATGAGATGGTTTAAATCATATTACAAATCAAGATTAAGTAATTAAATCAAGAACCCATGCTAAGTTGGCGATATCTGAACCCTAGAATCCGCTTTCGCAATCAACTAGGAGTAAATAAATAAGATGGTAGCTAATCATCTTTAAATTAATTCAACCAAATTAGATTATCAAAAATTAATCACCCAGAATCAATTACGAATCAAGCACAAAAGTTACGTTATAGAATCCATTGGAACCCCATGAAAAAGAATTAGTTCATATTTGAATTAATAACGAACATGGAGTTTATAAGAATCAAAGATTTAAAATTAAACATATTATGATAATGAAGAACAATAATTAATAAGAGAAAAGATTCGAGATAGAATTTTAAAACCAAATTGTTGAGATAGGAAATACAGAAAAGTGGCCTCCTTGCTTGTCACTAGCTTAGAGATCTTCTCTTGATATGTTCTAAGATATAATGTTGATAGATGATAATGAAGAAGAATACTCTCTAACTAAAACTGATAGATCCACTTTTTTTATGTCTCCAACGATACTGATATAGACCCAGGTTATAGCCCTAATTAAATAGGCCCAACAAAATTGACCCGACTTAAACACACTCGAGGGCTATAGCCCTTACTGGAGCGCTGCTGCGCTAGCTTTCCCCTGGAAAACACCCTTTGCTGCGTTGTAGCCCTTGAAACAAGCGCTGTTGCCCTTGATTTAGCGCAAGAGCGCCTGAAAACAGCGCTGTAGCGCCTGGAGTCGTGCAGGAGCGCCTGGTTCCCCCTGTCCAGAATTGTAGAGCTTCCTCTCCTCTTCGCGTGGACAGTTTACGGGCCTCAAACGGACTTCTAGAACTCAAGATATGGCCAAAACATTGATGAATGCGCATTGAGCTCCAATTCCCGAGTTCTCTTGCCCTGGACTTCCTGTAACTTCTACTTTAAGCTCACGGAATACCACCAACACTTCACCAACACCACCAATGCCGCCCGACTATGCAACCTACACAAATTACACAAAAACATATCAAATGATAACGAAACTCGAGAACTTGCAAACGTTTTAAGTCAGAACAGGAGGCAAATAGTGGATATAAAATCCACTTATCAAGAAGACTGTTTATCCACTTGTGGACGAAGTAGTCTAGCTTCAGCTTTACTTGCTTCAAGTTCCCTTTCCAGATTTTGTATCTTTTGTATCAATGAGAGAGTGTATGTGTCTGTGTGTGCACTCACCTGAGTTTCACTCTGAATTTCACTCACCTGATGTGCATGTGTATCACTCAATTTTGTGGTGATCCTCGAATCACTCCTCTCAATTTCATTAGCTTCTCCAGAAATGGTACCTGCAGTTAAAATCACCCTAGCCTCCTCTGGGAAGGTCAGTGGTGGTGCAATGGGAGTTCGCAAATCCCTATCCTCAATCAATTCTACTTGTACATTTGGATTTGTAATCTGAATTGCTTCAGTAGTAGATTGATCAAGTTGCCTTCCACTTTCTCCAGTCGAAACTGCGAGTGGACACTCCCTTGAGGGATCTAGGAATGTTTCTCCTAGGAGGGGAGATGATGGTTCCATTAAAGTTGGCAAGGAACCAAGATTTCCCTCAGAAGTCTGTGAAGACTCTTCTACCGTAACTATGGTAGGCACTGTTCCAGACTCGATGTGCTCTCCTGTCAATGTGTCCCTCTGTTCATCATAATCTATGTGTTCTCTCATTGTTAGTAATAACAAAGGGGTTGTGCTTGACACGTTACAGGATGCCATGGCCCTATGGCGAATTTCAATAGTATCATCCTGTTGAGAGGATGATCCTAGTAACTGTTGCATGGCCATATCAATGTCCATATCTTGTTGGGAAGATACGGATGGGCTTACAGTTGCCTCTGAATCAGTTCTACTTTTCTTTTGTAGAGGCAGAGTTGTGGGTTCACTCATTTTATTACTTCTTTTCTTTGCTCTTTGAAAGGGAATTTTCTTTCTGGAATGGAAAGTTTTAAGTGATGTAGATTGAGTGTGTGGCTCTATGACCGGGGTTCGAGATTGCGGTCTTACAATCCCTTGGTCAGCCCTATCAACCACTTGGGTTCCAGAAGTAGATTGTTCAGCAATAGAAGTTATAGAGAGATTAGAAGTCAATACCTGGTCAGCAGGTGTCGAAGAGATTGCAGCTTGAGTAGTTTGAACCAGTTGCTCTTGAACAGGTTCAATTTCCTGAATAGGTACTTCTTGTTCAGCTTCAGGTTCCACTATTGGTTCTGCTTGCTCAGGTAGTGGTTCATTTTCCTCGGGTAAAGGTACAGGTGCAATGATGGGTAGTTGTATAAAGTTTGACATGTATTGAGTGACAACTACTGGCACATTTGACAATTTAGATCTGACACCGTAATCAGTGAATAATCTCGTCGAAGATTTACCCGACACCATTGCTTCACTATTCAGAAATGGAGCATGATATTGTAATTCTACAAAATGATTAAAAATCAAAGAAAGGAATCTTGGGTAAAATCATTAAACTTTGTCGCCCCTTTCAAAATTCCTTTTAGCGTTGATTACTCTTCTAACCATAGGTCCACACAGAAGGCTGCCAATGTTGATTCTTCGATTATAAGCAACTGCAAATCCAATATGCTGCATAAAGGAAGGTAATACTTCGAAGTTGCTTTTTGTAGAATTGGCAAACACCTTGGCTAGTGTGTCGAACACATAATCCCATTCCTGAACTATAAACTTTTTATTCAAGACAGGAAGATCTGCCCTGTCTTGATAATGAATACCAGCAAAGAAATTAGTTAATTCCTCATCTGACGGAAAATCCTCAAAATTGTCATTTGGAAAGTTAAGACCGTATTTATGACAGATTCATCCACTGTGTACTGATTGTCTCCAAGAGTGAAAACAAACGATCTGTTATCGTTAGAAACGACAGCAGTAGTACACATAATTCGCAGAGGTTCAATTTTTAAAGGAGTATCTAAACTCAAAGCAGTGCGAACTAGTGAATGATCATTCAAAAATCGAATCCACGATCGAAAACGTTCGAGTGAACATTTTTCGGGATCAAAATATCCGATCAAATTATGCTTAACTATTTCAAAACGATCATTGTTATTACCAGCCATTTTTATCAAATTTTAAACCTTTGAAAAATTTCAGATTTTACAAAATAATTAATTAAATTGATTTATTTCGAATTAATAATTAATTAAAAATTCGAAAATAATCAAAGTTGTTCAAAAATTCTGAAAAATTCACACAATGATCTTGATACACACACGAACACTCCAGTATTTTTAGTTTTTGCAAAATCAAAACCAAATGTCCGGAATTTTAAATCGAATTTTCAATTTTCCGAAAATAAAATCTGAAAAACTCGATTAAAAATGATGATTTGAACGGTCGATTTGTAGAAAATTGAACAGAGAATCGTTTAATCGTGTTTAGAGCTTGATTTCAGTGAGATTTGAGTGAAAAATTGGGCATGAATTTGTTACTGTGCGACGTGTATATATGTATGTATCTCTTTGAGTTCTCTATGACTTAACATGAAAGAATGACTTAGAATGAAATATGACCTATCCTTTCTACTCAGTTATATATATACTAAAACCTACGAATATGACTTAAATATGTATACAAGACTTAACTGATTATGACTTAAATATATACAACAGACTTGATTATGACTTAATTAAAACTAACTCGATTATGACTTAATTAAAACTAAGACTCGATTATGACTTAATTAAAACTAAGACTCGATTATGACTTAAAATATGTACAAACTTAAATACTGTACAGACATATCTGATTATGACTTAACTTAACCAGACAAGACTTAATTCTAATAAAGCTTAAATATTTACTAACGAATATGACTTAATCTAGAAAGACATACCTCGCTAAGACTTAAAACTACAGACTCGGTAAGACTTAACATTAATAAGACTAAATCTAATCAGTATAACAATTAAGTCATACCGACCAGAAAACAGAATAAAAACAAGTCATAATATAGTTTAGATTTAATTTAAGTCATATCTACTCAAAATAAATTAAAGTAAATGCATATTTCTTAATTAAACACACAAATATTTACAACGATTAATACCGAAAAATATATTAAGAATAATATTATAAATCAAACAAATAATAAAAATAGAAATAACTAATATAGATTAAACTACTAACGGAAATAAAACAATATTAACAGGACAAACATTACAAAACATTAAAAAAAAATATTTAAAAAAATAAAATAAATACATACAATTATTCTAAAATTATAGAAATATGGAATATCAAATATTTAATTAAACAAAGTGATAAATACAATAACAATCAAGAAAAACAAGTTGATAAAATAATTAAACAAGTGATTTTATTCAACAAATATTCAAAAACTAATCACTTGTTAATTATTAAAGATCAAACCTCAGATATTAACTAGATTAATTACTAGGACTGTTCAACATACCCAATTCACCAACAATTTTGGTGAATGTGGATTCGTCGAGCGACTTAGTAAAAATATTTGTTGTTTGTTCTTCAGTGGGTACAAACAGTAATTCCACTGTACCATTCATGACATGCTCTCTAATAAAATGATACCTGATATCTATATGCTTTGTCCTTGAATGCTGCACAGGATTGTTGGAGATTGCTATGGCACTTGTATTATCCGACAATATAGGAATATTTTGTAATACAAAGCCATAGTCCATCAGTTGATTCCTAATCCACAAGATTTGAGCACAACAGCTTCCAGCTGCTATATATTCAGCTTCGGCTGTAGAGTTGGAAACTGTTTGCTGTTTCTTGCTGTACCATGAAACCAATCTACCACCTAGGAATTGACAACTCCCAGAGGTGCTTTTTCTATCTACAACACTTCCTGCATAATCAGAATCTGTATATCCAACAAGATTAAAACCAGAAGCTTTAGGGTACCAGATGCCTAAGTTAGGCGTACCCTTAAGATATCTCAGGATTCGTTTAACAGCAATGAGATGAACATCTCTAGGATCCGATTGGAACCATGCACACAAGCACGTAGCATGCATAATATCAGGTCTACTTGCAGTAAGGTAAAGTAATGAGCCTATCATACCTCTGTAGCTTGTAATATCTACCTTGGCAGAATTTTCACATGCTCCAAATTTGACAGCTGTGGATGATGGTGTCTTTGCTGAAGAAGAGTCCTCCATTTAATATTTCTTGAGAAGCTCTTTGATGTAATTGGATTGACAAATAAATATACCATCTTGCCTTTGACTTATTTGTAATCCAAGAAAGAACTTCAGCTCTCCCATCATGCTCATTTCGAATTTACCCTGCATTAACTTTGAAAATTTCTTGCAAAAAAGATCATTAGTAGACCCGAATATTATATCGTCCACATAAATTTGAACTAATATTGTATCATTCTTATGTTTCTTTATGAAGAGAGTTTTGTCTATGACGCCTCTTGTAAATTCATTTTCAAGTAAAAATTCAGAGAGAGTGTCATACCATTTCCTTGGTGCTTGCTTAAGACCATAAATGGCTTTGAAGAGAAAGTAAACATAACCCAATAGATCTGGATCTTCAAAACCAGGTGGCTGTTCTACATATACCTCTTCATCCAGCTTTCCATTCAGAAAGGCACTCTTGACATCCATTTGATAAATATTAAAGTTAGAAAATGCTGCGAATGCCAAGAATATCCTAAAAGCCTCAAGTCTAGCCACTGGAGCATAGGTCTCATCATAGTCAATGCCTTCAGATTGTGAGTAACCTTTTGCTACCAGTCTTGCTTTATTTCTTGTTACTGTACCATCTTCATCAAGTTTGTTTCTGAATACCAACCTAGTACCAACCACTGTTCTATCTGTAGGTCTGGGTACCAGCTTCCATACTTCTTGTTGTTTAAATTGATTGAGTTCATCTTGCATAGCAATCACCCAATCAGGATCTGAAAGAGCTTCTTCAATTTTCTTAGGTTCCATTTCAGATAAAAACCCTGAATAATTACATTGATTTTGAAAAGCTCTTCTAGTATTTACACCAACATCTGGATCACCAACGATTAGCTCAAAAGGATGAGCTCTATTCCAAACAGTATGTCTGGGAAGATTTAGTCTTGATGATTCACCTTGTTCTTCATTGTGATGTTGAGTATGACTAGTAGATCCTTCATTAGCTCCCCCTGAGTTGTTGCCAGGATGATTAGATGAGTGTTCAGAAGTATGAGTGGTGTTTTCAATATTATCATTATTTTCACCACCATTATTCTGATTAGACTCATCATTGTCATTGTTGTCATTTGCATCAGCAAAAACATCAGGTGGACTATCATCATCTGAATCTAGATCTGTCATATCTTCAAAAGATAGCTTTTCAGATGAATCTTCAATTTGGATACTAGGGAGTATAGTGTCATCAAATGTAACATTGACACTTTCCATCATCTTCTGATGTTCAATCAAATACACCTTATAAGCTCTTCTTTCATAACCAACAAAAATTGCTTCATGTGTTTTGGCTTCAAATTTTCCACCTTGATCATCTCCTTCTTTAAGTAGAAAGCATTTTTCTCCAAATACATGAAAGTATTTGAGTGTTGGTTTCTTTTCATTCATGGCTTCATAGGGTGTTTTCATCAAGTCTTTGTTGATAAGAGTTCGATTCTGAGTATAACAAGCAGTGTTGACAGCTTCAGCCCAAAAATACAATGGAAGCCTTGATTCACTTAACATAGTACGTGCAGCTTCAATCAAGGTTCTATTCTTTCTTTCAACTACTCCATTTTGCTGAGGAGTTCTTGGAGCTGAGTATTGTCTGGTTATACCTTTTTCAGTACAAAAGTCATTCAGAACTGCATTCTTGAATTCAGTTCCATTGTATGACCTTATAGCCCTCACTGGATACTTGGAATCCAACTCAATTAATTTGATGTGATCAATCACCAGTTGTGGAGTCTCATCTTTAGAATTCAGGAACAAGACCCATGTGAACTTTGAAAAATCATCAACAATCACAAGAGCATATCTTTTCTTTGACATAGACATCACATTCACTGGACCAAATAGATCCATGTAAAGTAACTATAAAGGTTCAGTTATTGAAGACATATCAGTGCTTCTGTGAGTTGCCCTTTTTAGTTTGCCTTTTTGACAGGCATCACATAGTCCTTCCTGTGTGAATTCCATAGAAGGTAAACCTCTCACCAATTCTCTCTTGACCAGAGAGTTCATCGTTTTGAAATTTAGGTGAGAAAGTTTCTTGTGCCATAGCCAACTTTCATTTGTGGATGCTTTAGAATAGAAGCAATTGATTTCTTCAGTGCTTCTAGTGTTCATGTTGGCTACATACAAGTTTCCTTTTCTGACTCCCGTCAGAGATGGTTGTTCACTTCTTTTGTGTGTAATCAGACAATTCTTTTTGTTAAAGTATACTTCGAATCCCTTGTCACAGAATTGACTGATACTGAGCAAATTATGCTCAAGTCCTTTTACAAAGGACACTTCTTCAATGATAACATTTCCAGCTTCAAGTCTGCCATATCCATCAGTTCTACCTTTGATGTTATCTCCAAAGGTAACTACTTGGCCGGCCTTCTCCACCACATTTGTCAGCAGGGTTCTGTCTCCAGTCATATGCCTTGAACATCCACTGTCCAAGATCCAGGTTACTCGTTCAACCTGTTCAATACCCTGCAATGACAAATGGATTAAACCTTCTTCGGGACCAAAATTTGATTGGGTCGTGCGGATTTAAAGTATTTACCTTTATCAGGCAAAACAACATTTTTAATTTTAACCTCTTTACTCAATAAACATTTAACCTTATAAACAGATTTGAAAATCTTTCATTTTATCTTGTGTATCCATGTTTCTGTAGCAGCAATAACACTTGTGTCATTGACTGGACATTTGACCTGGTAAACATTCTTGGTAACCTTGTTTTTAGTCTTAGGTACAAATGTCTCTGTCCTAACTTGAGGAGGAAAAGCAGTCTTTGATCGAACATTATTGTTCCTGTTCATATGTTTTCGAGGAGCAGTCTGTTTAACACATGCATAACTACCATTAAAATAAGCACGCATACTGTTAAAAGCACAAGACATACAATTGATAACACCACATGCTTTATGATTAGAATCAATGATAGGCATGGTATTTTTCTGTTTCAACTTATTACCACTTAATCCAGTCTTAGAAGAACTAGCTGTTTCAACAACTTTGACTGGCACTTTAGGTACATCTTTCTTGGATTAAACATTCGTTGTATTAGTATCCTCAACAGATTTAGCCTTAACAAAGACTGTGACATCTTTCTTGGATGAAACATTCTTTGGATTAGCGTTCTTTACAGATTTATCCTTAACAAAGACTGTGCCATTTGCACTATCCTCATTTCTCATTTCTTCTTGGATAACCATAGAAAGAATATCTGGTGGTCCAGCATCAGATTTTTTAAATAGAGGTTCTTTAACATTTTTTAGCACATGTGGTATTCCCCTTTCTTTGGCACTAACAGGGTTAGGGGAATTTATGCCCAATGATCCAACAGCTTCATTGTAACCATACCCTATACCTGTTGTTCGTTCTACAACTTGATTGTTAAAAAACTCTTTAGAAACTTTAACAGAATTATAACAAGCCCTGACCTGTGTTTCAAGTTCAGTAATTCTAGCCATTTGTTTGCCTACAACTTCTAGAATTGCTTTTTCCTTTTTATTAAGCATTGTTATTTCATCTCTTTGTTGATCTTGATTAATATGCACCTTTTTCAATTCTGACACTTCATTGCCAAGTTTAGTGCTTAGCAGATCTAGTCTTCTATATTCAGTTTGTGCATTACCTAAAGAATTATAAAGACTACGAATCAACTCAGGGTCAGTAACAATTACCGGTTTGTTATGATGATCAGATGCTTCATCATTTGCCACCAACGCAAGATTTACATATTCTTCATCTTCGCTGTCCGTGTCATCCCAACTCTTACCAGCCGCAACATAGGCTTTTCCAGGTTTCTTCTTCTCAGCAGCAAAATCTCTTCTTTGAGTTTGCTTGGGTTTCTGACATTCAGTGGCAAAGTGCCCCAATTCATTACAGTTGAAGCAACGAATCTTGCTTCTGTCAACAGCTCCAATTTTGTATCCTCCCCTGTTACTAGAGGAAGAAGAGCCTCCTCTCTGGAATCTGTTATTTGACTTGAACCTGTACTTTGGATTTCTTCTGAATCTGAAGTTTCCAAATTGCCTTACCATCAATGCCAGGGATTCATCTTCCAGTTGATCTAGCTCTTCCAATGAGTAAAAGTCTCCACCATCCTGAGTAGGTGGTGTCTGACCAAGCTCCACTTCAGTCTTTTCCTTGTCTGAGCTGTAAGGTAGAACAATCTTAGCTTCCACTTCCTTAGGTGCCTCAACTACAAGAGCTGTAGATGAACTTGGCACTCTTCCTTTACCAAAGACCTCCCTCTGCTGTACTTGTTCCAGTTCATAGGTTTTCAGAACACCAAACAACCTTTCAAGAGAAACCTTATTCAAATCTCTTGATTCTCTGATGGCTGTAATCCTATGTTCAAGATGAGTGGGCATAGTCAACAAAAACTTCATATTAATCTCCTTCTGTGTATATTGCTTGCCATGAACTTGCAAGTTGTTGAATATTTTGTTATACCTTTCAAACACTTCCTGAATACCTTCATTAGGGTCAGCTCTAAAGTGTTCATACTCAGAGGTTAAAATCTGAAGTCTGTTTTCCCTGACTTCATCAGTTCCTTCATTGATAGTCTCAATAGTTTCCCACATGTGTTTTGCAGTTTTACAATTCATCACATGACTGTACATCACAACATCCAGGGAATCTATTAGAATAAGTCTCAAATTCTTATCTAGTCCTGCGTCCTCTTTTTCAGCAGGAGTAAAAGAATCAGCATGTTTTGGAAAAGATGATGCGGGTGTTACAACAATTCCCCCAACAATAGATTCAGATACATATTCGAGTGGAATTATAGGTCCGTTCTATAGAACACCCAAATATTTAGAATTTCCGACATCAAGAAACAACTCCATTTTATTTTTCAACATTGCATAATTGTCCTTGTTAAACGTGGGAATCTTAACAATGCTTTTTGATGACATGATGAATTTTTAAGTGAGTTAAAAATTCGAGATAAATTTTTGACGAAATAAAATTAGGATCTTGATTTGTGTATCAATCAATAAGCTCTGATACCAATTGTTAGGTCCAATAAGATTGTAGAAGGGGGGGTTGAATACAATCTATATCAATTTCTCAAAATTTATTCGTTAAATAATTTTCACTTAAACGAATATTTTGTGCGGAATAAATTGATACGGATTTCAAGTTGAATATAATTGTATATTAACTTGATGTGGTGTTACAAAATCAATACAAACTATTATCAAATGTTTAATAACTAATTAGAAAATTCGACATGAACTTTTCTAATTTAGTTAATAAATCTCAAGATAAGTACTAGGAAACTTAATTCGCTAGTAGTACAAGAATCACAAGTAGACAAGTTCTATCGGATAGAATATTACAAAGATGAGGAACTTGAATTTATGTGAATTAATTTGTTCTTGGTGTTCTTGATATTTGAGAGAGAACTGCTGTGTATTTCTGTATTTTTCTGTTGTGTTTCTTCACTGTCTTCATTCTGCTGCTTCTGCTGATTTATATAGGTCTGTACTAATTAGATATGACTTAAACTACTTCAAGACCTATTAAATCAGCTGTCAGCATGACTTAATCTTGCTCCAAGACATAATTAAACCTTAGATATGACTTATTTTCTGTCGGTATGACTTAGAAAATGTGTCGGTATGACTTAATCTTCAACAGTGTGGTCGGTATGACCTAAACCACTTTTGTCGGTATAACTTAATACCTTTCCAGAAATATCTTGTTTCAGTATGACTTATTTCCCTCGGTATGACCTAGCGGCTTTGAGGTCGGTAAGACATAATTCTTTTGCTCGGCATGACTTAACCTTTTATCATGTCGGTATGACTTAACTTAAGTCATACCGAACCAAACTCAGTCATGACATAATCTATTCAGCCTTATTTAAGTCATATTGATCCATTTAATTAATTAATGATTAATCAATTCATAATTAATTGATACAATAATTAATTTAATAAATTAATTAATTCTGTTAGAATTAATTCATTAATTAAATCAATTAAATGATTTATATCAATTACAAATGAATTAAATTAAATCAATAACTAATTAATTTAATTCTCCCAAACCACGGAAAATAATAAAGAATTACCACTGACTTATGTTGACGTTCGATGTACTGTCTGGTTCATGAACGACTAACTTCAATGATGCTTCTTCACTTCTGACTTTAAGCTGTGGTTTATTTCTTCTCTCAATTTTCTTGTACTTTGATTGATTTTCACTCTATCACTCGAAAAATCTCTATCACTGTAAATGAATCCATTTACTTCAATGTTATACTGAGGCTTGATCAAATACCTGATACGTCTTCCAGTGTGAAACATAAAAACTATAGATTGACTTCCTTCTTTCTTCTGACAGATATTGCTTCCTGAGATTCCTGTGATAGATCATATGGATATTTACTTATTACAATTTGGTTTAAGTTGATTAGGATCCTCGAACTACAAATAGGCTGATTCATATGCCTTTCACTGCTAGTTGTGACAAGAAGACTAGTCCTAAGAAAATTGATAAGCATGCTGTTTATGATAAAACTGTTTCTAAGCCAGTGGACCCAAACTTGTTTGGGTACCAAAGAAGAAGTAATACATTTGTGTTTGCAGGGCAAAGTGAAAGAAAAGAAAGTCATTAGGGTGTTGGACAGTGGATGCTCAAACCACATGACTGGTGATATGGCCCTGCTATCACAGTATGAAGAAAAGGTTGGCCCTATGGTTACTTTTGGAGATGACAGCATTGGTAACACATTGGGATATGTCAAACTGAAAGTTGGTAATGTCATCATTGAAGATGTAACACTGGTCAGAGGGCTCAAGCATAATCTATTGAGTGTTGGTCAGTTTACCGATAGAGGTTTCAAAGTGGATTTTGACAAGGATGAATGTTTGATCACTCACAAGAAGACTGGTGAACTTGCTCTATCTAGAGTAAGAAAAGGAAGCCTGTTTGTAGCCAATATGGATTCTGCAAACAAGGATAAAATTTGTTGCTTGTACTCAAAGGCATCAAATGAAGATCGCTGGTTGTGGCATAAGAAGCTAGCACACCTGAACTTTAAAGCCATTAATTCTCTGGTCAAAAGAGAGTTAGTGAGAGGCATGCCCACACTTGAATTCTATTAAGAAGGGGTGTGTGAGGCTTGTCAAAGGGGAAAAATGAAAAGGTCAAGCCATAAGTCAAAGACAGTGATATCAATAACCAAGCCCCTGCAACTAATTCATATGGATTTGTTTGGGCCTGTCAACATTATGTCACTTGCAAGAAAGAAGTATGCCTTGGTAATGGTTGACGACTTTACAAGGTTTACATGGGTGGAATTTCTAGCATCAAAGGATGAGGCTCCACAAGTAATCATTGTGCACATAAGGAAAGTTTATAAAGAAACAAAGGCCAACAATGCAAGTGTGATTGCATTAAGAAGTGACAATGGAACAGAGTTCAGAAATGCCATACTTGAGGCATTCTGTAAAGAGAATGGCATTTCATAACAATTCTCAGCTCCAAGGACTCCACAACAAAATGGAGTTGTTGAGAGAAAGAATAGAACTCTGATTGAGGCTGCTAGAACAATGTTACTTGATGCAAAGATGCCTACATGTTTTGGGCTGAGGTTGTGAGCACTGCATGCTATATCCAGTACAGAACCCTCATCAACAAAAACACTGGGAAGACACCTTACAATTTGATGACTGGAAAAAAGCCATCTCTTAAGCATATTTGTGCTTTTGGAAGCAAATGTTTTGTGTTGAAGGATAATTCAGAATATGTTGGAAATTTTGATGCAAAGGCATTTGAAGGAATATTTCTTGGCTATGCATTGGAGAGAACAACTTACAAAGTTTATGTCATCAATCAAAAGAAATTTATGGAAAACACAGATGTGACATTTGATGACAGCAAGCTACCTGGTCTAGAAGAAGCCAATGATGAAGATAGAGATCCATTAAGATTTGAAAATATGGATAATTCTGATGAGGAGATTGAAACTGAAGTTGAAGCTACAGCTTAACAAACTACAGTGAATGATGAGGTAAGAGAAGAGTTTATGCCAATCAACAGTGAAGATACAAGCATCCAAGACACACCTGTGAGTGAGAGCACTTTCACAGGGGGAGGAAATGAATTTGATCACAACTTGGATGATGAAGCAACATCAATGTTGAGAAATCAAACTGAGCATTCAAGGAAATGGGATAGATCACATAATGCAGAGGAAATTATTGGAGATCCAAATGCAGGAGTAAGAACAAGGAGAGCAACTCAGAATGAGTGTCTCTTTTTTTGTTTTCTATCTCAAGTTGAACCTAAGAAACTTGATGATGTACTGTTGGATCCAGATTGGATTATTTCTATGCAAGAGGAGCTAAATCAATTTGAAAGAAACAAAGTATGGGAGCTTGTGCCTGCACCAAAGGATAGAACCATTATTGGAACAAAATGGGTTCTGAAGAATAAGATGGATGAAAATGGTGTGGTTGTAAGGAACAAGGCTAGGCTGGCTGCAAAAGGTTACTCTCAACAGGAAGGCATTGACTATGATGAGACCTTTGCCCCTGTTGCTAGATTGGAGGCCATCAGAATTTTCTTGGCATTTACTGCACATTCAAACTTCAAAGTCTATCAAATGGATGTCAAGAGTGCATTTCTGAATGGAGAGTTGGAAGAAGAAGTATTTGTGCAACAACCTCCTGGCTTTGAGGATCCACATTTCCCAAACTTTGTCTACAGATTGCTTAAGGCATTGTATGGACTTAAGCAGGCTCCAAGAGCATGGTATGACACTCTATAACAATTTCTTCTTGAAAATCAGTTCACTAGAGGCACATTGGATAAGACACTGTTTTAAAAGAAGCATGGTAATGATATTATCCTAGTTCAAATCTATGTGGATGATATCATATTTGGCTCTACTAATGAGAAACTGTGTGAAAAGTTTTCTTAGCTCATGCAAAGTAGATATGGGATGAGCATGATAGGAGAGTAGACATTCTTTCTTGGATTACAAGTTAGTCAAAAGAAGGATGGTACCTTTATCAGTCAAACCAAGTACATCAAAGATCTATTGAAGAAGTTTGAAATGGAAGATAGCTCACCTGCAAAAACACCCATGGCCACTGCCACTAAATTAGATGAAGATGCTAAGGGCAAGAAAGTAGATATCTCAGTCTACAGAGGCATGGTTGGTTCTCTACTCTATCTCACTGCAAGTAGGTCAGACATCATATTTGCTACATGTCTGTGTGCAAGGTTTCAATCAAATCAAAAGGAATAATATATGATTGCTATCAAAAGGATCTTTAGATATCTGAAAGGCACTCCAAACTTGGGTTTATGGTATCCTAAGGACACAGGGTTCAATCTGGTTGGTTATTCTGATGCTGACTATGATGGATGCAGAGTGGATAGGAAAAGCACCTCAGGTAGCTGCCAGTTTCTTGGACAAAGGTTAGTCTCTTGGTATAGCAAGAAACAACAATCTGTGTCAACTTCTACAGCTGAAGCTGAATACATAGCTGCTGAAAGTTGCTGTGCTCAAGTGCTTTGGATTAGAAATCAACTTAGAGATTATGGACTTGTGATGGAAAGAATTCATATCATGTGTGACAACACAAGTGCAATCTCTATAGTTGCAAATCCTGTCAATCATTCTAGAACAAAGCACATTGACATAAGATATCATTTTATCAGGGAACATGCAACTAATGGAACCATTGAGTTACATTATGTTCCCACAGATAAACAATTGGTTGATATATTCACTAAGCCATTAGATGAAGCCACCTTCACAAGGTTGGTTAGTGAGATTGGAATGCTGAATTCTTCAGAATCTGGCTAAGTGAAAATATCAACAAAATTGTTGCAGCAATAAACACTTACTTTATCTAAATGCTCAATATTTTTGAAGTAAGTGTTGGCCGAAGTATGATTTATAAATATTTCAAATCTGTTGCACATGTTGAAAAATCATATTTTATGAGCTTGAAATTTCTATGAAATTTTAAGAAAATCACTATTTAATTTGTTAGAATATTCTTCATTGAATATTTCGGGTGAATTTTAAAAGATAGTGAAAATTGAATTTTATGAGTGAAAAGAATATTTCGATAAGTCAGACTTATCAAATGATTCATTTCGTGTCAATGCTCGACTTCTCTAACAAGTCTTTTTAGAGCACTCTCGAGTTCTCGAATAGAGTCTTTTGAAGAGATCGAACAGAGACATGCTTGAGTTGTCGAATATAGTAATTGAGTTCTCTAATGCCTGAGTTCTCGAATCATTTTAAAAGGTTGAATTCTCGCTGAATTTCAACTGTTTTTGGATTTTTGTCTAAAATTTTAATTCACTCATAAAACAAATTTTATTTAATTTAGAATTATTTCTAAGTTAGATAAACTGCCAGCTATGGGTTACTACCTGCTTGAGTTATCGAATAAGCCTTTCTTGACATATCGAATAGTTGTTTTACACTTCTCGAATGCATGACTTGTCGATACAAAACATATATCTAATCAACAATTCATGTGTTTCATACTTATACAATTCCACAACTATTCTACTCATTTCATTCGATTTCTCAAGCATCCAATTTTTCTAAACCTCTGAAAACCATAATTACAAAAGCTAAATTTCTTCTTTAATCTCTATTCTTTTCTCTCATACTCTGTAACAATGGCAAACACCCAACTCACCATACCCAAAAATACCAATTTCATTGCTATGACAAGTGATGTGGAAGCTCCCAATGCAAATTACAAGTGCTTTGCTTGATGGATGTCTAATTCATACATCAAAGATGCGCTCTCAGCCAATCCAACTCTGTATCTAGATATTCTGGAACAGTTTTGGAGGACAGCTACTGTGGAGGTTGTTGCTCTTGAGAATGCTATTACCTCCTACATAGTCTACTGCAAGATTCAAGACAAAGAAGTCACTATCACTACAGATGACATGAATTGAGCACTGGGACTCCATCAAGCAACATATCACCCTCTAGTATCTAAAGATGAGTTAATCGAGTTCTTTGACTTCAACAGATACTCAGATACAATCAAGATTGGGCTTTTGAACAGGAAGGAATGGAGCTATTTGTTTGCTACTTTACTCCATGTGTTCACTGCAAGGAAATCAAGTTTTGATCAGATCAGTGCACCTGCACAGCAGATAGCATTCTCCTTGGCCTATGATAGGAAAATTGATGTTGGGAATCTGATAATGCAAGAGCTGTATGGGAGACTTGGCAAGAACGCAGCCAAGAGAGGTAATGAAATTTTCTTTCCTCGCTTTATTCAATCTGCACTCAATTTTGTAGACAATACTTTGATTGAATTACCTGGAATAGATAAAAATAGAATAGGCTATCCTAAATCCATGACCAAACTCATTTTTGGTAATTTGGAAACTAGGAATGATGTGGATGTGAGACTTGAAATAAATCCTCATATGAAGAGTTTATTTGAGTCTTACCCCCACAACATGCCAATATTTGCTTCAAAATCTGAGTTAGCAAAGCCCAAGCTAGTAGAACAAATAGCTAAACCAGGGCCTGCTAACCAATCCTCTCAACTACACACTCAACTAAACACTGTGCCAACTGCATCATCCTCTCAACAGGGTGTTGTTAGTAAAAAAGAGAAGAAGAGGAAACAAATAGTTGCTGAACCTTTAAATATCTTATCTGAAGCATCTTGGATGTAGAATTAGGTTTAGAAAGTGAGGAAACTGAGTCACCCTTACAGAGGCCAAAGAAGAAGAAAGCAAAGAAAACCACCTCTTCAGTCACACAAATGGCTGAAGTTGTAAAATCAGGGGCACACAGCTCACTAGATGTACTCTCTCAACAGGGTGCATCTATAGAATCAAGCATTCTCCCCAATGTACCTTCTTGTAATGAGTCAACACTTGGGAGTGATAAGGCTAGCACAACATTGAGTGGAGAGCACATCATAATTGAAACTCCTCCTATTTCTCAGGGGGAGTTGCCAAAATATGTTCCAAAAGACACTTCTCTTCCAGAATCTATAACAGAAATTTCTTTGCAGCCTGCAACTCAAGTAATTGAGGAGCAAGGCATTGATTATCAAGAATTTCCTACTCTTGATGAGCCAATGGACTAAAGTGACTTAGTGCAAGACACTTTGTTCACCACCCAGGACCCACATTCAGATGGTGAGGGAATGCATGTTGGGGCATCTCCTAATGACATCATCAAAAACACATAGGATTCACTAGTTTTTACTAGAGACTTTGTGCCTTTGTCAACTACTGTTGTAACCCATCCCACTTCTGTGGAGACAACAATAGTAGAGTCATTCCATCCGGTTACAGAAGTTACATCTATAAATGAGGGATCTAGCTTGCCTAGTTCTAGCTCTAACTATGTGACAGAATGGCTGAAGCCTGTGCAATATGACAGTGCTTCAGGATCAGGGTCTGTTCCACCAAAATTGACGGTTGAAGCTCTTCAAATATTGATTGTGGATCAGATTCCTGAGTTCACTAAGATTGCTCAAAATCTCCTCATCTCAAACATGCCAAATGAAGACTATGAAGCTATTTTACTCTGCCACAAACAAGATGTAGAGCAACAACAAGATAAAATAGCAGATGAAGCTGAAAGAGATGGTAATGTTGATGCGTGGTTGCAAGGGTATGGCAGCATCTCTCTCAGTGAAGCTCTTTAATATATAAGGGAGGAATATATCACTTTACTAGGGTCAAAAGCTAAATCTCTAACTCCTGGTGAAGTATATGAGGCCGTCAATGATGTTTATAAAGGAAGCTTGAAGGCTGTTCACTACCTAGGCAAGGGAGTTAAATCTAAAATTGAAGAAGTTTGCAAAACCACAACAAAGGTAGTGAGAGAGCTTCAAGGTCAATTTACTAGAGAATTTCCCTCTCTGGATTCTGTTCTCAGAAACATCAAGGAATGCAAAGCCACTTGCATTAAAGTGGATGATAGCCTCCCCTTGATGAAATCTTCCATCACCAATATCTCTACTCAAATGGACAGACTCAGAGAACAGACAACGATTGAAAATGCTGCTATCAACATTCTATTTGCCAATCAATATGGAGATAAAGCAGTTACTGATGTCCCTGTTCATGACATGACAAAGTATGAGGTAGAAAGGCTCAAGCAACAATCATTATCTGGTTTCAAGGCCACAGAGTTGTTCACTAAGGTGGATAGCTTGGAGAAAGAAGTGAGCTCTCTCAAAGATTATAATTCTGAGCTGCAAAAATCTGTCAATCTACTAAATGAAAAGTTGGACACTCAAGCCACCACCACAACTGATGTTCTCTTAATCAACAACAGATGCTACCTGCAATGATGAAGCATATGGGACTACATATACCTGAAGACTCTGTCAAACCTCCAACCTCTTCTTCAAACCCAAGGGCCCCATCAAAGACCCCTGTGCCTGAGAACAAGCCTAAGGGGGAGAAGAAGATAACCTCAAAATCCTCAAAATCTAAGGTGGTACAGAAAGGTATTGTCATCTCTGATAATTTAAAATTTTCAAAATCTACTACTCCTCAAGTTCATGTCCAAGGCAAAGGCAAATCTAAAGCCACAGAGCTCAAACCTCTAAACCTACCAAGCCTATCACTTCTCTACCAACTGTCACCCTACCAACTGTGCACATCACTACTCCAACTGGTTTACAACAATCAATTACCTCTACAGTGGTGGCAAGATCTATGCCAACTGATCAAGCTAACCTCTCCAGACATGAAGAAGATCAACCAGTTGAAGTAAGTGTAGTCACAAAGGCCAAGCTGATAAAAGTAACAAATTCAGAGACTTACCATGATGCTGCCTTCTTGAAGTTTCTGCAAGCTTCAAAGGCAAAGGTTAGAGGAGATACATTACTGTACAGGAGGAGTCTCAAGGAACAAATCAAGTACTTGACAGTGATCCCAAGGAAGCTTACTCAAATCTTTCTCAAGGAGATTATGATGGTGACCAATGGCAAAATATGGCATCTATCTTATTACACCTTGAAGGTCTTAAAATTCACTAAGATTGATGCTATCTTGGAGCTAATTGAGAAGGTGGGAGAAAACAACAAGAGCCTATATACTGATCTAAGGAATGGACAACATGCTAGACTGCCTGAAGTGTGTACTTTTCCAAGAACCATTCTCTATCAGTCTGGTACAAAAATTGAAGATGTCAGTCAGCTGATCATTCCCAAGGATATCACTCCTCTGAATCACAAGCTAATACCTTGCTATCATTGATCAACTACAAAAGAAGAATGGACTAAGAATTGCTGATGAGTTGGAGGGATTAAGGATTCTTAGAACCTTCATAACAACTGGCATTGTCTGTTAGGTCCGATAAGATTGTAGAAGGGGGGGTTGAATACAATCTATACCAATTTATCGAAATTTGTCCTTTGAATAAAATTTAGTTTAGACAAATTTGAGCGGAATAAATTGAAACAAATTTCAAGTTGAATATAACAATATATTAACTTGATGGGTGTTACAATTTCAATACAGATTATTATCTTGTTAATAAAAACTAATTAGAAAATTCGACATGAACTTTTCTAATTTAGTTAATAAAAATCAAGATAAGAACCAGGAAACTTAATTCACTAGTATTACAAGAATCACAAATAAACAAGTTCCACCGGATAAAATATTACAAAGGTGTTGAACTTGATTTTACAGAAATTAATTAGAGCTTGTGTTCTTGAGCTTTCTGAGAGAGAAAGGTGTTGAACTCTCCGGTCATTATGACTATCTCTTGAACTGTTTATGACAATCAGTATGACTATGCACCTGATATGACTATCGGTATAATTATCCAATTAGTTCATTATGACTATCATTTGAACTGTTATAACTAACGGCTGGTTCATTATGACAGTCGATATAACTATCAAATGAACTGATATAATTATCCTTTGAACTATTATAACTATCGGTATAGCTACCGGATAATCTGTAATTCCTCAAGTCTGTAAATTGACCTTGATCTTTTTCTTCTGACAGATAATACAATCTGAGATTCCTTGTGACAGTCTATATACTATTTGCTAATACAATCTTGTTTAAGTTGAGTTGTATCCTCGAAATACAAATAGGCTACATCATATGCCTTTCAATCTCCCCCTATTTGTTTGTTAGAAAATAACAAACAAATACCTAGAGGATAACTCAACTAACTCACTTAAACAAGAAAAAGATAAAGCATTAAAGAGCTTAGTAAATAATACAAAGAAAATTTCTCTGGTTCAAATATAACATTTCCAGAATCCTCAGTTGATGAAATGATAGATGATTGTTCCTCTAGCACTGAACTGATCTTCAATAGGTAACTCATCTTCATTTCTGATTCTTCATATCTCTGCTTTATAATCCTTCACATCTTACATTGGTGATTATCAGCAGTTCTTGATTTACAATCACTTCCCTTTTCTGACACAGCTTTTCTCACTAAAGAAAAACAACTGTTCCTACTATGTAGACAATGGTGAATCAATACCATTTCTATTACTTCTGGGAAATCTACTACTCCTCCACTTAGCCTTTATACATAGTACATTGAAAGACTAATAGAATAGTATTGTGATGTAACTCTCCTTATATCTCCCCTTTCTTCTCCATCTAAGGCTCCCCCTTAGTGACTTGACTTGCTTCTCCTGAAACTTGACCTGCTTCTCCTCCTAAGCACAGTCTTTAACTGCTCCCCATTACTAACTTACTCTCCTTTTTCTTGTACCCCAATACTTCTCCTCCTTAGTTGAGGAATCCTCCAATCAACTAGTTGACAAAGTAGTTGATACCAATTGTTACCAATTGTTAGAGTACATTGAAATCAATTGATAGAGCTTTGTTAGAAAGGAAGTTTCATTTTCTTCCTCACTGTGAGTGTGTGATAGTGTTTAGTGTACCTCACAAGTGTTTCACTCTTCTCTCCACTCATTTGTGTTGAGTGTCTCACTAATCTCTGTGTTTACACTCTTGCTCACTAGTGTATCTTTCATATCACTCATAGCTCCAACATCCATTAGTGTACCTGCAAGGAAAAATCACCCTAGCCCCTTCAAGAGAGGTCAGTGGTGGTGCAATGGGAGTTCGCAAATCCCAAATCCTCGTTCGACTCGTCAGACGAATCTGAGTCATAATCTACAAGTTGCTAATTTCCCTTTTTAGGGTTTTCAGATTTGAATTCTGAGAAGGTAAACAATGATCTATAAATTTAGCATTGAGATCAAGGTTCACTTCTAATGTCTGTGAAGACATCACCTTGTTAAACTCATCAGGTAAATCTGAATCATAGTTCACAAGTTGCCAATCCGCACCTATGTCAGATTCGTTACCCACAGGATCCAGAGATGTTCCCTCTGGGGAGTTAGATAATGATCTTGTTGAATTTTGCATTTTAAATCAATACCTTCTCTCGAGGTCTGTGAAGACTCTTGATTCATTAAAGAACCTTTAACTTATAATCCTAACCGTAAAATGGTTGGATTACAGGTTTCCATCAATTCATCCTTAGTGTGTGCAATCTCACTTTGTGCATATGAAATATTTTGGTTAGTGTATAAGGTAGTGACTCTCCAACTGAATATCCCACACATCCTTATTTGCTGCATCAAGTGCAGTTACTCCCTGGTGACCTCTAGTCTGATAGGTTATTTCCTTTTAGGGGGTAAGTCAGAATGTGTTTGAGTTTGACTGTAGTCTGGGATAAAAGTTGTTGGGTTTACAACCTTATGACTAAACATGTGAGAATACAAAATTCCATGTAGATGAACCTGCATCACAGAATATGAGCAATATAGAGATAGAATGCATTTATAACATTGAAAAGTTTTCTAAGAAAATATTGCATTTTATGTTAAGAGAAATGATGTACAGTTGTGATTTCAAAAGGTTTAACTTATAAGCGATCACAACTATAGAAATAGATTTTGAGTTAGAGGGTTAAAGAGATCTTGAGCCGGTTTTACTAAACAAGAACATAAACAAGAATCAAATTAATAATAAATATTAATCGAATTAATGTATGTTAATGTTTAAACCAATACAAACAAAACTATTTTATCATGTTTTAGGTCCTGTAAGATAGATACCAACTATTAGAAATTGTTAGCAATTGATAGGTATTGTCATCCAATTGTTAGATCCTGAAAATCAAACGTTAGTTCCTAAACAATTGAATTGACATATATCAATTTGATGCCGACAATGGTCCTATATAGACAGTCTATCAACAACAACAACACAACAAAGAATTTGAATTAAAACTGTAGGTTATGTGTGTGTTAAACAGAAGAACAGTAAAAGAACCAAGTACAGGCACCTGTTTGTAAGTTTTGAAAGTATAGTGACTAAACTGTAAAAACTATACAAACTATTTATATACACATGAAAAATAATATTCAAAAATAAGAAATAATATATATAATAATAATATTAAATAAAAACTAAAAAGAAAAGAAAATTCGAATTAAATTAAACAAAGAACAAAAATTCGAATTAAAATAAAAATAATAAAACTATACATAACTTAATAATTTACAAACATTGACCTGTAGACGGACTTAGGACTTAAATAAGAAGACAAACACTACAAAACATGTTAACAAAGATTAACATTAGAAAATTACAATACATGTACAAACACATTAAAGTATATACAAGAATATTTATAATAAGTTAGTAAATCCATATGTTTTCTAACAAAATAACTTTCTACTAGAAAATTATTTAAATAGAAAATATGATTTAATAAACTATCATAAACATTGCAATTACTTTAAAATAATGAAATTTTAAACAAAAATAGTTTCCTCAAAAATTCTAACTTGAGATTAGAGAAAAATATTTTTAGAGAAAATTTATCATTCTAAAATACATAAACATGGATTATAACAAGAGAATGACTATGACAATCCTTTTTAGAAAGATAACAAGTAAGAATTTGGAAAGAATGTCATACCATTTACTTGGTGCTTAGACCTAGGCACCAGCTTTCATGCTTCTTGTTGTTCAGGATCAACAATTGCTTTCTCAGATTCCTTAGATTCTATACCTTGATTCTGAGAAGCCCTTCTAGTTCTTACTCCAACATCTGGATCATCAATGATCAGTTCTATTCCAAACAGACTGTCCGAAAAGGTTAGATCTTGATGAATCACCTTGTTCTTCATTTTGATGTTGTGTTTTACTAGTTGATCCTTTGTTTACTCCCACTGAGTTATTGCCAGCTTCACTTGATGACTCTTCTTCAGTGACAGGGGTATCTCCAATATTAAAATTGTTTCCACCACTATCACTTGGATAATTATCATCATTAACATTTTAAACTTATGACTTTAAGGCAACTCCTCGATAATAACAATTGTTAACTCCGAACAACTGTTTGTTGGTAGACAACCTTGGTTCTATAGATAAGATTTAATTACCAAAGTTGTCTTGTCTGCAATTTAAGAAATGATATTCTAAGTCCAACACACCTTGATCCATTGTATACAACATTCATTATCAAAGTGATTAGAAGCTTGCAGATAAGCATAAAAATTATTCGAAGTAACTGAACTATGATAACTTTAGATATTACAATATCCATAGTTGTACTTAGATAATTTTCGCACCTTGTATAGTAGAATGAGTGAATTTCAAAAGATAAGACAATGATTACTTAGAGGAGTTCTAAGTAATTTCACTCAAACCAATACATCTCACAATTATTTTGTAAATAGAAGTCTAACTAAATATCATTAACTGATATAAGTCAAAACTTCAATAAAACCAATTGTTATAATCATGATATTAATTATAGTGAATTTCTGAGAATAATGCATTAATAAGTTCACTAGAATTAACATCTCGCAACTAATTGAAGACCATGACAGATAGGTCCAAATTAGTTATGATTCAAATTTATTTTGATAAATGAGGTATAGAGCAAATACTAACTTGAATTGCTTTAGGTTCTATAACTCATATTAATCAAAATAAATAATTAAATAATTAAATACTAAATCTCTATAAGTTAGATTTTAGCATTTAAATATTTAAATTATCCTTAAATAATCACCACTGAAATATATTACAATTATACACATGGCAATCATTCAATAGATAATTTTCAGCTTGAGGTCTGGATGTAAATAAGTTCACAAGTCCTTTCAATATTGAAAATTGAATACTTGTAAAATCATTTAAGAATTATAAGATGCTTAGCCTTGAGTGTTCCAAAAAGTTGTTGGAGATGAAATTGTTTCCTTGTGTTCTCCAGCTTTCGTACAACTCATTTGATCTGTCTCTGTAGATATTTTCCATTATCTCACCAACCAGGAGTGCACTTGTTCACATTCCTCTAGCGTCCAGATTCAATAGGTCCAGATGTCCATTATGATCATGAATGTGCAGCAGGTGCCTGATATCCTCAAGTCTTGTCACTGGTGCTTCTTATTAGATATACTATCTTATCAGCTTGTAACCTTGCATCCAGTTTGGCTTTGTCCCTCATAACAATGCCTTGACATCCAGTTAGACTTCTGGTTATCATTGTACCAAATACAACTTTGTTGTTTGGTCTAGATACCAGCTTCCCTTCAATCTGCCTTTTGTACTGATTGAGATCATCTTGCATTGCAATCACTCAATCTGGATCATTCAGAGCCTTTGTAGCTTTATTATTTTCTTCTGAAATAAAAATAACAAAATAATCATTGGTACTTGAAGCTCTGCTAGTCTTCTACTTTCACCGTTAGGAACACTAAGAACTAGGACAAAGAATTAATTGAGTCAACACTCTTTGTCTTGGTAGACATGTTCTCATAGTGTCCTTTGATTTTCAATGTGGTGTTGATTTGGCTAGTTGATCCTTCTGCTGCTCCCCCTAAGCTGTTGCTGGGTTTACATGAAGATTCTCCATGTTTGACATTGTTTGGATCTGAATCACAAAAACCATTGACAGCTGGGAGCTAGAAGTTATTGAACATCACTAAGACTTTCAATCACCTTATGTTGATTAATAACAATAACCCTGTAGGTTGTTGACTCCATTAAGTAACAAAGGAAATTATCCTCTTTGAGCATTAGCTGATTGCCACTATGCTTACTTTCATTTTTCATTACAAAACAATTTCCTTTAGTATTTGGGGTCTTCCTGTATTTCTTATTGATCAGGGTTCGATCATGTCAGTAGCAAAATATTGACTGCTTCAAGATTAATACTCTTGAAGGTGCAGAATTCATCCAGAACACTAATTGATAGGTCCTGTAATCTTGTCTCCAAGTTATCATAGTCATGTTTGCTTCCTTCCAATCTTCTTGATGTGATCAATCACCATCAGTGGTGTCTTGTCTTCAGATTGTCTGAACAACAACTTGTTTGTTGAGAGAAGCCATCAGTCATCGCCAATAAAATATATTTTTCTTTGATGTAGAACTTTTGTGTGATGCTTCTTTGACTTACCTTTATGACATGCCTCATGATTTCATTTTACTTTAATTTCAAATGAGGTAGTCTCCTTTACTGATTCGATTTTCGGGAAAGAATCTCTTGGTTTGACATTCAGGTAAGAGAGCTTCATTTGTCATAGTTGCACTCTTGTCTGATGAACCTTTAGATTAGACATATCGACTTCACCTTTGATTGAGATTCCATGTCAACTATAGATAAGTTCTCTTTCCTTAATCCTCGAACAGTAAGCTCTTCATCTTATAAAAGATGCTTTATTACTGACAACATTCTTAGCAATATAATAGCCATGACCCTGGGTCATACCCTTGCTGTTGTCTCCAAGGAATTCCACTTGGCCAGATATCTTCACCACTCTTGACAGCAGGGCTCTATCTTCGGTCATATGCCTTGAACATCCACTGTCCAAAATCCACATAACACGATCTACCTGTTACACACCCTGCAATGCCAAAATGGTTAAACTTTCTTCGGGACCCAAGCTTGGTTGGGTCCAGAGTACTTGAAAAATTGGCCTTTGTCAGGCAAAACAACATTTTTAACCTTGACACCATCAGTTAACAAACATTTGACCCTATAAACAGATTTGACAATCTTTTGTTTCATTTTAGGTATCCATGTTTGTTTAGCAGCAATAACACTCTTTTCAGTGACTAGACATTTGACTTTGTAAACAGCCTTAGTAAAACTTTGTTTAGGCTTTGGTACAAATGTCTCTCTCCTAACATGAGGAGGACTAGCAGTCTTTGATCTAACATTTTTATTTCTGTTCATATGTTGTCTAGGAGCAGTCTTATTAGCACATGCATGATTACCATTAAAGTAAGCAGACATCACAATAAAAGCGAAAGACATACAATTGACAACACCACATGCTTTATGAAAAGAATCAATAATAGGCATGGTATGCATGTTAGACATGTTATTGTTCTTTTTCAACTTGTTATCACCTAACCCAGTTTTAGAAGAACTGGTTGACTCAACAACCTTAACTGGTTCCTTAGTAACAACCTTTTTATATTTAATATTTTTGGTTGTAGGTGCTTCAACAGATTTATCATTATCCTGGACTATGCCATTTGCACTGTCCTTATTTCGCATTTCTTCCTGGATAACAATAGAAAGCATATTTGGTGGTTCACAAACAGATTTTCTAAAGAGAGGTTCTTTAACATTCTTGAGCACATGTGGTATACCCCTTTCTTTAGCACTAACAGGATTAGCAGAATTTATTCCCAAAGATCCAACAGCTTCGTTGTAGCCAAACCCTATTCCTACAGTTTGATTTACAGCTTGTTTGTTGAAAAACTGTTTAGACACTTTAACAGAATTATAGCAAGCCCTAATCTGTGTTTCAAGTTCTGTAATCCTAGCAATTTGTTTGCCCATAACTTCTAGAATAGATTTCTCTCTTCTATTTAGTGTAGCTATTTTTTCTCTTTGCTTGTCTTGATTAATGTGCACCTTTTTTAATTCTAACACTTCATCTTTAAGAATAGTGTTCAAAGGATTTATTCTAGCATTTTCATTTTGCACACACGTCAAGGAATCACGTAAACTATGAATAAGCTCAGCATCAGTAAGTATTACTGGAGTTCTATAGTAATCGGATGTTTCAGCATTTGCCACCAGCGCAAAATCCTCAACCTCCTCTTCATCACTGTCAGTGTCATCCCAGCTTTTGCCTTGTACCACATAGGCCGTGTCTATGTTCTCTTTACCAGATGCATACTTTCTCCTTGCATCTTGTTGAGGTTGATGACACTCAGTTGCAAAGTGTCCAAGTTCATTATATTTAAAGCACCTAATCCTACTTCTGTCTACCATCCCAGTTTGGTAGCCACCCCTTGTGCTACTTGAGGAAGAACCTCCTCGCTGGAATCTATTGTAGTTAGATTTGAACTTGAACTTGGGATTTCTCCTAAATCTGAAGTTACTGAACAGCCTCACCATCATAGCCATTGACTCATCTTCCAACTGATCCAGCTCTTCCAAAGAGTAGAAATCTCCATCATCCTGACTGATAGGTGTATGACCAATCTCAACTTCAACTTGTTCCTTGTCAGCGCTGCAAGGTTGAACAACCTTAGCTTTCACTTCCTTTGGAGTCTCAACCACTAGAGCTGTAGAAGAACTTGGAACCGTACCTTCACCATGAATTTCTTTCTGTTGAACTTGTTCCAACTCATAGGTTTTCAAAATGCCGAAGAGCCTTTCAAGAGTAATTTGATTCATGTCTCTGGCTTCTCTAATAGTAGTTATCCTATGTTCTAGGTGAGTAGGCATGGTCAATAAGAACTTCATGTTAATCTCCTTTTGTGTATAGTGCTTGCCATGAACTTGCAAGTTGTTGATTATTTTGTTATACCTTTCAAACACTTCCTGAATGCCTTCGTTAGGGCCAGCTCTAAAGTGTTCATATTCAGAGGTTAAAATTTGAAGTCTATTTTCCCTGACTTCATCAGTTCCTTCATTGATCGTCTCAATAGTTTCCCACATGTGCTTAGCTGTTTTACAATTCATCACATGGCTATACATCACAGCATCCAGGGAATCTATTAGAATAAGTCTTATATTTTTTTCCAATCCAGCATCCTCCTTATCATCAGAAGAATAGAGCTTATGGTCTTTTTCATAGGTTCTAGCAGGTGTTACAACAACCCCATCGGTAACTACTTGTTGTTCAGAGACCATAGGAATTTTAGGTCCATTTTTCAGAACACCCAAATATTTGGGATTTGTAACATCTAGAAACAACTCCATTTTATTCTTCCACATATCATAATTATCTTTGTCAAAGATAGGTATCTTAACAATGGCTTTAGAAGACATGATGAATTTTTAAGTGAGTTAAAAATTCGAGCTTGATTTTAATTGAATAAAAATAGGATCTTGATTTTTGTATCAATCAATAGGCTCTGATACCAATTGTTAGGTCCGATAAGATTGTAGAAGGGGGGTTGAATACAATCTATACCAATTTATCGAAATTTGTCCTTTGAATAAAATTTAGTTTAGACAAATTTGTGCGGAATAAATTGAAACAAATTTTAAGTTGAATATAACAATATATTAACTTGATGGGTGTTACAATTTCAGTACAGATTATTATCTTGTTAATAAAAATTAATTAGAAAATTCAACATGAACTTTTCTAATTTAGTTAATAAAAATCAAGATAAGAACTAGGAAACTTAATTCGCTAGTATTACAAGAATCACAAATAAACAAGTTCCACCGGATAAAATATTACAAAGGTGTTGAACTTGATTTTACAGAAATTAATTAGAGCTTGTGTTCTTGAGCTTTTTGAGAGAGAAAGGCTGCTGGGTTTTGTGTTTTAATATGTAATGTTGTGTCCGTGTATTTCTCCGTTGCCTTCTGCCTCTTTATACACAATCTAATCGATAGTCATAATGCTGTTAAATATGACTCTCAATCACAGCCTTTTATGACAATCGGTATGACTCTCCGGTCATTATGACTATCTCTTGAACTGTTTATGACAATCGGTATGACTATGCACCTGATATGACTATCGTTATAACTATCCAATTAGTTCATTATGACTGTCATTTGAACTGTTATAACTAGCGGCTGGTTCATTATGGCAGTCGATATAACTATCAAATGAACTGATATAACTATCCTTTGAACTATTATAACTATCGGTATAACTACTGGATAGTCATAATAGAACAAATTTTACTTTTGCCCATTATAACTTTCGGTATGACTTACAACTTTCCTGAACAAGCAATCTGATTCATTTTCATTTCATCACCTGGCCACCTTTTAACTAATTAAGAGATGCTCCGTTGAAATGCTTTTTAACCCGCACAGCTTATTATCTTTAATTAATAAATAATTAATTTAATTTAGAAATTATAAAAAGAAATATCTAATATTATTAGATATTTATAAATATAATTTCCTAATTAAATAAAATATTTATTAATATAAATAAATCCTTACGTTTCAAGCTGCGGTCTCCTGAGGGTCTGGAACCGGACTCCTTTTGCTTAACAAAAAATATATCAATTCCAACTGGGGTTCCAGCTTTAAGAATATATCACCCTTCATTTCCTTGTGATAATTCTATTTTCTCATAACCCGTCCAGGTGTAAGCTACGGTCTCTTGAGGATCTGAAATCAGACTCCTTTTGCTTAGCAAAAAATACAACAATTCTAACCGGGGTTTCAGCATTAAGAATATATCATTCAGAATTTCTTTATGATAATTCTTTTTCCTCGTAGCCAGTCCACTTGATAGTAAAATCCTTATGATTAATTAATTTAGCACTTTTGTTGCTTGCACAATGATTTTCCCACATACCAGTCTTGATAACTTGAACCACTGAAGTTAATGATGAACAACCAATGTTTAATGTTGACACTCGATGCACGGTCTGGTTCATGAGTGACTAACCGCAATGACTGTTCTTCATATATTGACTTTAAAATTTGGTTCCTCTTCTTTTCTCATCTCTCTTTTTTGATTCTTTCTGTACTGTCTCTGTCACTGTCGAAATCTCTGTCACTTTAAATGAATCCACTTCTTTAACGAATACTCCACTGAGGCTTGATTAAATGTCTGAGCTTCTTTCAATGTAGTAATTCCTCAAGTCTGTAGATTGATCTTGATCTTTTTCTTCTGATAGATAATACAATTTGAGATTCCTTGTGACAGTCTATATACTATTTACTAATACAATCTTGTTTAAGTTGAGTTGTATCCTCGAAATACAAATAGGCTACATCATATGCCTTTCAATCTCCCCCTATTTGTTTGTTAGACAATAACAAGCAAATACCTAGAGGAATCTACAAAAATCTACATCCATGGCTTCTGCAACTGTTTTGCCATCTCAAGAAAAGAAGATTCAAATCAAGAAACCATCAGTATGTCTCCAAAAGCAATCTGCTAATGGTGTACTACAATGGTCAAGAAACAAAGGCTTTATACTTCTTCTTAGTGACAGAATGCAAAACCTAAAAATCAAATCTATGGCAAGAAAGGCAAGGAAGATGAAGACATCTGAATCTCAAGCCATCACAACAGTACCCGGACTAAACTTGCCACCCCTAGATGAAGACTATGATGAAGAACAACTGCAATTTCTAAGGGCTCAAAGAATCTATCATGTTGCCATTGTTGATGATTGTCTTGAATTCAAATATATTGATGGGAGAGAGAAGAAGTTCAAACAAGGGATGTGTCAGCATTGGGGTAAACTATATGATATTGAAAGGATAATTGCAATGTTGAACTCTAAAGACAAGGTGGAATGAATGTGAAATCTAGAATTGGAAGACTTTATCAAAATGAAGAGAGATCATCAGGCAATGTAGAAAAAGGAGAGTGAAGAATTGCTGAAGAAAAAGATGGAGGAGCTAGATGCACTTGAAGTCAAAGCAGAGGAGCTAAGGGCAAAAGGATTGTGCAGAGTCCAGTTCAATCCCTATGTTGCGAAATATAGGAGGAGAAATGGTGACAATGTAAATATCAGAATGAACCTGGTCAATCATTACCCTGCAAACATACTGAATCCAATACTTGAAGATTTTAAAGATTCACCTATGATTGAAGAGCTAAATGCTATGGTGGATATCTTGGATGCAATGAAAGAAAACAAAAGGAAGGAAGAAGAGAAACAACAGGAGAAACTGAATGAATATCTGGCTAAGACTCAAGGGAAAAATGCTAAAGGGACTGGATAATCTTCAACTGTAAGAATGTCTACTTCTTGTATTCAAGATTAAATCAATTTCATACCTGTACTGTTCAAAGTCTTATCTTTATGTATGTTAGGCTTGTTATCAGACATGAAATTGTGAATAAGGGTCTTACTCACAATTTGGGGGAGATTGTTAGTCATAGAGACATGCCTGTACACATCTAATAACAAGCCTAATTGTTTGTAATGCTTTACATTACTTACATGACCTCTTAACTGAGGGAATCTCTAGTTGTAGAGTTTCTACTTGTATTTAGTACCTGCAATAGGCAACAAAATTCTATTTGTGTAAACTGTAAATTAAGTCATGAAATAATGCTTGGAAGAAGATCCAGAGATCATGTCTCAAGCTTGGAGAACAAGGCTGTAAAAATAAACATAGTTGGATTTTGAAAATTGAAGATTTGCCTAAGTACTAATTCGAGAAGTACTTTGTTCTATTCGAGAAGTCAGGGATTCGATATCTCAAAAGACACTGTTCGATATCTCAAGGAGTCAACTAGTCAAAGTATCATTCAACAACTCAAGGATTCGACATGTCTATAACTCTATTTGAGAACTCAAGAATTCAACAAGTCAAAGCATCATTCGAGTTCTCAAAGAGTCAACAAGTCAAAGCTACATTCGATATCTCAAGGACTTAAGAAGCTATTCGACATCTCATGGATTCCAGAAATTGAAAGCTCTATTCGACAAGTCAAGGATTCCTGAAGAAAAGGCTAATTCGAGAAGTGATTCGATATGTCACTTATACAGTATTCGAGAACTCGGAGTTATCTATCAAGTCAATTCTAGTTCTCGAATTAGTCTCTTGGTTACTTCTCGAATGCAGTCTGGGAGACAAAATTCTAAGATTGTACAAGTCAGAAACCTGCAGCAAGGCAAAACAATTTCAGGACCACAATACTGAAAAGTGCTAAGTCTACAAGGAGCTTTGAGAGTTGTTACAGGGGACAAGCTGCTAAAGAAGTGGATTTGAGCAGGCTAAAGAAAGTCAAATTACAAGTTGCTTGGATGTTTACTCGAATAGGGATAGACAAATTAGAAAGTAATTTTGTCTGTCACTACATTTGTAGTAAGTAGGTTGTTCACATGTTCTATAAGTGAACAACCTCACTCCTCTAGCAGTTAAGAACTACAAAAAGAAGTTTTTCACACATTCATAGATAACATCTCTCTGAGAAAAACGAAGATGAGAATACTAACATTTGTATTCCCAGATTATAGCAAAATCTTGATCTAATAAAATATTAGATTAAAGTGAGTATTGTGTTCTTGTGTTTCTTATTTCCGCATTCATACTCTGCTAAACACACAACACCTACCTTGCTATACAATCACCATAAAACATATTCAAAACAAACGTTCTTAGAATTTATATTCGAAGAAAAGTTTGAGAATACATTCACCCCCCCTTCTGTATTCTCTTGTGTGTATTCCATACTCAACACATTTAAAAGAACAATGGAGAATAGATTAGTATCTATGTCAAATCGTGGATAGATTTCTTCAATCTTCAATAGTTCAATTCATCTTTCCTCTTGTCTTGCCTTCATCTCTTCAATTAGTCGATTAAGTTTGGTTGGGTTTTTGAATTTATGTGTGTTTTGTTCAAATTAGGGCAGTGTTTTATGTATGTATTGTGACTTTATCGTGCTTTGATTAATTGACTTTATATGTATATTTTATTTTATTTATTTATTGAAGTGGATGGGTATATATAATATAAAAATTCTTTTTATTTAAGGAGGGGCAACATATAGCGGGATTTTGATAACAAAGAATTAAAAAAAAATTGATAGTTAAGCAGGGAAATTTGACCCTCCGGTCCTAATACTCCCTCCGCCACTACAGATATGGATCCCTTTTACACCATAGAATGGAACTACTCATTCATACTAGAAGCAAGAGCAACAAAAACTATATAGAAAGTCATATAAAACATGTACTAATAAAAACAAGAGAACAAAAAATACCTCTAATACTATATTGATGAAGAACAAAGAATCCAAGCTTAACCAATTGCTTACAATTGAAGAGATGAAGAAAAAGAACAAGAACCCTAGCTTTTAAAAGTACATTTTTCTCTCCTCGCTATCCTCTCCCTAAAAACTAATAACAATCTTTGTCAAAATAATAATAATAATAATCACTAATCATAAAATCTGCCCATATCTCCTAATAAAAGTATTATTAATGTTTTAATAAATTTACAAAAAGATATCCATAATTGAATAGGATTTTCTGGTAAAATTCGTAGCTGTATTTTCTCCTCTATTTCTGAGCTCTTCCAGTTGAACTCTTCTAATTAGATCGCCTCAAAATTAAAGAAAATTCACCGAGTTTCGTGTGGACTGTAAAATCATCAAAATACGGCTTCTGAAACTCAAGAAGGCCCAAACTGTGTAACTAGCATGTGTATCCTAATAATTAATTTTCATCTATTTTAACTCCAAAATAACTCTTTTTCCTCAAATTCTTCCAGTATTATGAATTCTTTATTTCCTACACTAAAACATCAAAATGCATTAATAATTATTCAAATCAATGCAAAACACAATAAATATGAGAATAAAATCATCTAATATATATATATAAATATATACTCTATCAACAACGAATAAATACTGTTAGATTTTTATTAAAAATCAGAACCGTTAGATTTAATGATTAGATATATTATATGATTAAATTAATTTACTAAAATTTAAAAGTTTGAATTCCGTCAACGACATATTTATTTTAAAATTTTATAATATAAGTTTTAAACCATGCATATTATTAAGTAAATTTATATTAAATTATTTAAATAAAAATTAAAATAAATTATTGAAAAGAATAATTATATAAAAATATAATTATAACAGTAAATAAAATTTATTACATATTAAAAGAAAGTCGTGCTTCACTTGAGTTATAAACTAGCATTTATTATATCAATTTGTTTATATAATAGTTAATGACCAATAATCTGGATGATAAAACCGGCTATTTACTTAGCTCGTTTTATTGTTTATCAACCTGATTGCATTGTCAGTTGGGGGTTTGTCCCAGCTAGACTTGTTTAATTTAATGGAATGAACTTGCATTTTGTCAAAAAAAAAAATTGTAGTCATGAGAGTTCCAATTTAATTAAGTTAAACTTGAGTCAAAAAATTTCTTTTACTAATTTTAGAATAAAAAAATATATAGAAAGTTTCTATATATGGAAAAGTGTTAGTAATCAATTTTTGTTTATTTGTAAAAAGAGCAATGCTAGAATTTTCGAAATTGTTCTGAGTTATCATTATACAATTGATTATGTTTTCTTTTTTTTGACTATTTAGGCTTATATGTCTTACAAATGAGTATATTAAATAGTCAAAAAAAATGATTATGCTTTCATAAATAGAAGAGACCCCTCGTACATTAATATGAATTCCACAAATAAAACGATGTCATATATCATTTGAGAATATTTATTCAATTATATTAAATGAACTATTAGTTACCAAAAAAATATATTATTTTTCAAATAAGTTAACATAATTAACATGTAATTTACCATATTAATAGAATGTGGACAATAGTTTTGGAACAGATAAAAAAGGAAATGTGGCAAAAAAGAATGAGACGGAGGGAATATTACTCATTATAAAAATGGAAAATGCTAGAGACCCCAAAATTGTTTCCAAATTTCCCCCCAAAAACTGACGTATTATACTTATAATTGGTAATTTACTTAATAATAACTAGCATGCAAAGCACGGGCTATCATATATTATTTTTATTATGAATTAATATATTAATTATTTGATTTAATGTAAAATTTTAATTTATTTTTAAAAAAAATTATTATTAATTTTAAATTTACATATGTTCCATACTTAATTTCATGACATAAATAAATATCATTAATTTAATGTTATTTTTAAATTTGTTGTTAAATATCTTAAGAATTCAATAGAAATTTTTAAAAAATTATTTAGTGTAACCTAAAATGTGGTAGGAAGAGTGTGTGCAGATTCTAATCGGGATATAATTGAAAATGTTTATAATTCTATAAAATATGTGTTTTTTATTTTTAATAAATCATATAAAATTAACTTTTTAACACATTAAATTTTTTAAAAATATATATTGTGCTTTAGTTCGCTTGTAATTGGTTAACACCTTCCTAAAAAATTTGTTAACACCTTCCAAAATACAAAAAATAAATCAAAATGTATTTAATTTTAAATAAAAAATTAAACCACGTGTTTTACATAGAATTTCGATTATATTTTCATAGAATTCTCCACCAACACCCAACTTCTCTTCAACTCTTTCGAGAAACCAATATCTTTTAAAATTAATTTAAATAATTTCAATATAAAAATTTATTAATAAGTAAACAAATTAAAAAAAGAAATAAAAAAAATATACTATCTATATGTACTATACTTTATAAGAAAAATACGGTATAATTAGTTGATTAGTTAAAACCTTTCTAAAAAATTTATTCACATTGATTAGTTAAAAATTTCTAAAAAATTTATTAGCACATTCTAAAAAAATAAATTAAAATGCATATATAAATTTATTAAAAAAAATAAAACACATATTTTACATAAATACATACTCTATGAGTTATACTTCAATTGAAATTCAACTACATACTCTTTTAATTATATTTGTAATATATATATTTTTTAATTTATTTTTTTAGGAAGGTGTTAACATTTTGTTTGGAATGCGTTAACCAACCAATCAATTATAGTTTGTTTCGCTTACATATATATGCACCCCCAATTAAAATTTTCCATTTATCGCCATGTCATTTGAGATAAATTTTGAATTTTTTTTTAGAAAACCTAACACTATTCTATAAAAATTGATTAAACATCGATATGGTCAGCGATGGTGATCAGTAATTGGTCAAAATTTTAAACTAAACATGGATAAAAATAGATCATCTTTGTTTGTGCCTTAGTTTTTGCAGCAGACTAAATCAATTTTTGAATCGAATTTAATGTTCGAGCTTGAAATTAGTTAATTAATAAGTAGTTTCTTTTAAATTAATCAAATTGAGCGTTTTTCATGAACTCCGTTCTTTTATCGTCCCCATCATCCCATATGCAATTATGTTAAATAATCAATCGGTCCAACACCTTAATATGTCAGAACAAGATCCAACTGGATATTTATAATTAAGGTGTACAGGAAGGCCAACCAGATTATTATGTTATATTCTAATACTCCCCTTACTCGAAAATCCATATTCTAACATTCTCTTCACTCGAAAAACCCATTTTTGGTCGAGAGTAGATACGGATGCCCATCTTTGGAGTATAATTTGACTTTATATCCATATTAAATATTGAAAATATGAGGCAGGAGGGACTCGAACTTGAGACCTCTCACATCAAGAGCTCTGATACCACGTTAATGAATCAATCCATCTAAAATCTAAAATGTTAAGAAGCGGACTTACTAGGATTATGCCATATATTCAACATCTTCCCTCATTCGAAGACCCATTATTTAGATTAAATTACTAGGTTATTCGAAAGTCGAACCTGAGATCCTCGTCAAGCAAAACTTTGATATCACATTAAAGAATTAACTCGTCTAAAATTTTAAGGTATCATAAAAAGATCCAACCGAATCTTTTATGTAATATTCTAACGAATTAACAATAGACTATTAAATTGTAATAGCATTATTACTATGAGACGATGAGTAGCGAGTAGAACCACAAATGTAGCGCGTCAAAAGATTTCTTTTGAGTCCGACCTTTAAGCAGGGTGCTCACCATAATTTAGGTCCACACAGTGTAGCTGAATGACATATGGAACTTCATTTTCGTTGCAAAAGAATCTAATACTCTCGTGCTATTAAATTTGGAAAAACAAGTGGAGGACAACAAGATCACCTCCTAACTAACATCAAAATAGAGTGGACCTGAGATAAAAAGGAGACAATGCTCTAACTCTGAAGGATGTAAAGTGACGTGCGTTATATGTACACACATGTACAGTTTCAAAAACATGGAACAATAACTAAGACATACGTACTACAGACTACGTATGATCCTTCGATACGTTCCACTCGAAAGTAAAGCACGGAGTATAATAACCTCGAAAGTAGAACATGAGAAGAATAGATCATACTCGTAAGTAGAGCATGAGAAGGGTATATTTACCTACACGGATGTCTCAGATGGTCGGGCAGTGGCGCTTAAGGCTTGCTGTCTTGAGGTCACGAGTTCGATTTTCTGGAATGTTCCGGAATTAAGTGGGCTATCATACTCGGGGTATGAGTGTGCTAGTATGCCCTCCGGATTAGTCGAGGTGCACGCAAGCTGGCCCGGACACCAGATTATCAAAAAAAAAAAGGGTATATTTCGCTCGAAAATAGAATTCAGAAGTTTATGATGCATCACTTGATATAAATTTCACCATATAAGTGTTATAGTAATACATCGAATCCAATGGACACAAAAAGTTTATCAAGATCATTGTTATTGTATGGCTAAGTTCAAAACAAAGCTCACATCCACAGAATTTTGCAACATCCATCACACATGAACCTAAATGTAGCATTCATTCATCATCCCCTAACCAACATGTTATAAATTGGTCACAAAAATCAACAGTTTGTTTTTCATGTCCACTAAATATAACAAATGATATACTTAGTAGCAATGATAATGTGCTGTCCCAGTTCAGTGCTCAGACAAAATGGGCAGAGAAAGAGACACCAGGTATTGGATTATGTCCCAAATAAATTGTTTAAGAAAGTTAATGGATATCTGCTCCACTGCAGCATTACATGACAACAACAATACTAGAAGAGATCTATGATAAGATTATGTTGAGCAAATTAAAAAATTATTTAGCACAAAAATAAGCAGAACAAGGCCCCGCACTCTTTAAATTATTAAAGAATTAAACCGGAATCAAACCAAACCTTATCAGCTATCACTATAAGATTTCTACTCCAGCTCAATTCATGTAATCAAAAATAGTTAATGAACAATTGTTCCATTAGATTACAAGTTCATTGAATCACTGATTACTCAGTTCTTAAATATTGGGCCTGTTTGACACCACCTTAAAATAAGTTTTTAGGGACTTATTTTCGGATAAAAATTTCATATTTTAATAATTTTTTTTATACAAGTATTTAATGTATGTTTGAGATGTTATAAGTTGTAAAAAAAAAGTTAATTTTTTCAGAAAAAAGTTAGGAATGTCTAACTTTGTCTTAAATAAGTTGACTTATTATGAAAAATAAGTTCCCCAAACACCACCATTAACCAACCAACAGTGTGAATTATTGGCACTTGGAAATTTGGTCACCTGTAGACATCTTTAAATCTTACAGTATAGTACACCCTCCATACCATCCAATTCTTAACATAACATTTTTTTTTTCTTTTTTTTTTTGCCAAATTCTTAACATAACATTTAAGATAGAAGACCGAACATATATTTTAAGGTGTATATAAAGTATAGTTCTATAATTTATTTTTTGAATTTTTTTTTCTAAATAAAAGTTAAAACATTAATTTTTTTATTCAAAAGAAAAAATAATTTAAAATAATTATTGGAACTATACTTTAGAGCATCTCCAACGGTGTGAGCTAAAATGGTTGGCTAAAATGATATAAAATATTATGTAAAATTTTTTGAACCAGTAACGTGTTGTGCTCCAATGGGATTGGTTATAATCGTTAGCTATATTTTAAAAATAGAATGTTATTATTATTTAGAGTTGTTATAAATATAATATATTATAATTAATATAGTAACAGATGATGTGTTATTTTACTACATGTCTCTACAGTTCTCTACAGATTCGACAAATATAGCCAATATAATCGTGTTGGCTAAATTTATAGACAAGAGGAATGTATCATTGGAGTGAGCATTTTTTTACAAATTATGTATAATTGTTATTTATGGTATGCCAACTAATATTTTAGCTAAGGGTTTGTACCCATTGGAGATGCTCTTATAAAAATCTTAAAATGCGTGCCGAATCCCCCGTTCCAAATGTTAAAAATTAGATGGGACGGAGGGAGTAGCCTTTTGCACGGGTTACCATAATTTGAACCTTACATTGTTGTATATAATAATTTTTAGTATTAAATATAAATTAAAATGATGTTGCCGGAAATCGAACCTTATACTTCGTTATATAACAATTTTTGTTATTGTAATATTTAACGGTCATGATATATTTGAATTGAAGATCTAACGATTGTGAACGAGGGATAACCAAAAATTAAAATCATAAATAGGGGTTAATCAAACTACAAATTTTCGCTTATTATAGTATAGTATATAATATAAATACAAAGGATTGTTTAAACTTTTCTGAAATAACTTTTAAATTTACAAAAAATTAAATGATGTTCAATAATTTAATTTATGAAGGTGTTTCGTTTAGTTTATTTTCACAAACTAGGTACTTAATTCTCAAAAATAAAGCAAAAAGGGCATTTTCTATAATTAATTTTATAAAATTACCAAAATAAATCATTTCTCTGATTTAAAAGAGCTAGATAAATAACCATGTAAAAGTTTTCAAAATTAAATAAAAAAATTGCATACGAGTAGCTGAGGATTTTCTTACTTGGGCCGGCTCATACCTTAGGCTGAGCAGTAGCTTAATGAACTTTGTTCTAGTATGTGTTTTGGTTGTTTATTTGCAGTCCATCCATTGGGCCTTTTATAATCTGGGCTAGCTGGACCTGTCTTATTAATTTATTATATATGGCTGGTAAATGGGTTAGTATTTTAAATTTTCATAACCAACCGTGGATGTAGTTCTCTCGTCGTTGCATTTTCTGGGACTGTTTTATTTTTTCCGCTCTCGTTGAATTGAAACCAAATGTAGCTGATAGCTCCTTCCTCGCTTTTCTAACACAAAAATCAATATATATATATATATATATATATATATATATATATATATATATATATGCCTTTACTCCATACAGAACACTCTTATATAACAAACAATAAAGAACACTATAAAATCATTTATTCCAATAGATCCATTGGCCCCGCCAGGGGCACCCAATACAAAAAATTCTTATTTTTTTATCTTCTATCCATTCAGCAAAAAAAAATTAAAAAAAAAATTTTGAAAAAAATCACCGTTCATGATGAAGTCAGTTTTTTCCAAAAAAAAATTTTTTAACTTTTTTTTTTTTTGCTAAATGGATAGAAGATAAAAAAATAAGAACTTTTTGTATTGGGTGTCATGACGGAACTCTTATATTGAATTAAATATGAGGTGGTCTTTATTGTTCTTTATATAAGGTGTTCTTCATGGAGTGCAACTCTATATATCTATCTATTATATTATATATATATAAAGGAGGATACGTGGACGCTTATGTGGCGCTCTAAGATCGTCTCAATCTATTTTTTCTAATTTTCTTAGAATTTTTGAATTTTAAACACTAATAAATAAGAAAATATCTTTTATCGTATTAGAAGTAGAATAGGTGTTCTAATTTATAGGTGAGAAGAGTTCGAATTTATAGGGAAACATATAATTAGAAGTTCTATTGGAAGTAGAATAAGTATTTAATTATAACACATATGATTAAAAGTTCTATTGGAACTAGAATATGAGTTCGAATAAACACTAATAAATATAAAAATTTCTTTTAACATATTAGAAGTAGAATAGGTGTTTGAATTTATAGTTGAGAAGAGTTCGAATTTATAGGGAAGACATATAATTAGAAGTTCTATTGGAAGTAGAATAGGTATTTATAAGCCATATGATTAAAAGTTCTATTGGAAGTAGAATAGGAGTTCGAATATATAAATGAGACATATGATTAAAAAATTTATTGGAAGTAAAATACAAGGACGGTAGTGACATCTTTTACGATATTCTAAAATTATATATTTTTTATACAATTTATTTATACTTCTATTAGGAAATTTTTTCATAAATCCAATACTAATTTCATAAAAAAAAAAGTATTCGTATTTAAAAAGAAAAGAACTCATGTGTTAACATAATAAAAGAACATTCTCATGCGGGAACCCTAAATATATACAAGAGTAACTATAATATAAAGATAAAATAAGATGTTTTTTTTAAAAAAAAACTCCATAAATTTTAGAGAGCTTGAAGAAAATAAAAATTGGAATTCACTCTATTTTTAAGTTTTGATTTTAAGAAACAAAGTTGTATAAGATAAGTATCATCAATAATATATTGAAGTTGGAATTTTGATCCCAAACGAGAGCGGCTCGAAACGTGTTTAACGGGAAGACGACTCACTAGAAAAGACAGTATCAGCTATTAGAATTTGATATTGAAGTTATAAATTTTAATTTATTTTTAGGATTCGATTTCTATGGATAAACATTGTTATACAAGTTATATATGTAAAAGTTAGGGTTCAGATCTTACGAGAGAGCGACTCAATAGGAATAACCATGTTTAACGAGAAAGCGGTTCATCAAAGAAAACCGTGTTGAATATTAAAATTTAATATTGATGATATAATAGAAAATAAATATATTTAAATTTTTTAGAATTTTAGGATTTTAAATATTAATAATTAACTAAAAAACTATCTTTTCACATTTTAGAAGCATAATAGGTGTTCAATAAAAAATTTATTGAGAATAAGAGTTTGAATTTATAGAGAACACAGATAATTAAAAGTTTTAATGGAAGTAAAATAGGTAATTGTAAGACATATAATTAAGAGTTTTATTGTAAGTAAAATAAGAGTTCTAATTTATAAATAAGAAGAGTTTGAATTTATAAAAAATACATAAAATTAAAAAATTAATTGGAGTTAGAAAAGATGTTTGATTATATAAAGAATACATATAATAAAATGTTTTATTGGAAGTAGAATACGAGGACGGTGAAGACGCCTTATATGATTTTTTAAAATTATATAATTTTTTTCCTAAAAATCCTTTATTTTAACTTTTTATACAAGTTAATTATACTTGCATTAGAAAAATATGTCCTTAAATTCAATATTATTCCCGTAATGAAAAGTCTTTGCATTTAAAAAAATTGATGTGTCAACATAACAGAAAAATATTTCCATGCAGAAGCTGTAAATTAATACAGAATTATCTATAATATACATAAAATATAAGATGTATTTTCATCTTTTAAAACTCCATCAATATTAGAAAGTTTCAAGAATGTAAAAATTGGAATTTACTCTCTTTCAAGGTTTTAATATTTAAGAAAAAAAGTTATTTCATAAGATAAGTGCCGTCGATAATATGTAATGAAGTTAGAATTTTAGTTCCAAATAAGAACGGCTCGAAACATGTTTTAACGGGAATACAACTCACTAGAAAAGATTATACTAACTATTAGAATTCGACACTAATTTCAAAATGTTTTATTTTTATTTTTAGGGTTCAATTTTTATGGATAAAAATTATTATATAAATCTTTATAATATATGTTAAAGTTGGGATTTCGATTTTAACGAAAGAATGTCTCAATCGAAAGAATCGTGTTTAACAAGAAATCAGTTAATTAGAAAAGATTATGTAACTACTAAATTTTAATATTAATCATATAATATAACGTAAATATGTAGTGAATTTTTTTTAAAAAAAATTGTAATGCCGTCGCGAACCGCAACTTTATTGACTAGTTTATATAATTTCAGGAACTTCAAGCCCAGTTTTTTCCCTTTGACACCTAAACGAGGAAGTAAACTTTTGAGAGGTCAAACATTAAACTTTTCCCATATTGTTAACCGTACAAGAATGATATTTTTCAATAAAACTAAGTAAGGTGGTAATTCAATTAGAACCAAGAACATCTCCAAATATCTTCTAAATATATTATAAATAATATGATTTCTTTCAAGTTTGGACATTGGTTTCCATATCAACTTCAACGATATTTTTTATCTTAGCTTCTAATAATATAGTATTAATATTTTAAATTATTTTACGACAAAAATTTAAATTGAAACATATCCAAGTGAATATTTTGTTGATATAAAAGAATTAAGCTCTTAAAATAAAGAAGAGAGAAGAAGATCATAAGACTTTTAAGAGCAATTAAAAGTCTTGAAATTCCATATTTTGTTATTCTTTTTATAATTTGATTTAAGATCATGTTTAGAGAATCTCCAAGAGGTGTTCTACCCTCTAAGAGCATCTCTAAGAGCATCTCTAAGAGTCTCTTAAAGCACTACTAAATATATTATAAAATAATAACTCTTAGTGATTTAATGTGGATTCTTCTCCAACAATATTTCTTATATTCACTCCTTATTTTGTTTTATATTATTAAACATAAGCCACATCCATAAAAGTACCGTTGGCCACAATTCCATATTTGCTTTTCCCAAAACTATTGTCCACATTTCCTTAACAAAGCAAATTATGTGTCAAATTTGTTAAGTTTTCATAAATATGTTAATAATTATGGTTAAATATGGTAATTTTAACTTGATCGCTAAATACATGGATTTTGGATGGTGGCTAATATTAGCGGGACGGAGGGAGTATTAGTTAAGAGCATCTCCAAGAGACTCTTAAATTAGCTCTTAACTTGAGATTTGAGGAGAGAGATGAAATTTTTTGCTCCAAGAGACTCTTAGTGACTCTTAAATTCACTAAAATTCTCTTCTCTCCCCTCAATTTTAAGAGCTACTAGCAACTCTTAACTAATATTATATTATTAATTTTAAAGACAACATTCTCTCTCTATCTACTTCCTTTTGTACTTTTATGGATGTAGCTTATTTTTAATAATATAAAACAAAATAAGGAGTGAAAATAAGAAACATTGTTGGAGATGAATCAACATTAAATCACTAAGAGCCATTATTTTATAATATATTTAAGAGTGATTTAAGAGGCTCTTGGAGATGCTCTAAGAGTTGCTAGTAGCTCTTAAAATTGAGAAGAGAGAAAAGAATTTTAGTGAATTTAAGAACCACTAGGAATCTTTTGGAGCAAAAAATTTCATCTCTCTCCTCAAATCTCAAGTTAAGAGTCAATTTAAGAGCCTCTTGGAGATGCTCTAAGATATGTACAAATTAGTGACATTTAAAAAATCACTATAAGAGCATCTCTAACCCAACCAAACTTGTTAGCTAAATCCTAGTTGGCACTTCATATAGCTAACCCATATACATAATTACCTTCTCCAACCATAATCTGTTAGCAATAAAAATTTTAGATAATCTCACTTGGTCTTCTATATTTGTTGATCCACTACCATTATCTATAAATGACCACATCATCTCCCTCCAATTTTATATTAATATTTTACACTTTTTTCATATCCAACTCATCTCCCTCCAATAATTATAATAGTAAAATATTGTTTTTGAAATATAGCTAACAAATATAGCTAATAACATTGGAGCAAAATCACTTTTTCATCATCTATAATATAGCTAATTATTATTATATATTATTTTAGCTAACCAATTTACCTAATAGCATTAGAGATGCTCTAACAATCACTTTTCTATGAAATCACTTTTATATGAGTTGGTAAATTCTAATTGTTTGAGATTTTTGTGTATGGAGAAGATCCATTATTATTAAAAAAAAAATCAATCATAAATTGTCAATTAAATTCTTAACTTGTTTTTGGACATACATTAGATAATTTCTTCAAAACATAATTACATACTACATTTCTTGACTTTTTGACCAACAGGTCAGCATCTACTCAGGTGGTTGGTAATATGGTAATGATTAAATGCATGAGTTTCACGTAAAAGCATCATTCCACGCATTCCATGCGTACAAACTGGACCAAAATTTCCAGTTCGTCACCCTAGCTACGACTTGTTTGCAATATCTCGGATGCCCATTGCCAAGAGATCTCAATATGCATGCTAGCTAGCAGCAGATCTGTAATTCTGAATGAACCTATAAACATTTTGAAGATGAAGATAATTGTATATTAATCGTATCAGATTTGATGTCAATGTCTCAACTCTAATTTCCGATAGCATTATAATGTCAGTTGAAAAATGTAAAAGTACTCCCTCCGTCCCAATGATTTCTATATATTGGGTTTGGGCACGAAGACCATAAGTAAAGTTATATGAAAAGTGGGTAAAGTGGTGGGACCTATCAATATTTAATAATAAATTTGAGATAGTGGAGGTATACATGGCCAAACCGGAACCGGAACCGGAAAACCGGACCGGACCGGACCGGGTCAAAACCGGTCAAAACCGGCCCGAACCGGAACCGGCCCTAAACCGCCGGTTTATTTATTTTAAAGGTTCAGGTTCAGGTTTGTGTGTATTGAAACCGGTGAACCGGCGGTTCGAACCGGCGGTTCAAACCGGCGGTTCGAACCGGTGGTTAACCGTTAGTAATGACCGGCTATGTATTAATGTAGTATAGATTATAAAAATTATTGTAATAAATTTTATTGTTTGTTGTATTCTTGTAAAACATTTAAAATTTATTGTAATATATTTACTAATGTTTTAATAAAAAAAATTATTGTAATAAATTTTATTGTTTGTTGTACGTGAAAGTACCACTTAATAAAAGTGAAACTATTATATCCTTGAACTTTTAAAACGGTTTGCATCTTACAAATTTTAAAAAATTACTTAGCATTACAATAATTCTAAATTATAATTCATTCCATCCAAATTCAGAAAAACTTATCGTATTTCAAAAAAAACGTATCAAGTATAATGTATATATAAGGTTCAAACCGGAACCGGAACCGGGTCTTGAACCGGGTCAAACCCTGAACCTGAACCGTCTGAACCGGAAACGGCGGTTTATATCCTGTTAAGGTTTAGGTTCCGGTTCAAGATTTTTACAAACCGGAACCGGCGGTTCATGAACCGGAACCGGCGGTTCACGAACCGTGGCCATGTATAAGTGGAGGAAAGTAGTGGATGTAATAGTGTTTTATATTATAAATTTGAGATAGTGGAAGAAAGTTAGTGGGTGTAATAGTATTTTTTATTATTAAAACTTTACTATTTTTGAAATGTATAAAAATGATGGGACACCTCAAAATAGTAAGTGTATAGAATTGAATGGGACAGAGGGAGTAATCAATATATATAAATAAAGGAGGATACGCGGGCGCTTAGGTGGCGCTCTAAGATCGTCTCAATCTATTTTTCTAATTTTTAGAATTTTTCGATTTTAAACACTAATAAATATAAAAATATCTTTTAACATATTAGAAGTAGAATAGGTGTTCGAATTTATAAAGAAGACATATAATTAGAAGTTCTATTGGAAGTAAAATAGATATTTAATTATAAGGCATATGATTAAAAGTTCTATTAAAAGTAGAATAGGAGTACAGATAAATACTAATAAATATAAAAATATATTTTACCATATTAGATGTAAAATAGGTGTTCGAATTTGTAGATGAAAAGAGTTTGAAATTATAGGGAAGACATGTAATTAGAAGTTCTATTGGAAGTATAATAAGTATTTATAAAGCATGATTACAAGTTCTATTCGATGTAAAATAGGAGTTCTAATTTATAAAGAATAAGAGTTCGAATTTATAGAAAAAATATATAATTATAAGTTCTATTAGAAGTAGAATATGTGTTTGAATATATAAAGGAGACATATAATTAACAATTTTATTGGAAGTAGAATACAAGGACGGTGGTGACATTTTTTACAATATTCTAAAATTATATATATTTTTTATACAAGATATTTATACTTCTATTAGGAAAAAATTTCATAAATCCAATACTAATCTCATAAAAAAGAGTCTTCGTATTTAAAAAGAAAGAACTGATGTGTTAACATAATAAAAGAACATTCTCATGCGGGGACCCTAAATAAATACATGAGTATCTATAATATAAAGAGAAAAGATGTTTTATTTTTATTTTTTAGAACTCCATAAATTTAACACTAATAAATATAAAAATATCTTTTAACATATTAAAAGTAGAATAGGTGTTCGAATTTATAGATGAGAAGAGTTCGAATTAATAGGAAAGACATAAAATTAAAAGCTCTATTGGATGTAGAACATGTATTTAATTATAAGGCATATGATTAAAAGTTCTATTAGAAGTAGAATAGGAGTTCGAATAAACATCAATATATATATATAAAGGAGGATACGCGGGAGTTTAGGTGGCGCTCTAAGATCGTCTCAATCTATTTTTCTATTTTTCTAGAATTTTAGAATTTTAAACACTAATAAATTAAAAATATCATTTAACATATTAGAAGTAAAATAGGTGTTCGAATTTATAGAGGAGAATAGTTCGAATTTATTGGAAAGACATATGATTAGAAGTTCTATTGGAAGTAGAATAAGTATTTATAATGCATATGATTAAAAGTTCTATTGGAAGCAGAACATGAGTTCGAATTTATAGAGAATAAGAGTTCGAATTTATAGAAAAAATGTATAAATAAAACTTTTATTAGAAATAGAAAAATATCATTTAACATATTAGAACTAGAATAGGTGTTCGAATTTATAGAGGAGAATAGTTCAAATTTATAGGGAAGACATATCATATAAGTTCTACCGGAAGTAGAATAAGTATTTATAACGCATATGATTACAAGTTATATTGGAAGTAGAATAGGAGTTCGAATTTATAGAGAATAAGATTCGAATTTATAGAAAAAACATATAAATAAAAGTTCTATTAAAAGTAGAATATGTGTTTGAATATATAGAGCAGACATATAATTAAATATTTTATAGGAAGTACGAACTTCTTAAATTATACTTTTTATATAAGTTAATTATACTTCTATTAGGAAAATTTATTCATAAATCCAATACTATTGTCATAAAAAGGTCATCGTTTTTAAAAAAATAAAATAATTGATATATTAACATAATAAAAGAACATTGTCATGTAGGAATCCTAAATAAATACGAGTATCTATAATATAAAGAGAAAATAAGATGTGTTTTCATTTTCTAAAACTCCATAATTTTTAGAAAGTCTAGAATAAGTATAAATTGGAATTCGCTCTATTTTTTAGGTTTTGATTTTAAGGAGTAAGTTGTTGTGTAAGATAAGTATCATCAATAATATGTAATGAAGTTAGAATTTCGATCCCAAATGAGAGCGGCTCGAAACGTGTTTAACGGGAAGACGACTCACTATAAAAGATTGTATTAGCTATTAAAATATCATATTGGTGTTATAAATTTTATTTTATTTTTAGGATTTGATTTTTATGGATAAACATTATCATTCAAGTGATATATGTAAAAGTTAGGTTTTTGGTTTTAACGAGAGAGCGGATCAATAGTAACAACCGTGTTTAACGAGAACGGTTCATTAGAGAAGACCGTATAAAAGATATTTGAATATATAAGAATACATATAATAAAATATTTTATTGGAAGTTGAATATGAGTACGGTGGAGACATCTTATACAATTTTTTAAAACTATATATATATTTTTTAGAAATCCTTTATTTTAACTTTGTTATACAAGTTAATTATAGTTGCATTAGAAAAATATATCCATAAATTTAATATTATTTTCGTAAAGAAAAGTCTTCATATTTAATTTTTTTAGATATGTTAACATAATAGAAAGACATTCCCATGCGGAAGCTGTAAGTTTAAAGAATATAAAAATTGGAATTTACTCTCTTTCTTTATATAATGAAGTTGGAATTTCGATTCCAAATAAGAGCGGCTTGAAACGTATTTAACGGGATGACGGCTCACCAGAAAAGATTATATTAGCTATTAGAATTTGATACTAATAACATAATTTTTTTTATTCCTACGGTTCGATTTTATGGATAAAAATTATTATAAAGTCTTTATAATATATGTTATTGGGATTTCGGTTTTAACGAGAGAGCGGCTCAATCGAAAGAATCATGTTTAACAAGAAATCGATTCATTAGAGAAAATTATTTAATTATTAAAATTTAATATTAATATTATAATATAACATAAATGTATTATTTTTTTTAAAAATATTGTAACGCCACAACGAAGCGCGGCTTCATCGACTAGTTATTAAATAAAGTTGAACGTTAATATAATTCAAATTTGGAATTACCTTCAATAGTCATTACCAGGAAAAATCTTAGTTTTGAATCTTATATTCGTATAAAACAAAATAGTCAATACAAACAAGTTGATATTCTGACACGATTTTTCAATCTCACCTCTCACTCAAAGTTACTCCTACCAGGGACCAAGTATTTTGATATTGAGAGTACTTTTATTGTGTGACATCCTATTAATTGTTAGATTATTTTTATAATCTAATAACAATTTATGATCTTACAAATTAAACACAATTATATTTAATATTTATTTTATATTTAGACTAATTAAGTGATCTTAAATAAAGGGTTCAATAACATCTTATTCGGTATGGATTTTGTAATGTGTAATACCTAATAATAATCTGATTAGGGTTAAGGGGTCTAATTAGAGCATTATATAAAGAACATAATAGGATCATGGTTCCCAAGACTATTCACAACCTCTACTCCTCTATTCCCATCAGTCAAGCAAGATACGGATAAAGATGAATCATGTCTGTGGAAGATCAATTCCCATAATCCTTATTCATATCTAACGTCATGGAATGAGGTACGCTTACGTACTACAATTTTATCGTGTAATATCGCATAAGATGATCCATGATTATTTATTTAGATTTGACAATTGATATCCAAGCCTATCTTATGTTGAATTATTAGGATTGATCATATTTTTATATGATTGTTTATTTGTTTGCCAATGAATATTCTTATTGTTGCATCTCGTAAAAAAAAAATTCTCAATTAATATGATATGTGATGATTGTTATGGGTAAGTGATGCATGCGAATATGTATATTAAGTGTTTTTTTTTGTTTTGTTTTGTATCAACCACCAATAACACTACATCTAAAAAACCACCAATAACATGGAATCATTTGACCAAGTCCTGTAGTGACGGGTTTGTTCCATTCGTTTATGGCTATACATCATAATTATGTTTCCTGGACTGATATATGTGATCAAGACGATTGTAGTTTTTCTTATTAATCACTTGTACCATGTCATGTGTTTTTTATTCTTTTGCAGTTTAATTTATTAGCTATATATGACATGTATCATGGTCTGTGTTAATTATAATTATATGGCCATAATTTCGTTAATAAGGATACTATATGTTAGGCTGATTCGTTGTAACACATGTATAATGTCTGTTAATGCTAATTTTGGTGGCTACTGTCTCGAATAAATCCCATTTTTTTATACGATTTTTTTTGGTTGTAAATAATATTTTAATATTTATAATGATACAGATTTGGGCACATTTTTTTTAGAAAAAGAAAAAAGTAAATTTTTCTTGTCCTTTTATTTCGCGAATAATGAGTTGAAGCAAAATATTGCCAAAGTGATATTTATGTGTAGATTTATTTATTTTGAAATAATAGGATGTAAATGTTTATTATTTATGCGTTATAATAATCGGCCTAAAGAAAGATTATTTAATGGCCAAATAATGAATGTACGTGCGGGAATAAATATGTAATAATTATAAAATTTTCATGTGAATAATAAACCGGCCCAAAGGAAGGTTATTGCTTGACCGAATTTATTATTAATATTTGATTTCTGTGTGGAGAGTACCACTTGCAAGTTAGTATTTCTGTCAAAGACTAAATATTAATGTTGTACTAGGTTTAACATCCCAACAAATGCACTTAATTTCTAAAATCCACTAAAACTCAAATTAAACGATAGAACTTCTCAAAATCCAATATCTTATAATTCATAAATTAAAAATACACCTAATTTCTTCAAATATCGCAACTCGCACTCTTCCCAAAGTAGCCCACCTAAATAAGATTACCTGCCGGGAGAAATAAGAAACAAAAGGACCGGCAGTTAGCGAAAGGCTCATATACGGATATAAAACAAAGCTTGCTGAACAAAATTAAATATGATGAAAACTATATATGAACAAAGATTAAGTCATGAACAATAAGACATTAACATAAATAAAGACATTACCGATAAAATATAATCTGACTCTTACACATACACATACACTTACAAATAATATTCAAAATAATTAATCTTACCACGTATACATATTAATCAGCAAAATTATTATCAATAACAAAATTTACTTACTGACATGGGAGATAATCTTACAGGATGTCCTACATTTTCGGTCATCCAGAATATGTAGTCATCAAAACTTACAGGGGCTTGCATAGTACAAAGCAAATGCTACCCAAAATCTTACAGGGGCTTGCACGGCAAAAAGCACAATGCTACCCAAATGGCCAAATATACACAATAGTCATGACTATACGTGTCCCATAACATCGGCGACACGTCCATACTATTTAAATACACCGCATAAGAGGTGCCAAGCACGAGATTCTCTCCACTCATGACGGAGTCTTACAATATCTCCCAAATCATAATAAAATCACAAATAACTTACATATAATTTTTGGCACCGCTGCTGGGGATCATCGGTGTTTTATTTTAGTTTATGTGCTTGTCATCAGTGGTCGTTAAAGTTCACTGACTCGGATTTGTTTTTCTCATCTATCTTGTTTAGTTCTTGGTGTTTCAGGTACTTGAGTGTTTGAAAATGGCAGGCGAGGAGTTGTCATGGTGGGCATATTCGAGGACATCCATGCCTCAGCAATCTGAGCAATGTTTGGGCGTTCATGAGACCTCACAGTATTGTTACTATGAAGGAGTTGATCCATATGTCACTTATGAGGAACAACCATATTTTCAATACCATCCTCAACAGTACCAGCAAGATGTTCTAAATATGTTATATTTCTTTGGTAGTGAAGAGTTTCAACATCAGCAACCTACTCCTACTTTTCAGTCAGATGAGGTTGATGTTATGGAGGAGATTAGGATGCTTGCAAAGAGTAATAAGGCGTCTATCAAATCTTTAGAGACACTAGTTGCTCAAATTTTGACTACCTTGGAACAAGAGAAACAACAATTCATACTAGAGGCAATTCCAGAAAATAACGGTGACTTGGAGCAAGGTACTGCATGCATAATTGAGGAAGACAAATTCCAAGGTGAGGTGAGCATTCACAAGCCATGTGAGGAATTTGATCATGCTAGTATTTTGGATGATTTGGAAAGGGCACTATTTGGGGTAGACACTGGTGAGCTACACAAATTTTGAGAATTGGTATGTGCGTACCAAGAGGCTGATGACCATGGGAAAGATGCAGGTCTTCTACTTGTCTTAGAGTATAAAGATGGAGGTAGCGCATTAGAGCCAATGGAGGAAGTTCTCTTTGAGGAACCAAAGGCTTTAGCAACTTACATTTACCCTCCTCCATTATATTCAAGCGAAGCCCGCGAATGTGTGTTGTTCTACAAATTGATAGATTTTGGGTCAACCGATGAAGGCATTGGAATAGGACATAGTTGTTGTACGAATAGGCCAAGCGAAGAGAAGGGGCAGAAAGTGTGTCGCCGTGATGACGATGAAGTCTCACGAAGAGATGACCAGGCCAGCTATTATCATCCTTAATGGAGGCTTGGACGTAGTCAAGCTAATTGACTCTAAACAAGCGCTTCGTGGGAGGCAACCCATATGTTAAGTATGTAGTAGTATGTAGTAGTGTGTCATTTGTTCATGTAGGAAATCATATTTTGCATGTTAGTAGTAATTCATTCGTATTTTGTATGTATTGCATGTTTATTTCATATAGGACATTCTGTTATTGTGTTTTATACCATGTGAGTTCATTTTAGTTGCATTTGCATGGCATGCATATTCCATGATCCCTTAGAACGAGCTAATTCTGATTGGTAGGTCGATGTCTATTTGAGTGTGGTAATGATGAATAGAGGGTTGATTTATAGTTCCTATGAAATTGACTTGTATGTTTCAGAAACAAAATATTTTCGCAGTCTCATCGTTTGCTTTTGGGCTAGGTTAGGGTCATGCTTGTTTGGTTGTTTGAGATTTAATCACTTGATTATATTTAGAATTTTCGTTATTCCCTTGATGGCGTAGGGACACTAAAGTCTAAGTTTGGGGGAAACCAGGGATTTCATGCTAGTTGTTGGCTAGGCATCAAATGGCTAGTAGCTGGCTCATATTTATATGAGTAGTCTAGGATTGGAAATGAGAATTCTCATTCCAGATTGCATTGAAAAAAGAAAAAAAGAAGAAAAAAAAGGAATATGAGAGTTGTTTAAATGCAAAATTAACTAGGGTGAGCTCTTTAATACTCGAGCAATTAAGTTCGCGGGGACTTTGTGCCTAGTGACCTAAGGCTTTTATGGTCTGGGATCCACTAACCCTACGCTCGCTACATGTGTATTATTGTATAAGCCTTTTGGGGTCTCATCCATTGCACGGTTAAATAAGCATGCTTATATATTATGTGTCGTAGTTGTTAGTAATAAAGCATGAATTTCTGGCTAATTTGAATAAGGATGGAGGTGTTTCTAGGTTATGAAATGTCTACAGTCTATTCTATTTATAAACCTGTGATTGTCTTGACGAAGAATGAGTATGGTTTTGATCTAGTTTTGGGAGTATATCTGATGAGCATCGCACACACGCACGTTTCTTTTCATGTGAGGTTAGTATACGGGAACTTAGTCGAGCTCTATTTGGAGTTATTTGCATTCTTTGAGATATTTGCTTGCTAGTTGGTTTTGGTTAGTTTGAAAGGGATCGTTGCATTTTCATATTAGATGCATTCATGCATTACATTGTTTTCGCATTGTTTAGTTAGAAGAATTTTGTGGGTACATTTTCTATAGGCCCTCACGATACCTCACTCGTCCACTAGGGCTGCCTAGGGGTTTAAAGGGCTTGTTGCATATGCCAAATGTAACCGTGATCACCTACGGAAGTGGTACTAGTGAGTTGTATATAGTATAATTGTTTATGCTTGAGGACAAGCATCGGTTTAAGTTTGGGGGTGTGATAAGTGGATTTCATATCCACTTGGAGCGCTTCATTTCGGCTTAAATTGGTGTCTTGGTCTCAAGTATGTTGTGTTTTTAATGAGTTTTCGTCTAGTTGTGCAGGTTCGTAAATATTGGCTAGGGTTGGTGTTTTCCGTTTATCTTGGAGTGAATTTTGAGTCAAGGAATTGAAGAACGGGAAGTGACAAAAGAATTGGAAGGGAAAATGGATGAGAAATGAGCAAATAGCAAAAAAGTCGGATTTCCCGGGTAGGTTGCGCAGTCTTCACTGTTTTGGCCATATCTGGAGTTCTACAAGTCCGTTTGAGGCCCGTAAGCAGTCCACGCGAAGCTTGGAGAATTTTCTATCAATCTAAAGCAAAATAAAAATTCTGGCAGAAAGTGAGTGCGCTGATTGCACACTAACCGCGCAGACTGCGCCCTAATTCGCTGAAAATTGCTGATTTTTAGTTCTATTCCGATTCTAATTGTATTTTTAGGCTTTTTCTTGCTGTACAAGACTTCTAGGGCCTATAAAAACACATTGTATCATTGTAATTCGTATCCTATCATATCAATAACTTAGAATAAACACATAGGGAGAAGAGAGAGACTTGGAGAAGGATTCCCAACGCTCGTGACAAGCAACGGAGATCTAGATCTGCATCTTTTCATCCTTCTATTAGGCGTTATTTTGGATTTTGGATTTGTTTTCTAAACCTTATTATTCTAGTTTTATTATTATTCATACTTTGTTTATTATCATGGTTTCATCAAATCCCATGGTGACGAACGTTCGATTATGAACTAATCGTTGTCATGGGATTCTAACGGATTTATTTATGGAGCTTTAGTATCTTGATGATTTAAAGATCTGTATGTGATGTATATCTGATATCCTTGTATGGTTGTGCTTAATTGTTAGATGCGTAGCTAAAATCTAATTTGTTAATCTCTTGTAAAGTGAAAGTGGATCTTGAGATTTAGAACTTGTCATGTTAGCATAGGTTCATGATTGTTTATCAACGTGATTCATAGTGTAAGATGAAAATACTTATACTTCCCTGTGTGATCTTTATGGATAACTTGTTCCTCAACCGTTATGTTTTCAAATTCTATAGACATATAGGGTCTAAACATAATTGGTGTCTATTCATCTTCTATCTCTTTTGTGGATGTATGGGTAGTTTGGTATACGTATGCTGACAGGTAGCGTGTACTTATTTCGTGTTATCCGATCAGATATCATAACTATTGCATATAGTGATTAAAGGCGTCAGATCTAAGCGAAGTATTTAATGAAGTTAGGATCCCATGTTTTTATTCTCATAAGTAATTTGATTCCAATTCTCATTAGTTAATTAATTCTTAGTTTGTTAATTTGCTTTTTAGTTAATCTTAGTTAATCAAAAACAAAATTTGTTAATTGTCTTAGCAGTGAATAAAAACCATACATTGTTGCATAAGTACAATAACTGAATTGAAACCTAAACCAGATCTCTGTGGGAACGAACATAACTTATATCTATATTACTTCTGACCACGTACGCTCACAAAATCACGCAAGCGCCCATGGTCAATCAAATTATGACTATAGACTATTAAGAACCAAGAATTATTAGTTTCACAATTCGCATATCAATCCCCCGATCTAATAATTAAATTGTGTCTATCATATCATGTACTAGAATTACAACTCCTCTCCCGATTTGTTATAATTCCTAGAGATTCAATTAAAAGTTCGCAACTCTTCTAATTGTATAAAGCGCTCAATGACAGATTAACAATAACAAGAAAACCACAATACAATCGAACAAACTCAATAAGCCAACGAATACTACCCAACTCTTAGATAAAGGGATTAGTTACTCACGATAAGAATAAACAAACATAAATTAATACCACAAATCATGAGCATAAGAGTTTAAGTACGAAGAATACAACTTTAAAAGCTTCTCGAAATCAGGATGAATCCATTCACTCCTTCCAATATCGCTCTCAAGGTGCTTCTCTTCCTTCTCTCTCCAAAGTACGACTATTCTCTTCTATTCAATTCTATACTAATATGTTATGATATTCTCTCTACAATATATAAACCTAATATAAAAGAGTTTTTAATGCTTTCCAAGAAAATATAAGTAATTTCCCAAAACAAATTGAATTCTGAATGTAAAATTCGTAATCTGACTTCCAGGCCTGTTCCTGGGCTGCTCCAGTTGGAATATTGATGTTGCACCAGTTCTGAGTTGTAGATAATTTCGTTAGCTTCGCATGGACTGTAAGATCGCCCAATTCTGATGTCTGAAACTCAAGTTATGGCCCAAACAGTGATGATGCACATGCAGTCCAATAAATCCGAATTTTCTTGTAATTTAAGTCCAAATAAACTCAATTCCTTCCAAGTTTTGGAATTCTTTATTTCCTGTCATAAAACAGTAAACTCTAATTAATAGTATCCAATTATTTATAAAAATACAATAAATATGAGAATAAAATCATATAAATATATACTCTATAAAATATCCCCACACTTAACACTTTGCACGTCCTCGTGAAAACTAACTAGTATAATATAACTATTAACTACTAACTAGTACCACTTCCGTAGGTGATCACGGTTGCATTTGACATATGCAACAAGCCCTTTAAACCCCTTGGTAGCCCTAGTGGACGAGTGAGGTCTCGTGAGGGCCTATAGTGAATGTACCCAAAAAATTCATCTAGCTCATGTAAAAGATTTAATGCCAATACAACACCACACATACAAGTCTTCTCGTGCTCCATCAACTTAAGTATCAAAGTAATTATGCAATGCCTTGGTGTCGAAGATGCAAGTATTCACATAGTCTACTCAATGAATATGCATAAGTTCTCAAAAGTCCATGTCAAGTGTAAGAATAAGTTGGTAACCATGCTAAGCCCACAAGAGTACACCTTTGAGTCAAAACTTGGGATCTCATATGCAAAAAACAAGTAACTCACCTTTCACTCACAAAAGAATATTCACTCAAGAACAAGGGTAAGTGTATCACTCAATTCCAACAAAATCATAAGTATGCTCGACATTTGGTATCAATCTAACTTTAACACAACATACACCACTGATGATAATCAAAAGGTCTTTATTTGGGTTGTAACGGGGCTAGGGACAAGGTATGTCAAGTAAAGCCAAAGAAGGTGAAGTATCAAAAGCTAGTACCCAACAACATAAATCATTCAACTCCCCATCTATCATCCCCACACTTGGATTTTTTATTCTCTTTCAACAAATAACTTGAATAGTCGCCAATGAAGGATAAAAAAAACATAAGTATGCTCTCATATAAATTATATTTTTTTTCTTTTTTCTTTTTGCTTTTTCTTTTCAATTTCTATTTTTTCTCTTTTTTTTTTGTTTTTTTTCGAGAACTAAGGAGCTAATATGTAAGATACCAGATTATTTTAGAATTTATTATTATTATTATTTTATTAATTATTATGTTAATTAGTAATTAAAGAATAGAATTGGATTTGAGGATATCGTTGTGGAATTCAACGATATTTAGTATTGAGTTATGTGTGCCAATGTGTGCCCCAGTATTTTATTGATATTTTTAGTGATTTAAAAATATTTAAATCAAGTATTATTGATCTTCAAAAATTTTATTTAATTATCGGAGGGCTTAAAAATCATGATATCTTTTGTAAAATTATCTTTATATATTTATTGAGTTTTTAAAATTGTTGGGTGGATTAATTTGGGAGCTCGAGTATTTTAAAATGATTTTAAGAGTTTTATTGTATTTAAAGGATCAAAACTTTGAAAATTCATATTTAATTCATTTTTGATCCGAAAAATATTTTAAAAATATGTGTGTAAACCTCATTGGGTAAATTTTATTTTAGAAGATCAAATTTCAATTTTTTTTTATCAAACCCACTTATTTTATTTTAAATAGCAAGGAGAATATTTTTCAATGTTTTAGTGGAGAGGTGATGCCTAAATTACCCTTATAAGTGTCGAAAGAGTTTCTTCCCCTTTTCTTTTTCACTCCAGCTGATTCTCTCCTTTCCCTCATCTCTCTCTTCGTGAGTTCTCTCCCCTTCCCTTGTCTTCCATTTTTTTTTATCTTTTACTCAAGCTATACTCTAATTTCTTGATTGATTCTTGAAGATTAAGTGTTAATAGACATAGGTTGTGTTTATTTGAGTAGTAGTGATGTGTTTATGTATGTATATGTTCGGTGTATGTATGTATAGGTCTAGGGAGGAATCAAAACTTACTTGCAAGTGTTATTAAATGGTTAATTGATATTGGGGTGAGTTTAATTGAAGTTGTAGTGATGGGTGTGTATATATGTTCGTTGTTGTGTATGTATAGGTTGGGTGTGTTTAAAAACTCACATGCAAGTAGAGATAGGTGTGTAATTGATGTTGTTAATGGATGGGTTGCTAATTAAAATTGAGTTTGGAGGTATTGTATGTTAATTTCTTGTTAAGGGTTTTGAGTTGTAACTTTGTAAATCATGAGTTTGATATGGGTTAGTAATAGGATGATGTTGTTGATGATTTTTGTGAAGAGAATTAAATTGCATGTCAATTTTGAGTTAAGTTTGTAATTTTTCAGATTTGTAAGTTGAGGTTCAAGGGGGTTTTGAATGTTGTTTTGATTAAGTATAAATAGGTAAACTATGTTGAATATATGCATGTTCTTGGGGGTATGTAATTGATGTTAATTAGAAGCTTATTTGTAAATTGCTAATTGATATAAGTGTGTGAATATGCCGAAGTGTATGTGTGGTATGATGTAGGTATTGCTTAAATAATTGCTAAGCTTAAGTGTTAAGAGTTACGAAATTTGTTAAGTGATTTGTTAAGTTCGATAGTGATCTGCTGCCTTGTAAAAATCATATAAAATCGAGTTTTTATCAGTTGGTGTTCATTCTTAAGTCATTGGAAAGGTATTTCAATTGTCTACGAGTCTCGTTTTATATGTTTTCTGAAATTCCATTCCAAAATATGAGATTTCTGCACTTTAGTAAAATGGACAGATTTGCTTGAACATAGCGAGCCCTATTTTCATAAATTCATAGTAAATCGATCTCACATTCAAATTTCTGAGCTATAACATTCTGGAAAGCTCTTTTCGAACTCTACATTTTTCATTTACATTACATTGTCAAATTTTGTGATCTTAATATGATAAACGTCAAAATACTTGTGCATATGGGATCTGAATCTGTTTTAGCAATTTACATTTTATTTATTTCTGAATTCGTTATATATCCGTTTTTAATGAGCCTTACCATTCTGGAAAGGTCTCGGAGTTGTCTTCGAGTTTCGTGTTCTGTACTTTTTAATTTAGAGTGTTCTTGATATAGTAAAATGAGTTTCTTTCAGAACTGGTTATAGCAGATTTTTAAGTGAAATAGTCATTTTGGGTGTATTGTGAATTGTGATCATAATTATGGTTGTAAGTAATGTCGAATAACTATAATAGTAAGTTGAATGCTTGATTATGTTGTAAGTATGTGACTTGGTTGTTGTTTATGTCGGTTAAATTCCGATTGGTAACGCGATAATACAAAGGAGATGCCGCCGAAATTTCTAAAAATGTAAATAACTTCTTTTATGCTTAAACCGGCACATCTCTTGTATATAATCGTTATTATCAATCGGAAATATTCACTGAGTTATGTGTTATGTAATTAGGATGTCGTATGCATGCTAGATATACAAATATATGTTTACATGATTGAGTGTTAACGACTATTGGGATAGTCGCTATTGAATTTGAGTTTGATTTATGATTTAAGATTTGTCGGGCGTAGACCCTAGGCGTTATAAAGTTATTAATTGTATATTGATTGGTTGATTTAGTGATTGTGGTAAGGTGTTGTATATACCGGGAAGTGTTTTATAGAAATATTTGTGATTTAAGTTAAACGTGTTAGAGTGTGCGTACTAGCGTCGGTAGACCGTATGTTTATTCCGAAGACTGAAGTATCGTCTTATGTTAACGGTAGAAATGGCATGCGAGTTCGATCTCGGTGAACCAGACTCTTGAAAACAGCAAGTGCGTCGAATCAGGGAAGGATCAAATTAGAGGATTGGACACGCGGGACTAACGAAGGAATGTTCTCTTTAAATCGTCAAGCATACTTATTAGCTAGGACCTAAGGCAAGTGTACTAACCCTCGCTTATCGTTCAAGTGAGATAAATATGTTTCTATTTAATATAAGTATTCCATTCAAATCCGTATTGCTAGTATTCTCTCCTTCAAATCATTGATAAGGATATATTTTATTCATATATCATGTAGAAAGTAGAATTTCAGTTTTATTGCCAGTGTTATTCTTTCTTAAGTATTGTCAGTAATATTCTGTTAAAGTTTTTGCTGGTATTGCATTCTTATTCCTTGTTTTAGTATAATGTTCTTAATGTATATGGTTTCCCTGAGATTAATTGTTAGTAAAGTAGTTTAATGGAATTGGAAGAATTTTATAAAAATGTGGACCAGCTTCGTGGTCAGAGTAGTAAAGGCCAATGTCAATAAGTGCCTAATGAGGGATCCCAGAGTATTGTTTTTAGCTGGACTTTACGTGGCTGATCACCCGTAATGTCCAGAGTATGATGAAAAACTCCAATTCTATTAAATGTTGTTTTTATGCAAATATATTCTTATGATAGAATGTTTAAGTTAAAGTACATTTTCATTTCCAAGTTGTTGGATATAAAGTTATGATATGAGTTAAAAGTTATGATTTGAGTTAATAAATACTGTTAGTATAAAAATGAAAAGTTATTATACTAGTGTTTTGAACGGTGAAAACTAATTCACGGTTATTATGGTCGCTGTGGCATTTGTTGCGCAGTGATAGTAATGACCGAGAATGAATTGAGATCTTCTTATTTATTCAAACTCATGATTGTCAGGCCGGTTAGGCAGCTAGGTGTGCAAACGCTTAGTGACATGAATGAAATTTGAGTAACTGAGAATTTCTTGGAGATTTTGTTAAAGCGATAGTTAAAGTATTTTGCAAGTATTAAAAGTATTGAATCTAGTATTACCAACCTTCTCAGTTATTAAATTATGATTTTGAGTTATAAATGTTTTAAATGATATTAATCTTCTGTTAAAGTTAAGAATCCAGATTTCAATTAAAGTATTGATTATAAATTGGTGAGCATTCCTTCGCTCATATTTATTGATCCTATTTCTTGAATTTCAATTATTGCATTCTTATTTCATCCAGTTCAGTTCTATATATATATATAACTTGCTGAGCATTCTTTGGCTCACACTTGTTATTTTTAAAATCTAACTTTTCAGTAAACTAGTTGGCGAGGCTTAGCTTGTGCAGTTCAGAAAGTGGAAAGAAGAAGCAGGATGCTGTTGTGAAGCTGACGTGGATCAGGGTATTTAGATTTAAAGTTTGATTTGTTGTATGTATATATAGTTTTAGTAGTTATAGTATGTATTTGATTAGTTGGCCTGGTATACCTCTATTCGAAGTTATACCAGTGATTTAAGTCTGTATAAAGTTTTGTATATAGATTTGTATTTAAGTTGGTTTTGGGTTTTCTTGTTTCTAGAACTGTAACCTAAGATCCTTAGTTGGGAGTTGGGGTCAAAGAGCTTTTGATTGAGTTTTTATTTTTATTTCAGTTTTATTTTGATTTCAAATTTTTAGTTTAGTATTCAGCAGGTTTATGTTGTATTTACGAATACATCATGGCCAATTTTTGTTAGAATTATTGAGTTTGTTAGCGTGACGCCCAAATCTACTGACCCCGGATTTGGGGGCGTTACATAATATATAAACAAGAACAATGATCCCCCCATATTCTTATAAATTTCGACTAACAAGCAGACAACCAGACCCAATATTTTCCCAAATTTATGACCATCAATAAACCCCCCATTGCACACCCTCTACTCCCTCAAACACTCTACTAGCCTTTGACAATTTGGGTTCAAGTTAAGTAAGACCAATACAAAAAAAAGGTCTAGGCAAGTAATGTGGTGTGTCACCGAAAAATAAGATTAACCGCAACGAGTTAACTAATTGATCATGTATAAATGGTGTGGTAATATAGGAAATATGAGGTTATCCCTAAATCCCTTTATCATGTTATCATCAAATAATATCATGCGTTTCAAGAAAGGTCTCAAACAAGTGCTAGCAATGCAAACAACATGTGGACACTCAAGCAAACGAATATAAAATGCAAAAGATGTGCATATAGGCTCAAAAGCTCACTCGGTGGCAAAAAATAATTAATCCCAAGCAAAAAGTCCCTCTAATGCCAACTACTTGTACTCAAAGCATGCAAACCAAATCATCTTGCACATATTCATGTCCTTTTAATTATTTACAATATTCAATAAGGCTATCAGCTTCAACTTGCTAGTGTATGTGTGTGCACAAGAACAAAACATATTACTTCTCAATCAAAAGCATCTATAACACAAAATTCCTATAGCATGCATGGGTATATCACGGCAAAATACAACAAGTAATCTTCACAAGGATAGAATTATTTTTTTGATTTTTAATTTTTTGTATTTTTCAAAATAAATGTATATTATAACTATTGAGAACACATCCCCACACTTGAATGAGTCAATGTCTTCAATGACACACTAACTACTAATCTTATAATTAAAAAGAAAAGAAAGAAATACTCCCCTATGCATAAGCATGAAGTGTTGTGATCCTTGATTAGGTCGATGTTGGCTATGTAAACGCCACACCATGGGGAGCTTAATCCTCACCGTGGTGCAATAATCCCTGCCCTTACCTAAATAAATTAACCTTCTGGACCTCCAAATCCAATCTCCACCGTTCAGAACTTAGATACTGGAGTAAGGAAGGTACTATCCAAAATTCAGGACGATCCGACCGTTGGAACTCTGGTAAACGCAAAAACAAGATAGCTAAGTCAACCAAAAAATTTTCTGCGAATTTTTTAGTTTTGCACCTGTAACAACCACTTAAAACAAACACATCAAGGTAACTTATGGGAGTAAAAAAAAACTAAATCTAACTAATAATATAGTCTTGGGTTGCCTCCCAAGCAGCGCTTATTTATTTTCATTAGCTCGACTTATTTGCACATGAAGTCTTCAATGAGGAGAAAAAGCAAATAGATGCACATATCTACAAATTTTTATTACAAGCATAATGTGCAAATATACCTTTGATTCATTAAAATTTATGAAAACTTTCATGAATCTTACATGCTCAAGAGACGTAGAAACATTAAAGTAGCTAGAAAATTCGTCAGAATAATCATAAGTACGATTCATATACTCCTCCCAAATTGGATCCCTATACTCCAAAGCAAGATTAACAATTTCATCAATCTTAAATTCCTCTTAAATTATAATTGGACACTCATTAATTTTAACACGTCGACCTATTCATTAAGCTCAACAATATTATTCTCTAAATTTGGTAGAATTTCAATTGCATCCAATTTATCAGTATCACGCATGGGACAATCATCAACTACACAAGTAGACTCATCAAACACAAAATTATCATCAATTGCTAAACAAGAATCATGGATCATTGGAAAATTGACACAAGGAGGAACTTGAAGACAACCGTTATGCATCACAAGTTGAACTTCCATAATAAAACTATTTCTTTTAGCATTCTCCTCATACCAACCTATTGATTCTGGTTCATATGGAATATCATTCTTACAAGCAATCTCAAAAGTTGGGTCATCGAAGTGTTTAAAAAGTCCCAAAGAATGTAAAGAAGGATTAGAATGAATTAAGCTCTCATCAACATCATTGCACATGTATGGATAAGGATCATAATACTGATTTTCAAAGGCACATGAAAAATCTGTACTAGGTGGGTATGGAGAATAATATGAGTTCTTAGAATGGAACGAATTCACCTGATATGCATTAAAATCCTCAAAAGAATTGAATTGTTGATACAAAATAAAGTCTTGATATCGTTCTTGACTGCAGAAGAAATTTTGAGCGTTATTCCAACCAAAGTTGTTATCCATATCGTCTCTCTACCTCAAACACTTGCTCTATGTTCCTCAAAGAAACCTGTAGGCACACCAAAAGTAGCAAAAGAAGGAAAAAAAACTATGTACAAAGATAAAATCCAAACTACAAGAAACAATTAACTCAAAATCAATATTGCTGCCTTCCCCGACAGCGGCGCCAATTTGTTGATGTGTATTTTATGAGTTTCGTTCACAGGGAAGGACTAATATCAATGTCAATCTCAAGTCTTTTGTATCTTACAATTCATAAGTGTGGAGAATAATTTGTGGATGTGTTTGATTATCAACTAAGTTAATCTAATAAACAAATAAAAACTATATAATAAATAAGAGAAAGCAATCCAAGAATTAGGGTTCTTCAATTGGCTGTCATGAATGTCTAATTTGTGCCTCTTGTTTTGTTAAAAACAATCCTTCTAATGTTTATAAAATCCTCTCCCAAGGTAAATTATAGTGCCTACAACCATCAATTAATCGCCACTCCCATGGTCAATCAAATTATGACTATAGACTATTAAGAACCAAGAATTATAAGTTTCACAATTCCCATATCAATCCCCCGATCTAATAATTAAATTGTGTCTATCATATCATGTACTAGAATTACAACTCCTCTCCCGATTTGTTATAATTCTTAGAGATTCAATTAAAAGTTCGCAACTCTTCTAATTGTATAAAGCGCTCAATGACAGATTAACAATAACAAGAAAACAACAATACAATCAAACAAACTCAATAAGCCAACGAATACTACCCAACTCTTAGATAAAGGGATTAGTTACTCACGATAAGAATAAACAAACATAAATTAATACCACAAATCATGAGCATAAGAGTTTAAGTACGAAGAATACAACTTTAAAAGCTTCTCGAAATCAGGATGAATCCATTCACTCCTTCCAATCTCGCTCTCAAGGTGCTTCTCTTCCTTCTCTCTCCAAAGTACGACTATTCTCTTCTATTCAATTCTATACTAATATGTTATGATATTCTCTCTACAATATATAAACCTAATATAAAAGAGTTTTTAATGCTTTCCAAGAAAATATAAGTAATTTCCCAAAACAAATTGAATTCTGAATGTAAAATTCGTAATCTGACTTCCAGGCCTGTTCCTGGGCTGCTCCAGTTGGAATATTGATGTTACACCAGTTCTGAGTTGTAGATAATTTCGTTAGCTTCGCATGGACTGTAAGATCAACCAATTCTGATGTCTGAAACTCAAGTTATGGCCCAAAAAGTGATGTATGCACATGCAGTCCAATAAATCCAAATTTTCTTGTAATTTAAGTCCAAATAAACTCAATTCCTTCCAAGTTTGGGAATTCTTTATTTCCTGTCATAAAACATTAAACTCTAATTAATAATATCCAATTATTTATAAAATACAATAAATATGAGAATAAAATCATATAAATATATACTCTATCAAGCTCCATTCCCGTGCTTAACGGCACAAACTTTAAGAGCTGGACAGAGAACGTTCTGTTAGTTCTCGGCTGCATGGATTTAGACTATGCTATAAGTAAAGAACAACCTGCTTCTCTTACGGATGAAAGTTCTAATACTGAGAAATTGAACTTTGAGAAGTGGGAGCGTTCGAATCGCTTAAGTCTAATGATGATAAAGCGCAGCATTTCTGAAGCATTCAGGGGCGGTATGTCTAATGACTCCGATGAAGTATCTGTTAAGGATTTCCTTGATGAGCTTCAAAAATGTTTTGCGAAAAATGAAAAGGTTGAGACAAGTAAGCTTTTGGCTGATCTTGTTCAGATGAGGTATAAAGCTAAAGGAAATATTCTTGGGTACATTATGGAGATGTCTAACATCGCTTCAAAACTTAAGGCACTAAAACTTGACTTGTCTGATGACTTGCTTATGCATTTGGTACTCATCTCTCTTCCTGCACAATATGGTCAATTTATAGTGAGTTATAATACTCAGAAGGATAAGTGGACTCTGAATGAGCTCATTTCACATTGTGTGCAATAGGAAGATAGATTGAATCGTGAAAAGACTGAAAGTGCTCATGTTGCAACTACCTAAAAGGTTAATCACCGAAAGAGGACTAAAGATAAAGAGACTGCAGTGGGAAAATCATAGCCTAAGAAACAAAAGACTCAGGATCAAACTGTTACTTGTTTCTTTTGTAAGGAATCTGGGCATGTGAAGAAGGAATGTCCCAAGTACGCTGCATGGCGTATAAAGAAATGTAGACTTTTCACCTTTGTCTGTTCTGAAGTTAATTTGACTTCTGTGCCTAGTAATACATGGTGGGTAGATTCTGGTGCTACTACTCACACAAGTATTTCTATGAATGGTTGCATTTAGAGCCGAAAACCAATTGATGCTGAAAGATTCATCTATGTGGGTGATGGTAATGCAGTTCCAGTTGAAGCTATTGGCACGTTTAGATTGTCTTTTGAGACTGGTCATTTTGTTGAATTAAGAGAGACATACGTAGTACCGTCATTTAGACGGAATTTGGTTTCTATTTCTATTTTGGGCAAATATGGTTACTCTTGTTCATTTGGAGATAATAAATTTAGTCTATTCCTTAATTCTTCTTTGGTTGCGACTGGTTCTTTGATTGATAATTTATATATGCTAAATACAATTACTTCACATAATGAATCCTTGCAAACAACATCAAGAGGTACAAAAATGAAAATTATCAAGAGAGGATTTCTGCTATGTTATGGCATAAGCGCTTAGGACATATCTCTAAAGGGAGACTAGAGAGACTTATGTCACAAAGAATACTTGAATCTCTTGATTATTCAGGCCTTAATGTATGCATTGAGTTCATTAAGGGTAAACAGATAAATATAAGGAAATTAAATGCCAATAGGAGTACTAGTGTCTTACAATTGATACATACTGATATATGTGGTCCATTTCCTACAGCTTCTTGGAATGGTCAACAGTATTTTATCACTTTTGTAGATGACTATTCTCGATATGGGTACTTATATTATATTCATGAAAAGTTACAATGTTTGGACGTGTTTAAAGTCTTCAAAGCTGAAGTTGAAAATCAGTTTGGTGAGAAGATTAAAGCTGTCAAGTATGATCATGGTGGTGAGTACTATGGTCAGAATGACGGATCCGGTGAACGTCCTGGACCTTTTGCTAAATTCCTAGAGGAATGAGGAATCGTCCCACAATACACAATGCCTGGGCAACCACGCATGAATGGTGTTGCTGAGAGACGAAACAAAACGCTTAAGGACATGGTAAGAAGTATGATTAGTCACTCTTCTTTACCAGAAGCACTCTAGGGAGATGCACTTAAGACTACAACTTACATACTAAATAGAGTACCTAGAAAAGTAGTAGCTAAAACCCTTATGAATTGTGGACTAAGAAACCACTTAGTCTCAATCATTTACATGTGTGGGGTTGTCCAGCTAAGGCAAGGTCTTGCCGCATGAAAATAAACTGGACTAAAGAACTATAAGTTGCTATTTTGTTGGGTATCCTGTAAAAACAAAGGGTTTCAAGTTTTATGATCCTTTGGTAAAGTCCTTTTTTTTTGAAACGGGAAATGCTAGATTTCTTGAGGATGTTAAGTTTGGGGGGGAAGATAAAGTCAGGGATGTTGTCTTTGAGGAAGAATCAGTTTCTTTGCCTCATATAGTTCAAGACAACAATATGGATATACCTCTACAGTTTCCTACTCAAAATCAAGATGATGCTCAAGAAGAACAAACTCAACAAACTCAAGAGGAAGTGACATAGGGGTTATAGAAGATGATCTTATCAACTTCCAACAAGCCAAACGAAGTGCTAATAGTCAAAAGTGGATTGAAGCCATGAATGATGAGATGAAATCCATGAAGGACAATGACGTTTGAGATCTTGTCAAATTGCCTGAAGGTGTAAAACATATTGGTGTATATGGATATTTAAAACCAAAAGGGATTTCGAAGGCAATATTGAGAGATATAAAGCACGTTTAGTCGCAAAGGATTTTTTCTCAAAGAGAAGGCATTGACTATAAGGAAATTTTCTAATCTATCCGTATGTGGAATCGCAAATTTCATCAAACTATTGGCTCATACGATTTTGAGTCAAATGTTGTTGAAAATTGCATATATCATAAGTTCAGTGGGAGAAAATTTATATTCCTTGTGCTTTATGTCGATGATATACGATTGGCTTGCAACGATATAGGCCTACTGCATGAAATCAAAAGATTTCTTACTTCTCGTTTTGAGATGAAGGATCTTGGTGATGTCTTTTTTTTTGTATTAGGAATTAAGATACATCGAGACCGTTCTCGAGGCATTCTTGGGTTATCACATAAGAGCTATATTGATAAGGTGCTTGCTAAGTTTGGAATGAAAGATTGTGCACAAATAAGTACTCCTATTACTAAAGGAGACAAGTTTAGTCTCAAACAGTGCCCTAAAAATGATCATGAAGAAAAGGGCAGAACATTCCCTATAATTTGGCTATTGGGAGTCTTATGTATGGTCAAGTTTAGTACCCAGCCGGATTTGGCATTCATTGTGGGTATGTTGAGCAGATATTCGAGTAACCCTGGAATGGATCATTGGATTACAATTAAACGGGTTATGAGGTACTTGCAAAGAACAAAATATTACATGCTCGTTTTTATCGGAAATTGGAAAATTTGGAGATCATTATGTATTCTGATTATGTTGGTTGTGTAGATACAAGAAAATCTACTTCTGGTTAAGTTTTTTTTGATATGTTTATACATATAGACATTAAATATCAAGTTATTATAGAGAGATTGCAATATCATTTAGTGTCTATTGATTATATATAAGAACAAATTCTATGCTAGCAAACCCATTTACTAAAGCTTTGACACCATAAAGTTTTTCTCCAGCATACTGCTATATGGGTGTTGTCGAGGATATTCAATTTTAGTGGGAGTTTTTGTTTTGTTCTTGTATTCGGTACTCAGTTTTATATTGACACTATGGTGATACATTATGTATTTTGAGTTTCTGCAGAATAAAGTTATTTTATTTTATTCTCTCTATTGCCCAATATGAGCTGTCTCTTTCAGTTGTGGTTTTGACATACAGTTTGAAAGAATAAAGCTTGATCTCACAAAAGTATTAAGGACCAATTGGAAATAGGCATGATTGAGATCACATCGCATGTAATTTCCAGTTACACATCCATACTTGATCTATGTCATTGAATGTATTAATGTGGTGATCATTGAGGATCGAGTTACGACAATGTGACGAAGGTCGCTTTGGTTTCATGTTTGTATATGAGATGGACCAGATTGACTAAGGAAGATGTTTTTTAAAGAATAAACAATTTTGTGCGCACATATGGTTATTGAATGTAATTGTTGTTTGGAACAATTTGTAGCCTAAGTGGGAGATTGTTAGATTATTTTTATAATCTAATAACAATTTATGGGCTTACAAATTAAAGACAAATATATTTAATGTTTATTCTATATTTGAACTAATTAAGTGGTCTTAAATAAAGGGTCCAATAACATCTTATTCGGTATGGGCTTTGTAATGTGTAATACCCAATAGTAATCAGATTAGGGTTAATGGGGTCTAATTAGAGTACTATATAAAGAACATAATAGGATCTTGGTCCCCAAGGCTATTCACAACCTCTACTCCTCTATTCCCATCAGTTAGAGAGAGATACAGATAGAGGCGAATCAAGTCTGTGGAAGATCAAGTCCCATAATCCGTATTCATATCCACCGTCATGGAATCAGGTACGCTTCCGTACTACAGTTTTATCGTCTAATCTTGATAATATCGCATAAGATGCTCCGTGATTATTTATTTAGATATAACACCTATATGTTGTTTAGATCTTCCAGCATGAAGATGTTCAAGTTTTTTTTTAAAAAAAATATTTTAGAATTTTATATACTAATTAATAACCCATGCAAAGCATCGGTATGAATCGAGATTAAAATATTAATATTAATAAATTATTGGAAATAAATACAATTAATAAATTTGTACACTTTATTAATGTGAAAATTAGTGTTTTAGTTACTAAACCCGGGTTCAATTTTTTGCAATTACATAATTATACAAGATTTATTTACTCTAATTTTTTTAACTTTAAATTGGTTTCGATTCTCTATAACTACATATTAAATAGTATTAATTTATTCAATGCTTTTATCATTCAATACTTTACAGGTATATAAATTATTTTTCATTTTTTTTCTTGAATAAAAGTTTAGTATCTAAATTTTTATTCAAAAATATTTTTTTTGAAAATAACTTATCAAATTATATTTTATTTGTATTTTAAAATACATGGAAAAAATGTGAATAATTAAATTGGGACGGAAGGATTAATTTCTTTTAAAAAAAGAGAAAATCACCCATTGTGTATGGATATATATAACCTTACACATGTAGTTAAATAGACATCTATCGCGAAGCGCAACCTCATACAAATAATTGAGGTTACAATTTATTTTAATATACTATAATATCCGCAAATATAGCATTATCAGATGTATATCACTGATACACGCAATTTGTAATTGGAGCTACCCGGCTCACACCTCATTAGCCACCTCACGCCCATTATTTTCTTACATTGTCACGTTTATAAAATGGAAGGTTTAATGACCTTTTGGCCATTCAAATTTGCACAATTATACCCATAAAGCCCTAAGGTTTTAAGTCATTCCTTTTTGCCCCTCCAACTTCAGAAATGTACCTTTTAGCCACTATACCGGGTCAGACTCTGTATCGCCTTAAAAACGGTACAGATCAGAGGGGTATAATAGACATTTTACTATCCCATAAATTATACGTAAAAGAGAAATCAAATCATCTATTTTCCTATCTAAACATCCGTTTATTATTATTGTGTTTATAATTAACATCCCCTTTTTCTTTCCCCAATCATCAAAACCCTAATTTTTAATTTCCAATGTTGATTTACAATCATCAAAATCACATCATCAATCCAATTCAAATCCATAAATTCCGGTGTTGTGGCGAGTTGTTGGCGGAGTTGAAGGTGAAGTACGGTGGTGTTGAGGGAATGGTAGAGAGATGGTGGAGATCCGGCGGGAATGGTCGGAGGTGAGATGGAGAAGGGTGAACGAAGTGTTTACAAAAGGGGGAGGCTGCATACGGAGTTTGAAGAATGGAGGTGGTTGAGTTGAGGAGTTTGAGTTGATGCGGAAAAGGATGGGGAGTATCAAAGTGCAGTGGTGTTGCGGTGAATTGAGAGTGGAGAGGAAAAAAGAAGAACGGAGGTGGGTGGTGTGAGATGGTTGTGAGGTCAAGGAGGAGGCACGGTGGTGGGTTTGAAAGAAAGGAGAGGGCTGGCGGAGTATGGGTTGAGGCCGACGGGATTGGTGGTGGCGTAGTGAAGCGGAGAGCAGTGGTGGGTTTGTTGAATTGCCCCTCTCAAACTAGGCTGGCTTGACATGCCAAGTTTGGAAAAAATTTGTTGAATTGCCCGGATGGTAGTATTTTAGTAAACACATCAGCTAGTTGCATAGATGTTGGAACATATGAGAGCTCCAGCAAACCTTCTAGTACTTTGTCTCTTGTGAAATGCACATCAATCTCAATGTGCTTTGTCCGTTCATGATGAATAGAATTCTTTGCTATGTGTATAACACTCTGATTATCACAGGGAATATTAATTGGTTTTAACTTCTGTACTCCCAGTTCTTCAAGTAATCTTACTAGCCATGTTACTTCTGAAGCTGCTGTTGACATCGATCTATATTCAGCTTCAGCTGAACTCTTAGAAACAGTACCTTGCTTCTTAGATTTCCAACTGATTGGTGAGTTTCCTATCAGCATTAAGTAACCTATGATTGACCTTCTTGAGTCTGTACATGCTACCCAGTCAGAGTCTGCAAAGGCTTGCAGAATGAGTTGATCATTTGCTTTTAGAATAATACCTTGTCCATTTGTAGATGCTACATAGTGCAAAGTATGCATTGAAGCCTTGTAATGAGGAACTCTAGGCTGTTGAAGATATTGGCTCAGATGTTGTACAGTAAATGCTAAGTCTGGTCTTGTGTGTGTTAGAAAATTGAGTTTTCCAACCATACATCTGTAGTAACTAGGGTCTGCATAAATTTCACAAACTTCTGCTGACAGTTTGAGATTTATAGGAAGAGGAGTTACTACACTTTTGTATTCTGTAATTTCTGCATCTTTCAACAACTCTTTAGTAAACTTGTTATGAGTTAAAGAAATACCAGAATCTGTGTAACCTACCTCAATTCCTAAAAAATAGCTCAATCTTCCCAGATCTTTTATACTAAAGGTATCATGCAAGTAGACCTTTAAATCAATGATTTCTTTCAGATCATTTCCAGTAAGTATAACATCATCCACATAAACTGCAGCAACAGTAATATGAGATTCAGTTTTTTTTATGAACAGTGAGTAATCATTCTTTGATTGATAAAAACCTCTGTCATATAAGGCCCCCACAAGCTTGGCAAACCATTGCCTTAAGGCCTGTTTTAGGCCATAAATGGATTTGACAAGCTTGCAAACTTTATTCTCAGGATTATAGAAACCAAGAGGTGCTTGCATGTAAACTTCCTCAAAAAGATCACCATGAAGGAATGCATTGTTGACATCTAGCTAAAACAGATTCCAACCTCTACTAGCAGCTACAGGCAACAAACATCTAATGGTTGTCATTTTCACTACAGGAGAAAAAGTCTCCATAAAATTAATTCCCTATTTTTGGTTATAGCCCTTGACTACTAACCTTGCCTTAAATCTCTCAATTGAACCATCATCTTTAAGCTTTATTTTATAAACCCACTTGCAACCTATTGCTTTCTTTCCATGGGTAAATCCACCATTATCCAAGTGTTATTACTTTGAAGAGCTGTAAGTTCCTTATTCATTGCTTCAATCCAACGATTATCCTTACAAGCTTCTTCATAATTTTCTGGTTCTTTTAAATTTTCTATTTGAGCTATAAAAGCATGATGTGTACTAGGTAAATGGTCATAAGAAACTAGATGACACCAATGAGAAGAATTACAAACAAAATCTAACAAATGTGTAGGAAGCTTAGATGTTCCGGTACTTGTTCTTATTGGTGAGTAAAAGAATTATGAGAATGATTAGAAGAATGTGAGAAAGAGTTATGAGAATGATCAGAAGAATGCGACTATGATTGTGATGAATTTGAACCATCCTCATGAAGTGAAAACTGAAAAATGTCAGGTATATCAACATATGGTGTGAAATCTATAATAGTTGGTAAGAAAAAGGAAGGTGGAAGTGTATTTGTTGTTTTATTAAAATGGTAAGGGAAATGTTTTTCATGAAAAACAACATCCCTGGAAATAGCAATATCTAAGGAAGAGATATTCAAGACTTTATAACCTTTCTGATTAGGAGGATATCCTACAAACACATGTGGTTCTGCTCTTGGTGAAAATTTGCTCTTTGTAGATTGTGTATTTGTCACAGAGCATAAACAACCAAATACACGCAAGTACAGTAAATCAGGGGATTCTTTGAATAGTTTTTCATATGGACTGTGATAACCAAGTACTTGTAAAGGCATTCTATTCATTAGATGAGCAACACATAAAACAAATAATCCCCAAAACTGAACTGGTAATTTTGATTGGAAACACAAAGCTCTAGTAATTTCAAGCAAATGTCTATGTTTCCTCTCCACCATCCCATTTTGTTGGGGTGTATAAACACAACTTTTCTGATGTAAAATACCTTTACTAAAATAAAAAGATTTCATTCTTCCCTCACATAGCTCCATAGCATTATCAGTTCTAACAGTATTAATATTGGACTGAAACTGATTAGCAACATAAAGTGTAAATTGTTCAAAAAATTGTACTGCATCAGATTTATGTTGCAAGAGAAAAACCCAAGTCATTTGACTAAAATCATCCACTATTGTGAGGAAAAATCTACAACCATCATGAGTAGGTTCCTTATAAGGTCCCCATATATTCAAATGTAACAATTGAAAACACTTTTCAGACTTTGTAGTACTACTAGAAAAAGAACTTCGAACCTGTCTTGCAGCTGGACATATTTGAAAAATATTGTTCAAAAGAGGTAATTCAAAACCCTTTATTGAAGCAACATGATGCAACAAAGTAGTAGGTAGATGACCCATTCTTAAGTGCCACAGCTTAGTAGTACTAGTATCCACAGAATGAGAGACTGATGCTCTAGTAGCAATAGGCATAGCAATATTTTGATAAATCCAAGTAGATGTAGAAGCCTCTGGTAGATAGTAAAGACCATTCTGACAATTACCAAGAAGCTGTTTCTTCATTGAAGAACTCTGTAGAATACACTCATTACCAGTGAAGGTCACAGTGCAGTTAAAATCTTTACATAACTTTGGTATAGATATGAGATTAAACTTAAAGTCTGGCACATACAGAACATCTTTAAGTGTAATATCATTCTTTAAAATCATATCTCCCATTTGAGTAATAAGAACTTGATTACCATCTGGAATTGTGATATAACAAGAATTATCCTAAATAGACTTTATTTGAGAAAATAAACTCAGATCATAACACATGTAGTCTATTGCCCCACTGTCAACTATCCACTTAGAACCAATGGCAGAAGTGAAACAAAATTTACCTGCCACATTAACTGCCCTAGGAGTTTGAGTATCCTGATTATGATTTAAGTCTGATCTGATTCACCTTTAGTGCCAAGCAATTGCATAAGTTGCTGATATTGAGCAACAGTTAGGGAAACATTATCATTAGTGTTCTGATCTGTAACATCTTGACTGGCCACAACATCAAATCTTTTGTCTCTATTAGAAGATTTTGGATAACCATGCAGTTTGTAACACCTTTGAATGGTGTGACCATTTGTCTTTCAATGTTCACAATAGAAAGTGTTCCTGTATTTTGTATCTGGAAAACCAAAAGCTTGTTTGCCAGTGTTAAATGGAGGCTTATACTTGTTTGAGAAATTTCTCTTAGTTGTTGCAAAAGTCATAGAACTATCAGATGATGTAGTTCTTGTTGATGGTAGATGTTGAAACAATCTCTTGTGATTTCTTCTTGAACCAGCAATCGATATGCCTGAGAAATAGATGGCAAGGGACTCATAACAAGAATGTTACCCCTGATCATCTCAAAACCATCATTAAGTTTCATAAAAAACTCAACCAACCTACGATCCTCTTAAGATTTCACCAACTTTTGAGTAATTGTACATGTACAGTTAGTACAAACACAAGTAGGAATAGGATCCACAGAATCTAGTTGATCCCAAATCATTTTGATCTTGGTGTAGAAACCAGAGATATCATCATTAGCCTGTTTAATTTTACTCAATGATTGTTGAAGAGAAAATAGTAAAGTACCTGAAGACTGACCATATCTTTCTTCAAGATTGATCCAAATTTCTTTAGCAGTCTTAAAGTATAAAACACTTCTTGCAATATTTTGATCAAGAATCCCAAGAAGCCAAGAAGTCATCATACTATTACAACGCTCCCAAGCTTTATAAGCAACATCAGTAATTGCAGGTTTAACAATACTACCATCAACAAAACCAACCTTTTTCTTAGAAGACAAACTAATAAGCATAGATCTCTTCCAGTCTCCATAACTATTTCCATCAAATTATAACGAAACAAGCTTCATACCAGGATTATCAGAAGGATGTATATAATACGGAGAAATAGGATTTTGAGACGGATCGATCGTGTTTGTGTTTTCCATTTTTCAATGATCAGAATAACAACAACAAAAAGATTGACAAATATGGAGATGAATAAAACCAAATCAAGAATCAAAGTTCGATCAAAACAAGCACAAATAGAATAAATTAGCGGAAGCAAAAGAAGAGCAAAATGATCACAAATCGAAAAGATCAGAAGAAAATATGAACAAACAAAATCAAATTTGTAAAATGAACAAGATGAATCAACGAAAAATACCTAGAAATCAATGAAATTGATGAAGATCGATGCAAAATTGAAGCAATATTGATGATCCAGAATCGTTGTTACGCTCTGATACCATGTTACAAATACGATCTTGATACAGAAACTATGAACTTTAGTATTATGAACAAATCTCCATTAAAGCTTCACAGATGAAGTTCTCTATTCTACATATTACTGATTATCGATTGAAGAAGATGAGAGTGAAAAATTATAGAGAAAACTAGTTAACCAACTATTAGTGTAACGCCCCCAAATCCCGTAAAAGGAATTCGGGTCGTCACATCTCCATCCATTCTCAGATAGCAATACCTGTTCACAATATATTCTACTACTACAATAAGAGTAGTCTCCACACATCTACTCCACGGATTATAGCCTTAGAACTTTAACATACATTACCAAAATCATTACAACATCAGAGTATCTTCCAGAATCTCATCCTAACGGCTACTTGAGGTTGATACAAAACACCTTAATATAATACATAATCATTTCTACAACGAGTTTGCTTGAAATTATTTAACAATTATGCCAGCTTAACCAAGAAACCGGAGCCTTCCTTCTACTATACTACATCAGTTACCGGACCTTTCCCCTTGTCTCGAAATGGTGGTACGATCCACTCGCACCGTCTCCTCTCCTTGCTGCTTTATTAGATTAACAACATAGAAAACATATAGCAAGAATGAGCCAAAGAATGCTCAGCAAGGTTATATCACGGAAAAAGTATTTATTTAATTATCTTGAACTCCTTTAAAAAAATAAAGTTTTTCAAAAGATGTTTTTAACGCCAAGCATCATCATTTTAAGAATTCACAACAATGAACACATAGGTTCTCGGCATTATGCCTACTACTATTTTGGACTATATAGGTGGAGCATCTACACGCCACTGTGCTATAACAGGTGATCAGTCTGTTATAACCAATCTGGTTTTACTACTAGTAGAAGAGTGAGCCGACTTGTCCAGACCATCACCCTATAGTTATTACCATAGAAGGGGGAGCCGACTTGACCAGACCATCTCCCTAAGGATGAGCCGACTTGTCCGGACCATCATCCTTAGCCATCCTTGGCTACATATTTGCCGGGCCGGGCATTACTCCGATCTCTTATGCCGCTCCAGTCCAAAATACAAGATATCAAAAATAATAGACAACCTTCAATACTACTCATCTTAGATGCCACGTGTAATACCACGTGCACCTCAACTTACTACTTTAGATAATACTATTACTTTTAGAATATAATCCTCAAAGATATTTTGTACCTAGTAATATTTAATCACATAAATAACTAATACGCCTCATAAGATAATATCTTCTTCATTCTTCGAGTGCAGAAAATGCACCTCATCATTCGTCCCAACAAGATATGGACCAACTTCGTATCTACTACTATCTTCATATACTATCCGGGTAACAGCAATCAACAACAAGGTATATGCATTAAATTGCAAGAAGAAAACATCTCCGATAAGTAATAAACTAGATAGAATAATTTCATTAAATCATCTTGGTTATTTCTCCAGAACAAAGCGGTTTTAAGAAAACGTTTTGAAAATGATATTCATCTAATTAAATAAAATTAATTAGAGGAATAAGGTTTATTAGTGATGTTACCTTTAGGTTAATTATTGCGAAATTCTTTTTTTAAAAAGCTTTGTCCGGGTTTTCGAAAATTCAATTCTCCTCAGCACTTCGTGCTCATCGCCTACTCCTTATGTTACATCATCTACTTGGAACGTAGGTTACTTCTAACCATACTTCCATTATCTCCTCATTATGTTTACTCGCATTTAACTACTATTACGAACAACTTCCATTACAAAATATCTCTACTCCGAACGATAGAGTAAGAGTTAGTATACTTGCCTGGTTCTCCTGCTGCGAATATTCGTGCGTGTGTCGGGGTCCGGTGATCTATAACAAACAGAATACAAAATCAATCTTCTACGCAATACACTTACAACTCAACTCCTATGCACTTATAAAAAATATGACACTGGCTCTAGTTGTTCATACTTGACTTATTCTAAGTCCATGTTAATCCTCAAACACTTAAGTCACAAGTTTAGTCCGAAAGCGTTCCTCAAATACAAGTTATACTTAACCATTTATAACCTCGTTCTTTACACCAATATGTTGCCTTGAAAATTCTTAGCAAGTCTCGTGTTTTAGTCGACTCGAAATTCCTCTTTTAACTTAGCCAAAACGGATGGTCAAAGTAATACCTTTAGAGTTGACTTTCCTGAAAATTACTATTCCTTGACTCGTACTCCAACACTTTTAATAAATCACTGGAAACGTATTTAAATACGAAACCACCTCTAAAATCATCTTTGGTATTTGTAATATTTATCATAAAAATCTTGATTCGAAAACACGGGACTAGATAGGTGAAATGTATTTTCAAAGTTGGGTTAACTGCGGATTCTTACTATTTGCACCACTTTTACTAAAACCTTCATAACTCGATAACCGTTAACTCAAATGATGCACCGTTTTTGCGTGCACAATCTAGAGAATGTCTAGAAGGTAACCAACTCAAGACATGGCTCTGGTCAGAAGAGGTATTTTTCGTAATTTACAAAATAGAGCATGGGTTTAGCAATGAATAGTGTCATCTACTTAAAGGGCTTTCCCACTTGCGCAACCTTGGCTTTTGCATTTTTATAAAATCAGAAAATAATCTTTTTTAACTTGAAACTTCACTCAAACCTTGATAACTGACCTTAATATTTATCCTCAAAATTTCACATTATAAATCGAATCCTAAGGGTCTCAATCATAGTCTCAAAGTGGTTACATTTCTGCAAGGAAATCTCTTGAACCACTTTCTAAAACTAGCATAACTCTTAAACGGTAAACTATTTTAATACGATTCTTGCGGCAAAATAAACTAGACATCCATACCTACACAACCATATGCAGTGGTGATTTTAAAAATAATCTATGGTCTCGGGGCTCACTGTTTTTAGGAGCTAACAAAATTTCACCATTACGACGGCTATATCTCGGACATTTCCATTTTACAAACACTACAACCAAGCCATACCAGGCAACCAATCATCCTCAACATAAAAAAACATCCATTACACTTCTCTAAGACCAGTGGTGGTGTTCGAAATCAATACTCATCATTTTACACATTTTTATAAAGCCAAATAATCATAAAACTACTTAATATGAACCTATCTTTATATAACATCAAAAACTCATGTGAACTCAAAGGTGGGTTAGGGTTTATACCTTCCTTGATGTCTTAACAACACTAACAATGCTTGGGAATCCTTAAACAATCCTTGGATAGTCTTTAGGAAGCTTAAACTTGAACATTAAAACAAGAAAACAAGGTTAAGTTACTATTCACTACTATTCATCATCACTTTGTAAAATCTGTATAAATTCAAAAATTCAGAGATTGGTTCTCAAATTTTTACCACACTTTCTAATCATCAAGAGATTTCTTTTGAGTCATAGCTCATCACCATGGGATGCTTGAAGCTCGACTTATGGGCTTGCTAAGGTGAGAGGTCGAAACTGCCAATGGCTGGACAGTTTCGGTTCTCCAACTTGGAGGAGAGATTTGACTAGGCTACACTCCTTTGTTGGCCATGAAATTTTAAACGTGTGTTCTCCATACAATAAGGGAGCTATGGTTCAAATTTGGTGATTTATGAATGGATAGAAGTGGAGATATGAATTTTTCTTTGGCATATGTTTCTGCTGGACAGTTTGGAGAGAAAAGGGTTTAGCTTGCTTTTTCTCTCTTTAATCTCCTTGTTGACTAGTTAGTGAGTAATTTGTGTGATATTTAGTATGTATACCAGCTGGTAGAAAGTCTATGTCACTCCCAAAACACTTGGAAAGATTGTGTGGTTGAAAAGAATGAGCATTGTTGACTTGTTCCTTGATGAACACATCACTTATTCTTGTTTTCTCTGATTAAATCCTTTGATTTAATCCTTTAATCCACTTGATATGATGCACTTGATGATGTAGTGTGGTACTAATTCTTGGTTCGTGTTTAATCCATAATCCATAATTCGTTCGCTTAATCGCTTAATCTCGTTGCAAAGTTCTGGCGATTCCTAGAACGTTCGTTATACTAACTCAAGAGTTTTCGTTCTAACTTCTTAAATCACCTTAAATAAAATAATAAAATATAAAATTCTTAAATCCTCAAATTAAATATATCACTTGTCTTGGTCGCATTGAAATGCTCCTCACTGCCTGGTCAAATATTTAAAAAAATAAAGTTTGGAATTTCTGAATTCCGATCGCGTTTACATACACTTATTTATCTCGTGGATTACTAATATAACCTCGAAATATCCATTTCAAATCCTGTACATACGGTAACATGAAAAATTTATTAATCCTCAAAAATCACTATTCATCCATAATTTCACTATTCATCCATGCAAATCATTATTCATCCCTTAAATGAAAATTTTTCTCAAGTACAAAAATTAGGGTTATTACAATTAGACTCAGGGACGGAGGGAAGGGGGCACGGGGTGGCGGTCGTCCTCCCAAAAATCTGAAAATGTAATTTTTTTTTATACATATATTTCAAAAATCTGAATTTCGTCCCCCCATTTTAATAAAAAATTCATCTAGTCCCCCCATTTTTACAAAAAAAATCATTTCGTCCCCTTATTTTTACAAAAAATTCATTTAATCCCTCTATTTTTGAAATTTTCATTTAGTTCCCCATTTTTTCTAAAAATCTACATTTAGTCCCCAATATTTTACAAAAATCTTTATTTACTCCCCTATTTCTTACGAAAATCTTCATTTAGTCTCCCATTTCTTACAAAACTCTTTATTTTTCACAAAAATCTTCATTTTATCCCTATTTTTTACGAAAATTTTCCGATATCTTCCAGTTATCAGAAAATTTTCCGATGACCGAAAAATTTGACCCCCCACTATTTATTCCTGGTTCCGTCCCTGATTAGACTAGAAGAAAATGTTTTATACTACTCCTTTTGCACGTGAGAGTTTGTTAGATCCTCCAGCTGTAATTCCTCTTATAACTAACTGGAATGCTTACATCAGCAGTGAAGTATTGTGTTTTTAACTCTCTGCACTATTGCTTTCGTTATTTTCATTATTCTCATTATATTCAACAGAGAAAAATATATTAGTGGGTAAAAATTTCTAAAAAGTACAGAAAGTGGACTAGTTATATTAACTTATATATACATACAACTCACACGAGGTCAAGAACATGCACAATGACTCTGCCCGTGTCACCCATTGCCTACCACAATGATGCAATCAACCAAATACTCCAGTAATTACACAAACACACACTGATACACACACAAATTTATCCAGGGCACCACTTTAATTAGATTTTGAGGGTGTCAAAACCATATTCATCTTGTTGCTGTAATGGAGAACTGCAGTTTGCCTGAGGGTTCTCTCTTCCTTGGATTTGATACTTCTACTCAGTAAGTCCCCTTTCCCTCTTCATTCTTCAACTTTACCATCCATGTTTTCTTGCCCAACTTTCGCCTGTAATTTGGGACGGAGTAGTTTTCAACAAAGTAACTGTCATCACTTCCCGAATTGCACCTTGCTCCCCTGGTTTTGCTTTTACTGTGTAAAATCATACGTGGACGTAAGTTTCTGTTATGTTACTGAAAAAAAAAAAGGTACTCAAAAAAAAAAAATCATTTAATAAGAAAAATAAAAATGGGTTCCTTTCAGGTTTAGTACTTGGCCTTCCTTAAATTGCGTAAACAACTAGTCTTTGTATTCCTGTCTGTGAAAAGTACTCTCCATTATTAACATTTGTTATTTTAAATTTATACTCCCTTTATCTCATAAAATGTTGTTCATTTTGACTTTTTATATTATTCATTATAAATAGTTGATTACGCATAATTTATAAGACAAAATATAGTAATGAGTGATTTTGCTTGATTCATATTAAAAAACAGGAAAAATATTTTGAGATGGAGGAAGTAGTACATATTTTAAGTTTAATATATATTGGCTATATAAAAATAATAAATGTGATTAAGCACTTTAGAATGTATATTACCCACTGCTCAACCAGATTAATTAATTGGTATCATTGTTAAAGAAATCGGCCGATTTTTGAAAAATCGCCGATAAATTGACCAAAAATCGGTAAAAATTTTGGAACCGATTCGGTCAATTTTGCAAAAATCACCGATTTTTCAACCAAATCATCCGATAAATCGTAAATCGGTACCTCAACCGAATAGTTCCGATTTCCGACATCTGCAGCACTGATTTGTATACCTGTCAAAAAGAATGTAATCCGATTTCGGTGGCGGGGATCCAACAAAAAAAGGTACCCTACGTAAAAATAAAAATTTGATAAAGAATACTTACATTATAATTTTTTTGATGATTTTTTTTTTTTTTTTTAAAAAGCAAAGACAGCAGCTAAAAAAGCTTTCTATAATCTCAAGATTTCAAAATTTTCTTATGCTCACTCTATCAAATAGGTAGTGTAATCAACTATATTGTTGTTCATATAAAAAAAAAACTATATTGTTAGATTTACTTCAATAAGAAAAAAAGTACATTAAATAGTACTAAAGTAGAGGGTTCAAATTCCCAATGTAGCTCTCTATTTTCTTATTTTATAGTAAACTTCTCCTTATACAATAGCAAACATATATAAATTTTTAAGAAGACTACTACACCTGTGTTTATTTTCGCAAATTTTAGGAAAACTATCACATGAGTGTTTATTTTTGCTTGTCACTTCACGTATTTAATTTTGAATAAAAAGGATCTTTTTATGATTAATTTTTAAATGTAAATTTTTTTATGAATGGTGACATATGCACATTCCAAATTATTGGTTGCACATCCTATCTTAATTTTACCAAAATGTCCCTCATCTTTGTCTTTTATCCATATTGACCTTTTATTGATTCATTCGATTTCATTTTTTATATGAAATTAATAAATAAACTCCTACTTTTATTATTTAAACTCCAGCTTTAATTTTTATATATTTTAATTACACCACCACCCATAATTTTTAAATAATGAATTTAATTGATTTTGTTTTTATCATGCGTAGTTTTGTCATTTACATATCAATTGGAGTTTAAATATCAACACATGAATCTTATTTATCAATTCCCTTTTTATATTGTATAAAAATATTCTATATGTACACACTAACTAGATAACTAATAAACTTAAAAATAGTACATAAATTATTACCTTGTTGATTATTATAAATATGGAATTGGTGATTTTTTTTTTTAAAAATACTATAAGCTAATTAATGTAGTTGAGATGAAAATATATAATTATGGATAAAATTTCTTCGGTCAAAATTTAAAGGTCAAAGATGATAACTTTAAATTTGTTATAACCATAACCGTGATTGTACTTTAATAGAGAAATTTTCAAAAAAAAAAATCTTAAATTTAGGCATATAGATCATGTTAGCTAAAAACATATAATTGAAAACATGGATCAATTTTCTTCAAAAAAAGGTGTTAATCAATAATTATTATTTGATCAGCAGATTAAGGTTATTCTCCTCATATAAGGAAATAGGGGATGCAAGTTGCAACAATCCATTTAGAATGTGCATATATCAGTACCTTAATGGCTGTAAACAGAGTTAAGGGCTGTAAATTGCCTTTGCAATCATCATGATGATTGAGGGTCACATGCCCAATGTAACTCTCTTTTTCAAGTAAACCTAAGTAATCCTATGCAGGCTGCAACTATGTACTACTGTAATGTATCCGTCTAGTCTTCTGTATCTCATGGTCTTTTTGCTTAATCCATAATAAAAGTTTAATCTTGAGTTTAATAGCAGTATATGATTCTTGAGAGCTAATTTAGATTCTAACTTCTACTGTTATATTTGTAGGTCACTCAAGGCAACTGTACTAGATTCCAACCTGAACATTGTCTGTACAGAGTTTGTTAACTATGAAACAGAGTTTCCCCATTATAAAACAGAAAGCGGTGTGTATCGAGACCCATTAGTGAATGGTCGAATCGTTTCACCAACATTGATGTGGGTGGAAGCATTTGATCTCATGCTCGAAAGACTTCAGAAAAAACTGGATTTCGAGAAAATTACTGCTGTTTCTGGTAGCGCACAGCAACATGGTAGTGTATACTGGAAGACAGACAGTTCGGCAATATTATCATCATTGGATCCAAAGAAACCTCTTGTTGATCAATTTCGTAAGGCCTTTTCAGTCAATGAATCACCAATATGGATGGACTGTAGTACTACCAAACAATGCAAAGCTATTGAAGAAGCAGTCGGTGGTGCATTAGAGTTGGCTAAACTTACGGGTTCTCGTGCCCACGAGAGATATGTAGGTCCACAAATTCGCAAGATATATGAAACGCAACCAAAAGTGTATCAGGACACAGAGAGGATCTCCTTAGTCAGCTCTTTTATGGCATCAATTCTTATTGGAGCATATGCTTGTATTGATCAAACAGATGGGGCAGGGATGAACTTGATGGATATTAAGCAGCGGACTTGGTCAAAAATAGCTTTAGAGGTCCGTGCTAGTCGTACTATATGGCATTTTACATTTTCCCTGATATTGTAATCAATAGCCAAATCCCTGGTGTTAAACTATTATTATCTTCATTATTTGTCGCATGCTTCTGGTGATTTTTAAGCTTTTCTTATTCATAGCCTCATTCAATGTTAATAATAATATATGGTCTAGTATATTAAGCTCGAGGTATGTGTTCATGTAGGCCACAGCACCAAATTTGGAAGAGAAGCTTGGAAAATTAGCACCTGCACATGCTGTTGCTGGCTTCATTGCTCCCTACTTTGTGGAAAGGTTATAACAGTAGTATTTCCTAGATGCAATCAGTTTATTGCCAAGTTTCTCTTTTTGAAAGAACAACTCGTGCAGTGCTTTGGTAATACACTAAAAGTTTATCATGTTGATTCTTGCGATGAATACACGTTTGACACCCTTAGATATGTCCACAGTATCGATGACAATGTTTCATGATAATTTCTAAATATAATTTCAGTTTACTCTCTTTTTCATAGTATTGAAGTGTTGGTTGTAACTGCTTTCAGGTTCCACTTCAACAAGGACTGTTTAGTTGTGCAGTGGTCTGGTGACAATCCTAACAGCCTAGCAGGTGAAAACTCACAATTCAAGGATTCTTAATATACTTGATGTTCAATATTACAAGGTTTTCATTATGTTTTTTCCAGTCATTCACTCTGTTTCTTAGATGACTTGTCTGCTTTGTAAATGATTCACCCCAAATGTTTACCTACTGATGTCTTGAATACATGCACCCCCACAAGGACGGATTCATGTAGGGGCCTACGGGTAGCAATATTTTTATCAAAATTTATGGTATAAATGTGTTTTACAAAGTGCCCCCACCAAAAAATTTAAGTGCCCCTAACTTGTTAGTTAAATGATTATAAATTGAAGAATAAATGATTATAAAAAGAGAATCATGTAGCTGAGGTCACCCTTAGTAGCATGAGATTATAAGAAGTCCCCATATAAATACACCTGGTGAATTTGTAAATTCAGGAATAAATTTTTGTATTTACCAAATTGCCATTAAAATTGTATAGGAATATGTTATAACCTTAGGGGAGTTACCTGAGATCATCCTCAAACCCATTTTACTCTTATAAAAAATACATAAAATATGTACTAAAATGACCAAAAAAATTAAGTTTGTTATGTGACTCATGACATAACTCATTTTTGTTTATCAAAAGAATTTCTGATATTATTTCCTAATATCAATTTCATGTTTATTCTTTTATCAGGCCTTAAATCAATTTTAATTTCACCAGCAGTTACCTAAAACGAACTATCTAAAGTAGGTTAGCTGCATAATCTGTGAAAACTGTTTTTGGAAATTGCAGGGTTGACACTCAACACTCCAGGGGATCTGGCAATCAGTCTTGGTACTAGTGATACTGTAAGTTAACGTGTGTGCAGATGGCAATCTTGACATTGGAACTTGGTGGTTTTGCAGTCAGTTGGCTTTTCATATTATCTGGAAATTAATCTGATGTAGGCATATAGCCAATATTTAGCCCGTAATCCACAATAGGAGTACTGGCTATGTTAGTCTGTGTGTTTACATATGGAGAATGGGATATGAGTACACCATTATCAGAGCAACTCCAACCCTTCTCTCCCCTTATGTATATCTGATGTGACATAGACAATATAGAGAATGAGAGCAGATTAATCCACTCCAACGCAACCTCCCCATTGTCTATAATTTTAGAGTTCTGTATATGGGTTGTCTATATTCACTAGTGAAACCCATTCTCTAAAACCTCTCCAGCTAGACTCCCGCCGCTTTCCAATGTCTCTCCCTTATCTATAATAGTTAGTATTTGAATAAAAGGTAAAATAAAAATGATAAAATATTGATTTTGAATTATAGAGAACCAATATAGAGAATATCATTGGAGTGAAACACCTTTTTAATTCTTTATAATTTAGAGAATCATTATTATATATTATTTTAGAGAACCATTACAAAGAATGAGGTTGGAGATGCTCTCAGTACTTGATAAGTTCTGATATTATCCATACAACTATACAAGTAACATCCAAGATATACCCACAGCATGAGCCACGAGTACATATTGCAATGTTTCTTTGATTTAGCATTTTGAAGTTAACTATGCAAGAAACCAATATACAATAATTTCATTATCTATATGACCATGTGTGTGCTTTGGTATAGTTAGAATATTGATGAAGCAACATAGAGAAAAAGATGAAGTAAACCTGTTTTTGCAGAGACAAATATAACCTCTAGTAAATATCTCAGTTTGTACTCTTCATTTCATGATAATAAACATGAATATACTTCAGGCATTTGAGATTACCACCGAACATCAATTACGGATGAACATATGAGACTGCCTTTTACAAATTTAATCTTCTTATTATTAGGTATTTGGGATAACCACCGAACATCAACCAAGATTAGAAGGGCATACCTTTCCCAATCCTGTTGATCCAGAAACCTACATGGTAATGCTGGTATACAAGAATGGAGCTCTTGTGCGCGAAGGTTAGCATCCTTGTGTTATTTATACTCTTCCAGTTTTAGAGCATGTCTAATAATCCTTGTGTTTCTGATGTGTCTATGACCTTCGCAGATGTACGTAATCGCTATGCTAATAAATCATGGGAAACTTTCAGTACTTTTCTGCAGCAAACACCACCTCTAAATGGTGATTAAACAAATTGTTTCATTTGTAATTTAAAATCAAATGATATCAATTCTGCATCTTATTATATATATTTGTTAATATATAGGTGGAAAACTAGGTTTCTACTACAAAGATAATGAAATACTTCCTCCACTGCCAGGTATGTATAATAATCAATGTCTACTAACTGTACTCCAATAAGTTGGATCACTTACTTCCTCTTTTCAGTGTTATTGATATTTCATTCAAAAAAGTAATTGTTTTACATGTAGTAATATACTTAAATGTATTTTGGTATTCCATTAGTCATTGCTCAGTTGCCTACAGAAATATATACCTGGAACAATACATGGTTTGATTTTATTACTCAAACGAGAGTCAATTATACATTGAATCATCTAAACTTTATTCAGTTGGTTTTCATCGGTACATCCTCACGAATCTGAATGGAGACACTTTGAACAGCCTTGAACAGGAAGTGATGGAATTTGATCCTTCATCTGAGGTTAGCAGAGTTGCGAGTTCAGATGGAAAAAAAAAAACACTTTTTGAATATTTGCGTCGTGTTTGGTATTTAAGATGACGTTGTACAGGTTCGGGCATTAATCGAGGGCCAGTTACTCTCCATGCGAGCTCATGCTGAAAGATCTGGAATGCCTACTCCTCCCAATAAGATAATAGCAACTGGTGGAGCATCAGCCAATGACAGCATTCTAAGCTTAGTGGCTTCCATTTTTGGATGTAATGTATATACAGTCCAAAGGCCAGGTCAGTAACAATTTTAGGTGCTCAAAACAATTTTTTTTAGTTGCTAAATTTTCTTGAAAGAATTAACTTCTAAACATAAGCAACCAGCTACTCTTTAACATAACCTTGAGAGTCGACTGCATCTTAAAATCTTACAAAGAAAGATTGTTAGCATAAACCAAAGCAAGCATGCCTAGTGTATCCCGCTTGTAGAGCAGGTTTGAGGATGGTAAGATGTATTACATATACTAAAGTTGTTTCCCTAGAGACCTCCGAGTTTGACAATACAAAAACAGCAATATAACACATTGTTAGCATCTATCTAGCAACTATACATGGGCTATCACCGTTAGGCCAACTACATTTCCTCAGTGTAGTTGTTATACTTGTTGGACAGAATCGGCTCCTCTAGGGGCAGCATTAAGGGCTGCTCATGGTTGGTTATGCAACAAGAAAGGAAGTTTCGTTCCAATAGCAGACATGTACAGGGGCAAGTTGGACAAAACATCTCTTGGCTGCAAGCTCGCAGCGAGTGCTGGAAACAAAGAACTCATCAGCCATTATTCTTTTGTGATGAAGAAGCGAATGGAAATCGAGAATCGACTTGTTCAGAGACTAGGACGTGTTTAAAGTATTGGCAATGTGGGTAAGGTAGCATGTTAAAGTTTCCATCTGCAGATCTTTTTTTTTTGGGATGTTTAAAGTTTAGTAGATCATAATATCAACTAAACTCATCATGCTTGTGAATACCACTATTATAACTTATAAGAACGGTATGGTTTGAAGTGTCAATATTGATTCTTGTTAGAAGTTGTAACCATGTAAACCCCGCAAATCAGCAATGCCTAAGTTATGTACTCGTAATACTTTTGTATGCAAAGATCTATACTTCTAACTTTTTCGGTGTTCCCACTGCTACAGTTGGAGTTGACGGTTCTAGTTTTTTACATACAAAATTTTAGAAAAAAAAAAAATGAAACCAATTATCTTTTAAAGTGAACATTATAACATTTTTTTACATTCTGGGAAACTTTTGGAAAATTCTTTGATCAGAGTTGAGAAATTTTGGGCTTTGGCCATAAATACCCCAAAATGCACCCCACCGTTACAAAAATATCCCAAAATGATGATGGCGGCCATAAATATCCCGCTATTACGCATTTGAAATAGGGGTAATAGGTTTTATACTAATTACGCATTTTAAAAAGGGGTAATAGGTGAAACAGTACTTCCCTATTACGCATTTTGAAAAAGGGTAAATGCTATTACGCATTTTAAAAAGGGGTAATAGGAGAAAATTTTCTATTAATTACCCACATCAGAAATGCGTAACATGATTTTTTTGTATTACCCTTTTGTGAAATGCGTAACTCCGGGGTACTATTGACCGCCAGTTCCAAAAAGTGTTATTTTCGTACAAATTGTTTGATTTTGGTGTATTATTGTCATTCTTTCAGAAATTTTCGTACTACCCAAATCTTGCGAGATCATATTACACGCTGTGAACAGAGTATTAAGTAGCAGCTGTGACTAATATTGTTACGAACCTGTCGTAATTGTTACTTTCAGCTTCATATTCGACAATGTTATGAAAAAGGCAGTAGCAAGTCAAAATGTACAGACCACACTTTTTTAGTAAACCTTTAATAGCCTTAAAGCCCCCCTCAAAAAGGGCAAAATTAAGAAGCTCAACAAAACACAAAACTGCAACAAAATTCGGATTCTATTTATATTTAAAACAAAATAGAAAAAGAAGCCAATCAAGAATTAATCTATGCATTTCATACTACTCATGGAAAAATTACTTATTTCTATTTTATTAACCATCTCGTCATCATAAGTATTATGGGTCATGAAATGCAACTTTTTTGACAAATCTTAGAATTCCATAACTCAATAATTGACCAAAACTCAGTACATAATTCTCTTCTAACATAAAAAAACAAAATTGAAGAAAAAGTGGGTCACTCCTCACTAGTAAGAGTTTTGGTATGGTTAGAAAAAAACAGAAAAACATGATATTAATATTAAAAAAACTATTTTTTTATAATAAAAAAAAAGAGCTAAAAATTATAATGCCTGGCTCATCCTGTCTGCCATTGCAAAGGGAGAACAAGAGTATTGGTTGGGTTTATGAAACAGAGACCACCATGACCATCACCACCACCTACATTATACGTACAGAGCTGAAGTGTGAAAACCCCAAAAAGACCTCAAGATTTATAAATGAAGACCGAGAGAGTTGATAGTAGTGTACCTTTGGAAAAAGGGTAGCTTTGTCATAAACGCCCCACCAGATTTCTCTAACATAAGCAGAACCCATTCTCACACAACGTTGTTCTTTGTTTTCTTTGAACTCCGTTTTGTTTCCTGGAGTTTAGTTAAAGAAATAGAGACTACATGTTGGAGAGAGAGAGAGAGAGAGAGAGAGAGAGAGAGAGGAGTGTTTGTGTGTGTGTTGCGGAGTTATATAGGTGGAGAGAAATGGAAGATGAATGGGAAGGAGTAAATGTAAAAATTGGGGGCCTGTTTGGATTTTTGGGAATATTTGTTTGGCAGGTGAAAGGCCATTTTCAGCTTATTCCTTATTTTGTTTATCATTTTAATTCTTTTCTCTTTATTTCTTTCCTTATTGTAGGAGTTTCAATGGAGTAAAATGTAAAATGGTTAGAATAAAGAGAGGAAATTAATGAGCTCTAAATTACGTGATATAATTTTTTTTATATTTCATAAGATTAAGTGTTTGATTTTCCCAGAATACATAAATTATTGAGAGTGAAATTTATCATTAATGAGAGTTTTCTCATGATGTTGTAGGTAGAGCTATTAACGAAATTAGTTGTTCGTGAACAAACTCGAGTTCGACTCGTTTATGGCTCGGTTTGTTAAGAACTCGAGTTCGAACTCGAACACAAAAAAGTGTTCGTTAAGCTAACGAGCTCAAGCCGAGCTTTTAGCATGTGCGGCTCGAGTTCGGTTCAATTTTGTTCGGCTCGGTTCGGTTCGTTAGAGCTCGAAAAAATTGTAAATATTTTATATTTTTATATAGAGAAAACTGGGCCTGAGGTTGTCCTCAAGGAAGAGCTCTGAGATTGAAAGATTTTGTTCTTCTAAAATAAGTGGCCCCGCAGGGGCAATTTTGTAAATATAAATTTTTTTACAGTAATTTACATATATACCCTTAAATTTATACTGAAAATCTTTTAACCTCAGGGGAGAACCCTGAGACCAACCTCAGGCACATCAAGCCCAATATATATTATGTATATATATATATATATATATATATATATATATATATATATATATATATATATATATATATTTATATATAATATATATTTTATATAGCTTGGGATGGGTTAAAAAATGATAGAATGATATTTACTTGGGCTATTAGTGAATTTAAGTCTTTTTCTTGGTTAATTTCTTTTATTTTTTTGACAATTTAAAAACAAATAATTTGTTAACGAACTGTTCGATAAGAGCTCGAGCTCGGCTCGGCTCGTTTTTGTTCGATAAAGGCTCGAGCTCGGCTCGGTTCATTAACGAGCTCGAGCTCGAACACATATTTTGTTCGATAAGAAAGCTCAACTCGGTTCGGTTCAGTTCATCAGAAAAAAATTTAAACTCGATTCGGTTCGATCAAAGTTTGGCTCCCTCGATTCGTTTACAGCTCTACTTGTAGGTATTGCAATTGTCAAATGTACTAGTTTATTAAAATAAGGTACTAATTCGTTAATGTGCATATGAAGGTGGTGTATTGCTAAAAAATTGCAGTTATTGGTCTATGTGGGGTGGCACCCCGTTAGCAATAAAATAGATTATATGAATTATGTATTGGTTTGTTGTAAATTAATCAAAAATATATGCGATTTGTCTCTCTTGAACGAATTGAGTTCTTCCCACTGAAAAATTCTTTGTACCAAAAAAAAAAGAAAAAAAAGGAATAAAGAGTTGAAATGAATTGAACGCCGTCGTATGTTTTGTCTTGAAATGTGATATCAAATAATCAAATAGAAAAATGTTATTTTAAGAGCAGCTTTTGAAGAGTTTCCCTTGTTGAACTTAGATGTCTGACCCTGTGGCTTATATGGCTTATCTCTTTTGAACTTTATATTCTTTAATCTTTTCGCCATATATGCCATGGTTGGATTATCCATGCTTTCAATCTCTTCTAATGAATAGAAGTCTTCATCTTCAGCAACTTTGAGCTGTAGAACCACTTTCTCTTCATCATCCAACACCTCCTCAATCTTCAGAGATGGTACTTGTGTTGGTTGTGAAGTTTGTGAGGATTCACTTGGCAGAGAGACAAGTGGCTCATGAGCTACAAGGGCACCAGACATGTTTGCCATCTTTCCTTTAGCTCCAGTTTGAATAGCTCTCTTTTGAAAGAGTTCAAGTTCATATGACTTAAGTACATCATAAAGAGTCACAAGAGAAACATCATTCAAGTTTCTCCCTTCTCTTATGGCAGTGATTTTGTGCTCAAGGTGCTCAGGAAGAGTGAGCAGAAACTTGACATTAATCTCATTTTTGTCATAGAACTTTCCATGATTTTGTAACTCAGCTATTAGCTTATTTAATCTTTCAAACATGTGAGTGAGCTCTTCACCGGGCTTAGCCATAAAGGCTTTATATTGTGACACAAGAATTTGTCTTTGATTTTCTCTGACCTCCTCACTTCCTTCACACACCAACTCTATCTTGTTCAACATCTCTTTAGCAGATGAGCATCCCATAACATTTCCACACATAGCTTTGTCCAAGGTGAGAGAGTCAAGCAAGATGAGTTGTAAGTAGTCATCCAAGGCTACCTTTTCTTTCTCAGACTCTGTGTATTCTGAGGGTCTCTTAGTAACCCAGTGAGCTGGAATTACTTCACCATTCACAGTGGCAGCAACTACTTCTTTCTTAGGAATGAAGGGGCCATTCTCAAGGATTCCCAAGTACAGTGGATGTGCAGCTTTGATAAATAACAAGATCTTTCTTTTCCAAAACTTGTAGTTCTCTTTATCAAATACTGGAATCTTGATACTACTTGATTTCTGTATACTCGTCATGATCTCAGATTAGTATATCAATATGTTTGCTCTGATACCAGTTATTGGTCCCGGAGTATTGCAGAAGGGGGGTTGAATGCAATATTGATAAATTCAAATCTTTACTTCAACAACAATTATAAAGATTCTAATATATCAGTATACGAAATGCAAACACAAGTGATAGCTCAAGATATTCTCACAAAATAAATGTTTTATTTATTTTGCGAAGTGTTGCTACAACCTTGAGAAAAAGTGTTTTCTCAAGTTTCGATTTCTTGAGTGATTACAATGAAAATGAATTCACGAATACTTAGAAAGAATGAGAGATGATTCTCTATGTAGACTAATTTGCTCTAACATCTCTATCACATGGGTTGTGGAGCTGCTGTCATTTTCAAGTGGCAGCTCCTTGCAATTTGCACACCCATGTGACTTTCCTAAATTGCTATACAAATAGAGTTATCATAATATGTAAAGCAACCTAGATTCTTTCTAATTCAAGCTAATACAATTCTAGTAGATGTAGATTTGTCATACTCTTGAATTGACGAGCTTTGTCTTGTGATCTCTCAAGCTTCTGTCGTAGTCTTGCAGGTCTGCTACAATCTTTGACAAGTTGCAGCAAATCTATTTATTGAACATCTAAACTATCACGGGTTTGACTGAGATAAATCCCCAATTCAAATAATTCAGTGAGACAGTAACTTTAACCGCCAAGTCTGCTGTCAAGAGAATGTTCCTTGGTTGACAGTATGAATCCCCGCCAATGTTGCTGTCAGAAATCCCAGACTTGATGTCAAACTGTGAGAATGTTGTTGTCTCATGCTTCCGCCAATGTTGCTGTCAGATGTCTGTTGTCGTGACTTACAACATGTTGTCTTCTTGTAACCTTACTGTCAATACTTGTGACAGTAACATTTATTCTTGCTATAGAACTGATGTAATCTTGAGGCTTGAACAATTGAATGAACTTCTTCCAAGATACATACTTATTGAATTATAGCAACTATTTTGGTCACAAGAGCACACTCTGGCTGTGACAGTATGTTCTACTTAGCAAAAACTAAGTATGATAAAATCTAGTTAAGTTGTCTCTAAGCTATCACCCATAAATCCCAAAATTATCTAAAATTTTAGTGATAAGTGCATATTTTTGCATATTTTTATTACCTATTTATTGCTTGAACTCGTATTTTAATAATTTATTTTGTTGCATTTCAGGAAATTCGTGAATAAATAAAGAAATGGCAAAATAAAGAAATAAAGAGCAAGGAAGGGAAAAAGAGGAAGAAAAAGGACTTAAATGAAAAAAGGAAAAAGAATTAGGAGCTTTGTGGAAAAGAAATCTTTGAAGACATGTGGAAGGTGGAGATCATCCCAACACACTAAATAAGTGTATGACCAAGATCCACTCAACAAAACTTAAGGAGGAAGGAAACATTTGGATGGCTAGGATTTCTCCACCACATTAAAAGGTGTATGGTGGAGATTTACCCAACACTCCCCTTAACCCTAATTCTTATCCTATAAATACCCCCTCACCCCTTGTAATCATCAACTTAGTTTTTAGGGTAGCTTTAATTTCTTATTTTTTTTAGTTTCAAATCTTGTAAACACTTTTTATTTTAATGCAAAATTTCTGTTTCCTTTAATTTCTCGTCTTGTTCTTTCGTTTTTGTTGCATAGATTTCGTTATTTTCGTAAATCCGTTTAGTGGCAAAAGTAGCGAAATGCTAACCACTTTGGGTTGAAAGTAACTATTTTTATTTCATGTTCGTGGTTATAATTTCTTTTAAAATTTAGTTATGTCCTTTTAAATCTCCATTTTATTGTGGGTTTTATAATTATTAATTGTAGATCTAAATTTTGGTATTTTATGTGTTAGAATAATTTAGTTTTTTAATTTCGTGCTTAATTTCCTTTAGTTTAGAAAAAAAACACAAAAAGATTTGTTTTACTTTAAATACTCATTTTCTGTTCTTTATTTGGGTTTATTCGAAGCATAAGTAGTCCCCTGTTTTCTTTTCGTTTAATTTCAAAACCCATTTCCCCTTTCTCCCTCTCTGTGTAAATTTCTTTTCTTCTTCTTCATAAACACCCCTACTCCCCTGTTTTATTCTCAAATCACCGAACCCAGCTCTGTTTCAGCCCAAATCAAACTCACTCCACCTCTTCAATTTACAGCCTCCCCTTCTTCTTTCTCTTCGCACAAAAACACAGCACTCTCCCTCAATTTCTTTATTTGTTATTCTCTGTTTTTATTTAGTTCATCTAGTTCGTAGTTGATTGTTTCCATTTGAAATCGGTTGTTTGTACTGTAGAGTCCAGCCGAGTTAACTCGGTGTTTCCTCCTTCTTTGTTCTTTCCCAGTTACTTTTTGTCTTTGCTTTGCTGCGTGTTGTTCGTTTTATCAGAATTATTCTGTCGTTGCTGTGTAGTTAAGTTTCAGTTCTGCGTTTGTTTTTCACAGAGTTTGTACCTAGTCTTTGAGTCCCAATTCGTTGTGATTGTTGTTGGTTCGGTTCTATGATATGTCCGTGAAGTGTTTGGCTTTGTGTTGTCGAGTTTCCGTTTGTAAACTGCTGTTGAGTTTAATTTCTGTTTTGGCGAGTTGACCCGCGAGTTCTGCAGCTGGATTGAGCCGAGTCGATCCTGGGTTCTATGTTTTTCCTGTTTTCGCTGGTTCTTCGAGCTTATTAGTGTCTTAGAGTTTCTTAGAGTTGTGTAATTGTTATTTAGAGTTTATTGAATTATTGTTTTCTGAATGTGGCCGAGTTGATTGTTTTCTGCGTAATGTCTATTGCTTTTTGTTCGAGTTTTATTTTGTTTATTTTAGGAATGGTCTAAGATTGTGAGATTGTGATGGTTTTTGCTGCTGAGTTTAGTGATTGCTGTATGATTTGGTTCGTTTTTGGCTAGTCGAATTTACCAATACTTCATGTCCAATTTTTCTAAAAATTTAATAAAAAAGAGTTTTAGAATAAAATTTAGTTTTAATTCGAATTTAGAATTTTTAGATTAATTTAACTTTAGTTCTTTTTATTACATAGTTTTCAATTTTTTGTTAGATTAATTTTTGGTTAATTAGTTTAAAAATAGAATAACTTTCTTTTAGTATTTAATTAGTAAGAAAAATCCAAATTTTCCAAAATTGTTCTAATCCGATTAAATTAAATGTTAAGTTTGTGAAAATATTAGTCTCCGCGGATTGATACCTAAAATATTTCAACAATTGAATCGTGCGCTTGCGATTCTAAATTTGTATTTATTTTAGCACATCATTTAGACAAGGGGAGAGATGAGTAAAATTAAAGCCTTGTGCAAATTCGTTAGAGATGTTCAAAGGTGTTGTGCTCCAATAGAGTTGGTTATAATGATTGGTTAAATTATGACACTAATATATTAGAATGTTATAAATGAAATATATTATTTTGATATGCTAATAAGTGATGTGGAATATTACTAGAGGTTTTTATAACTTCAGCAAACATGACCAACAAAGAGGGATTCACTAAAATTATTGGTAAGGGGAATGTATTATTGGAGTACATTTTATTTTACATAATTTCAATTTTTTTTATTTATGGCATATTAAATTAATTTTTGTCTAAATTTTCATTGAAACTGCTCTTAGACAAAGATATTTATGACACGTATATATATTTCATAATTGAATTCATAACAAGATTTCACGATTGACTCTCATTAATAAATTATACAGAAAAGTTGTATAATAAAAGGGGTATGGGTGATAATTAACAAATTACAATTATTATTTATCATTAGAAATAAGAACGGTACAGTTCACTATGTTTAAATATTAGATTGATTAAATTTCAAAGTTTAGGCTAGATGCATGATCAAGTTAGGTTAAGGATGGGAATCAGATCACTTCGGAATCGGGTAGTGCAATCCTCGCTGATATGGGCTAAAAATAAGCCCTAAAGACATAATTAATGATGCATTAATTAGGCCTAGCCTGGTTCAATTACGAAGCCCATTAATAAGGCCTGATACCTTAATTAAATATTAATTTCGTCATTAATATCCAGGGCTAATTAGCAGCCTGTAAATAAAAGTCAAATAAGGATACAATATCTTTATAAGTAGCCTCAAAGGCACCTAATTGCACAAGGAAACTAATTCCTTCAAAGAAGGATCTAGAATCGGGCCCAAAAAGGTGACTTGCCCACCAAGTCTCCTAACCCTACTCTAATCTCGACTACCAATGCCTATATAAAGTACCCGACCCCTCATTCTCAGGAACAACGTTTTTGGGCAGAGCTCAATACGTCACTTATGTTTTAGGCTTAATCCTCGAATAAGGACATACGAGCCACTACGTCACTACGCCGCGAAGGCGCATCAAGCCACGTAGGCAACTCTAGAACTACGTCACTACGCCGCGAAGGCGCATCATGGTACGTAGGCATCTTGTTAGAATCAAGTTAGTCCCCGACAACAAGAGCAGAATCAAGTTAGTCCCCGACAACAAGAGCAGCCACCATTAAAACTCGAAGCTCTCAATTCATAGCATTCAATACACGAATTAATTACACCTTAGTTTTTATACCACAACATTTGGCGCCGTCTGTGGGAAGAAGACGTCAACCATGGAAAATACACGAAGATAAAAAATGGATGTGACGATCCACCTGCCTCAATACGCGTTCTGATCACCACTGTTGGTATGCAAACCACATCTACTAATGTTTAAGGGTTGGATAATCCAGGAACAAGACTTTAAACGAGTCTCCAAGGATATGGAGTCCAAAGAACGATTCTAAACTCTCCACGGGCGGATCCCAAATCCCAGGCATGGATATGCTCATAATAGGGTAACATGATTACAAATCTCTACCATGGTGCTTCCACCGCTAACAACTTAGAACCCAAGTTATGGACTCACACCCCAATGAGGTGATGATTCACCCCATATTTGAGGCTTGGAACCTCCGCATGTAGCAAGAGGGAGGAGTCTCGATCGTTCACTAACGATGATAAAAGAACAATCAGACTGATGATACACTCCCCTCAACTTCCAACCAGGGAACAACTCCCCCAGAGACACGTCTCCAATGGGTGATCCCCAAGGGGTAATCCAAAATCCACTAACCCAAGGAACTAATCCCAAATTGCAGATGGTGGTTTCACCTCTGGCTATTGAACCACAAGGAGTACAGATTGCCACCACCGTCGTGCTAATCCCAATAACTCAAAACTCCGTTTATGGGTTGTCACCATTCCTAATTGCTGATGGAACCATCGATTTACTCATGAGAAGTATGTGCCTCAATACATTGAAGGCTTGGTCCCCTTGTTGGAGGAAATCAAAGTTTATCTGTATCATACACCAAAGACGACTTCTCGTCTGAAAAAAGGGAAGATGAGGACGTCCGTTCTAGCAAGAGACGTCAAGGCAAGGATCCCGTCATAGGATCAGACATTCTTAACCCCGAAGGACTCAAGGAACGGCTCTTTAGGTCATAAATGAAAGGATTTGGGGGCTCAAATTACACATCCGCAGCAACCGATTGTGGGTTTAATGAATTCAGGGACGAATCCCCTCCGGACAGTGGTGTCGCCCCTCTAGTGCACCGTTGGGACTATAGATGTCCATCTCCATCGTTAAACGATGAACTTAGGTTCCCACCAACGGGATGTCGTTCATCGATGGTAGGAGTAGCCAGCAACACGAGGCATACGTACCTCAATGCATTCAAGGCCTAGAACACCAATGAAGGAATCATGATTTTCCTGGACCCTATATTGTTGATGATTTGTCATCCACTGAAGAAGATAACTATCTCAGAAGGAGAACCAGGCAAGGAGCTCGAATGAGGGTTAGGGCCTTCTCAGCCCCGAGGATCCAAAGGATTGGCTCCCAAGACTTCATGAGGGAGGATATATAATCGCTCATGAAGCACATATCCGAAAATTAAAGAAAGATCTGGAAGTACAATAGGCTAGGCAGCCCCCAAGGGCTGGGATCCCCCATGTTATTAATTTGAGTGATACACCTATGAGGAGAAGGGTTGATACACAAAGGGATGATCCCGAAGATTCTATGCCTCTAGGAGATCATGATGATCCTATCCTATCATTCGCCAACAAGATAATGAATGCTCATATCTCAAGAAAATTCAAGACGCCCACCATCGAGGTGTGTGTTAGGGCAGGAGACCCCACTAATCATGTGAAGACATCCTCCAATGCACTACAAATTTTAACCCGTGATTGACGTAATCAAGTATAGGGCGTTCCCTCAAACTCTGGGGGGCGTGACACAATGATGGTAAAGTCGGTTGCCCCCGAACTCAATCAGCTCCTTTAAAGGACTAAGAAGGGCATTCATCGCCCCGTTTATTGATGGAAAGTTCATGAGAAATGTTTTACATCCCCATGAATGTGGAAAATAAATGAATCCTTGGGGTATTACATGAACCGAATCACCAAGGAAGCCTTGAAGGTCCCGAACTTGGATAATAGAGTAGCTATCAAGGTAGATGAAAGAGTAAGGGATGCCTCAACCCCTGATGAAGGCAATGTAGGTAATAACAAGAAGCGAAGGTGGTCACGAGTATAATGTTAAGGATATGTATCCTCGAAAAAGTAAAGACTCTGACTCTCCCTAGAAGAAGAACAATCAAGGATCGAGGTTCACCAGCTATGCACATTTGTATACTCCAAAGAGCAAAATCCCGATGGACATTAAGAAACACAAGGATCTATGATGGTTGAAACCACTAAGGACTGATCCCGGGAAGTGAAACAAGAACCAATATGATCAGTTCCATAAGCCATTTGGGGATAACACTCACGATTGTAAACAGTTGAAACACAAGGTCAAGTTTTTGATCCAAAGAGCAAGATTGAATAATTTCTCCAACGATGGCCAATAGGGTAACCTAAGGCAGGATTATGAAGTAGAGTTCATGAAAGGAAGGATGGCAATCAAGATCGCAATCCATAACCCTCGAGGGCCGATGATAAACATGATTTTTGAAGACCCGACGACGGTCGGGAATACAAGGAGCTCTCATAAAGCTTATGCTCGAGAAGCTATGCACATTGTAGGAGAAGCTCTATAACGAGAAAAAACTGAAATGGCATTTGCCTTTGATGATTCTGACTTGGAAGGGGTGAGTGCCACTATGATGGCTCGTTGGTCATAACACCTGTGACAGGCAACTCGCAAGTGAAAGGAGTCTCGGTAGACAATGGGACTTCAGTGGATATCTCGAAGATGGGAAACAACGATTCTCAATTGACCCCCTCCAACATGCCTGTGTATGGGTTCTATAGAGTTGAGTCAAGAGTTAAAGAAACTATTCGGCTATCCATGATAATAGGACGAGAGCCTAGAGAGGCCACTCATATGTCAAACCTTTTGCTGGTTAAAGCAACTTCCGTTTACAATGTTATCCTTAGGAGGACAGGCTTAAGGCGGTTGCCTCAAGCTAGCTAAGACCTGAAGATCAAATTTCCTACAAGGAATATAGTTGATGAAGAAAAGAGAGAGCATTGCTATCCGGCCACCTTGAGGCCTGATGAAGTCGGGGGGAAGGTCCTCCCGATTGAAGACATGGATGTCCAAAAAGATCAGAAACAAAGAGGAAAAACCCACCAAGGACTCGGTCCCCATTCCCTTAGTTCCTGAAGAACCTAAAAAGTTACCTAGGTAGAGCATTGCTGAATGAATCCTTGAAGAACGAATTGGATGTATTCCTACAAAAGAACGGTTTGTGTTTGCTTGGACAGTAGCTGATATGCCAGGGGTCGATACCCAGTTGATTACGTAAACTAAACGTCCACCCGAATAGGGAGACGATGAAACGGAAGGAAAGAAACCTTGATTCCAAGAGGCAGGAAGGCCAATGGAGATTGAAGGATATGTATGGACTTTATTGATATGAATGATGCATGTCTCAGTGACTACTTTCCCCTACCAAGGAACGATATATTGACCAGTGCAGCAGTTGGCCATTAAATGCTAGGATTCAGTGGTTACAACCAAATCAAAGTCCATAAAGGTGACGTCCCAAAGCGGCGACATATCGAAGATTGATGAATAATATTTTTTAGCATCTTATTGGAAAGGCTATAAAAGTCCATGTTAATGATATGTTAATCAAGAACCTCGACAAGGCACATCACATCAAGCATTCTCATGAGGCATTTGAGGTGTTAAGGCACCACAAGATGATATTGAATTTGATTAAATGCACCTTCAGCATAGGATCAGAATTTTTTTTTTTTGTGTTTGATGGTCTCCAAACATGGAAATTGAGGCTAACCCCGATAAGAGTAGAGCAATCCTTGACAAGGAACCACCACTTGTTGACATAACCAAATTACAGAAAGTTATTGTATCTATACTTGGCTGTACTTAATACAGCTTTGAGTGTCGTCCTCGCGAAAAAGAAAAACAAGGTTCAGAAACCCATTTGTTACGGGAAAAAGGTCTTGCATTGGACAAAGTAACCACAATAAATCCCCAAGCACTCACTGACTTCGTGGTTGAATGCATCATTGACAACCAAGAAGTCGGGGGGCATGAGGTAGTACCCTAGGAGGACAAGGAATTAGAGAAGGAAGATTGAAGAGCGGTACTCAAGAGTATTCGATGCTCAGTTGGAGAATTAAAATTAAAATTAATTCAGAACATACCCCGATTGGCTCATGCTTGAGTATGCCCCGAAGTTGGATTTCCCAATGACAAACAACGAGGTTGAACGCAAAGCCGTGATAGCCATACTTGGTTTGGCCAGAGCCCCGAGGGTCAAAACCTTAAAGTCTGTGGAGACCCAAGATCGGTAGTACCAAAAGTGAATGGTGAGTTCGAGGTCAGGGCCGGATCCGTGACAAAATACTTGAAACTTGACTCAATTCAATGAGTGTTACGAGGGAGGAAAACGTAAAGGCTGATATCCTATCTATGTTGCCTCCTCAGAGATAGAGAATTATGTTGAAAGTTCTTACTTCTAAGTCTTGGAGACCCGAAGCGTTGATAGAAAAGATGATAACACCTATAGGTATGAAAATCCGTTGGATAGATTGTGACAGCCCCGACTCGGATTTCGCAACCAAGACCCGACCCGGGACCGTCATACTACCTTTACTCTTGAACCAACAATAAATTTTACAATAAACATCTTATGCTTACATAAATACTTACATTACAAAGTTATACAAAAGAACTGACAAGAGAAACAGTTCTACTCTCGCAGTTGTACATACTACAAACTATCATCAAAATGTCTATTTCACACTTCAAATATAATTCTTCTAGCCACCTTTCTTTTCCTAAGGCGCTTTCTCCTTTCCCCTACCGGAGTGATTAGATCCTTTACCTACTTCATTCCTTCCTGAAAAGTATCATTTATATAATAGGAATGAGCTAGAAAGCTCAGCAAGTATATATTAGGGTGTATAAAAATGATTTTTCGATACAACAATTCATAAAACCTTACCAGCATATAAAATGTCAAGATAGAAAATATTGACAAGATCATAAAGTGACAATAATTTAAAAGAGAGAGAGCTTGCAAGACTTTAACATAGAGTAATTTGTGTTTTGACTGAGCGACCTTATTAGATCTCTTAACCTTATTATTTCCAGATGCAATTATGATCATCTGTCTTGCTATTACCATTCGGTAATCTTCGTAAACACGAAATGGATCCATTCGTACTTCCAGACGCACTTCAGGCAATCTGTCTTAACTATTACCTTTCGGTAATCTTCATTATCAATACCCCACCAAATGGGTTGTTAAACTCAGTCGTATAATCATCATTCAACTTGAATTATTTCATTCTCAATTAAAACATAACTACTAGCCAGAACAATTGGCTAGCAAACTCAACAACATAACTGCCAGCCGAAACAATAGCCAACAATCTCAACATCTTAATTTCACTATTCGTTTGTATCACCCAGCATGCTTCAATAATCGCATCATATCATAGCTAACGAACAATATTAGCTATTTACATGTACAACTATTTCAGGAAATGAATATCCGTCGAATTTGGACATTATTCGATCAATAAATATTATCATCATCAATAGGGATCATAAAAATAATTCATATAAATAACGTAACTCAGCAACAATCAATATGTTTCAACAATTTAAAATAAAATCGATACATATTTGCTTGTAGAACAAAATAACACAATATATACTTACCTTATATCGCTTCTATTCTTTACTCCCAAGCCTGGTTCGTATTCTAAAATATCATTCATAAGATTTGTGTTAACATGTCGTGCTTTTCACTTCTAAAATTCCTAAATTCTAATTAAAAGAGTGAAATTAAATATAAACCAAAAATAATAATAATGATAAATAAATAAGGAAATGGAAGACTTACTAGTATTAGCTTCCTTCTACGGCATTACCCAAAATAATATGCATACCAAACTTATTTATAATGAACCCAACTACGCTTCCCTTCCATCCACTCGGTGTTGTACTTCGATTTTACTGTAGCAACTCAACTTATGTAATATATATTCACTTAACTTGGTCTTTGTAATCAATGTTGGTTCTATTTCCTCTATTTCAACACATATCCCACATCGATAAAGTTTGTGAGTGAACTTACTTTGGGACTTATAAAAACATCACTTGGTGAGTACAACTCTACAATTTAGCATCAAGCTTGAGTAAGATCATTCTTTTCGTGGTCCTAAACCTGGCTCTTGGCTTTGCTTTCACTTAAAAAGTTCTCGTACTTGAAGGCATAGTTCGAAATTGTAAAACATGTAGAGGAGGGCTGAAAGCTCTCCCATTTTTTTCCTATCTCACAATTCATCCCACATCGAGAAGATGTAGGCAATTCATTTTCAATCATCTATATAAACATCTCGGGACAAATTTTTAGATTAGAGAAGATTTCTTCTTGACCCATAATTGGTGTTTGAGTTGGAACTCTTGTGTTTACACGAGTTAAAACCAACTAATTAGCAACATAAGCTGATAATTCCTTGTTTAAAAATTGGTAGGGATTAAGCGTGTCCTCTAATAAGTTTTGGGATCCATAAAGCTTCTGAAGGATATATTTTGCTTTTCTCTCACATGGGTTGGAAGTGAAACAAGTCACTTTGCTCAACTTAGAATCAACTAGTTCTCTTTTAAAAACGTTTTGGTACTTGTCCCACATCGAGTACTTAAGGTAGATTTCAATCTAAATTCTATATAATACTACCCCGAGTGAGGCTTGTTACATAGCAAATGAAAATGGCCTTTTCATTAGCTCCTCGGAGCTCATACAACGTGAGTTCAATTTCCATTGACTCCGCTTGGAGGCTAAATAATTTAAAAGTTCTAAAGTTTTTATTCTAATTTTTAAGGAAGTTTTGGGAAAACTTGAATTCCTTCCCTCCTTTGAGAAGTATATGGGCGTACCCAACCTCTGAGAAAATCTCCAATTCATCCCACTTTAATTTGGACTTGAGTTAAAAGAGAGTACAATATTTATCCCACATCGAATTGGTGTAAAAAGCTCCCTCCCCTCAAGTCTATAAAATCAAATAGCTTTCATACTTTGGTCTCAAAGTTACAAGTTAAGGCTCTAGTTGATGAAATTGTGTTTTTGCACATATTATCCCACATCGAGGTATTTTAGGTGGAGAATTCCTCCCACTACTATAATATCACCTTGTTCCAAGTAAACACCAAGTCTTGGGCCTTGTTCACCTAGACCCATAAAACTATCAATAAATTTTTTTAAATATAATTCTTAAGCCTTGGACTTGAGATATTGGTTTGCTATAATAGCACACTACTTCTCATTAAATTTAGTAAAATATTTGTTATCCTTAGGCTTTGCCTTAATAATCATAATAATCATAGGCCTATTATAATTAAATAATTAAAATCTAAAATCTCACGTATAACAAATTTGAAATTTATGTCAAAATTTGAGTTGGGGGTGTTACATCCTTCCCCCCTAAAAGAAAATTTCGTCCTCGAAATTTAATTCGTACCTGAATTGACGAACAAGTTGGGATACTTCAATCTCATCATCTCTTCGGGTTCCCAAGTAGATTCCTCGACATTATGATTTCTCCAAATCACCTTCACTAACGATATTGTCTTGTTCCTAAGTTTCTGTTCACGATGATCAACGATTTCAACTGGAAATTCTTCGTATTGTAGATTTTCTTGTAACTCTATTGGCTCGTATTCGATAACGTGTTTTGGATCTGCAACATACTTCCTTAGGTATGATACATGAAAAACATTATGTACGTGACCCAAACTCGGTGGCAGCGCTAACTCATAAGCTACTTCTCCAACTCTTCTAAGAATCTCAAACGGTCCAATATAACGAGAACTTAGCTTCCCTTTCTTTCCAAATCTCATAACGCCCTTCCATGGAGAAATCTTAAGAAATACAAAGTCTCCTTCCAGAAAGCTTACATTTCGACGATTTTTATCCGCATAACTCTTTTGCCTACTCTGGGCAGTCAAAATTTTCTTTTGTATCAACTTCACCTTTTCCGTAGTCACACGAACCAACTCAGGTCCTAACAATCTTCTTTCTCCCACTTCATCCCAACATAACGGTGTTCTACATCGACGTCCATATAAAGCTTCGTATGGGGCCATTCCGATTGTAGTTTGGTAACTGTTGTTATATGCGAATTCTACCAAGGGTAGATGTTCTTCCCAGCTTCCTCTAAAATCCAGCACACAAGCCCGCAACATGTCTTCCTGAATTTGTATTGTACGTTCTGATTGTCCATCTGTTTGAGGATGAAATGCGGTGCTCATACTCAACTTGGTGCCCATCTCTTGTTGGAAACTACTCCAAAATCTTGACGTAAACCTAGGATCTCGGTCGGACACAATTGAAACTGGTACTCCATGCAACCTAACTATTTCTTGAATGTACAGCTTTGCTAATTTCTCTAATGGTGATGTTTCCGATATAGCCAAGAAATGTGCACTCTTTGTTAGTCTATCCACAATAACCCAAATGACATCATTTCCTCTTTGTGTTCTTGGCAATCCTATAACAAAATCCATTATGATATGTTCCCATTTCCGCTCTGGAATAGGTAGTGACTGTAATAATCCTCCAGGCTTTTGATGTTCCGATTTTACTTGTTGACAAACTAAACATCTCTCCACCCATTCCGCAACTTCTCTCTTCATCTTAGGCCACCAAAAATATTGTCTCAAGTCCTTATACATCTTTGTAGATCCAGGATGTATAGAAAAATGTGATGAATGAGCATCTGATAATATCTCTTTCTTAATCTCTACATCGGATGGTACACATATTCGATCTCGAAACCTTACAATATCATCATTTCCTTTTCTGAAATCCTTCTTTCCCAAGTCTGAATTAGAACTATTCCAAATTTCCTTCAATCGCTCATCTTGTGTTTGAGCTTGCTTGATCCTTTCTAATAACATCGACCTAACATCAATCTGGTAAAATAAATTTCCACTTTCTCCTGGAGTAACAAATTCAATTCCAAGTCCATTACGCTCTTCAAGATTGGTTGATTTCGTTATAATACTCGAACAACTCCCAACTTTTTTTCGACTTAACGCATCGGCTACGGTATTCGCTTTACCAGGATGATATAAGATATCGCAATCATAATCTTTTAACAATTCCAACCACCTTCTCTGCCTCATATTTAAGTCTTTTTGAGAAAAAATATACTTTAAGCTTTTGTGGTCCATGTAAATCTTACACCTTTCTCCGTACAAATAATGCCTCCAAATCTTAAGGGCGAAAACTACTGCAGCTAATTCTAAATCGTGGGTGGGATAATTCTTCTCATGATTTCTTAATTGACGAGATGCATAAGTGATCACTTTTCCATGTTGCATTAACACACATCCCAAACCTTTCTTTGAGGCATCACTATAGATCTCAAAACCTTCAGTGCCATCTGGCAACGCAAGTACTGGTGCTGACGTTAGTCGTCTCTTTAATTCGCTGAAACTTTGCTCACACTCATCGGACCAGAAAAACTTTACATCTTTTCTCGTGAGATTCGTTAACGGGCCTTCTATCTTGGAAAAATCTTGAATGAACTTCCTGTAATATCCAGCTAAGCCTAGGAAAATTCGAATCTCCGTTACTGTCTTTGGTCTCTCCCAATCCATAATCACTTCAATCTTTGCAGGATCAACGGAAATTCCTTCCTCCGAGATCACATGTCCAAGAAAAGCAACTCTTCTTAACCAAAACTCGCACTTAGAAAACTTGGCATATAATTGTTTCTCTCTCAAAGTTTGTAGCACTATCCTCAAATGTTCCTCATTTTCTTCCTCACTTCTGGAGTATATAAGGATGTCATCAATAAATACAACTACAAACTTATCCAAATAATCCTTGAATACACGGTTCATCAAGTCCATGAAAACTGCCGGTGCATTTGTTACCCCAAATGGCATAACTACAAACTCATAATGACCATATCGCGTCCTAAACGCCGTCAATGGGATACTTTCTCTCTTCACACTTAATTGATGATATCCTGAACGTAAATCAATCTTTGAAAAGTACTTAGCTCCTTGCAATTGATCAAAAAGATCGTCTATTCGTGGCAGGGGGTACTTATTCTTCACCGTCAATTTATTTAATTCTCTATAATCAATGCATAATCGTAAAGAACCATCCTTCTTCTTCGCAAACAAGACCGGCGCTCCCCAAGAAGAAACACTAGGCCTTATAAACTTTTTATCCAACAATTCTTGTAGTTGCACCTTTAGTTCTTCTAATTCTTTTGGCGCCATTCTATAGGGTGTTTTAGATACAGGTTGTGCTTCTGGTATTAAATCAATACCAAATTCAACTTCTCTCTCTGGTGGCAGCCCTGGTAGCTCTTCAGGAAATACATCTAAAAATTCTCGAACTACAGGTTTATCCTCAATTTTACTCTTTTTCTTCTCTTCTCCTACTACATATGCTAAGAAGCCTTCACATCCTTTCTTTAACATCTTTCCTGCCTTTAAGACCGATATCATAACATCAGGCTTTTCTAACTTATCTCCTTTAAAATACACTTTCTTCTTGTTCGGCCCGATTAGACAAATTCGCTTTTTCTCACAGTTCAAGTTAGCTTTGTACTTAGCTAACCAGTCCATTCCTAAAATTACATCAAATTCTCTCAACTCTAAAGGCAACAAGTTTACTAGAAAGGCTTGCCCTCCAATCACTAAGGGACAATTTCTATAAATTTTAGCCACACCCAAATTCTTTCCATTCGGAAGCTTAATTAGTAATTCATTATCCAAGGTTTGAATAGGAACATTCAACTTATTCATACGCTTAACATCCACAAAGGAGTGAGTAGACCCAGTATCAAATAGAACATGAACATTTTGAGTACAAATTTGAAGCGTACCTGATATCACATCGTTAGACTTCTCAGCTTCATAAGTTGTCATGGCATAAGCTCTTGCAGTTGCTTTTGGCTTTGAGGCTCCTGATTCTTCATTCTTATTTCCCTTCTTGACATTTCCTCCGCTATTTTTCAATGGACAATTTAGAACTATGTGTCCTGGATTCTTACAATTATAGCACGTAATCACATTAGTCTCGGTGCACTAGAATGATTTGTGTCCTGGCTTCCTACATTTATAACAATTGATACTCCCCTTCATGCATTCTCCGGAATGATTCTTCCCACAGGTTTTACAAGTAGGAATCTTGTCGTTCTGACTAGTTCCCTTATCATTCTTCTGAAACTTCTTCTTAGGTCCTTGGTTCCCATCCTTCTTAGTTGTGCGAAAATCACGTTCTTTCCTCTTATTGTTGAAAAATTGATTCCTTTCCTCACAATCCTTCGCAATAATCCTCACTTTACTCACGAGCTTATCAAAATCCTCCAATTCCAACATAGACACTCTACTCCTAATTTGTGGCTTCAAACCTTCTTAAAACCTCTGACACTTACGAGCTTCAGTATCTACTTGATGTTTCGCAAAACGAGATAACTCTAAGAACTTAGAGAGATACTCTTCATGAGACATATTTTCCTGCTTCAGATTTAGAAATTTCACCTCCATTTCATTTTGAACATTCTTAGGATAATACTTCTCATAGAATAAGTCCTTAAACCTACTCCAAGTCATCTTATCAATATCCTCAGTCTGCTCCACAGAATCCCACCAAAATACAGCTTCACCCCTAAACGAGTGAGTAGCAAATTTTACCTTTTGATCTTCAAGACACTCTGAAATTTTGAAAACTCTTTCAATCTCCTTAACCCATGTATCAGCTACATGCGGATTAGGCTCACCCTTAAATGTTGGTGGATCGGCATCCCTAAACTGTTTATAAGTACACCTTTTGGTTTTCTCAGTTTCCTTCGTAGCACCAACAGGCGTCCCAAATTGCACGGGTGCCCCACTTAGGATAGCCTGATGTTGATCTGGAGTCATTGCATCTACCAACCTTCTCATTGCACCCAACACTAAAGTCCGGTTAGGTATGTTACGCGCATTCGATCCTTCCCCATTTCCATTATTTTGTCTTGCACCATTTCCCTCCATCTTGATAACCTTTCACAAGTAATAAACTATATCATAATATGATTGATGATGTAGTATGCATAATATGTGTCATCCTTAACTTAGTACAACCATCAACTAGGAATGAAAGACATAACTTTTGGGTTCGTTTCTAATTCTACTACCTTAGCCAACCAGAACCCTAACTAACTAGACCATAGTGGGTCCCTCTTAATATCCTCATAAATAACTTTATTAAGATATTCTACCTTATAGGGTTCTTACGGTCCCTAACTACTGCTCTGATACCACCTGTGACAACCCCGACTTGGATTTCACAACCAAGACCCGACCCGGGACCGTCATACTACCTTTACTCTTGAACCAACAATAAATTCTACAATAAAAATCTTATGCTTACATAAATACTTACATTACAAAGTTATACAAAAGAACTGACAAGAGAAACAGTTCTACTCTCGCAGTTGTACATACTACAAACTATCATCAAAATGTCTATTTCACACTTCAAATATAATTCTTCTAGCCACCTTTCTTTTCCTAAGGCGCTTTCTCCTTTCCCCTACCGAAGTGATTAGATCCTTCACCTACTTCATTCCTTCCTGAAAAGTATCATTTATATAATAGGAATGAGCTAGAAAGCTCAGCAAGTATATATTACGGTGTATAAAAATGATTTTTCGATACAACAATTCATAAAACCTTACCAGCATATAACATGTCAAGATAGAAAATATTGACAAGATCATAAAGTGACAATAATTTAAAAGAGAGAGAGCTTGCAAGACTTTAACATAGAGTAATTTGTGTTTTGACTGAGCGACCTTATTAGATCTCGTAACCTTATTATTTCCAGATGCAATTATGATCATCTGTCTTGCTATTACCATTCGGTAATCTTCGTAAACACGAAATGGATCCATTCGTACTTCCAGACGCACTTCAGGCAATCTGTCTTAACTATTACCTTTCGGTAATCTTCATTATCAATACCCCACCAAATGGGTTGTTAAACTCAGTCGTATATTCATCATTCAACTTGAATTATTTCATTCTCAATTAAAACATAACTACTAGCCAGAACAATTGGCTAGCAAACTCAACAACATAACTGCCAGCCGAAACAATAGCCAACAATCTCAACATCTTAATTTCACTATTCGTTTGTATCACCCAGCATGCTTCAATAATCGCATCATATCATAGCTAACGAACAATATTAGCTATTTACATGTACAACTATTTCAGGAAATGGATATCCGTCGAATTTGGACAATATTCGATCAATAAATATTATCATCATCAATAGGGATCATAAAAATAATTCATATAAATAACGTAACTCAGCAACAATCAATATGTTTCAACAATTTAAAATAAAATCGATACATATTTGCTTTTAGAACAAAATAACACAATATATACTTACCTTATATCGCTTCTATTCTTTACTCCCAAGCCTGGTTCGTATTCTAAAATATCATTCATAAGATTTGTGTTAACATGTCGTGCTTTTCACTTCTAAAATTCCTAAATTCTAATTAAAAGAGTGAAATTAAATATAAACCAAAAATAATAATAATGATAAATAAATAAGGAAATGGAAGACTTACTAGTATTAGCTTCCTTCTACGGCATTACCCAAAATAATAGGCATACCAAACTTATTTATAATGAACCCAACTACGCTTCCCTTCCATCCACTCGGTGTGGTACTTCGATTTTACTGTAGCAACTCAACTTATGTAATATATATTCACTTAACTTGGTCTTTGTAATCAATGTTGGTTCTATTTCCTCTATTTCAACACATATCCCACATCGATAAAGTTTGTGAGTGACCTTACTTTGGGACTTATAAAAACATCACTTGGTGAGTACAACTCTACAATTTAGCATCAAGCTTGAGTAAGATCATTCTTTTCGTGGTCCTAAACCTGGCTCTTGGCTTTGCTTTCACTTAAAAAGTTCTCGTACTTGAAGGCATAGTTCGAAATTGTAAAACATGTAGAGGAGGGCTGAAAGCTCTCCCATTTTTTTCCTATCTCACAATTCATCCCACATCGAGAAGATGTAGGCAATTCATTTTCAATCATCTATATAAACATCTCGGGACAAATTTTTAGATTAGAGAAGATTTCTTCTTGACCCATAATTGGTGTTTGAGTTGGAACTCTTGTGTTTACACGAGTTAAAACCAACTAATTAGCAACATAAGCTGATAATTCCTTGTTTAAAAATTGGTAGGGATTAAGCGTGTCCTCTAATAAGTTTTGGGATCCATAAAGCTTCTGAAGGATATATTTTGCTTTTCTCTCACATGGGTTGGAAGTGAAACAAGTCACTTTGCTCAACTTAGAATCAACTAGTTCTCTTTTAAAAACGTTTTGGTACTTGTCCCACATCGAGTACTTAAGGTAGATTTCAATCTAAATTCTATATAATACTACCCCGAGTGAGGCTTGTTACATAGCAAATGAAAATGGCCTTTTCATTAGCTCCTCGGAGCTCATACAACGTGAGTTCAATTTCCATTGACTCCGCTTGGAGGCTAAATAATTTAAAAGTTCTAAAGTTTTTATTCTAATTTTTAAGGAAGTTTTGGGAAAACTTGAATTCCTTCCCTCCTTTGAGAAGTATATGGGCGTACCCAACCTCTGAGAAAATCTCCAATTCATCCCACTTTAATTTGGACTTGAGTTAAAAGATAGTACAATATTTATCCCACATCGAATTGGTGTAAAAAGCTCCCTCCCCTCAAGTCTATAAAATCAAATAGCTTTCATACTTTGGTCTCAAAGTTACAAGTTAAGGCTCTAGTTGATGAAATTGTGTTTTTGCACATATTATCCCACATCGAAGTATTTTAGGTGGAGAATTCCTCCCACTACTATAATATCACCTTGTTCCAAGTAAACACCAAGTCTTGGGCCTTGTTCACCTAGACCCATAAAACTATCAATAAATTTTTTTAAATATAATTCTTAAGCCTTGGACTTGAGATATTGGTTTGCTATAATAGCACACTGCTTCTCATTAAATTTAGTAAAATATTTGTTATCCTTAGGCTTTGCCTTAATAATCATAATAATCATAGGCCTATTATAATTAAATAATTAAAATCTAAAATCTCACGTATAACAAATTTGAAATTTATGTCAAAATTTGAGTTGGGGGTGTTACATAGATCCTACAGAGGCTCGCCAGGAAACTGGTTGGTTACCGACAATGCCTTGGAGGCACGAAAGTTGTCAATAAGAACAATGAGGCCTCAAAACGCAAATTTATCCTTGAAAGAAACTCATCTGGAAATATGGGGGCAGTACTCGGGGGGCAGGACCCTTGCCCAAAAGATGACCCGATTTGGATTCTTCTAGCCAGGCATGATGGCTGATTCCAGAAGTTATGTACGATCGATATACGTAGACACGCAACTGTTGATCAATCCCCTGAAATGTTGAAAACCATCTGTTCCACGATTCCCAGTGGCAAATGCCCAGAGGAAGTTCCTGATAGTTGCAATTGATACCTTCATGAAGTAGATTGAGGCCAACCCCAAGCCAGGATAACCATCAAGTAAATGACACAATTCCTATGGGAAAGTGTAATACGTAGACATGGACTTCCACCAATCCTTGTAACCAGAAATGGATGACAATTCAAAAACGAGGCTCTTACAAGCTGGAATTGTTTGAAAGAAATGTAGTGCCTAGACTTGGCACACCCCAAACCTCAAGGTTTATAGTATTTGAGCATCCGGTTAGGACACTCCACCTGATTAGACTAGGTGGAAATAATGTTCGATGAAACCACAAGCTTTTAGCTCTAAGGAATTGATGGCTCGGATAGGCCGCATTCCATTCAATTGAAGGCTCTAATAGGCCATGTTCCATGCAATTGAAGGCTTGAATAGGCCGCGTTCAATGTAATTGAAGGATCATCAAGTGAGCAATCGAACTAGGAAAATTTAATGTTAAGTACAAGCCTAGGACGACCATCAAGCCCAGGTTCTAGCTGACTTCGTGGTTTAATATACCATTGACAACCAAGAAGTCGGGAGGTAGGAGGTAATACACCAGGAAGGTCAGCAAGGTGAGAAGCCCCTGGAAGAGAAGAAGGAGTATTAGATGCTCTATTTTGATGGGGATCAAAAACAAAAACCAGTGGTACAGGTTTAGTTCTGCAAAGCCCCGATGGGTTCGCAGTCGAGTATGCCTTGAAGTTGGACTTCCAAAAAAACCTACAACGAGGCAGAGTATGAAGCTCTGATAGCTAGCCTTGGATTGACAAGAGCCCTGAGGGTGAAGAACCTGAAATTCTGTGGAGACTCAAAGCTGGTAATCTCACAAGTCGATGGAGAGTTTGAAGCTAGAGAAAAGAATATGGCCAAATACTTGAGGATTGTGAAAGCTGCGATAGCCCAGTTCGACGAGTGCTACGGGAGGAGAATACAAAGGTCAATGTCTTATCTCAGTATACTTCTTTAGAGGTCGAGACCCATTCTGTGACCCCTACAATTGATTCCAAGCTTATTACTCCTATCGGGATAGGAGGATGCTGTATAGATCGTATCAAAGCACACCTTGAGAATGGCTGGTTTCCAAACGATGCCACGGAGGTAGGGAAGCTAGCTGTAAAGAACTGAAGGCTCGAGGAGGCCACGTTCCACCCGACTGAAGGCTCGCGAAGGCCCCACTCCATCCAAATGAAAGCTCGTAGAGACCATGTTTCGTCCAACCAAATGCTCGAAAAGGCCACGTACCATCCATTTGAAGGCTCAAAAAATGCGAGAAATAAGTTAAAAAAAATATTGCAAGGAGTTAGAGCTCAAAACAAGCTTTAATTCGATATATTGTAAGCTCAAATCGGAGCAACAAGCAAAAAGATATGGATTTTTCAATACTCATGAATAAGGGGGCCTAATAATCGAGTTAAAGGACAAAAATGTGACCTCAATCCATGTTTTCAGGGGCTTGAATTTCAAGTCACGATTGACCTCCTCTAGGTCTCAGAGGTAAGGTTGTGATGACCCAAGACCTAGGACAAACGAGGCTTTAAAAAGATTTCAATCGAGGTCATAGAATGAGGTCACACACCTCACAACCAGTCAAAAATGGGGCCTTTATACGACTTCAATCCAGGTCGTGGATGAAGTGCTTAAGTCCCACGACCAACCAAAAATGAAGCCTTGTGGCGAACTCAATTCAATTCGTAATTGAGATCGTTGACCTCGCGACCACTGATATTTTGGGTCTTTACACGACCTCAATCCAGGTCGTGAATTGAGGTCGTAAGCCTCACGACCAGCTCAAAGTAGAGGCCTTATACGACCTCAATCCATGTCTTCGATTGAGGTCTGAAACTTCAAGATCTCTGAAAAATTGGGCCAATACACGACCTCAATCCAGCTCTTGGATTGAGGTGTAAAGCTCCACGACTATGTCAAAATAAAGGCATTTGAAGACCACAATCCAACTCTTGAATCAAGGTCTAAGCACTTCAAGACCTCAATGTAGGTTATAGTTGAGGTCTGAGCATTCGAAGACCTCAATCCAGCTCTTGAATTGAGGTCTAAAGTTTTACGACCAGTGTCAAAAAGAAGGCCTTACACGACCTCAATCCAGGTCGTGGATTGAGGTCGTAAGCCTCACGACCAGCCTAAATTGAAGGCCATATACGACCTCAATCCAGGTCGTGGATTGAGGTCGTAAGCCTCACGATCAGCCTAAATTGAAGGCCTTACACGACCTCAATCTAGGTCGTGGATTGAGGTCGTAAGCCTCACGACTAGGCCTTAGAGCTGAGGTCCTGAAGACCCCAGACCTGGATAATTTGAGGGTTTAGTTAGACCTCGATTCAGGTCTATCAGGGTTAGGACCCCCACACAAATTACAAGAAAATATTATTATTTAATAATAATTTGTAAAAAATTATTATTATTTATTAATAAAAATCGATCAGAGTTTGTTTAAGCAAAATTTTATCCGGATAGGACAGCCCTGATTTGGATATGAAAGTTATTCAAAATTTGAATAACATAAATAATATTATTCAATAATATTATTTTAAAAAAAAGTCACGACCTGAAATGAGGTCACAGGATGACCTCGGAAATCCCACGAGCACTGCCAAGTGAGGCGTTTGACGACCACAAATGAGGTCTCCTGGAAAAGTGCTGTTTAGCACCCAAGCTTTGTAGAATCGACATATTGATCCCTCTAGTTTCAAAACTGACAGATTTGTCCCTAAACTTTGCTAATTGACAGAAAAGTCCCTGCAAAATTAAAAAAATTCTCCTACAAAATGCACGATTGCACAAATCTAATATTTTTATTAAAATATTCAAGAATAATTTCAGAAAATTGTCCGATGACACCAAAAAAATTACGAAAATTTAAAATTTCATAGGAATGAGATCCCATAAAATATTTTTAGTCTCGTATAAGACTAGAAAATTCTTAAATTATTAGGAAAAATAAGAAAAATACCCGTGGGTACAAGAAAATTCCTAAATTATTAGGAATAAATAAGAAAAATACCTGTGGGCATAAGAAAAATCATAAATTATTAGGAATAAATAAGAAAAATACCTGTGGGTACAAGAAAATTCCTAAATTATTAGGAATAATTAAGAAAAATACCTGTTGGTACAGGAAAATTCCTAAAATATTAGGAATAAATAAGAAAAATACCCGTGGTTACAAGAAAATCCATAAAATTTTAGGAATAAATAAGAAAAATACCCGTGGGTACAAGAAAATTCCTAAAATATTAGGAATAATTAAGAAAAATACATGTGGGTACCAGAAAATTCCTAAAATATTAGGAATAATTAAGAAAAATACTTGTGAGTACATGAAAAATCCTAAAAAATTAGGAAAAATACAGAAAGATAAGAGGAAAATTATGAAAATATTTCCTTAACAATTAGAGCAATAACTTATGCGGATGATGCATATAAACTCTGTGTAAATGTTGAAATTGCTAGAGGCAAGCACAAATAAGCACTGCTGATCACATGAAGTCTCTAATTAAGATTTTCCGCTTAAGGATAATCGAAGGGTAGCCACAAAGAGGCCAATTTAAGGCAATGTAAGCCATAAAAGGCTAACATAAATGTCAATTTAGCCTCGAATAAGGCAAATCGTCGTAAATGTGTAGGTCACTCCACAATTTACATTCAAGACGATACATGTGAAACACTAGTGTACCAAAAATCCCATAGTTATGGCAGGGAATAATGAATCTCAGTTAAGAGAATTGAAAACGACCCCGAGTCTCGAATAAGACAATTATAACTTCTACGAAAACCAGATCAGTTTTCCCAGAAGTTGGGGGCAAATGATATGGGCTAAAAATAAACCCTAAAGACATAATTAATGATACATTAATTAGGCCTAGCCTGGTTCAATTACGAAGCCCATTAATAAGGCCTGATACCTTAATTAAATATTAATTTCGTCATTAATATTGAAGGTTAATTAGCAGCCTGTAAATAAAAGTCAAATAAGGATACAATATTTTTATAAATAGCCTCCAAGGCACCTAATTGCACAAGGAAACTAATTCCTACAAAGAAGGATCTAGAATCGGGCCAAAAGAGGTGACTTGCCCACCAAGTCTCCTAACCCTACTCTAATCTCGACTACCAATGCCTATATAAAGTACCCCGCCCCTCATTCTCAGGAACAACGTTTTTGGGCAGAGCTCAATACGTCACTTACGTTTTAGGCTTAATCCTCGAATAAAGACATACGAGCCACTACGTCACTACGTCGCGAAGGCGCATCAAGCCACGTAGGCAACTCTAGAACTACGTTTTGGCTTGATTCTTGATATTCATCAAGGTACGTAGGCATCTTGTTAGAACCGAGTTAGTCCCCGATAACAAGAGCAACCACCATTAAAACTCGAAGCTCTCAATTCAGAGCATTCAATACATGAATTAATTACATCCTAGTTTTTATACCACAACACTCGCCTCTAATTTCTATATTCGAATTCATTTTTCGAATCTGTTCCGATCCTCGAATGGGAATTTTGTTCCTCCACGATCCCAATCTCGAACATAAACGGGGATTAAACTAAGAATACATGTATTCTAACATGAAAATTTTTAATTATTAAAATAAATAAAAAAATTTAAAATTTTAAACATATATAAATTATTTTACTTTTAATAATTTATTTAATATATAAATATATAATTTTTATTATATATGGGGATCGGGGCGGGGAATTGGGAACGGGTATTTCGAGACAGGAAAACACTAAGGCTCTGTTTGGGATTGCTGTTGAAAACTGCTGTAACTGTGGGAAAAGATGTTGTCAGAAAAAGCTGCTGTCAGAAAAAACTGCTGACTGTTTGGTGAAATTCATAATAAATCTGCTGTTGAATGAAAAGCTGATAAATAAGCGTTTGGTAAATAATTTTTAAAAAAGTGCTATTTAACAATGTCTTTACAGGATAAACTAGCTAGTACAATTAAAAATATAAAAATGAACACTTTAACAAAATTAATGTTACCATAATAATTCTCACATTCAGTTCAACAAAGCAAAGTAAATCAAAATATTGGAAATGAATTAGGATGCCATCATCAGACTGGATGCAATTTGATTTCGAAGCAAGTCCACCTCACTTGTTTTACTGTTTCTTTGGCTTTGATCCATTGATGTTGATATACGATTCGTAAAAATATCTCTTGTACACTTATAATCAAAACCAATTATAAACAATTTAATGAATGAATTGAGTTTAAAAAAGAACAGTGATGTTAGAAGAGTATGAACAGAAAATAATTTAAGAACTATAAACAAGATAAGACTAATATTAGAGTGTTTATGGTATTAATACTAACAATTATACATTCCATGTATTATACATTTTTGCAAATGCTGTTCATATAATAGAGCAGAGCTACAATCTATCGATTCTGTAAAAATAATTCGATATTCTAGCACAAGCATTATATATTCAGGAGTGGAACCACCTCTTCAAACTTCAGAATATGTTCCATTCTGTATTTGCTACAATCTATCGATTCTGTAAAAATAATTCGATATTCTAGCATAAGCATTATATATTCAGGAGTGGAACCACCTGTTCAAACTTCAGAATATGTTCCATTCTATATTTTCAGTATATACTGTTTTATAAATGCTAGCGATTCCTTTCTTTTTCTCAAATAATAAAGAACATGTTACCTATAAAACCCTAGTTTGATTCACGTGTTTGTATTTATATATATAGTGATGTTTTGCTGTGTTTAGTGATGCAGGAGCTGGGGTTTGATGGCAGGTCTTTAATGTTGCTGTCCGCCAAAATTTGCCAACAGTTGTTCTAAAAAGCATCTCATACCTGCTTCTAAAAAAAGCAGTTTTTATAAAAAAAACTCTTTCCCCAAAACCTGCTTTTATATTTTACCAAACGTTGTTTTACCTTCTTTTGTGCTAAAAGCTGCTGTAATTTTCCAGAATAGCAATCCCAAACACTACCTAATTCCCGTCCCCATCCCGATCCCCGAATTTTTTATAAAACTTTTCCATTTCCCGCTCTCCGCTTCGAATCCAAAAAAATTCCTGAATCCTCATTCCATTCGGAACGAGAATCGAATCAGGATCGAACGAAATGTTGAAATGCCCATCCGTAAGTAAGTGAGACAAAAATCATTCACGAAAATTGATTCAAAAGAACTTTTTTACAATAACATATTAATTTAAAATAATAATTATTCAACAACAAATTTATTGGTGACCTCAGCCAATCGAAATACTTATGATGAAATGCAGTATTTCTGAAATATTACTCAAACCTATTTTAAGAATGACATGACAAAGAAATGGTGTCATCCGACAGCCCACAAATGTAAGTTTTGGGTTTCTGAGCAATTAACGTTAAGTGACTTCTTGGCGAGTCCAAATCCTCTACACCACTTTAGGTGTGCCATTCCATGTGCCACTTTAGGTGGTTGTTTTTTATTGGCTCACCTCTCATTAATATAAATGGGACCCCCCTGCATTCACACCAACCACCCAATAAAAAACAACCACCTAAAGTGACACATGGAATGGCACACCTAAAGTGGTGTAGAGGATTTGGACTCCTTCTTGGCTTGGCCTTGCTTGCTTGCGCGCGCGCTCTCTCTCTCTCCAACTCTCTCTCTCTCTCCAAGTACCTTCCATAAACTCCTCCTAGGGATTGAAGTCATACTAACTCATTTAAATTCACGCATTACAAATACTCCTTTTCTCAAAAAATATTATTATTTTTTTTACTTTTTACCCTATTCATTTTAAGCAGTTGATTATTAATTTACGCATAATTTATAAGACAAAATATAATCATGAGTAATTTTGTTTGATTCGTATTTGTGAGTAATTTAATACAATGAAGTTTTTATATTTAATACTAATACAAAATTAAAGATATTAACAATGCGTTGGTAAACATGTTCAACCTAAACAGAAAAAGTTTTTAGAGACGAAGGGATTACATACAAGTCACAGTGGTCAGCTGTTACTAGCTGTTAATGATAATAGATTGAATTAATTTTTTTATCAGTGGATTGAATTAATTAATTTAAATTAAATTGTTTTGTAAATATTTATTGGAATTGGTAGTTATTCGTCATTTAATTAGATACAAGATAAATTTTAATCGAAAATTTGTATTCATTTAATTTTTTTAAAATTAGTGGATTGGATCTAGATCGTTCTTTTAATCCACTAACTACCATTAAAACTAGAGAACTGATCTGATCAAATTTGTAATGTACTTCAATTTATTTACCTTTTTTCAAATTTATAACTTCTAAACACTACCAATATATATTTTCGGTTAGACGTGTACATATCGATTTAATATTTGAATAAAATATTATTTAATAATAGATAGAAAAATTATATACTACTATATAATTATATCCTATTATATAATATATTTATATAATAATAGTAAGAGAGATAATAAAAGAGTACTACCATAGGTCAAGGGTTCGACTCCTAACAATAACATATATTTTATAAATTAAATTTAAACTCACTAATACAAAACTTAATTAATAGAAGCACTGAATTTGTTTATGTCTTGACTTAAAAATCTTCTAATCATATTATGTCTATGCTTGTTTTTATAAATAAATACGTGTATAGTTGTTAGTTAATTATATCTTATTATATAATAAAATTAAGAGAAATATTATAAAAAGTAATAGCATAGATCAAGAGCTAATCAATATATCAATAATATATTATATCTTTACTATCTATCCATATCATAATAAGCAAAAGTGGTATATTTTGTAGTTTGATTTTGGTTATCCCTTTCATTCACAACCGTTAGATTAGTAGCTCAAATAGATGATGACCGTTGGATATGATAATAAAAATTGTTATACACAGAGATCTAAGGTGGTTCGATTCCCGCCAACAACATATTACTTTAAATTTAATACTAAAAATTGTTATATACAAAAGTGAAATATTTATAATATTATATAATTATACTATAAGTAAATTAAAAAAAAGTTAAAAGTAACACGTGCTTTGCACGGGCTATAAGCTAGTAAGAATAAAAAGGATAATAATAGTGTACTACCATAGATCAAGGAATCGATTCTTACTAACAACAAAAATTATAAATAATAAAACAGTGACAACATAAGCACCCATACTTAGTATTAACCGATGCCCACTTCCATTAGGATATAAATTAAGTATAATACTTTTAATTTCATAAAACAAAATAATTTACTAATGCTAGATCTCATATAAATTTTCAATAATTAATCTCAATATTACAATCACACAATTAAAACATAAATTAGTTCTACACCTGATGCAATTCATATACATCGCTTAACATATCTAATATGCATATTGTGTAATGCTTTTCTTCTTTATATCGGAATTTTGGAACGCAAACAATTTGATCATGTCCCTTATTATTTGATGAGTTGACACATGTAGCAAATAGAAGGGTGTGTTTGGGATTGCTGTTGCAGACAGCAACAACAGCTAATTTCTGAAAAACAGCTCAAAAAGTGTTTGGTAAAATTTAAAAGCTGCTTTTTTGGAAAGTGCTTTTGGCCTAAAAGCTGTTTTTATAGAAAGCGGGTCCCCATGCTTTTGAAAAAAGCTACTTTTCAGCTTTTGCGGAAAGCAGTAGCTGATTTCAACATTAGATCTCATCAAAAACATTATTTTTAATATATTTTTACATCTAAACATGCACATATCAAAAATATTATCAAACAGTCTTCAGCTTTTTACAACAGCACTTTTTTTTAACAGCACAGCAATTTTTAACAGCAATACCAAACAGAGAGCTTTAATAACTAATACACTATTATAGCTTTAAAAATAATATAAATACAAAGTTGATATACATGTATTTAATAATTTAAATAAATTTATACTATACTAAAATAAGAAAAAAGGATATTTTGTAATTTGGTTTTGGTTATGTCTTTAGATCGTTAGCTCAAATAGATAATGATCGTTGGATACAATACTAAAAGTTGTTATATACATAGGTCTAAAGTTCGAATTCCGTCAACATTAATACAAAAAGATGTTACATAGAAAGGTTGAATTTTGAAGGTTCAATTCCCACCAACAACATATTAATTAAGATTTAATATTAAAAGTTGTTATATACAAAGGTGAAATGTTTATAATATTATCTAACTACACTATAAGTAAATTAAGAAAAGTTAAAAGTAACCCGTGCTTTGTACGGGCTATAAACTAGTATTATGTAATCAAATAAAAGTTTCAAAAACTTTTCCCAAATATTATGTATTTTTTTTATCATTAGCTGATAATATAATTAATGATATGAATCCTAGTAATAAAAATTTATCATTTTTCCATCTTAATAATGTCACGTCATTCTGAAAATTTTGTTTAATTTCGTAGCATTATTCTAGTACATATTGATTTCATTCAATTTCTTACATTTAACCATAATCAAAGTGTTTTAGAAATTACTCAATTTGATTTTGTCGATTACGTCTTTTAGCAATAGCAATACAATTTTAAAACCCGTGCTATGTACAGATATTTTTTAATATAATGATTTTTTTTATTTTCAATTAAAAAATTTAAGACTTGAATTTTGTAAATTTAAAATCTTAAATGATATGATCTGATAATAATTACATATATGTTGTCTGTGATAATTTTAGAAAATGATAAATTTTATTTTGAAAATATTAAAAAGATAAAATGTTTTGACTAAGAAACGTAATCAGTTAGTTATTAGTTATTATAATATTGCTATTTTATTTTTCTTAAATAAAGCTATCTGATTAGGTTTTACTAGAATGAAAAATAGAAAAGGTAACGTATTTTAGCTGAAAAGGTAATTGGTTAATTATTAGTAATTATAATTCTAATATTTTATTTTATTAAATAGAATTGGTTATAATGTTGTTATAAAAGGAAAATTTTTAGTTATATAAAATATAAAAGATAATGTATTTTATGTGAAAAAAGGAAATTTATTAGTATTGAAAAATAGAAAATATAACATGTTTTACCTGAAAAATGAAATAATTTACTTCAATAAAGCTACCCGAATATGTTTTACTGGAAAAAAATAAAAATAATAGAAAAGGTAATGTATTTTAGCTAAAAAAGGTAAATAGTTAATTATGAGTAATTATAAATATAATATTTTATTTAATTAAATAAAATTGTTCATAGTGTTTTTAAAAATGAATTTTTTTTTAGTTAGATGAAATATAAATTATGTGAAAAATGAAATTGATTAGTTATTGAAAAATAGAAAAGGTAACATGTTTTACCCCAAAATGAAAATTTATTATTTATCAGTAATTATAAATAATTAAGTAAGGATAATTAAATAAAAAATAACATGTACCGTTAAATAAAGGTAAATAAGTGAAATCAACAGGTGCCGTACTGACCGACCAACTAAAATTTTAATGTTTTTACTATTATATAATAATATAGATAAAATTATATTATTAAAAATATTAAATTTATCATTTGAGAGTAATTACCCAAATAATTTTAGTCAAATAACTTATTTGTTTTTAATGCTAATTGAAAAACAATGAGAAGTACAAATTACAAATTAGAGTAAATTACACTTTGGTGGCCTATACTTTAATTGTTTTGCATTTTGGTGGCCAAGTTTTGAAAGTTAACATTTTGATGTTTGTAGTTTAATTTTTTTGCACTTTGGTGGTCAAAGTTTTAAAATTGAACACTTTGAGGACTTACCTTTTTTTTTTTTTGGCACTTTGGTGGCCAATTTTTTTTTTATTTTGACGTTATTTTGGCCACAAAAGTGCAAAAAAAAAAAAAAAAAGTCATCAAAGTGTTCAATTTTAAAACTTGGCCACCATAGTGCAAAAAAATTAAACTACAGTCATCAAAATGTTAATTTTCAAAATTTGGCCACCAAAATGCAAAACAATTAAAGTATAGGACACCAAAATGCAATTTACTCTACAAATTATAAGAGGGACAATCTAGACATAGGTCCCATTTCAAAAAAACAGATTTCAACGTTAAATCCTATCAAAAAAATATTTTTTATATTATACACCAATACATGTAAATATAAAAAATATTATCAAACATCTATACTTCTATACTTCTATCATAATAAGCAAATATTAAAAATATTATCAAACATCTATACTTCTATTATAATAAGTGAAAGGGATATAATTTGTAGTTTGGTTAACCACTATTTTTGGTTATCCCTCATTTTTTGTTATCCCTTATTCACAATCGTTAGATTTACAAGTCAAATAGATCATAATCGTTGGATACAATAATATTAAAAACTATTATATACAGAAGTTTAAGGTTCAATTACCGCCAACAATATATTATTTTATATTTAGTACTAAAAATTATTATATACAAAAATGTAAGGTTCGAATTATTACAGTAACATATTTAAATTAATATTTATGATATTATACTATATTATAAAAAAATTATAAAAAATTAAAAGTAACCCATTGCGGGGACTGTAAGTTAGTATATATAATTTTGGTAACATGATAGATACTGTATACAATAAATATGTGTATATGTAGTCTAGACTTTATATGCTGTTCAGTTGCTGGTCTGAATCTCAGATATGATGGGGCATTCCGATCTATATAAATCCCAGTTCTGTTCTGTTCTGTCAATAATACACTCCCCTAGAAAAATACATATTAAATTCCACTTGCATTCTCATTTATAAACAATAAAGAATGTATTTGGAAAATTAGGGTAATCTTAAAATCTTGAAAACTGTCCCGTTTATTTGTTTTATTAAACCAGGTCTACAACGTCACATTTTATTAATGATAATATATAAACTGAAAATTATCAATAAAAATTAATAGTTGATAAATACATGTGAATCCCAATTGCATTCGCATTTTTTAATATATAATACATGTACAGTCTTGGGACGAGTGGTTCTCAGGCTAGGTATTTCGCGACTATGGGCTATGCCAGATCATATGGGTTCGTAGTGGGCTGGAGTCTGGACCGACCATGTTTATTTCTCAGTGAACCAATCTACAAACACTATACATCAGTTCTTTTTTTTTTTTTGTCCGAGGATCGAGGTTAAATTATTGTAGTTGTAGAGTGAGTTTTGAGGAAATACGAGTAAAGTGTACTTTGTGTATATGTAGTTTGTGTGTCAAATTATTTGAGATACTGTACTTCAAAAACTACCATGGACTATACTGTACTTTACTTTTCGTTGCACAACGTGTATCGTCATCAACTCTGTTTAACTCTGTTAAAAAATGCAGGGATAAAATCGTATTTTAATCATCATCTTCTTCATCAACCCCATTTCCACCATTAACAATTTATTTAGAACTTGGAGCTTGTATATCTAATTCATTTCTTAACCAAATCAGCTCATTTAAATTGCATTAAGATCGTCTCTTTCTCCTCTATAATATGATATCAATTTTGAATAATAAAGATTAACTTTCAAAATATGAGCTTGATATGAGATAAAGCGGAGATTTTTAAAAACAGAAGAAAAGATTACCTCCAAAATCAAGGAGTATCCTAAAAGGCCTTTGAACTCTTATGAATTACGCAGAAAGTTACACTATGGAGAACCTGTAGTGAAAAAGTTATCCCCAGAAAAAGAAGCCAAGACAAGTAGAAATGTAACAGCAAAGCCAAGAGATATAGAAGTCATTAAGGAGAAAAAACTATCTTCTAACAAGATGAATGCATCTTCTGTACCTTCTAATCCTTGTTAAGTTTTAGTCAAATAAATGTCCTGGTCTTTAGCATTATTGGCTAGTGGACGTTAGCATTACTTGTTAGTTGAGTCAGTCAAGTCTGTTTCCGTTATTTTAGCAGTAGTTGCTTTGTTTTAGCAGTAGTGGTTTCCAACCTTAGCTGTAGGTTTCTCTTATTTATATGTTGTACTTTCACAAGGAATAAACAAGTCATTCCCAGAACTGTTATTTGCTTTTGAGTCTCTATTGCATTTAACACGTGGTATCAGAGCGAGTGACTTGAGAGATCTAAAATAGTTAGAAAACACTTGAGGGAGTGAAAGAAGATGGGTTCAGAAGCTAATTTTTCAGCAGCCTCCATTCCAAAGTTCGACGGTGATTACGATCATTGGAGCATGGTCATGAAGAATCTCCTTCGATCCAAGGAGTATTGGATTGTTGTTGAATCAGGCTACACAGAGCCGGAGAGTAGGGACAAGATGACAGCAGCGGAAATAACGAGTCTAGAGGAGATGAAGCTGAAGGATTTGAAGGCTAAGAATTACTTGTTTCAGTCGATTGACAAGTCAATTCTTCGGACAATCACTCAGAAGGAGACATCTAAACAGCTCTGGGATTCCATGAAGTTGAAGTATCAAGGAAATGTGATGTGTTAAATTACGTCTAACCGCAAGTGCACGGTATCAATTGTAGTAGATACTAGAAAATACGGGTCGATTCCTCAAGGAGACAGTTTCAGTTTCAATTCAATTATTATCAATTGTTTCTAGTCACAAACGATTAGTTGAGAATTTTATTAACTACTAAAGCAAATTTAACAAAGTTTTTAAATCAATTAATGATGGGATCTAGGGCAATTCATGTTCACCATGCTTACACCAAACAAATCACAAAGGTATAGCTTTTTAATGGGATAAAGTAATTAAAGTAATGGTTAATCTTTTTCAAGCATTAACACTCTCAGAATATCTAATGATGCTTCCACAATCACCTTAAATTCCGCTAATTGTATGTGAGCCTCTAGTAGCAAAATCTTTCGATCTATTACTCCTATTGCAATCGATTAATCCGAGATATTGCGGAATTACACAATTAAGAATTATAACATATCAATCAGAATTACTCTTTACCCATCAATTTACTAATCAAATTAAGCCCAAATCATGGTGCAAACATGGCTCCCCCTAATACCCTAGAATAAAACTACTCGCTCATTCTAGGATTAAAACTAACAATAATAAAGAAGAAAGCCATAATGAACATGTAATTAATAAGGAGAAGATAAGAAAATACCTTAAATCTTTGAATAATGAAGAACAATTAAAACTAGAATTGAATAGAGCTTGCAAAGATGGAGAAGAAAATAAAACCCTAGCATTATCAAATATGAAGAACGTATGTAAAAAGATAGATAAAAGATGTCTTTTCAATGTACCCCTAAAAGTCTTTATATAGAGGTGTTTGCAAATTCCTAAATAACTAAGGTTATTGCCTAAATTAAAAACCCAGCTGATAATTAATTGGAATTAAATCCTAAATAGGAAATAGAATTAATTATATGGTTTTTTTCTGAAATTTCCCGCACAAGTACAGGAGGTCCAAGGCGCTGCTGCTCAATTCCATGCGTTGTTGCGCCGATCCAGAACGCGCAGCTGCCCTTCCTATGGCGCTGTTGCGCCAGTTCCATCCTGGAATTTCAGTTTCTCGCGCTGTTGCGCAGTACATGTATGCGCAGTTGCTCCATAACAGGCGCTGTTGCGCCTTCTCCACATGCGTGTCGCGCTCTTGCACGGTTTCCTCAGCGTTGCTGCGCGTCTCAGCCCCTGAAAATCTCCTGCTGCGCCAAGTCAAGTAGCACAGAAGTAGCGCAGCTGCTCTACAAATCCGCGATGTTGCGCCTTCGAGTGCCTGGAATTTCCTGCTTTACTCTTTTCACCTTTTCTTCTTGTAATTTCACAAAATATTTTCTCTTGTGCTAAAAACCACATAAAATCTTTAAATAATGCTCGATTCCTTCCGACTTGGCAATTATTTATCTCCTGCAACAAACTCAAATAAAACTAATTAAATCGACACGGTTATTCGCAAAAGCACAGTAAATGTGGGAATAAAATCCTATAAAATATACTCTATCAAATATCCCCACACTTAGCACTTTGCGCGTCCTCGTGCAAACTAACATAATAATTACACTAACTAATTAGTACCACTTCCGTAGGTGATCACGGTTGCATTTGGCATATGCAACAAGCCCTTTAAACCCCTAGGTTGCCCTAGCGGACGAGTAAGGTCTCGTGAGAGTTTATAGTAAATATACCCACAAAATTCATCTAGCTCATGCAAAAGACCACACATCAACACAACACCACACACACCCGTCCTCTCATGCCACTTCAACTTAAGAATCAAAATGAAAATGCAATGCCTTGGTGTCTAAGGTACAAGTATCCACATAGTCTACTCAAAGAAGATGCATAAGATCATAGAAATTCATGTCAAATGTAAGAATAAATTGGTAAACATGCTAAGCACACAAGAGCACATCTTTGAGACACAACCTGGGATATCCTATGCAAAAGCAACAACTCACCGTTCACTCACAAAAATATTCACTCAAAATAATTGGTAAGTGTTTCACTCAACTCCAACAATATCATAAACATGCTTCGTCCTTGTTATCAATCTAACCTTTAACGCAACATACATCATCGATGACAATCAAAAGGTCTTTGTTAAGGTTATAACGGGGCTAGGGACAAGGTATGTCAAGAAAGCCAAAGAAGGTTAAGTCAAAAGCTAGTACATGACAATGAAATTCAAACAACTCCCATACTTTCATCCCCATACTTGAACTTTTATTTATAAACAACTTGACTAGTCGAATCTAAGTAGGATCACAAAAGATAAGCATGCTCTCGTATTTATTTTTTCTGTTTTTTTTCTTTTTCTTTCTTTTTTTTAAGAGAGCTAAATAATAGCAAGAATAATGATCCCATAAATATGATTTCAAACTTCGACTAACAAGCTATCAACCAAACCCCAAGTATTCCCCCAAAATTATGATCATCAATAAAACCCCCCTTTATGCACACCTTATCACTCCCTTACGAACAATACTAGCCTTTGACAATTGGGTTCAAATTTAATATAAGGCCAATAGAATAAAAAGGATAATGGCAAGTAATGTGGTGTGTCACCGAAAGAATAGGATTAGGCTCAAAGGGTTAACTAATGGATCATGTATAAACAGCTTGGATATATAGGAAATATGAGGTTATACCTAAATGCCTTTATCATGTTATCATCAATTAATGTCATGCATCTTAAGAAAGACCTCAAGCAAGTGCTAGCAATGCAAACAATATGTGGAGACTCAAGCAAACGAAAAATCATGCAAGAGATATGCATATAGGCTCAAAACTCACTTGGTGTGACAAAACATGATCAATCCCAAATAACCGTCTCTCTAACGCACCTACTTGTACTCAAAGCATATAGACCAAATTACCTTGCACATATTCATGGCATTCTAATCACTTAGCACATTCAATAAGTCTACTAGCTTCTACTTGCTAGTGTACGTGTGTGCACAAGAACATCACATATCACTTCTCAATCAAAAGCATCCATAAACACAAGATTCCTAAGCATGCATGGGTGCATTTACACAAGTAATCTTCACATGGCTAGAATTATTTTTGGTATTTTTCAAATTTTTTAATTTTTTTTTTTTGAATTTTTTTAATTTTTTATATACACTACGTTGAGAACACCGAGAACACCTCCCCACACTTAAGCGAGTCAATGTCCTCAATGACTCATTAACTAAACAAAGAAATCTACAATATATAAAACAGAAGGAAAGAAGAACTCCCCTTTGCAGAAGTATGATCCATGGGTTGCCTCCCAAGAAGCGCTTTTGTTTAACGTCGTTGGCTCGACTCAGCTGGTTCAGATCTCCGTTGAGGGGTTATCAAGATAAATCATTTCCATCTTCCCTACGAATGCACCATCCACGTATAATTTAAGGCGTTGACCGTTGACCTTAAACTTTGTTCCATCTCGTCCCATAATTTCAATAGCACCATAAAACTTGACTTCGGTGACAGTAAAAGGTCCAGACCATCTTGATCTGAGCTTCCCTGGAAAAAGTCGAAGTCTGGAATTGAACAACAACACCTTGTCACCAACCTGAAAATCTCTTCTCTGAATCACCTTATCATGCATCTTCTTCGTTCTCTCCTTGTAAAGCCGAGAATTGTCATAAGCATCAAATCGAAGCTCATCTAACTCATTAAGTTGAAGAAGTCTCGCTTGCCCCGCAGCCTTCAAATCCATGTTGAGTTCTTTTATAGCCCAAAAGGCGCGATGTTCCAATTCCACTGGCAAGTGACATGCTTTACCATAGACCAACCGATAGGGAGTGGTTCCTATAGGTGTTTTATATGCCGTCTGATAGGCCCACAAAGCATCATCTAGCTTCAAGTACCAATCTTTCCTTGACTTTGCAACCATCTTCTCCAAAATGCTTTTGATTTGTCGATTGGAAACCTCCACTTGGCCACTTGTTTGAGGGTGATACGCAAGAGCAACCTTGTGAGTAACGCCATATTTCTTCAACAAAGTTTCGAACTGTCGGTGGCGAAAATGAGAACCACCATCACTTATCACTGTTCTAGGAACTCCAAAACGAGGGAAGATGATATTTTTAAAGAGCTTCATAACGACCTTGGAATCATTGGTTACCATTCCAATAGCTTCAACCCACTTGGACACATAATCGACCGCAACTAAGATGTATCTCATCCCACAAGAACTTGGGAAAGGTCCCATAACATCAACACCCCATACGTCAAATATCTCGACCTCAAGAATACCGGTTTGAGGCATCTCATGGCGTTTAGAAATATTACCCGTCCTTTGACATGCATCACACGCCAAACAGAAAGCACGAGCATCCTTAAATAGAGACGGCCAAAAGAAACCGGATTGAAGTACCTTAGCAGCAGTTTTGGAAGGACCATGGTGGCCTCCACAAGCGAGAGAATGACAATGCTTGAGAATGTCATGTACTTCGAACTCAGGGACACATCTACGAAAGATTCCATCAGCACACTTGCGGTACAAGAAAGGGTCATCCCAAAAATATTGCTTAGCATCATGATAGAACCGCTTTCTTTGCTGATAAGTCAATTCTGGAGGGTGAGATCCACTAACACAGAAATTTGCAAAATCTGTATACCATGGAGTTTGAGTAGCAACTGAAAACAGGTGATCATCTGGAAAACAATCGTCAATAGGAATACTTGACGCAATATCAGATTTGAAACGCAGCCGTGAGAGATGATCCGCAACCACATTCTCAGCACCCTTCTTGTCTTTGATTTCCAAGTCAAATTCTTGGAGTAAGAGAATCCAACGAATAAGCCTTGGCTTTGCTTCTTTCTTCGCCAACAGATATTTAAGTGCCGAATGATCAGTGTGAACAATGACTTTGAAGCCAATGAGATAGGCTCGGAATTTGTCAAGAGCGTAGACCACAGCTAGAAGTTCCTTCTCGGTCGTAGCATAATTGACTTGAGCTTCATCCAAGGTTTTACTTGCATAGTAGATGGCGTGCAATACCTTGTCTTTCCTTTGACCGAGAACTGCTCCAACAACATAATCACTTGCATCACACATGATTTCAAATGGAAGATTCCAATCTGGAAATTGAATGATTGGTGCACTTATCAAAGTCTCCTTAATCCTGTCAAAAGACTCCAAACAAGCGTCAGTAAACACAAAGGTGGCATCCTTAAGCAACAATTGAGTGAGGGGTTTTGCAATTTTTGAAAAATCTTTTATAAAATGACGATAAAAACCCGCATGACCAAGGAAACTCCTCACTCCCTTGACATTAACAGGAGGAGGAAGCTTCTCAATCACCTCAATTTTTGCTTTGTCAACCTGGATGCCACGTTCAGAAATCAAGTGACCAAGTACCACTCCTTCATTTACCATGAAGTGGCACTTTTCCCAATTCAAAACCAAATTCACCTCTTCACAACATTTAAGCACTTTAGAAAGATTATGCAGACATACATCAAAATCAGACCCATAAACACTGAAATCATCCATAAATACTTCCATGATAGACTCTATGAAATCAGAAAATATGGCAGTCATGCAATGCTGAAAAGTAGTAGGGGCATTGTACAATCCAAAAGGCACTCTACGATATGCAAAAGTACCATATGGGCAAGTAAATGTAGTCTTTTCTTGGTCATCAGGATGTATAGGGATCTGAAAGAACCCTGAATATCCGTCTAAATAGCAAAAGTACTTATGCTTAGCAAGTCTTTCTAACATCTGATCAACGAAAGGGAGAAGGTAATGGTCTTTTCTAGTAGCAGTGTTTAACTTACGGTAATTAATGCACATTCGCCAACCGGTGACAATTCGAGTGGGAATTAATTCATCTTTATCATTCTTAATTACCATTGTTCCTCCTTTCTTAGGGACTACTTGAACTGGGCTTACCCATTTAGAATCGGAAATCGGGTAAATGATGCCCGCATCTAACAACTTCAAAACTTCTTTTTTAACAACCTCTTGCATGTTAGGGTTCAAGCGACGTTGTCCCTGTATGCAAGGCTTATGGTCATCATCTAAGTGAATTCTATGCATGCAAAAGTCTGGGCTTATCCCTATAAGATCATCAATACTATACCCAATAGCTTTTCTATGCGCACGCAAAACAGTAAGAAGCTTAAAAACCTGGTTATCATCAAGACTAGAGCTAACAATCACAGGACAAGTCTTTTCATCATCAAGAAACACATATTTGAGATTAGATGGCAAAGGTTTTAGCTCTAACTTATTTACCTGAGGTTCACCACAAGAAGTGACAGTGTTGGTTACCTCACAATTCAGATCAGCTGCACCATCCAACTCAAGAATCAATGAATCGACTTCAACATGTCCTTCTCCTTCGTATGCTTCAAGCATGAGCATTGCTTCCAATACATCATTCAATAGAATTTGAGGCGTCTCATCTTGGACGATTTCATCTACAACATCAATCCTACAGCAAGTATTCTCAAGCAAAGGGGATTTAAGAGCAGAGGTTAGAGTAAAAGTAATTTTATCATCACCAACACTCAATGTGAGAGTCCCACTTTTAACATCAATAACAGCACCTACAGTACAGAGAAATGGTCTACCCAAAATAATAGGTATTTGGCTATCCTCTTCCATATCTAGAACTACAAAGTCTACAGGAATATAGAATTTTCCAACCCTAACAGGCACATCCTCTAAAATTCCAAGTGGATATTTTATCGAACGGTCTGCCATTTGCAAAGTCATCTGTGTACATTTTAATTCTCCCATATTTAGTTTTTGAAAAACCGAGAGAGGCATGACTGAGACGCTAGCGCCTAAATCACATAAAGCTTTATCAATAAACAATGCACCTAAATGACACGGGATCGAAAAACTACCAGGATCTTTAAGCTTAGGTGGAGACTTATTTTGTAAAACAGCACTACATTCCTCAGTAAAAGCTACTGTCTCCACCTCACCAAATGACCTTTTCTTAGTGAGAATATCCTTAAAAAACTTTGAATATGATGGAACTTGATAAATAAAATCAGTGAAAGGAACTGTTACCTCAAGGTTCTTGACAAGTGTCATGAACTTACCAAACTGCTGGTCCACCTTAGTTCTGTTCATCCTGCTAGGGAATGGGAGCTTTGGCACAAATGGTGGAGGAGTAACTGCAGTCTTCTCTTTGTCCTTTTTCTTGCTTTCCTCAGTTTCACCTTCGTTTGCATCTTCAACAACTTTCTCTACCTTGTCTTCCTCAAAATTCTCTTTTTCTTTCTCAATAGGAACATCGTCAGTAGGCATTGGAGGAGAATCATATGTACGACCACTCCTAAGAGCAATGGCATTCACATTTTCCTTTGGCTGAGTTGGTTGTGCTGGTAGAGAGCCTTGTTGCCTTGTAGATGAAGAACTAGCCATTTGAGCAATCTGAGTTTCCAGCATCTTGTTATGAATCTCCATCTGGTTCATCTTCCTATTGGTATCCTCCATATTCTTTTGCATTTGTAACAATATCTTCATCATATCACCTTGATTATCAGCCCGTGTAGCTTGATTGGCTTGAGGAGCATAATTCTGATAGGGCTTCTGAAATCCAGGGGGATTAATAGGTCCTTGCGGGGGGCTATATTGCTGCTGTGGAGGAGGCTGATACGACTGCTGATATTACTGCTGATGATTAGGAACATTTGAATTCTGAGCGTTATTGTTCCTATATGAGAAGTTCAGATGATCTTTCCAACCAGGATTGTAAGTGTTAGAGTACGGATTGTACTGCTGCCTCTGTTGGAAAACATTTGCTTGCTCCATCTGAATTTTTTTTGAATTTTGAGCATTGTATTGGCAATCGTTACCATAGTGGCCTTGGATGCCACAGACTTCACAAACAGGATTATTCATAGGAGCCATGGATGACAATGCATTGATACTCATAGGTGGAGTAGAGGGCTGAGATGTCTTCAATGAGTGGATCTCCTGAGTCAATGCTGCGAGTTGAGATGATAATAAAGAATAAGCATCCACTTCAAGTTTACCCCCTTTCTTGGCTGCTCTCGGATTATTGAAGTGATTTGACGCCAAATTTGAGAGAAATGCATGTGCATCATCAACTCCCTTGTCCAGAAATACACCACCTGCAGCGTTATCAACCGTACCTTTTGTTTCAGGGTCAAGACCATTATAGAAGCGTTTACGCAGAAACCACTTCTCAAGACCATGGTGAGGGCATGCACGTTGATAATCCTTGAATCTGTCCCAAGCATCCCGAAGAGATTCACCATAATCTTGCTTAAAACTCATCATATTGTCGATCAAATCATCGGTTCTGTTAGGAGGGAAGAACTCAGTTAAGAAAGCTTGAGCAATCTTATCCCACTCGGTCAAGTCAATATCATTCAACCATTTTTGAGCTTTGTCACGAAGAGAGAAACCGAATAACATGACTTTCAACTGGTCTGGAGTGACTCCCTGATGTTTAATTGTAGAACAGAGCTGTTGAAACCGTTGCAGATGGAGTGTAGGGTCTTCAGAGGTAAGCCCAGCAAATTGATTCTGTTGGATCATAGTGAGCAAAGCAGGCTTGATCTCGAAATTTGCTGCTTGAATCGCTGGCATAGCAAGGCCAGTAGGGACCCCACTCGGAGAGGGCTGTCAGTAGTTCTTCAAAGATTTAGGAGGAAGGTCCGCCATTTCAATCTTTGGTTTAGGTATCTCTTGCTGCTTCTCTTTCCTTTGTAGATCTATGTATTGTTGACAAGAAAGTTCAGAATCTGGACTAAGAAGAGTTATATCTTCCTTCGCTTGATCTTCTTTCTTTAGACCTGGTCCTGGGCATCAACAACTTAACAAGGAAAAGCAGTAAGATCGGTCTCAGTTGGAACAAGAGTTCCAAAGAGACAAGAGAAACAATCTATAACAATCAAACTAAAATTATAGAAACTAGGCGTCTCCCCGGCAGCCGCGCCAAAAACTTGATGTGTTAAATTACGTCTAACCGCAAGCGCACGGTATCAATTGTAGTAGATACTAGCAAATACGGGTCGATTCCTCAAGGAGACAGTTTCAGTTTCAATTCAATTATTATCAATTGTTTCTAGTCACAAACGATTAGTTGAGAATTTTATTAACCACTAAAGCAAATTTACAAAGTTTTTAAATCAATTAATGATGGGATCTAGGGCAATTCAGGTTCACCATGCTTACACCAAACAAATCACAAAGGTATAGCTTTTTAATGGGATAAAGTAATTAAAGTAATGGTTAATCTTTTTCAAGCATTAACACTCTCAGAATATCTAATGATGCTTCCACAATCACCTTAAATTCCGCTAATTGTATGTGAGCCTCTAGTAGCAAAATCTTTCGATCTATTACTCCTATTGCAATCGATTAATCCGTAATATTGCGGAATTACACAAATTAAGAATTATAACATATCAATCAGAATTACTCTTTACCCATCAATTTACTAATCAAATTAAGCCCAAATCATGGTGCAAACATGGCTCCCCCTAATACCCTAGAATAAAACTACTCACTCATTCTAGGATTAAAACTAACAATAATAAAGAAGAAAGCCATAATGAACATGTAATTAATAAGGAGAAGATAAGAAAATACCTTAAATCTTTGAATAATGAAGAACAATTAAAACTAGAATTGAATTGAGCTTGCAAAGATGGAGAAGAAAATAAAACCCTAGCTTTATCAAATATGAACAACGTATGTAAAAAGATAGATAAACGATGTCTTTTTCAATGTACCCCTAAAAGTCTTTATATAGAGGTGTTTGCAAATTCCTAAATAACTAAGGTTATTGCCCAAATTAAAAACCCAGCTGATAATTAATTGGAATTAAATCCTAAATAGGAAATAGAATTAATTATATGGGTTTTTCTGAAATTTCCCGCACAAGTACAGGAGGTCCAAGGCGCTGCTGCTCAATTCCATGCGCTGTTGCGCCGATCCAGAACGCGCAGCTGCCCTTCCTATGGCGCTGTTGCGCCAGTTCCATCCTGGAATTTTAGTTTCTCGCGCTGTTGCGCAGTACAGGTATGCGCAGCTGCTCCATAACAGGCGCTGTTGCGCCCTCTCCATATGCGTGTCGCGCTCTTGCACGGTTTCCTCAGCACTGCTACGCGTCTCAGCCCCTGAAAATCTCCTGCTGCGCCAATTCAAGTAGCGCAGCTGCTCTACAAATCCGTGCTGTTGCGCCTTCGAGTGCCTGGAATTTCCTGCTTTACTCTTTTCACCTTTTCTTCTTGTAATTTCACAAAATATTTTCTTTTGTGCTAAAAACACATAAAATCTTTAAGTAATGCTCGATTCCTTCCGATTTGGCAATTATTTATTTCCTGCAACAAACTCAAATAAAACTAATTAAATCGACACGATTATTCGCAAAAGCACTGTAAATATGGGAATAAAATCCTATAAAATATATATAAAATATACTCTATCAAAATGCTCGTGTGAAGAGAGCGCAACTCAATCGTTTACGACGGGATTTTGAGGTCTTGGCAATGAAGTAGGGTGAATCGATCACAGATTAGTTTGGAAGAGTATTGACGGTTGCAAACGACATGAGGAATTATGGGGAAGATGTGAATGATGTCAAGATTGTTGAGAAGATTCTGAGAACTCTTACAGAAAAGTGGAACTATATTGTTTGTTCCATTGAGGAAGCCAAGGACATAGATCAACTATCTGTGGAAGCCTTGCAAAGCTCTCTCCTCGTTCATGAGCAGAAATTTAAACCAGGTTGAAAAGATGAACATGCCTTGAAGGTAACTCATGCTGAGAGTTATGGTGGAAGAGGACTGCGACGAGCTATTTTTCGAGGAGGCCGGGGACAAGGCAGAGGCAGGGGTCGCCAACCATGGAGTAAAGAAACCGTTGAATGTTACAAGTGTCATAAACTTGCGCACTTTCAGTACGATTGCCAAGAAAATTATGCAGGTTTGGAAGAATCCGAAGAAATGGTGCTAATGGCGTATGTTGACACGCTTGGAGGTGATCAAAGTGTTGCATGGTATATTGACTCCGGGTGCAGCAATCACATGTGTGGAGACTTATCACTTTTCTGTGAGTTAGAAGAAGGTTTCAACAAGGTGGTTAGATTGGGGAATTCTGCAAGCATGAACGTTGATGGAAAATGAAGTGTTCGATTGACTATAAAAGGAGTGAATCAACTTGTACGAGATGTGTTTTATGACCCCGGTTTGAAGAACAATCTTCTCAGTGTTGGACAGCTGCAAGAGAAGGGTTTGGCTGTACTAATGCAATCAAATGAGTGTCAAATTTATCACAACACAAAGGGTTTGGTATTCCAAACCAACATGACAGCAAATCGAATGTTTGTGTTGTTTTCAACATCTCAATCACTTAAAGGAGAAAACAAAGAAGATTGTTTTCAAGCAACCACTGAAGATGTGGCTCATCTCTGGCACCGAAGATTCGGTCATCTCAGCTACAAAGGATTGAAGACTTTGTAAACAAAAGGCATGGTAAGAGGCTTGCCAAGTTTCTCCAAGAGTGAAAATGTGTGCACTGATTGTCTGAAAGGAAAACAACATCGAGATGTAATTCCAAGTAAAAGTACAAGAAGAGCATCAGTAAAGTTGGAACTAGTTCATGCTGATATTTGTGGCCCGATTTCTCCGACTTCAGAAGGCAAAAAGAGGTATTTTGTTTGTTTCATTGATGACTATAGTAGGAAGGCGTGGGTTTATTTTCTTGCCTATAAATCAGATGCATTCAATACCTTTAAGTTATATAAAGCTCTTGTTGAAAAAGAAGCGGGTGCGGGTGTGTCCATTAAATGCCTAAGAACAGACCGTGGAGGTGAATTCAACTCAGATGAGTTCAAGGAATATTGTACAATGAATGGGATCAAGAGACAATTAAGTGCTGCATATACACCACAGCAGAACGGAGTTGCGGAGCGTAAGAATAGAACCGTGATGAATATGGTGAGGAGCTTATTGATTGAGAAAAATGTTCCAAGGAAATTCTGGGCAGAGGCAGTGAACTGGGCATTCTATGTTCTTAGTAGATGTCCTACAACATCAGTAAAAGAAGCAACACCGGAGGAAGCTTGGTGTGGGGAGAAGCCTTCAGTCAAGCACTTCATAGTTTTTGGTTGTATAGCACATGCCCATGTACCAGATGCACGACGCACAAAGCTTGACGATAAGAGTACTTGATGTGTTCTCTTTGGTGAAAGTGAAGAATCAAAGGCATATCGACTATACGATCCAACCTCCAAGAGGATTATTATCAGTCGGGATGTTGTCTTTGACGAAGATGGACAATGGGCTTGGACAAAAAACACTGAAGACGATAACACATTTGATTTGGAATGGGAAGATGACACAAGTGAAGAGAGGGAGGAAACAAGTGCTGGAAATGAAGAAGAAAATGTAGGTGATGGTAGTGAAGAAGGAAATGCAGCCTCTCCGGTGACAGAACCCCGAAATAGAAGAGCACCAGGATGGATGGATGACTATGTCTCTGGTGAAGGTCTTTCTGATGAAGAAGAAGAAGAACAAACTTACTTAGTTCTGTTTACTCATGTTGTTCATTCTGATCCTACTTCATTTGAATAGGCAGCTACAGATAAGAAATGGAGGGCAGCCATGGATGTCGAAATGCAATCGATTGAGAAGAATAAAATGTGGGATCTCATGGAACTGCCGAAAGGAGCAAGAAAGATAGGAGTCAAATGGGTATACAAAACAAAGTTAAATGAGCTTGGAGAAGTACAAAAATACAAGGCTCGTTTGGTCGCCAAAGGGTATGCTCAGGAATACGAAATTGATTATAAAGAAGTATACGCTCCTGTAGCTCGTATGGACACGGTTCGAATGATTTTGGCACTTGCTGCACAAAGAGGTTGGTGCGTGTTTCAGCTAGACATAAAGTCAGCCTTTCTTCATGCAAAGCTAGCTGAGAATGTGTACGTGGAGCATCCAAGGGGTTATGAAATAAAAAATGAGGAGCATAAGGTATATAAGCTTAACAAAGCTCTGTACGGACTCAAGAAGGCGCCGCGAGCATGGTTCAGCCGAATTGAATCATATTTCAGAAAGGAAGGTTTTAAGAAGGAGGATAGTGAGCAAACTTTGTTTACCAAAGTCGAACAAGGTAAATATTTGATCATTAGTTTTTATGTTGATGATCTAATATTTATAGGGGATGATGAACAAATGATATCCGATTTTAAAAAGTCGATGATGAAGGAATTTGAGATGACAGACTTGGGCAAAATGAGGTATTTTCTCGGCATTGAGGTAGTTCAGTTCGATGGTGGTATATTCATTAGTCAAACGAAGTATGTGATGGAAGTGCTGAGAAGATTTGGAATGGAGCATTGTAATTCTGTTGAAAATTCAATGGTTCTAGGAATTAAAATCTCGAAGGATGAAAATGGTGTTGAAATGGATGGTTCGTTATTCAAGAAGCTAATCAAAAGCTTAATGTACTTGACTGCTACGAGGCCGGACATAATGTATGCGGTTAGTTTACTTAGTAGGTACATGTCAAGACCTATAGGAGTTCATTACTCGGCGGCAAAAAGAATTCTACGTTACTTGCAAGGTACAACAAAGTTTGGCATTCTTTACAAATAGAAAGGAAATCAGGAATTGATTGGGTTTACTGATAATGATTATGCTGGATCGGTGGAGGATAGAAGAAGTACTTCAGGCTATATTTTTATGCTAAGTGGGGCTGCAGTAGCTTGGTCGTCTCGAAAACAACCAATAGTAACTCTGAGCACAACCGAAGCTGAATTTGTAGCAGCTGCAGGAAGTAGTTGTCAAGCAATATGGATGCAAAGGGTGCTGAAAAAGATAGGCTACAGGGGTAGTGAAACTACTCTTATTTTCTGTGACAATAGCTCAACAATTAAGTTGTCAAAAAATCCAGTAATGCATGGCAAAAGCAAGCACATTGATGTGCGTTATCATTTCTTAAGGGAGCTTGTGAACGATAGAGTTGTGCAGCTTCAATTTTGTGGTACAAGACATCAGTTAGCAGATATTCTTACCAAACCGCTAAAATTGGAGTCATTTCGAGAGCTGAGGAAGAAGCTTGGAGTTTGTGAATTTCCAGGAGTTAACTAGTTGCAAATGCAGTCTAGTTCAAGGGAGGGAATGTTAAGTTTTAGTCAAATAAATGTCCTGGTCTTTAGCATTATTGGCTAGTGGATGTTAGCATTACTTGTTAGTTGAGTCAGTCAAGTCTGTTTCCGTTATTTTAGCAGTAGTTGCTTTGTTTTAGCAGTAGTGGTTTCCAACCCTAGCTGTAGGTTTCTCTTATTTATATGCTGTACTTTCACAAGGAATAAACAAGTCATTCCCAGAACTGTTATTTGCTTTTGAGTCTCTATTGCATTTAACAATCCTATACCACAGAAGGAGATAGTTGAGAAGAAAATTTATAAGATCCGTAAGGCTACAAGTTAGAAACCAGTGGAAATTGAGAAAGTAAAATCAAAAAGTGTTCCTAAAGTCTTGTGTAGGACAATGTCCCTATTACAAAACCAAAAAAGTCTGAGACTTGATCTAGCATTTTGATCAAGAATTATGTTGCTCAGCGAAAAATCAAAGATTTGAATGCAGTAAACTATTAAGTTTCATTTTCATTTTTCTTGTCATGTTTCCTGTAATGTTTAACAGAAACCTGACTAGTAGCAAAACTGAATGCAGGTTCCAAGTATAGTATGCAATGATGACCATAAGCTGACTGACACAAAAGAGATGTCTAATACAACCATAATAGACAGTGCACCAGCTATGCAACTTGTTTATGAAGAAGAGATGATTTTCCGAAATTCGTAAAAAATGTGAGAAACATACTTCAGTACCAGTCGGAATATGGACACTAAACATACTTGTAGTGATGAACATTCTTGTTTCACAGACCAACATGTAAGAATTATTGTTTGCTTTTCAATTTTTAAGTTAGAGCAAATTCCAATCCCCTTTTGGGCTCGTGTCGCATATAAACAATGAAAATTAAAGCTTTTGCTTCAGCGTCTGATTATACGAGAATTGACTTTGACCCTGTTTTACACCATCATATACATATCATCTTTTCCTATACGAGAAATTTTTGGGATAGTTAGTAAGGAAGTAAAATTGTTGTAAAAAGTCTTCTGCAAGTGTAAGCTTAATAGTTAATTGTGCTATATGATTTCCCGTAAAATTCAGTCATAGATCATAGTAAGCTCATATTTTGAAAGTTAATCTTTATTATTTAAAATTGATATCATATTGTAGAGGAGAAAGAGACGATCTTAATGCAATTTAAATGAGATGATTTGGTTAAGAAATGAATTAGATATATAAGCTCCAAGTTCTAAATAAGTTGTTAATGGTGGAAATGGGGTTGATGAAGAAGATGATGATTAAAAGACGATTTTACCCCTGCATTTTCTAACAGAGTTAAACATAGTTGACAGCGATACACGTTGTGTAATGAAAAGTAAAGTACAGTATAACCCCTGGTAGTTTTTGAAGTACGATATCTCAAGTGGTCTGACACACAAACTACATATACACAAAGTGCACTTTACTCGAGAAAATACAGAACAAAAGTTAAAATGCAATTAAATATTAAATCAAACTGAGACAGTGAGACCTTAGGTGTACATGCTGTTGAAGTCACAGCCACCTACCAGGATCACGGACGTATCATCGGAAATTTTTTGGTAAAAAAGAGAAAAAAAGAGATGGTGAAAGAAGAGAAATAAAAATAATAATCTCTACAAGAGTGTTAGATGCTGAAAAGATACGAGCGGAGAGATGAGAGAGATACGACAGAGAGAGAAAGGGGTGCGAACGGAGAGATGAGGGAGTTAGAGAGAGACTGATGGAGAGATTGAGAGAGTTCGAGGGACAAGAGAGGTAAGCGGAGGGAGAGAAGAGAACAGAGAGAGAGAGAGAGACTGTTGGTGGTGGTTGCCGCCGGCGCTGCCGCGGCGTCCAGCCGGCGACCGCCCAACAGTGGCGGTGGTGGTTGGTGATGTGTATATGGAATAGGTATGTCAGATGATCGGAGCCATCGTGGATGTGAGATTTTATAACGGTTTTGCCGTCCGAGTTCAAGAGGTTGTGATTTTGTCGTGTTTTCGATTTAGTTCCGTTCAAGTTTTGTTCTGATTTTTGTTTGAGTCGATGAGTTGCTGTTAATCAGGTAGTAGTTGGCTTTTTGTTGGAGTTCTTTTTGCTTTGTTTTTGTTTGTTAAATTGCTGTTGGGTGGTGTCTTGATTTTTTCCGGTAAAGTATCCGATTTATCAGTGTTTTCCGATGAAGTTTGATTTACTGGCCTGGCGTTTGTTTATTGTTTATGTGATTACGTGATTATAGATTTGTTTCTGATATAATGTAAATACGTTATTATTATATGATTGATTTTGCTATATTGATCTTACATGTTCATTTGTAAACGATTTAGTAATTATGTATATTGTTTGAAATCAATTATTATTATTTTAAATGCTAATTGATTCTTGTTTTTTGATTGAGGTTTTTGACTAATTAGTAATTTATCGATTGGGTTTAGGATTTTACTAAATTTGTATTTATTAAATTGATTTCCTGTTTAATTGATTTCCTCATTAACTGTTAATTGATTTTTGAGTATTTGATTAGTTGACCTCATAATTAAGTGTTGCCCTGTTTTAAATGTTTTTTGATTAATTGATTCTCTTAGGAAATGATAATCGATTAAGTGTTTTCCTTTATTAATTATACTGCTGTTGAATAAATATTTGACTACTGTACCATTATTGGGTGTACCGAAATTGTCGGTTTTGGACCTTACATAGGTGGCTATTAGCTGTCGCCAGTTTGGCGAATTATATCTGTCGTCAGTGGACGAATTAGTATTTGTGGACTAAGGTATCTAGCCAAAGGGATACTACTTTTGGCTGGAGTAATGTTTTTGTTTTTTGTTTTTTGTTTTTGCTTTTGTGTTTTAAATTTCAGGAAGCAATTTATATGTGAAGAGATGATGGACGGAGGAAGGAGCGAAAATTTATAAATTGTCTTTGTCTAAGGAGCCTTCTGTGTTTCTTTGATTTTGGGTTTCATGGAGGGCACTCTTTTCCCACTTGAGTTTTTTTCCCAAAGGGTTTTGCTCTTGTGGGTTTTTAACGAGGCCCTTCTTTGTTTCCATTCGTGCCCCTATTGTTTGGGTTGAGAATTTTGAAGATAGGCCATGATATTTCTATGGAGTGAAAGTTTCTTTGAAGCAAAGCTGGTGACAAACTGTGATTAAGGAGACTGGTGATTTTGAGACAACTGAAGATTGGATCAACACTCTTTTTTGGAGTGTTAGGTTATATTTTTAGTTGTTTTCTTTTGTTGTGCCTTACTTAGTGTGTTTTTAGCTTTTTTATGTTTTTTTTTCGGACTTAAAGGTTCTATTGTCTAATTGTTCGGGGGTAACATGCGTGCCTTTCGGTTAGATAATAAACATTTTTGTATGAAAGGAAACCATTTTTCCGGTTTTGCCGGTTATTGTATTTTGATACAATTCATATACGTAAATGTATATTCTTGACAAAAAAAAAAAAAAAACTGAGAGACCCAACCAACAAATATTTACTCAAGCTGAGAGCAAAACAAATACTTATAAAATTAAATTGGGACCAAAAGTAATGTCAGGCGTATTTATGCATAAATCTGCTTACCATTTGGTTACATGAACCAGACTTCTGCACCTGGGGAGGTATATGTTATATTTAGTGTTATATCCATTCTTATTTAATCTTGTTTTCTATTATTTTTATCCAAACAAGTCACCATGATTGCACAAATTATAGAGGAAATGGAAATTTATCCAAACAAGTCACCATGATTGTACAAATTATAGAGGGAATGAAAATCAAACATTTATACAGTGCCACCATGATTGTACAAATTATAAAGTGAAGGGGAAATCGAACATGTATACTAGTGTAGACAGAATTTTAATCTCTTGTTAATTTTTTTTCTCTAGCATGTAATTTTGTTTTTATATCTATGTGACTATGTCTCACCAATATTTTTTACTTGTAGCTTCAAAGAATAGCTAGAGCTAGTCTGTGTTTCTTTCTTGAAGATTTGCAAAAAGACAGGTACTTTAATTTATGGTCTATCCACCATTGCATTATGTTGATAGGAGAGGACCCCCTCTTATCACTTTTTTTTTTTGACACACTTCTTTTGCATACATGAATCCAGTCACTTGTGTTATCATGCATTCATGCTATATGCTTGTCCTCCATATTCTTTTTAGAAAGCATGTATACATATGTTTAAGACTTTAGTAAGTGTAAGTATTGTGTGCTGTGAATGTAAGCTACTATTGCAACTATTTGCAGAAAAGACTAGCAAATGATTCGTTAGAATCATCCTTGGTGTTATGTTAAACAACTTTATGTAAAGAAAGAATATAATTTAGCAAGTGGAGATTCATGGCACACTATCTACGGTGAAACATGCCCAACTATGACATTAAAATCGCATTCTACTGCAGCAATGAGAACCTAGTTACAGCAATAAAACACTTGGTTGTAGAAAAAGAGAGGCAACAGAAGAAGCAAGATTGATACAAAGTGGCTTATGCTTTGCCCACTTATCCCTATAGCTATAGCTCAAATGGTGACAAAGATGCTCATCAATCAGTAAGGTTCTGATGTTTGTTTCTCCATGAATGGCATAGACAAGTGTTAGTGGACCATCCACAAATAAAATTACAATCAGTTTTTTAAATTCAGAATCAGAAACCCACTTTGACACTAAAGGGAGCACCTTTAGAATCAGGGTCCTTTAGCAATTCAGCCTCCATATTCTTGCATTTAAAGACCATGATAGTAATGAGGAAAGAAACAGAAATCTTGAAAGATATAGAATTAGTTCCCTTGCGGGTCAATTAAAGATTTTTATGCTCTGCGTTGAGAGTAAACCAAACCAAAACATATCCGGTATGTCAAGCTTAAGGGAGGCTGGTAATGTGAGTATTCCTTGCGAGCAAAGTAGGTAATTTTATTAATAGAGATTAGCAAATACTTACAATAGGCAGAAAAAGAAAGTTGACATGAGATAGATTCTATATATCACTACTTTCTTAGATGGAACAAAGCGAGTAAGTTGTTAAAACTCAGATAGGCTCTCTAATACTTTTTGAGAGTATAGATGCTATGCTACTTTAAGTGGAATCCCCATCATGATTCATATTGGTTCTTTGGAGGCTTTGTTACATTCTCGGTATCTTTAACTTTATTTGATGACTTGAAAGAACTGATTTTGCATGGATCTGCCTCGATTAGTAACTGGACAACCTCATCCATGGTCGGACGAAGGGCAGGTGACTTACTTGTACAACGAACAGCGATCCGAAGTACCTTGATTATTTCGTCCTTGAACGACCCTGATAATTGTTTATCTAAAACCTCCATCACCCCTTCTTTTGTCTCTACCTTGGTCGACACCCAATATATGATATTCTTGTTATCTCCGAACTCTGCCTCCACAGGCTTCTTCCCAGTTATCAGTTCCATTAGGACAACACCGAAACTGTAGACATCACACTTGGTGGTTGCTTTGGAAGAGTACGCATATTCTAACATATCGCAAATCAAAACCAAAGAAATATAAGGAACATATAGCGAAATTGAGGGTATTTTAAAATAAATAAGAGCTGTAATATTAAGAAGGTTGTTATGCAATGATGCAACTTTTAGTACTTGGCAGTTGGCCGCAAGTCCTTTACTGAAACCTTCGTACCATACCTTAACATGTCTGAATAGCTTTCTGAGAGAATTTATTTTCTTTTAACAAAAAGAACATAACGAGGAACATTTCTACACTAAATTGTATTTTCGTTAACTTCTTTGAAAAAATATGTTCCTCTGAAGGTCAATTTCATGATGTTGCTTGCAAGTGAGATGAATTAAATTTACTTAACTCTAGCTTGGCAAATAACTTATGGTGCATATGTAAGTATCCAAATATTGAAAGTATGAATTTGAGTTGGATCAAGTTTTTTTACCTGGGGCCAAATACCCGTAAGTTCCAGCAATTACAGTTGTTGTGGAGTCTTTCCCTCCTTGTGCGCGCAAAACTTTGGCAATACCAAAATCTGCAACCTTGGCATGATTGTCAACATCAAGTAAAATGTTGGTCGACTTGATGTCTCTGTGAATTATCGGCGGCATTAAGTCATGGTGCAAGTAGGCCAAGCCCTGTGCAACCCCAAGTGCAATTTGATGGCGAGTGGGCCAATCCAATAGGATTTTTCCTCTGTGAAGCGAATCCCAGAGGTTTCCATTTGGCATGTACTCATATACCAACAAGTTTGATTCCAAACTTGAAAAATAGCAGTACAACTTGACAATGTTTTTATGTCTTATGCTGCCTAGTGTTTCAACTTCAGTTTTCAATTCCTTGTTAATAACTACCTGGTCATCTGACGAAGGATCTTTAGTTGCTTGACGCCAGAGCCGCTTGACAGCTATGATTTCCCCATTGCTCAGCTCAATTTTATAAACTGTGCCAGATCCCCCGCGATCAATTATGTTCTTGTCAACCATTGCTTCCATAATTTCATAGTGATCAAAGCTTATTCGATGGAAGCTTTTGACATCATATGAGAAGTTCGAAGAAGAGAAACTGTCTTCATGTTTTGTTACTGCTCTTTCTTTACTAAACCAGCGCTTTAGAAACAAGAGGCCTCCTATGATAATGATCCCCACTGAAATCCCGATTACCCAGGTGTAGTTCACCCTTTTGCGGTTATATGTTTGTGGACATGTGGGGAAGTTTGTATCCGATGAACTGAGATAATTAGGAAGACAGAGAGATGGGTTGTTTAAAAAACTTTCCACCTGTCCTCCTTCTATAAATGGCCTGGGAATGGGACCAGAAAGCAGATTGTTTGAAAAGTTGATAGAGTTAGGAAGCAAGTCAGAGAGGCTTTCAGGGATACTGCCCTCTAAAAAATTGCTGGAAAGGTCAAGCACATTAAGAGATTTTAATGACGACAGGGCTTCAGGTATTGAAGAACTGAGTTTGTTTCTTTGCAAAACCAATGAATTTAGCCGTTTCAGGTCGCTAATTTCAGAAGGTATTGGACCAGAGAAAAGGTTATTGCTGAGATCAATTTTTACCAAACTGATAGCATGTGAGATTTCAGGAGGAATAATACCTGATATCATGTTTCTGGTTACGAGCAGCTCAGACAAGTTCTTAGCATTTCCGATTGTTTTGGGCAGTGAACCACTTAAATTATTGTAACCCAAATCGATGATTGAAACATAGGGAAGACCTAATATCCCTTCTGGTATGGAACCTTCTAGACGGTTTTGACTGACACGAAGACGCAGAAGAGATGGACAGCTTCCATAACTTTCTGGAATTCTTCCTGAAAACATGTTATCCAGGGCACAAAAGTATAACAGCTGACCTCCTTTGCAGGTATCAGCTGGCAGTTCCCCGGATAACTGATTTTCAGACAAATCAAAAGCAACCATAGGTGAGAACTTCCCTAGATTCTTCGGAACTTGTCCTGTCAGTGAATTGTCATAAAGAGATAATATGCGCAAGGTTGTTGAATTTGCGATCACTTCAGGGATGCTTCCTGTAAGGGTATTGTTGTAAAGTTGCAGGACCCCAAGCTTTGGAAGGCTACATATAAATCTGGGAACTTCTCCGGTTAAAAAATTAACAGAAATGTCAATGTCTATGAGCTCCGTTAAATTTCCAAGTTCCTCAGGTATTTCGCCAACAAGGTGGTTATAATAAAGCTCCAGTGACTGCAGGTTTTGGAGCAAACCAAGTTCTGCTGGAATTTTACCCGTAAAAAAATTTCCATCCATTTCAAGATCAACAAGCGATGTCATGTTCCCTATAAACGCTGGAATTCGACCTTGAACTTTGCATGTTGAGATTACCATGGACTTGAGTTTTGTCAGCTTGGTGAAGCTGCCGGGCAGTTGCCATGGGTTAAAACCGGCATTTTCATTGAAATTCAGCACCTCAAGATTGGTGAGGTTAGTGACGGACAAGGGGAATTCTCCGGTGAAGTAATTAGATGACAAATCAAGTGTCTTCAAAGATATGAGCGGAGAAAAGTCTGGTAGTGTTCCACTTAGATACGATGTGCTCATGTTCAGCTCCTCAAGGGAAGAGCAATTGGTAATGCTGTATGGAAACTTTCCAGGTAGGTGGTTGTGTCCGAGGCGAAGAACACGCAATTCAGGAAGGTAAGTGCATACATCTTCTGGAAAACTACCGGACAGTGACCACTCAGAGAGATCAATCTTAACCACAGAACCATGATTGTTACATTCAAAGCCTGCATTTTTGCAAATCGGTATTGATCCATTCGCATCCCAACGCGACAGCAACTTCCCCGATAGAGACTTTTTCATGAGGCTCAAGAATTGACTCTGATCATCACTTGAGGCGCCTACGAGTCTTGAGGATGATAAAGAAAGTAGTAAAGCAATAAGGGAGAATAGATATAGAGCCATTTGAGAGGATAGATGGAGGTATATTTTATTTATTTTTAGGAGAGGGGTTGTTTATTTTGGTTGTTGCAAATGAGTTGAAGAAGAGAAGAGATATATAAATGGCATCAATGATGGGATCATTGAGTGCACTAGTAACAAAAACTGTGAATGATGATAGAAAGAGATCGTGCAATGGTGTACTCTGATAGAGATGCAGATATGCATATCCTTTGTTAAAGCAACTTTATTTTATACCCCACTCACACTTGTAGAGAATAACATCAATACACAACTTTTTGTACTAATGATATTAGTGAATACATTGCTTCTCTTGTCCTAATTAAACTGCTGTTCTCAATATCTGGACCCCTTGGAATCAATGGCTTTAAACAGCATTTTGTTTGCAGGTATGTTGAATTCAGCTTAGTTCATTAGTATTATATTTTACAAGCGCATTGCATATATACTTCCGAGTGAAACATACCTAGTACATTTTCTTTGGTTTGGTTTAGCGCATGGCATCAACTAGTATAAAGTTTCCGCGCAGTGTTGCATGAATCTAATTTGCCAAAACAATTGTCTTGGGTCCCCAACTTATTCTGTGTTTTGTTGTAGCTTCTCTGCATCCATCCACTTGCTCTCATCTATTTCTTTATCCAGTTTCCACCTTTCTGGTCGATTCCCAAGTTAATGGCATGCCATTTCCCTCTGAACATAGCTTCTAAACTTCTTCTTAAGTTTTAATAATACTAGCCGATAACCCGTGCGAAGCACGGTTCGTGATTAATTATCTTAAATTTTTATTTTCTAATCTTCTTTTAATAAAACCATTTATTTATATTCTTTCAATTAAATAATTTAATGACATTTACTTAGTTTGATATTAATATTTTTAAAAAAAACTCATGTTTTAGTTGATCATAATTTAATTATCAATAATATTTATAGGATCTGGATCAAGAAAGAAAGTAAACATTAAAATAGAATTGAAGAACCATTATTAGTCATTGGATTACTTCTAAATCAATATAATTGTCAATCAAATATGAATTGTCTCTAAATTATATATATTTTATTTTTGGACAACTTTGCTCCTGATCTATATATAATAATATATAAATAATATATACATTATTTTGAAATTTATATAAGAGTTCTTAGTTTCTCCGTTTAAGGAATCTGGAAGTAACATGACCCAATATTTATAATTCATTATAATATATGTTAATGATAGGTCCCGAATGTGGGTAAAATAAGCTAGAAGGGGGGGGGGTTGAATAGCTTATTACCTTTTAAAAATTAGAGTTTGGCATTTTTAAATTTTCTTACTCTTTTAAAATAATTACTTATAAACAAGTAATATAAAGTGCGGAATATAAAAGAGAAATATGACACGATCGATATATCCTAGTTCGCGATGCCCGCAATCCCCTAACGGATTCGAACACCCCTATTTCAGTCCCCGAACTCCTCCCGAATTCGAGATTTCTTCCACAATAAAGAATTACACTCCTTATAGTAGGCGGAGAAGCCTTTACAAACACTATGTATTTATCTTAGAGCCTAACTACCCGTTACATCTTCAAAATACTATAGCCGTCCCTTACAAGATTATCTTGGACCGTAACTCCCCGTTACTTCCTCAAATGCTATTTAAGTAAACCACTTACGAGTTTATCTCGAAACGTAACTCCCCGTTACTTCCTCACAACTACGTAAGACCTTACGAGTTTATCTTGAAGCGTAGCTTCTCCACTGCCTTCTCAAAACCACGTAATAAAACCACTTACAAGTTTATCTTGAAACGTAACTCCAAGTTACTTTCTCAAAACTACGCAAGCAAAACCTTTGCGTAGACTTTTAATATCTACACCCTTTAACGGTCTTGGGTCTTAGGTCTTAGATCTTGGATCTTTTCTCCACCTCACGGTGCAAAGATACCAAACTCCCCGTTGGCGTATCTAAGACTTGGGTCTTAGAGCGAGAATCACCTCACGTCAAAGGATATAATACAAGCACTACGACTTGAAAATCCTTTTGAATTCGAAGATTAAAGGTGAACTAGTATAAAAACTAGATCAAGGGAGGAATATAAATATTAACGAGTTAAACTCCATTAATATAAATAACGAGTATATTAATTTATATAAATATTCGGTGTGGCCGAATATAAATACAATTTAAATATACAATTTATTTGTGTAGAGCAACACAAATAAATACGAGATAGAGCGAGTTAAAAATATTCCGTAGAATATTAAACGAGCTACTAACTCGAGGTATACAAGTGTCAAGCACTCGTATTGAAATATTGTTTGACCGAGATCAACGATGAAATGGTCGAAAATAATATTTCTTGGCCAAAGGGCCTTGGTTTATCGAAGTTAGAGCTAGTCGCTTATATCCCGAAGAATATTGAACAAGCTACTTAAGATCGACAAATACTAGTGTTATCACAACAACAATTGTATATAGCTTTGTATATAGCCGAATATATATATATATTTATAGCTCGACAAAGCGAGGGACGCTGTTACGCGTTAATGCTAGTGCGAAAATATATAAAATGCGTGAATGTAAAACACACACGAACAATAAATTAAGCACAACACACAAGCATATAAACACAACTCACACGTTCGTAAAAGTAACTCGTTATAAATAATGAGAGCCTCTATTATGCGTTAAACTAGTGAGAGAAAATATATAAACACGTAATAGGATTATTCGGCCGAATAAATCAAGTTAAAGGCCGAATAAAATGAACTTTGGTTTCGGTCAAGAAACAAGTTCAAGATGCTTGGTTTAGTCCTTAAAGATTTGAGCTCAAGTTGTAGTTCAAGGACTTGAATAAACGAAGATAAGAAGCTCTCTTTTGATTTAAAAAATAACAAGTTTAAATCACTTGTTTATGCACTTTTAAGCACAAATCAAAACATGTTCTTAGCCTTTCAACCACGTATACACCAAGAGGTTGTTAAGGACTTAAGGAAGAGAAAATAATCACTTCAAGAAGCTCTTCAAAACTCTTACAAGTTGTCACTATACACTACACGAAAATGTTCAAGAACAAGTGTATAAATTGGTGACAAAGTGCAAGGAAACTCAAGCCAAATGAGCACCAAATAAAAAGGTATTCAAGAAGGTTACCTTGGTGACTCAAAGACACATATAAGTATAATTATAAACTGCACAAAATTGTGCAAGAAGTGCATCTAAAAGAGCTTGGTCGATAGCAAGAGATGAGCAAGAAAAGAGGTCCAAAATCACTACCAAAAGTGGCCAGATTTGAGTACCAAAAGAAAGGTAACCAAGGAGGTACCAAAGGTGACTCAAATAAACAAGCAATAACACTTACAAGGCTGCATAAAATGGTGCTTGGATCTGCCTTGAAGGTAATGGCCGAATGGTAAAAGAAGTGCAAGAAGAGGACCAAAAACACCACTAAACAAGGCCTATATGAGCACCACTTGAATGATATTCAAGGAGGATAAATTGGTGACTCAAACCACGTTCAAGAACACTTTGGGGACTACCAAAAACGAGCTCAAGAGCTGCCCTAAGAGTGATGGCCGGATGGTGTTTATATGTGCAAGAAATGGACTAACAACAAAGCTTTTAAAGATGTTGAAAAATGGAGCAACAAAGCTTTGTTATCCAAATCTTTTGAGGATTTTGGTACTCTTAAAAGGCTGTGTTTCTAGAGAGAAATCAGCAGTTCTAGGAAACAAAATGCTCAAGAGAAATGGGTGAGGGTGGGGGGCTATTTATAGCCAAAATGGTGAAAAGGTGAGCAAGTAAGAGCTTGACACTTGGCACCTAAACATAAACAAATAGCAAAGGCACTTTCCATGAAATTCTTGCTAACTTGGTCCCCAATCCTTATATATTAACCAGCTATATAAGTGTATAGATTGTATATTAGTTTCGTTTTACCCGAATAAACTGAAACTACGCGAATTAGCACGAAACACCCACTAATTGAGATATATGGAAAAATATCTCAAAAATTATTAAACTTTGGGAATCCTCTTGAAATATTCCCAGAAGAAGATGGTCAAAATTTCACTTGAAAAGGAGTTGACCTTCTATGACTTTTAAATGACCGAAAAATCACTTACGTAACAATTTTAGGGGTCCGGGAAAAACTCATTCAAAAAACATGAAACTTTGTCTAAAATTCTTTTTGACCATTTTAGTGATATCCTCAAAATTTCAAGTCAAAATAATATGTGTGAGTATCTTATTCTTTTATCTTTCGATAAAATGCACTTACGTGACGAAATAAAATACGTTAGTCGTTTGTCGTATCTTGACGATGTTTTGGATAAAGATTTGACTTGAAATAAATTCAAATATAATATCCCTCAAATAATAATGACTATAAAGTACTCGGAATATTTATTTTGAATATTTTACGATTTTATCCATTTAGGTGAAAACCGTTAAGGATTCGGGATAAAATTTGATTTTATTCTTTCGGCAAGTCTATAAATGAGGCAATCTTGAGAATAACTCTTTGATGAACATATCGAATATATTTAAGGATGAAACCCTTGAAATGAATCACTGTTTTGAATAAATCTTGTATTATTAACAGTGTTCGGAATAATTCGATTTTTGTGCCGTCTTGACTTTGCGTAAAATGTACCACAAATAATGTAGACTGGAAAATATCATTTCACTAATATTTCCTTATCCAAATCAATGATTGGTACAAGAAAGCGTCATATCGATAATATTACAAAATTTTTCATATTTTGACAAATTACCAAAACTTACACGTGGAGACTGTCGTACAATCTTTAAAAAGACTGTCTCACAGTTAACCATCATAAAAGTATAGAGATCCGGTAATATATGTAACAGCCCTAGATCCGGGGTCGGGGACCTGGTCGTTACGGTCTCAATTCCATCAATAATACATGAACTTGAATCCAAATAAATAAACAGCATACTATGACCCCGCAATAATATCACATCACACACAACAAGTTATAGTCCCAGAGATGAAATTGAAATAAGTCTTCTAATTATAGGATCCACGAATATAAGTTATTACAACCCAAAATGATTACAACATAAGTTTAAAGGTTTTTGCCATTGATTAACATTAATTATACATATAATTAAGGCTGAAAACAAAAGCTGTCAGTCTACCTTAGCAATGGCAGCAACAATATCAACGGGTAGTCCTACGACTGGAGTCACCTGCTTGCGCCGAGTGCGCCGAGTGCGCCTTACGCGGGCCATCAAACCTAGCCATTGTTGTGATATATATAATAAAGCAAGGGTGAGCAATAGCCCACCAACAATAATGTATACTGAACAATAATATATATATAACAGTTCAAAAGTATTTCTGAAACCATATACCATGCATTAACGAACATAGTGCCAGTATAATATAAACGACGAAGTTACGAGGTATTTCAGAGTACTTTTAGTTCTGAACAGTTTTCAAACTCTGTCAGCAAGAGTGATACTTCTTGTTACAAAAAATAAATAGATTTAGATGATGAACTAAAGTTGGAGTATGTCGCGCCGGATGACACCACCTTACGATGATCAGTCGCAGGTCGTGCATCTCAAAACTTGTTTCTCTACATGTAGAAGGAAGAACATATGGACACCACCATACGCCGGATCTCCCTAGCCATCTTTGGGTTTAGTCGGGGCCTGCGCCACTCGGACCCTATTTCCAGGATGGACTGTCCCACAGCCTCTTACACGAGTTTCAATGATGGACTGTCCCACATCCTCTTACATATTATACAAATACTCCTAGTTCGAATAAATCCATGACTCTAAAACATGAAGCTTGTCCCCCTTTCCCCAAGTGTAATACTTGTTGACAGGACTCCACAAAGTAGTCGTATCTAGTTGGAAAGGAAAATTCACCAATATTTCCCAAGCAGTTGCTTGTTAATGGATATCGACTTGTTCCAACAATCTTACCCCTCGAACGATGAGGGAGTAACACAGAGACTCGTCTTGATAAATAACAACCAAGTTGCGAGTGAAAAGAGTAGTTTTAAAAGGTTTTATGACCGGGAAGTCAAACAATTAAATAACAGCTCTCAAGTAAGGTTCCCTTATGTTAGGCCGAATACAAAATTAATAATCAACTTTGTATGAGAGTTTAACAAGTAAAAACGTTTATGCACTTAAAAACTTCTTGTATTACGAACCCTCTTCGTGATGTAAAATATCACAAAGAGCTGCTAGGTTACAATAAAGATAATTCGTTGTAAAATACCCTTCTAGGGTTAACCTAACTGTATTTATATAACATACAGCTACGATACAATCTCTAATTGATATTCCTAATAATCAGCTATACAATGATATCAATCACAGATTGTCACACGTCTCCTAAGTCAACTCGATCTCTTTGATAGCTATCCAATCTTCAAAGATATCGCTTCCATAATAAATCTTCAATCACTGTTGACCAGTAGACGCTTCCTCCAGACAGAGTTTGACAAACTCTGTCGAACTTCCATCTGTCAGAGTTTACACTAAACTCTGACTGCTTCCAGCTAAACTCTGATAATTCACTGTAACACTTAAACACTGATTAAAACACATCAATTATATTTAACAATCTCCCCCAACTTGTTCATTAGTAAAAATGCACAAATTAATGACAATAATTGATGATGTCAAAACAAATAGACAAATACAGTGTTTATACAAATTCAGAGTTTAAGCTTATACTTAACAAAAACTACAGAGAATAAGAAAATCCTTACAGACCTTAATCTCTTATTACTTCAAGATCTGGCATAGCTCTGAGATAATCTATCAACAATCTTCTTTCTGCATTTTCAAGCTCAATCTTCATAGCTTCTTTAATTTCTCTGAGCTGAGGATCACTCTCATCTGTCTGATGGATAGCAGCCCTAAGATCATAGATTTTGTTCCTTCTCATCTCATTTCCCAGTCTGATAAATCTGACTTTTTCTGACTGTGAATTGAAGTCAAGTACTGTGATTCCCAAATCAGTCTTTAATTTGCAGTACCTTTCTTCATTTCAATGAGATTTCCTTTGTAATCCCTGTACTTAGGAACATATCTGCTATTATACTTCTCTCCTCTGATTGCCAAATTCTGAAGCATTCTCTGTCTGAGCACATTAGCAACTGATTGAGTCCTTTGACTATTCACCTTGAGAAGATATAGAACATACTCTAGTTCTTCCCAACATTTCAAGCCAATATCATTCTCACCAACTTTAAATACTGTCCCATCAGCCATGAAGTACAAGAGAAAATCCTTGTTTAAACTCTTCTGATGAACTAACTGTACTGATTCCAGTCTGTCCAAACTCTCTTGAGGAACACCACGACCTGGAACAGCCAGTGAAGAAGGATCTCTAGGACCAGTATATTGCCTTTTATCTCTGTGTGAACCTAGTCCACCCTTATTATTTCCAACTTTGCCAGACAAAGCTCTTCCATCAGAAACATTCATAGAAACTCCAGATAATACATTTGGATCTTGAATTGTTCCTTTCCCAAAAACCGATTTCAACTGAGAAGAGTGTAAAGGTGTGATCATTACTTGTGATGCAACAGAAGTTGTAACTTTCTTCTGTGAATTTTCTCCTTCAATGCCTTTCAGCTTGAGTTTAGCTTCTGCTGCCATTGTTTTCTTTGAAAACCGAGATCTTTGACTAACATCAGCCCTTTCTTTGATCACAACACCTTTAACAACAGGTCTAGGAGCTTTTCCTCTTTGTAACTTACCAGACTTTAAAGCCTTGAGATGTTCTTCTTGTAAACTCTTTTCTTCAGCTTCAATGTCTTCAATCGTAACTCCTTCCTCATTCTCTTCAATAAACAGCTTAGCAGCCAATTCTTCATCAGTTTGTGGATTAGAAGGTAACAGCAAACTCTTGGTCTTTGAAGTACCTTGAGTATCAGTATTTCTCCCAACAGACTGTGATTTAGATGACTTGCTAGTTCTCAAAGTTTGAACTTCTTCAGCCTTGTTCTTTCCTTTACTACTTGCCCCTCCATCTCCAGCACTATCCCTTCTGACAACTCTCTCCCCCTTTTTGACATCATCAGGCATAAGAATAGATGTAATTAACTCCAAGGAGGTAGCAATAGAATCAATTTTAGCAGATAAGTCAGACTGATTCTCTTCAACTTTACTCAGCCTGGCAAAGAGATTGTCTTGAGCTGTAGAAAATTTTGTAGTCACGAGTTTTGAGTCTCTTTCCATTTTCATTTCTCTAGCTACAACCTCATTCCGTAAAGCAGTGATTGCCATTGTAGTGTCATCAAATCTTCTATTCAGAGTTTTGACTTGAACTACAGTTGCTTTTAAGCAAGAAAGAATCTCTGGATTGGAGATAGTATCAGCATTTTGCTTAACAAAATCAGCTGCTCTTCCTCGTGGAAAAATACAATCCTCTTTGTACCATTCAGCAGCATTTTTTGCAAATTGTGCTCTCTCAACTTCATGAGACGTACAAGGTTGAGTGAAAGGTGTATGTTTATTGTCTGTTTGTACTGGTGCACTCAGAGAAGAATCAGAGTTGGCACTGCTTTCACCTTCAGGTTCAACACTTGTAGCTTTAGCATGTTCATCTTCAACCATAGTTTTAGCAATTTCTTCTGCAGCCTTATCAAGATTTTCTCCATGTTGCTCAGACTCAGCAACAGGCATAGACTGAGAAGTAGCCTTGGTTGCTTGATCAATTTCATCTCCTCCTTCAACAGTTTGGTGAGCATCAGATAATAACTCAGTATGGGATGCCACAGTTTCAGAAAGAACAACCGTAGGTTGATCAGCTGCACCAGTATCAGAGATAGGATCAGAGAATGGCATAAATGAATCAAGAATATCATTTATCGGAGAAAGGCCATCTCTAGCATCCTCTTCTGCAGGCATTTTGTCCTCTGCAGGCATTTCAACCTCTGCAGGTATTTCAACCTCTGCAGGTATTGCATCTTTCTCAACCTCAACAGTAGGTGTTTGCTGTGAACCTACCTCTGGAGCATCAATATCTTCTTCCACAGAATCAGAGAATACCAGTTTTCTTCTCTTTGCTAGAGGTACATTATCTGAGTCCTCTTCACTAGATTGTGGAGATTGTTCTACAATTGAGAGTGACTTAGGTATGTTTGCCATTTGTTTTATTCTTTTCACTCTTCTAGTATAAACAACTCCAGGAGATGTCTATTTTGATTTTCTTTGTGTCGCTTTCGCCTGCTTAACCCTTGCATGTCGCTCAGTAATTGCCTTCTTAACTCTTTGTGCTTTAGACTGTGATTTTGGTGGAGATTGTGATGATTCAGAGTTTGTTTGTGGAGTGTGTGAAGGTTGGTTTGTAGGTGCTGAGTGTGTAGATGATTCAGTGTTTGGTTTTTAAGTACGATCAATGTTTAGCGGTTCAGGTTGAGGTTCAGGGTGTGGTTCAGGTTGTTGTTGTGGTTGTGGTTGTGGTTCAGGTTGTTGTTGTTGTTGTTGTGGTTCAGGTTGTTGTTGTTCTTGAGGTTGATTGAGAAAATTTTGCAAAGCAAGTGGCATGACAAAGGCAGGGAGATTTGCTTTACCAACATCCTTATTAGTCATATCAGAGAATATTCTCTTGTTGACTCGAAAATGATCAATTTCATCAGTATCAGCAATTTCTAGACCAGGTACACAAGCATTGAACAGCATTTGACAAAAACGAGCATAATAAACAGTAGTAGATTCTGACAGTTTATCACCTAAGTTCATCAGAACATATCTACCAAAATCAAAATTACTACCATAGAGTAGAGAATACCCGATTTGGAGACTGTCTATTGGAATGGCATCCCAGTTGGTGACTTTCTTCTGGAATGTCCTTGTTATGCAATCAAAGAAAAAGTTCCATTCCTTCCTGAGATTTGGTCTCTTTATACCGCCAAGCTTGTCAAGAGATTCCATGTAACCTATCTCTTGTAGCATCTCTCTCAAATGAGTTTCATTAACCAGAGTATAAGAAGTATGTGTGTCAAACCCCATTGTATCTCTTACAGTCTGTGGAGTAATCACATAATCTTGTTCTTCATAAGTGAAGATGATGTTAGGAGTCCCATTCTCTCCTCCATCCACATAAACTGAATTCTGCCAAAATGTAGCAATTTGAGATGCAGAGAGAGTATCAGGTCCAACCAGAGCTTGTCCAATCTCTGAATCTCTCAAGAAATTCTGCATTAGATGAAACGGTTCTGGAACACGTTCATGATAGAGTGGAGCTTCATAGTTGTTAGGAACAAACCGTAAACCAAGAGCAGTGAATGCTTTAGAAGCCATTGAGTTAAGAAATTTGCAAGAATTTCCAAGAGAAATGTATGTAGGAAAGGTGTTTGCGAGAATGCCCAAGTGAAAAATGAGAGAACTGTGAGATGTAAGAAAAAAACACAACCGTTTGGACACAAAAGTAATTAGAGTAATTAAAAACCCAATCTCTTATGTAATCAAACACTCAATCAGTTCCAAGATTAATGTGTAGTGGGACACGATAATGGGTGAGTGGGACACATAAATGGGCGAGTGGGTCACGTGCGCTTATTTTTAAGAAGAGTATTTTGCAAATTAAAACATTAAAATATTTGATTTTAAAAAAAATCAAATAATACTCTCTTAAAATATCTGGACCCAATTAAAACCAGAATATGAAGCGTTTACCTGTTGCCTTTAATAACCAGAATACGAAGCGTTTAAGGACTTCGTTGCTTACCCATCTCTATTTAAGGCCTAGAGACTTGCTCAGATTAGTTCATTATTCCTTTAACCTTTCAGTTTCCCCTGTAAAATCACAAACCCTTCAAACAAAACACTCTGAAAAACAATGGCCAACCTTACCATCAAAGAAAAGAACCTCCATCTTGTCGAGAATAGGGATATCTTCAGCTATACGCGTGAAGAGTTTGAAGCGTTTGACTGGGAAAGACAGCTTGAGACGCTGTGGCTGCAAATGGATGCCGGTCTGGAAGAGATCGAGAGAGAGAAACCTGCAAGGGTGATCGACATCGATGCTGCTCTCCAAGCAACATTTGCATGGCTCTCCTCGAAGGCAAAGTGGCAAAGATGGGATCTGGGAATTTTTTGCTAACAATGGAGTGGTTTGGACTGACCTTTTATTTTCCTGTTGAATAGATTAGCAGATAGAGAGAATAAAAAAAATGTAATACTTGCTTGTAATCTCTTTCTTATTATCAATGAAAAATTATGTTTCTCTAATCTTATTCAGTGTGTTCTGCAAATTTTATTTATGTTTTATGAACTGTTCTTCAAGGAAATAAATCAAAGAAGAGAATATGAAAACTAATTAAAGTAATCATATAAAAAACACATTCATCAACAATCTACTGATTAACAGTTGTCAAAATCCCTATTTACTCCAATTTTCAAATTATCCAAGTGAAAATTTACCTTAGAGTACAAATCACGAATCAACAGCGTTTGTCAATTCTCCAACTTTATCACCGAAACCCTTTCATAAATTGCACAGTTGTGAAAATGTGTGTGTGTGAAGCAGAGTTTACTAAATCAATTTTTAGAGCATCTAATTTTTCATAAAATCCATAAAGTAAATCAATAAACATTGGATGCACAAACTGTCATAGTAAACACTGACTGTATGATGAAAGCTAAACTCTGAAGTAATCAAACTATATACAGTAACTTTTATTTTATACCCCCTCTATATACATTTTTTTTATTCATTCCAGTAATCAGAGGTTGGAACCAGTCACCAAAAATTCAAAAATTTTAGCCCTTATCATTTTGATAAGTTCCTGGGTCATCCTAGTATTTAACTAGTCACCAAAAATCAGAGAATTTTAGCACATATTATATACCAATAAGTTCCTGGGTCATCCTAGTATCCAACATAATCTCAAAGGAGTATAACAACCTATATACATTTTCTTTGGGGTATTGCAGTAAGCATTTTATTCTACCAGAGTATAACTAACAGAGTTTAGAGTTCATCAACATCAGTAGTTTTTCTTGTAAGGTAATGCACACAGTATTTATAGACTCAGAGTTTAGGACAAAATAAACTAAGAGATGCTATAAATATGAGCCAGTATCATGCTGTGTTAACTTTCTGCACAATCTAAGATTAGATCACAATAACTCAGAAAGATTCATGATTAATTGCTGAGAATCATGCTTCATACATATTTCTTCATTGGTGTTTTCATTCAGACAAAAATCAACTCAGAGTTCGCAGAGTTTATCAAACTGATTAACAGTGAATGACATATAGGCATGCTGACATAGTTTAACAGAGTATGCATAACAGAGTTTAATCAACAGAGTTCAATTCGCATTTAACCAAACAGGAAATATGAGTAATACACCACATAAGTAAAATTTGAATCTAACCAACATTCCTAGTCAGAACCAGAGACCATTCCTAGTTCATTGACCAGTCTTGTAAATGTAGCTTCACTCAATGGTTTAGTGAAGATATCTGCAAGCTATTGTTCTGTAGACACAAAATGTAGTTCAATATTCCCTTTTTCCACATGTTCTCTGATGAAGTGGTACCTTATGCTGATGTGGTCATTGAATGCTGTACTGGATTACCTGTCATTGCAATAGCACTTTGATTATCACAGTAAATAGGGATTTTACTGTACCTCAATCCATAATCCAGCAATTGATTCTTCATCCATAAGATCTGTGCACAACAGCTACCAGCTGCAATATACTCTGCTTCTGCTGTAGATGTGGAGATTGATTTCTGTTTCTTGCTGTACCAGGAAACAAGTCTGTCACCAAGAAATTGACAACTTCCACTAGTGCTCTTTCTGTCTATCTTGCAGCCTGCAAAGTCTGCATCAGAATACCCAAGTAGCTTGAAATCTGATTCTCTGGGGTACCACAGACCTAATGATATGGTGCCCTTGAGATACTTGAAGATTCTTTTCATAGCTGTCAGATGTGGCTCTCTAGGATCTGCCTGAAACCTTGCACAAAGACAGGTTGCATACATGTTGTCAGGCCTACTAGCTGTCAAGTATAGAAGCGATCCTATCATGCCCCTGTAGTTTGTCATATCCACTGAAACTCCTGTGTCTTTATCCAATTTAGTTGCTGTTGCCATGGGAGTTGATGCAGATGAACAGTCAAGCATACCAAATTTCTTGAGAAGATTTCTGGTATATTTTTCTTGATTAATGAAAATACCATCATCTGTTTGTCTCACTTGTAGGCCTAGAAAGTAACTAAGCTCTCCCATCATGCTCATTTGATACCTGGACTGCATGAGCTTGGCAAACTTCTTACAGAGTTTATCATTAGTAGACCCAAAGATAATGTCATCAACATAAATCTGAACTAAAAGGAGGTCACTTCCTTGATTGAAATAAAACAGAGTTTTGTCAATTGTTCCTCTATTGAATCCACTTTCTAGAAGAAACTGAGCAAGTGTCTCATACCATGCTCTTGGTGCCTGCTTAAGTCCATATAGTGCCTTATCTAGCCTGTAGACATAATCTGGATATTTGGGGTCCACAAATCCTGGTGGTTGTTCAACAAACACTTCTTCTTCAAGCTTTCCATTCAGAAAAGCACTTTTCACATCCATCTGGAACACTTTGAATTTCTTGTGAGAGGCATTTGCTAGAAAAATTCTAATTGCCTCCAATCTTGCAACTGGAGCAAATGTTTCATCATAGTCTATTCCTTCCTGTTGTGAATAGCCTTTTGCTACCAGTCTAGCCTTGTTCCTTGTGATAACACCTTCACTATCAGTCTTGTTTCTGAAAACCCATTTAGTACCAACAATAGATCTGTTCTTTGGCCTTGGTACAAGGGTCCAAACTTCATTTCTTTCAAATTCATTCAACTCTTCCTGCATTGCTGTTATCCAGTCAGCATCTTGAAGAGCTTCTTCCACTTTCTTTGGTTCATTTTTAGAGAAGAATGCATGAAACAGACATTCACTTGCAGTAGCACTTCTTGTCTTCACTTTTGCATCTGGATCACCAATTATCAAATCAGGTGTATGAGATTTAGTCCATTTCCTAGCAGAAGGCAAATGACTTCTATCAGCATGTGATCCTCCCCCTTGATCCATGCTCTCCTGATTTTGTTGTGATCTATCTTCGTTTTCTGAGACTCCCCCTGAACTTGACTGCCCAGAGTCAGAATTTGAATTTTCAGAGTTTGAAGCATCAGAGTTTGATCCAGATTTTTTAGTTGACTCAGTATCAGTGTTTGAGTCTTCATCTTGATCATGCTCCCCCTCAACTGGTTCTCCCCTTTGTTGTGGCTGAGAAGTTTCTCCAGTGTTTACCAGTGGAGGTTCAGAGTTTGTTTCAACAGAATCTGTCAGAATTGTTTCATCAGAGTTTCCTTCATTAGAGTTTAAATCTTCATTTTCAAAGTTCAGTTGATCATATTCATCTTTGTCTTCAAGTCCAGTTATCTTTTTATCATCAAAAGATACATGTATAGATTCCATGATCACTTTAGTTCTCAGATTGTAAACTCTGAATGCCTTTGTTGACAGTGGATAGCCAACAAAAATTCCTTCATCTGCCTTTAGCTCAAACTTGGTCAACTGTTCTGGATGAGTCTTCAAAACAAAACATTTGCACCCGAAAATATGAAAGTATTTCAGGTTAGGCTTCTTTTTCTTCACCATCTCATATGGTGTCTTTCCATGCTTATTGATCAGTGTTGCATTTTGAGTAAAACAAGCAGTTTGAACAGCTTCTGCCCAGAAATAAGTTGGCAATTTTGCTTCATCAAGCATAGTTCTGGCAGCTTCAATCAAGGTTCTATTTTTCCTTTCAACTACACCATTTTGTTGTGGTGTACCAGGTGCTGAAAATTCTTGCTTCACTCCATTGTCCTTGCAGAATTCTTCCATTGTTGCATTTTTGAACTCAGTTCCATTATCACTTCTGATGATTCTGACTTTGTTACTTGATCCTTTGTCCAGAAGCTTCACATGCTCCATCAGAGTTAATGCAGTTTCATCCTTCTTTGCTAGAAAATACACCCAAGTGAATCTAGTGTATTCATCAACAATAACTAAAGCATATTTCTTCCTTGCAATAGACATAACATTTACTGGACCAAAGAGATCAACATGCAGAAGATGATAGGGATCAGTGATTGAAAATTCTGTCTTGCTCTTGAAAGATGACTTCCTTTGTTTAGCCTTCTGACATGAATCACATAGGCCATCAACATTTAACAGAGCCTTTGGGAGTCCTCTTACAAAATCCTTTCTGATCAATTCATTGATGTTGTTCAAGTTCAAATGTGAGAGTTTCTTGTGCCACTTCCAACTCTCTTCACTAGACATTCTTGTAGACATGCAAACAGCTTTTCCAACAGAGTCTATCAAAAGCTTGATTTCATAAATGTTGTTTTGCCTGTGACCAACTAGAACAACCTTTCCTGTAGATTTGCTGATAACTTCACAATATTCAGGTTGAAAATCTACATGATATCCCTTGTCACAGATTTGACTCACAGATAACAAGTCATGCTTGAGTCCTGGGACATGAGCTACATTGTTGATGATGACATTTCCAAGATTAATATTGCCATATCCCAATGTTCTTCCTACATTGCCATCACCATAGGAAACTTTTGGGCCAGCCTTCTCCTCATAGTCTGATAGCAGGGCTTTATTTCCAGTCATGTGTCCTGAACATCCACTGTCCACGACTAGGGTTGCCTCCCTGTTACCCTGCAATCACAAGCAATTAATGAGGATTAGTTTTAAGGATCCAGACTTGCTTGGATCCTTTGGCATTCTTAACTTTGTTAGCTTTTGCAGCGGAATTAACATTATCAGAGTTTGAGCTAACAGTATCAGTGTTTACACTTGCAATATCAACTTTAACCCATTTCAGACTTGGTTTCAGTTCATAGTAATTATGATAGATTGCATGATATTCTCTGCAAGTATAAATGGAATGTCAAGTGCTTCCACAGTGTGTGCATAAAGTCTGTGGCTTAGTTCTAGCAAAATCCTTCTTTACCTCAGACTTTGTAGGTAAAGAATTTATATTTTTATTTTTCTTGCAGAAATTTGCAAGATGCTTAGTACTACCACAGTTATGACATGTCTTTCTTGGAGCATAACTAGCAAGCATTGGTTTATTTCCTGAAGTGATGCCTACTTTTCCATTTCTGTTCTTGTTTGACACTTTCTGTTTCTTAACAGATTTTAACTCCTTCAGTTTATGTTTGAGTTGTTTATCTGTCATTGAACCAATATTAACCTGTTTAACACTATTTTTTACTGGTTTACTTTTGACAGATTCTTTTTCATTTTCAGACAAAAATTTACTGGTTCCATGTACAAAATGAGTTCTGATTTTAACTTGATTTTGAAATCTAAGTTCATCTCCCTCATTATAACCTAGACCAACAGTGTCTGTTTGAAAAATCTGTTGAGTGTCCTTTCCAGAATTAGTCCAAGTCCTAATTTTATTATTTGCTTCCTCCAACTCTGATTCTAGTTGTTTATATTTCTGAAGCAAATTCTGTTCTTTACAAACAGCATCATCTCTCTCTTTCTGAACTTGTTGCATGTTTTCAAGTTTTTCTTCAACAAATTTATTTCTTACCTTAAGTTCAGAATTTTCAGCTTTTATCCTCTCATTTTCTAAAGTCTGATATCTATAACTTATATGCAATGACTTAAGATAAATTCTTAATTGAGCAATGTCATCAATATTATAAGCATAGGTAGTTAGAGGTACCTGATTTTCAGAAGTTTCTGATTCAGTAGTAGCCATGAGAGCATAGTTCACTTCTTCATCAGAATCTGAAGTATCTGCCCAATCTCTGCCTTTAGTGTAGAGTACCTTTCCAGTTTTACCTTTCTTGCACTCAGGAGCATAGTGACCCATCTCCTTACACTTGTAGCATTGAATTTCAGACTTATCCTTCTTCCCTTTAGAATCTCTCTTATCAGACTTCCTGAAGCTTTTCCTGTCTTCATTTGAATCTCTAGAAAACCTTTTTCCTTTCTTGAAATTCTTGAAGCCCATTTTCTTGAAAGTCTTCACCATCAACACAGCCATTTTCCTCATTTCTTCTTCATCATCCTCAGAGTCAGATGATTCAGAAGAGTTTGAATCACAATCAGAGTTTGATGATTCACTTTCTGAATGTATGACCAAAGTTTTTCCCTTCATTTTCCTTCTTGATGCCTCTTTCTTCTGAGGCTTCTCTTCAACATTAAGAGCAACAGACTTTGCCTTCCTGCTTGATCTCCTGTTTCTATGCTCCATTTCTAATTCATGAGTTTTGAGCAGCCCATAGATTTCATCAATCTCTGTTTCAGCAAGATCATAGTTGTCTCTAATAGTGGTTCTTTTCACATCCCACTTTTCAGGTAGAGAAAGAAGAAACTTGAGATTTGAGTCTTCTAGATCATACTCTTTGTTGACGAATGACAGATCATTGAGCAGTTTACAGAATCTATCAAATGTTTCTGTCATGGTCTCTTCAGGTTTAGCCTCAAAATGCTCATACTCTTGTGTGAGTATGTTTCTCCTATTCTTCTTAATAGCCGCAGTTCCTTGACACTTGACTTCAAGAGCATCCCATATCTCTTTTACAGTGGTGCAGTTAATGACTTTGTTAGACATAACATTGTCTAAAGCACTATGCAGTAAATGCCTAACCTTTGCATCCTTAGCAATTGATGATAGATCCTCAGGAGTCATATCCTTCTTTTCCTTTGGAACTATTTTAGCTTCTTCACCAGCAGCTGCAACAGATAGCTTTGTAGGATTGTGAGGGCCTTCATAAATCCTGTCAAGATATTCTGGATCTGTAGCCTCCAGAAACATAGTCATCTTGACCTTCCACATAGCATACTCTAATGGCCTCAGAATAGGAACCCTGATTGGTTCATAACGACTCACAGTAGTAGGAGCCTTTTCAGAAACAGTAGGTGTTGGTGGAGGAATTGCTGCCATGATTATTGTTGTGTTTGGATCTTAACCTGTAATAAAGTAACAGATTGGCTCTGATACCACTTGTTAGGCCGAATACACAATTAATAATCAACTTTGTATGAGAGTTTAACAAGTAAAAACGTTTATGCACTTAAAAACTTCTTGTATTACGAACCCTCTTCGTGATGTAAAATATCACAAAGAGCTGCTAGGTTACAATAAAGATAATTCGTTGTAAGATACCCTTCTAGGGTTAACCTAACTGTATTTATATAACATACAGCTACGATACAATCTCTAATTGATATTCCTAATAATCAGCTATACAATGATATCAATCACAGATTGTCACACGTCTCCTAAGTCAACTCGATCTCTTTGATAGCTATCCAATCTTCAAAGATATCGCTTCCATAATAAATCTTCAATCACTGTTGACCAGTAGACGCTTCCTCCAGACAGAGTTTGACAAACTCTGTCGAACTTCCATCTGTCAGAGTTTACACTAAACTCTGACTGCTTCCAGCTAAACTCTGATAATTCACTGTAACACTTAAACACTGATTAAAACACATCAATTATATTTAACACCTTATAATTTGGAAGATAGATTCAAATGAAGAATGGAGTTTTTGAGAACCTTCCTTGATAAAAATAATAATAATAATAAGACTCGGAAATAATTTAATTTACATAATATTCGAAGGTCAAGGATAATTTTTGAATAAGGCGAATTATTTTTAGAACTAGTTAAAAGAATTAAATAAATATTCAAGGAATATTTATTCCATAAATAATTTCAGAATATTATTAATATAAACTATTGCTCATAATTAACCCTCGAATGACCATTCTAAATAATATTCAATAAATAAATAAGACCTTAAATGGGTTTTCCGAATGATATACCTTACAGAAATAAAAATCAAATGAATATTCCAAATAATATTCATTAAATAAATAAACTCAAATGAATATTCCAAAATAATATTCATCTACATCAATAACCTCAAATGAATATTCAAAAATAATATTCATTAAATAAATTATCTCGAATGAATATTCCAAAATAAAATTCATCTAAATCAATAGTCTCAGATGAATATTCAAATAATATTCATTAAATAAATAATCTCGAATGAATATTCAAATAATATTCAATAAATAAATAATGGAAAATATTTATTTAAATATTTTTCTCAGAAAATAATCACAATATATCAAGAAATACTGACTCCTGGTCTATATTAAAACAATGAGATCATATGCCCTTTACTAAGGGTCTTAGCAATATCCGATTTATAACTAGTATATCTCGCATCTAACTTATAAGCCAACATCAAATCATGGAACAAGTATCACAAAATAATTTGAGAGCAGGCATGCATTCTATGGCATATGTATAACAACAATCAATCATATATATAGTATTGCAAACTTGTCTGGTACTCGGGTAGGGGTAGCGTGTCCTAGGTCAGTCCGGTGATCTATAAACAATCAGAATATTCGAGATTAATCACTTAACGGCTTTGAAAGGCTAAGTATATATTTAACTTAGATTAAAACACGTTTTCAAGTTATCTCGTTATACACCTGCCTCTAGTGTAACTTTTTTTATCACCGTTATGATCCGACACTTGCTCGTTATCAAGGCATGTAATTTTACTTACACTTGGTGGGTACTTAATCCATATAAGTTCTAAGGTCGGTCGCTTACTAAAATAGATTATATCTCGAGGTTTATTGATCGTTTTTTAAGTGATTTTCCAAATTTATAACCACTTGTCCTTTTTAGGGGTTCATTCGTACTTAACCTTGATTCGAACATATTTATAAAATCGAAAAACGATCCGTTTGACATGAGATTTTCTCTCACACTTCCTTATTATCTCTAATATTTAATTATCAAGATTTTCCACTGAATTATTAATATTATGGGGGTTCAATTTTAGTTACGAACTCGCACCTACGGTTTCGAACCACTTTTACGATTTTGACCAAAACTCCTAAACCGTAAGTCCGTTTGCTTCGATTCTCGCGCCAAAACGATCTATGACTCGAGATCTACAAGTATAGGTCATATACTCATCAAGGTCAGACATTTATATCTACTGTTATGCTTGAATTTTAAGGGTTTAACGAAATTTTGGCATTACGATGGCTATAAATCAAACGTTTCTAAATTCATTACATCACAACCAAGCCACACCGGGCATACCATACATCTTACACACATAATATTCATCTTATAAGTCCAAGAACATCTCACTTTATCATCATATTCATCTTATCTCTTAGATCAACAAAACTAACTACATAATCATGCTTACATTAACATCATAATCATAACTAAGCTAGAACCATCAAGAATATGCATAAATCTCAAAGTAAGAGCTAGGGTTCTTAAGAGATATACCTTCCTTGGAGTATGTAAAAGCCTTACTAAGCTTTATCTAGTCCTTGTATAGCCTTAATATAACTTAGATCAACTAAAGAAAACAAGAAATCGAAGTTAGTTTCTTGAAATCACTATTCATCATCATCTTTGATGATTTTATTAAATATGCTAGACTTGGAATTTGAGGCTCAAATGTAGTACTTACCTTAAAAATCTTGAGATCAAACAATGGTGGGAAGTGGGATTTTGGTTTTGGAATTTGGCCTTGGGCCGAATGGAAGAGAAAGAGAGAGTTTGGTGTTCTTGGCTTGTTTGCTTGGTTGATTCTTGCATAAAGTGATGTCTCTTGATAATATCTAACATAAAGATACTTTAATAAAGTGCTTTGGTCATGGATGATGTAAATTACATGGACAAGTATTGGTGTTTAGTGGTAGGATGGTGTAATCTTGATAAGTACTTGGTTTGTTTGCTAAGTATGCTAGTTACCTTAGTAACTACTTAGTTCCTTGATCTTATCCTCTTGCACATGCATGCATCTTGGCTTTCTGCTTGTTTCTTTGTCTGGTTATTGCTCAATTTCATTGATCATTCGGAGGAATATCTCAAGTATTTCTCGTTAGGGTTTTATAGGAAACCTTCTTAATATTTATACTACCATTCTCAATACTCCTTTATAATTCTTGAATTTAAATTCCTTCAATCGTTATATTAAATCCTTAAATCATTCAGTGTCTAGGGAGATATCGGAGAAAATAAAAGTTCTATTTTTCTGAATCTGATATCGTTTACATACACTTATATTGCCTATCGGTCATTAATACGAACTCAGAAATCCGTTCCGAATACTCCTATATAGCGTCGTCTGATAATATTCCAATTTCCACCAAAAACACTATTCATTGCTTATTTTCTCTTTAATTCTTATAATTAGAAAAATGTCCTCGCGCTTTCCCGAGCGTTCCTTAACCCTTTTACGGAACCACTGGACTTATAACAGATATCGATTTGGATGACATGAGAATAACCTTCCTCTTTGGAATTTACCATATCTTACTTTCCAGGAGATAGATTATTCTTATCTAAGTTGTCAACCAATTTCATTGTTCATGGCATATGAACATTTGAATCCAAATTCATTAAATAGTCGTTCACTGAAACCACTGTTACACTTATACTTCATACATAATAAAAGTTTTAATTACTACCAAAAATCTGGGTTCTTATAGTCTCCCCTCCTTAAAAGGATTCCGTCCCTGAATCAGTTTGAAAACAAATGGGGATATTTTTCTAGCATTATGCTTTCAAGTTGACTCTTCCACGTTGTGGTTCTGCCATAAAACTCTGACTAGCTGGATGACCTTGTTTCGGAGCACTTGTTCTTTTCAAGCTATGATTTCCACAGGCTGCTCCACACAGGTTAGGTTGGGTTGCATGTCTACGTGCTCATACTCCACTATATGCTTGGCATCCGGATTATATTTCCTCAGCATCGAAACATGGAACACATTGTGCACTTGTTGCAGATTTGGGGGTAATGCTAGTTCGTAAGCTAGTTCCCCGATGTTCCTTAAGATCTCAAAGGGTCCAATGTATCTAGGACTCAGCTTTCCCTTCTATCCAAACCTCATTAAACCCTTCCAAGGAGATACCTTTAAGAACACTAGGTCTCCAACTTCATACTCCTTGCCTTTCCGTGCTAAGTCGGCATATCTCTTTTGTCGATATTGGGCTGCTACCAGCCGTCCTCTGATTAAATCCACTACATCCTTAGTCCGTTGGACCACTTCGGGCCCGAGCATCTTTCGCTCTCTAACTTCATCCCAATACAAGGGAGATCGGCATTTTTTTTCCATAAAGGGCCTCGTAAGGCGGCATTCCTATGCTTGAATGAAAACTATTATTGTAGGAGAACTCAATCAATGGCAAGTGATCATCCCAATTTCTTTTAAAGTCTATAGCACAGACTCTTAACATATCCTCTAGCGTTTGGATGGTCCTTTCACTTTGCCCGTCTGTCTGGGGGTGATAGGCTGTACTCATGTTTAGCCTGGTTCCTACACATTCTTGAAATCTCCTCCAAAATCTGGAGTTGAATCTAGGATCTTGATCGGATACTATGGTGACTGGGACTCCATGTTGCGCCACTATCTCTTTTAAGCAGATATCTACTAGTCTGTCGACCATATACCTTTCATTGATAGGGAGAAAGTGAGCTGACTTTGTTAGTCGATCTATAATTACCCATATGGCGTCATGATTAGCTTTGGTTCTTGGTAAACCTACTTTGAAATCCATGGCTATGTGTTCCCATTTTCATTCGGGAATCTCTAAGGGGTGTAAGAGTCCACTGGGTCTCTGGTGCTCTACTTTCACTCGTTGGCAGGTCAAGCATCTGCTTACCCACTCTCCTACGTCCTTTTTCATGTTAGGCCACCAGTAGTACTCTTTCAAATCTCTGTACATCTTAGTACTACCGGGGTGCACTGAGTACCTTGAGTTGTGTCCCTCATACAGAATCTCGTCCTTGAGCTCCTGAACATTTGGGATCCATATCCGGTATGCGTACCTCATGATTCCTTCTTTGTCTTTTTCACACTTAATTTCTTCTCCGGTCATTATCTCTTCCGTTGAGTTCTCTTCTTCCTCCATTATCCGTTCTTGACATAGTCTAATCTTTACAATGGGGGTTGGATTCGAATTTCCATTAACCTTTCTTGACCATCTCCTGGTATCTTGACCTCGATTTCCAACTTCTCGAAGTCTCTCACCAATTCTTTTTCTGAGGTTATCATTTTGAGTTTCTCTTTCCTACTGAGGGCGTCAGCCACCACATTGGCTTTACCTGGGTGATAACGAATCTCACAATCATAATCCTTGATTAATTCCAGCCATCTTCTCTGGCGCATATTAAGCTCTTTCTGAGTGAAAATGTACATGAGGCTCTTATGGTCAGTGTAAATCTCGCACTTCTCTCCATACAAGTAGTGCCTCCAAATCTTTAAAGCGAAAACTATTGCTGCTAATTCTAGATCATGAGTGGGATATCGAATCTCGTATTCCTTTAGCTACCTTGACGCATACACGATTGCCTTACCGTGCTGCATAAGTACGCATCCTAATCCTTTATGCGAAGCATCACTGTAAATTACAAAATCTCCTTTTCCATCAGGCAACGCCAACACTGGGGCCGTCACCAACCTCTTCTTTAACTCTTGGAAACTCTTCTTGCATTTATCGGTCCATTCAAATTTCTTAATTTTAAGGGTAAGTCGAGTTAACGGGGCTGCGATTTTCGTAAAATCTTGAACAAATCTTCTATAATATCCTTCCAGTCCGATGAAACTCCTTACTTTTGTTGGAGTGGTTGGTCGTTCCCAGTTTGAAACTGCCTCTATCTTGGAGGGGTCGACCAACACTTCTTCTCTATTGATCACGTGCCCTAAGAATTGCACTTCATTTTTCCAGAACTCACACTTCGAGAATTTGGCATACAGCTGCCCTTTCCTGAGTATTTCTAAAGCTATCCTCAAATGTTCAGCATGTTCTGCCTCTGTCTTTGAATAGATAAGAATATCATCGATGAAAACTATAACAAACTGGTTCAAATACTCCTTGAACACCCTATTCATTAAATCCATGAAAGCTGCTGGGGCATTAGTCAATCCAAATGACATCACCAAGAACTCATAATGTCCATATCTGGTATGGAATGCAGTCTTTGGGATATCTTCAGGTTTAATCTTCAGTTAGTGATATCCTGTTATCAGGTCAATCTTAGAGAAATACACAGCACCATTTAACTGGTCAAACAAATCTATTCTGGGTAGCGGGTACTTATTCTTTATGGTTAGCTTGTTCAACTTTCGATAGTCGATGCATAACCTCATACTCCCATCCTTCGTCTTAACAAACACTGGTGCCCCCAAGGCGACACACTGGGTCTTATTATACCCTTGTCCAACAATTCCTGTAATTGTTTAGCTAGCTCCTTCATTTCTACTGGGGATAATCGGTACGGGGCCTTCGAAATTGGCGCCGTCCTCGGGGCTAACTCGATAGCAAACTCAATTACTCTATCAGGTGGTAATCCGGGAAGATCTTGTGGAAACACATCTTCGAACTCATTAACTACCGGAATGTCCTGCAACCTAGGTGCTTCCTTCCGAGAGTCGATAACATAAGCTAAGTAAGCCTCGTTCCCTTTTCGTAACAATCTTTTGGTTTGCGCCATGGTTAGAATGTTCTGGGTCTGTCGTATCCCTCGAAACACTATTTTCTTCTTTCCTCGAGTTTTCAATTTAACCTTTTTCCCTTAACAATCTATCTGAGCATTATTGCGAGACAACCAATCCATTCCCAGAATAACATCAAATTCCCCTAGCTTAAAAGGAATCAAATCAACATAGAAATATTGTTCTCCTATCTTTAATTTACAATCGGGGTGAATCTGACTAACTGGAATGACTTCCTGGTTGGTTATCTCTACTTGTAAGGAATCCCTTAGTGGTTGGGTCTTAAGTTTCAATTTACGAGCAAAATCCCTCGATATAAAGGACTTAGTTGCTCCAGAATTAAATACGACGTTTGAACTAACTTAATTAAGAGAAAAGGTACATGCTATCACGTATGTGTCTTTCACGGCATCCTGCACTGTCATATTAAAAGTTCTAGCAGTTGGTGGTCTATTGGAGGCAGCCTTGCTTGCCCCTGATGCTGCTGGCTTGTTCATTGGGCAATCCTTCTTCATGTGACCTCGACGTCTGCACTGGAAACAAGTGGTGCTTTGGTTGGTACTAGGGATAACTGTGGTACAAGAGGTAGCATAGTGGCCTGCCCGTCCATACTTAAAACAGGTTACCGGTTTCTGGTGACATGTACCTGAATGTTTCTTTCCACAAGTTGTACACACGGGTAATGGGGGTCTAGAATGATGGGAGTGGATTGCTCCTGATTGCTTGCTGCCCTGGCTCACACTTGCGCTCACAGATTGTTTGAATCTCATGCTCCTTCCAGGTAGGGAAACTGTTCCTTGGTTAAACTTATTAGGGGGTTTTCCTCCTGCGGAACCTCCACCTATACTGGCATGCTTCCTTTTTATTTCTCCTTTCTCTCTTTCCCTCTGCATCTGATCACTCCTTGCTTCCACAATTGTTACTTTCTGCATCAAGGTGGTATAGTCTGTAAGCTCTAAGACTACTACACGATTCTGAATCCATTGCTTCAACCTCTGCTGAAACCTATTAGCTTTCTTCTCTTTAGTATCCATAAACTCTGGCACAAACCTTGATAGCTCGGTAAACTTGGCCTCGTACTCAGCCACTGACAAATTGTTCTGCTTCAGTTCTAAAAATTTGAGCTCCATTTGAGTCTTCATAAACCTCGGGAAGTACTTTTCCAGAAATAATTGTTTGAACCTATCCTAGGTTACTATAACATCCGTCTCCATGTTTTTCTTGGCCTCCCTCCATTAATTGGCCTCTCCTTTCAGAAGGTAAGTGGCGAAAACAGTCTTTGGCGCCTCCTCAATGCTTAGAATATCAAATGACTTTTCCATTTCCTTTATCCAGGCTCTTGCCTCGACTGGGTCAGCTGATCCGTGGAATTCTGGGTGCTTAATGGACTTAAAGGCCCTGAAAGAGTTTGCCATGGTACTGTTGTTTCCCTGGGGTGGTTGGGGGTAACAATTTAAATTTTGCCTAAGCAGATCCATAAACTTACCCATGGGGTCTCTATCCTGGTTCTCCCCTTCTTGCTCAACTTCAATTTCTTCCCCTTCTACTTCTTCTTTGAATTCTCCAGTGAAAAAGGTTTCGTCTGCTGTCCCATACTGGGAATCCTCTTGCTCATTATAATCCTCATCTTGCGCTTCATCATATTCAGGATCTTCCCTATGTTGATTGTGACTTTCTTGATCGGTAGACTCACGCGGGTTAGCCCTAGTTCCCATTCTTCATGGAGGCATCTTACTGAAAATTTGGACAATTACACATTAGGCTAATTCACTTGTTTTTTTAAAGATTCCTCCTTGCAAAATTGTTACCTATTTGGATTTAGGATCCCACAGTTCTATATTTTATGACAGCTTAATCGAAAATAGTACGTGTAGAAAATAATCTAATAAACTTGTGATCGCGTCACAACAGAACTGAACTGATTGAAAGGAAACAAATATATACATGGTACTGAAAGATACATCACCCGAGTCATATCGATAGTTTAGAAGTACAACCATCCTAACAACATCTAGTCAAAAGTGAAATACATGGTTTATCCGTCTAGTCAGCAAAAGGGAAACTAAATACAATGAAACTATCCCACAAAAGTCGGCACTACTATGTCCGTACATGACTAGAAGACTAGACTACTACATCACTATCTCTGAAATCAGCCACCAGTGGAGTCCAAAACCCTAACCCTCATCATAGAAATGTGGAAGATCTCCTCAGTATCTATCCTGGATACCATGCCATGTCCATCGGTAGGTAAAGTCTGGACCCTCATCCGGGCCCTCAGCTCAATGCGGGTCACTGCCCTATGCATCTCTTGAGCTCTAGCACGCCTCCCGCCGCCCTGGCATCCCAACCTAGCAACTCTCTCAGCTGTGAGCTCCGCCACTCTGTTAACATGGCCTCAGCCACTGCTAAATCTGTAGAAAGTCTGCTCACAACCCAATTATGCACACACTGGTATCCCCTCTATCGGAATATGGGGTGGGGTAGATGGCTCTGCTGGAGGTGCGGCCTCTGCCTGCTGCGGCTCGGGGGTAAGCTCCTCAAACTCCTCAGAAAAAGGGCTCACAGGCAAGGGTGGTGGGGTAGGGGCCCTCTCAGGAGAGAGTGGTGGTACACGAAGTCCTGAACTCCCAATAGCCATCATCAACTGGCTCATCAATATCTCCCTCAGTACCTTCATCCACTGCCTGCTCTAAAACCACATCCATAACCTGCTCAGTAGTCATGTCGGTGTCCTCCTTAATAACCCTAACATCAGATATCGCCTGGATCTCCTCCGGATCCTCCTCATCAGACTCCTCACTAATAACCTCGGTATCCTCAGCTATCTGGGCCCCCTCCGGGTCCTCCTCCTCAGACTCAACGACCTTTGTATCCTCAGCTACCTGGACCTCCTCCGGGTCCTCCTCCTCCGAATCCTCATCTCCCAGATGCTCATAATACGGATCTGTGGTCCTGAACAAGTCATCAGAATCAACCACCGCCCTGTCCTCGGCGGCCTGGATCGCCTCGTCGTGCTATCTCTCAAAAGCCTCTGGATTGGAGATGTCACTCGCTTACACAATATGAACTATGTTACTATCATGATACTTAAAAAGTTCCCGTAAGGGTTTTAGGTGAACTTGGCAAGAGTTCTTATTATCTTATTGAATATATTATTATATAACGTCGCATCATCTCTTGGGATATATACTTGGGATATATAACTCTCGCTCTGATACCATTTCTGTAACAGCCTTAGATCCGGGGTCGGGGACCTGGTTCGGTCTCAATTCCATCAATAATACTTGAACTTAAATCCAAATAAATAAACAGCATACTATAATCCCACAATAATATCACATCACACACAACAAGTTATAGTCCCAGAGATGAAATTGAAATAAGTCTTCTAATTATAGGATCCACGAATATAAGTTATTACAACCCAAAATGATTACAACATAAGTTGAAAGGTTCTTGTCATTGATTAACATTAATTATACATATAATTAAGGTTGAAAACAAAAGCTGCCAGTTTACCTCAACAATGGCAGCAACAATATCAGCGGGTAGTCCTACGACTGGAGTCAACTGCTTGCGCCGAGTGCGCCTTACGCGGGCCATCAAACCTAGCTGTTGTTGTGATATAAATAATAAAGCAAGGGTGAGCAATAGCCCACCACAATAATGTATACTGAACAATTATATATATATATATATATATAACAGTTCAAAAGTATTTCTGAAACCATATGCCACGCATTAACGAACATAGTGCCAGTATAATATAAACGATGAAGTTACGAGGTATTTCAGAGTACTTTTAGTTCTGAACAGGTCGTGCATCTAAAAACTTGTTTCTCTACATGTAGAAGGAAGAACATATGGACACCACCATACGCCGGATCTCCCTAGCCATCTTTGGGCTGAGTCAGGGCCGCCGCCACTCAGACCCTATTTCCAGGATGGACTATCCCACAGCCTCTTACACCAGTTTCAATGATGGACTGTCCCATAGCCTCTTACACATTATACAAATAGTCCTAGTTCGAATAAATCCATGACTCTGAAACATAAAGCTCGTCCCTCTTTCCCCAAGTGTAATACTTGTTGCTAGAACTCCACAAAGTAGTCGTATCTAGTTGGAAAGGAAAATTCACCAATATTTCCCAAACAGTTGATTGTTAATGGATATCGACTTGTTCCAACAATCTTACCCCTCGAACGATGAGGGAGTAACACAAAGACTTGTCTTGATAAATAACAAACAAGTTGCGAGTGAAAAGAATAGTTTTAAAAGTTTTATGACCGGGAAGTCAAATAATTAAATAACAGCTCTCAAGTAAGGTTCCCTTATAATTTGGAAGACATATTTGAATAATAATAATAATAATAATAATAATAATAATAATAATAATAATAGTAATAATAATAATAATAATAATAATAATAATAATAATAATAATAATAATAATAATAATAATAATAAGACTCGGAAATAATTTACATAGTATTTGAAGGTCAAGGATAATTTTTGAATAAGGCGAATTATTTTTAGAACTAGTTAAAAGAATTAAATAAATATTCAAGGAATATGTATTACATAAATATTTTCAGAATATTCTTAATATAAACTATTGCTCATAATTAACCCTCGAATGACCAATCTAAATAATATTCAATAAATAAATAAGACCTTAAATGGGTTTTCATAATAATATACCATACAGAAATAAATCTCAAATGAATATTCCAAATAATATTCATTAAATAAATAAACTCAAATGAATATTCCAAAATAATATTCATCTACATCAATAACCTCAAATGAATATTCAAAATAATATTCATTAAATAAATAATCTCGAATGAATATTCCAAAATAATATTCATCTAAATCAATAGCCTCAAATGAATATTCAAATAATATTTATTAAATAAATAATCTCGAATGAATATTCAAATAATATTCAATAAATAAATAATGGAAAATATTTAATTAAAAATTTTCCTCGGAAAATAATCACAATATATCAAGAAATACTGACTCCCAGTCTATATTAAAAGAATGAGATCATAGGCCCTTCACTAAGGGTCTTAGGAATATCCGGCTTATAACTAGTATATCTCGCATCTAACTTATAAGCCAACATCAAATCATGGAACAAGTATCACAATATAATTTGAAAGCAGGCATGCATGCTATGGCATATAACAACAATCAATCATATATATTATCACAACAACAGTTCCAAAGTATTGGAACCTTGCCTGGTACTCGGGTAGGGGTAGCGTGTCCTGGGTCAGTCCGGTGATCTACAAACAATCAGAATATTCGAGATTAATCACTTAACGCCTTTGAAAGGCTAAGTATATATTTAACTTAGATTAAAACACGTTTTCAAGTTATCTCGTTATACACCCTCTGGTGTAACTCTTTTTATCACCGTTATGGTCCGACACTTACTCGTTATCAAGGCATGTCATTTTACTTACACTTTGTGGGTACTTAATCCATATAAGTTCTAAGGTCGGTCGCTTACTAAAAGAGATTATACCTCGAGGTTTATTGATCGTTTTCTAAGTGATTTTACAAATTTATAACCACTTATCCTTTTTAGGGGTTCATTCGTAGTTAACCTTGATTCGAACATTTTTATAAAATCGAAAAACGATCCGTTTGACATGAGGTTTTCTCTCACACCTTTCTTATGATCTCTAATATTTAATTATCAAGATTCGCCACTGAATTATTAATATTATGGGGGTTCAATTTCAGTTAAGAACTCGCACTTACGGTTTCGAACCACTTTTACGATTTTGACCATAACTCCTAAACCGTAAGTCCGTTTGCTTCGATTCTCATGCCAAAACGATCTATGACTCGAGATCTACAAGTATAGGTCATATACTCATCAAGATCAGACCTTTATATCTACTGTTATGCTTGAATTTTAAGGGTTTAACGAAATTTCGGCATTACTACGGCTACAAATCGAACGTTTCTAAATTCATTACATCACAACCAAGCCACACCGGGCATACCATATATCTTACACACATAATATTCATCTTATAAGTCCAAGAACATCTCATTTCATCATTATATTCATCTTATCTCATAGATCAACAAAACTAACTACATAATCATGCTTACATTAACATCATAATCATAACTAAGCTAAAACCACCAAGAATATGCATAAATCTGAAAGTAAAAGCTAGGGTTCTTAAGAGATATACCGTCTTTGGAGTATGTAAAAGCCTTACTAAGCTTGATCTAGTCCTTGTATAGCGTTATTATAATTTAGATCAACCAAAGAAAACAAGAAATCAAAGTTAGTTTCTTGAAATCACTATTCATCATCATCTTTGATGATTTTATTAAATATGCTAGACTTGGAATTTGAGGCTCAAATTCATAGGATAACTATGATATGAAATGTAGTACTTACCATAAAAATCTTGAGATCAAACAATGGTGGGAAGTAGGATTTTGGTTTTGGAATTTGGCCTTGGGCCGAATGGAAGAGAAAGAGAGAGTTTGGTGTTCTTGGCTTGTTTGCTTAGTTGATTCTTGCATAAAGTGATGTCTCTTGATAATATCTAACATAAAGCTACTTTAATAAAGTGCTTTGGTCATGGATGATGCAAATTACATGGACAAGTGTTGGTGTTTAGTGGTAGGATGGTGTAATCTTGATAAGTACTTGGTTTGTTTGCTAAGTATGATAGTTACCTTAGTAACTACTTAGTTCCTTGATCTTATCCTCTTGCACATGCATGCATCTTGGCTTACTGCTTGTTTCTTTGTCCGGTTATTGCTCAATTTCATTGATCATTCGGAGGAATATCTCAAGTATTTCTCGTTAGGGTTTTACCGGAAACCTTCTTAATATTTATACTACCATTCTCAATCCTCCTTTATAATTCTTAAATCATTCAGTGTCTAGGGAGATCTCGGAGAAAATAAAAGTGCTATTTTTCTGAATCTGATATCATTTACATACACTTATATTGCCTATCGGTCATTAATACGAACTCAGAAATCCGTTCCGAATACTCCTATATAGCATCGTCTGATAATATTTCAATTTCCACCAAAAACACTATTCATTGCTTATTTTCTCTTTAATTCTTATAATTAGAAAAATGTCATCGCGCTTTCCCGAGCGTTCCTTAACCCTTTTACGGAACCACTGGACTTATAACAGATATCGATTTGGATGACATGAGAATAACCTTCCTCTTTGGAATTTACCATATCTTAGTTTCCAGGAGATAGATTATTCTTATCTAAGTTGTCAACCAATTGCATTGTTCATGACATATAAACATTTGAATCCAAATTCATTAAATATTCGTTCACTGAAACCACTATTACACTTATACTCCATTACATAATAAAAGTTTTAATTACTACCAAAAATCTGGGTTCTTACAATATAAGAGTAGATATATTATTAATTGCATTTATTATTAATCTATCATAAATATTTTTTAAATATTAATTAATAGAGCCTGAAGTTGTATATAATAATATTTTCCCGACTTTTATTTCGATTGTTAGTTAATAGACCCGTAGTATAAAAATTTACTATTAAATTAAATTAATATTTAATATTATTATTTTAATTAATTGAATTTATATAACTTCACTCTGGTAATATAAGAGTAGCTATATTATTAATTGCATTTATTATTAATCAATTGTTGATACTTTTTAAATATTAATTAATGGAGTCCTAAGTTGTACATAATACCATATTCTCGACTTTTATTTCGATTTTTAGTTAATAAACTCCTAGTATATAAATTCACTTTTAAATTAAATTAATATATAATATTATTAAATTAATTAATTAAATTAAATTAAATTCGTTTAATATTTAGTAATATACGGCGGTATGCATGACATACCATATTGGCATATCATTAAAAGGAATTTCTGTTTTTAATAAAGAGTATAGAATTAACGGATACGCGAGGATTTAACAATCTAGCGCACTTGATCAGAGTAGTCTTTTTTCAAGGGTCAAAAGTGTAAAACCTGATGGTGTCTTGATAATATAATATTCATCCATTCACTGACATTCTTCGGGCGAAGGGTCTAAGTGATTTGTTTACATCCTGTACTAGCTGTACGGAATTACATAGTTATATATGTGCTTCGTGCTATAGGCTTGGTACATATAATATAACAAGATCTGTTACTTTAAAAAGTGAATAACCTATCCCTTACTATATATGTTATATCATATAAAGGGGGAGCCTCATAAAGAAAAAGAAGTGAACATTTCCTCGGTATAAATATTGAATGTCATATGTTACATATTGAATGTCATAATTATCATATACGAAAAGGAATAAGATTTCAAACACATAGCTCTGTGTGCATTGCAATATTTATGTATATGTGGTATAAGGTTAGTTAACCAGTGAGTACATATTAAACACACAGTTTCTTATCTGATAATGTTTGATTGAAACAGTTTCTTGACAAGGGTGAGGCTCATGAACCTTTATTATGCAAGTTTATGGTTCATGCTGGAGGCTGGAGCTAGGACTTTGGATTCTGTTTTGTGCATTTCATTTGTTATTCTAACGAGTATCACAAATTTGTTACAGGTGCTGCTAGTGCTCGGAGCTCGAGCTCATTAGGCATTAGGCATCGGGTATTGTTTCCATGTACACTGCAGTTTGGTGCGCAAGTCTCATTGGCTGCTGAGTGATACTGTATTTCGTGCAACTTTATGGTTCCTGATGCAGCTCGGAATTAAAATTTTGTTTTGTGGAGGTTCATTTGTTAATCTTACGATTCTAGTTAGCAAAATAAGTTACGGTTCGTGTTGCAGCTTGGAGCTCGAATTCATTGGATTCTGGCTGAGCATTCGTGATGTCCGTGCAGTGTTTAAATAGTTTATACAATAAATTTCTTGTTCGTTGTCAGCTTGGAACTCAGATTTTTATAATGTTTAGGTGTTGTTTTACGCAGTTTATGTAGTGTATTTCAATTTTTTTCATGCATTTGAGGATCATGTATTCTCTTCTATGTTTATAAAAGCTTTAACCTTTCATTTTTATATTTGTTACTGTGGAGTGCAGTATTTTCTTTTTAGGCCTTGCAAGTGCAAGATAAAGCCTTTCCTTTTTCGTTTTTTTTCTTCCAACTTTCCATTTCTAAGTGCATGGTTCTCATTCTGATGTTATATGAAAATAAATTCTAAACTTGAATAATGAATGCAATCATAAAATAATTATTTGTATCTCAATTCTAAATTCGAAATTTAGTACTTAACCGAAAAATATGTTATATTTTGGTACAAGGTAATATTTTTAATTATCAAAATATGCTAAAATCCATCCAAATCATCATATTTTTTAGATAGTTAGATTATTTAATATTTTATCTTAGATACAATAGCAGATATCGTACAATTTCTTATTTTATTTTGAATAATTGTAATTAGTGTCTGGAAACTAACTTCAGTACAGATATGCATGCAGTGTGTATTAGAGTATTACACACTTACAGCGTATATAGAACTTAATGAATTAATATCTCATTCGTCAAATACTTTTGATCTGTAAATTTTAGAAACTTCCTGACACATTTACAAATTTTAGGAAGTTTCATCACTAATTTAAAAGTTTCAGAAACCGGAGGGGCTGAAACTGAAATTTTAATATTTTGGAGGCTATATTAAAATGTTGAATGAAAGTTTGTGCACTAAACTGTAACTTAGGATTTGGGCTTTGTGTTCTGCATAATAAAAGAAAGGCTTCACAAAGAAACATGGGTTCATGGATAATTTTTTTTGATTGAAACAGAACAAGTATAGTATTTTGAGAGATATGATCAGGGTTGTTCTTAGAAAGGGTGGCTCTGATACTAAATATTACGGAAGTCTGGTTAAACTTGGAATAATTACTGGAGCTTAGTTTCCAATGTAAAAATATTAAAGATACTTCGACAGTTTCTCAACTTGGCTTCCAAAAATTGTTTCAGGCATCCTTTGTCCGACATTAACGTTCTTCCTTTGCTTGGAACCTGCATCATTTGATCGATGATAATAATAACAAAGCTGAAATAACATCGTTTAGCACCGGTGTCTTCTTATGCCAAATTCGTCTTCAACTTTCAGGTGATTCTAGTAAAGACAGAGAAGGAAAGTTGATAACTTCTGATATCGTACTCACTGACTCACATCTTACCGATTCTACTCCAGCCAGCCCTATTTTTTATCAAGGCCAATTTGCTACAAGAATTTGACCCCCGAGTCACTTTAGAGAATCTCTATCTCAGATTTTGCATTGCAATCTACTTCGTCTGGAATCTTTGTTTCAATTTATTTTCTTGTACAGTTATAACAAATGGAGTGCGAGCTTGTACTGTTTAAACATCTGAAATGTTTTATGACCGCTCTTTTTCATGCAAATTCTACAAATTTTAGAAAGGTTTAAATATTAACGTTGTAGTGTTTAACTGTGTCCGATGTTGGTGATGAATGATGATTGGATAGTAGAAGACAATGCAATGGTTTCGATATGGGAATCGAGTTGTGAGGGACAGATCTTTACAGAAACACAAATCTCTATTTTAAGTTCCTTAATCAGCGCTGAAAGTAAAAGCATCTACTCAGTCTTACAGTGCTACCACACCACATAGTTATCTGATTGCTTTTCGCCTCTTCAAACAAGACAATCTTCAAATGTTCAAAACCGACTTCTTTTGTCAAGGCAAAAATGTAGAGCAACAAAGAGGATTATGTTGTAAACTGTAAAGTGATTGTCAAATAAAGTTAGGTGTGATTGACATTTATGTCAAATATGAAATAGTAAGGCTAGTGTTTAGGTAGAAGAAATTGCAGCCAACATGTTCCCTCTACTTTGCTATAAATATCCTGCATCTGTGAATGAAAATCTGGCATCGAGCAGTTTCATCTCTTTCTTTGCTCTCTCTCTCTCAGCTTCTTTACGGCTATTATATCTAGTACTTTATAACACGTTATCAGCATGAAGCCCTGCCAGAACTGAGAAAGGTATACTTATATATATATATATATATATATATATATATATATATATATATATATATATATATATATATATATATATATATATAGGCACGTTCCACAGCCCCCGTTGGATATCCCCTGATCCCGTACGGGCGTCCGCCATGAAACATGGAGGGCGTATACCTATAAAAATTAAATTAAAAATAGAAAAATAATCATATTGAGTTGACATTCATCCCAAAATTAGTGACCACCACTATTTGAGTGTGTATGAATTTTAAATTCGAATTTAAACTTTTCTTCGTTTTTAATTAATTTCATAATATATTTCACAAACTAAATAAAAATTATTAAAAATAAAGAAAATAGAAAAATAGTGATATTGAGTTGACATTCATCCTAAAATTAGTGACTACCACTAATTGAGTGTGTATGAATTTTTAATTCAAATTTATTGTTTTCTTCCTTTTTAACTAATTTTATATTATATATCATAAACTAGTTAAAAATTATTGAAAAATCAAGAAAATAGGAAAATAGTGATATTGAGTTGACATTCATCCTAAAATTAGTGAGTACCACTAGTTGAGCGTGTATGAATTTTCAATTCGAGTTTAAACTTTTCTTCATTTTAAATTAATTTCATAATATATTTCACAAACTAAATAAAAATTATTAAAAAATATATAAAATAGAAAAATATTGATATTGAGTTGATATTTATTAATTTTTTTAATTTATTTTAAATAATGATTATCATAAGAAAAGTAAAATCTCTATTTAAAAAAAATAAATAATGAAAATATTTTGGGATGTAGTGCTGACGCCCTCCATGTTTCATGGTGGACGCCCTCCATGTTTCATGGTGCATTTTGTCTTTTTGAAACTGCACAATTTTTTCAGCTTCTTTGTTCATCTTTGGAAAAATAAGGTTAGAATTTTCATGGCTCTTATTTATTTAATTATGATTCTAACTCTTCTAGTGATCATGACGACTTTAATTATGTAACTCTCGTTCGAAGTAAAAGAGTTTATCGTAAACTTTTTGATGAAAATGGTGTTGAAATTCATGAAACAATAGATGTTGATGATGTTGGTAAAAAAATTGGTGATACTTCCAATTTGTAGGGGAAAGAAAAATAATTATTGATAGTGATGAAGATGTTAATATTAGAAAAAAGGATGATATTGATGGTCATGACAATGATAAAGATAATATTGGAGAAGAAAATATTGGATCTTTTCATGACAATGATAAAGCTAATATTGGAGAAGAAAATATTTGATCTTTTCATGACAATGATAAAGCTAATATTGGAGAAGAAAATATTGGATCTTTTTTTGCAAATATGAATGATGAAGTGCCTTGTGTTGGTATGCAATTTGATTCTTTACAAGAAGCGGAATTATTTTATAAAAATTATGCTCGTAATGTGGGGTTTGAGATAATTATTAGGAGCACTCATAAAAATTTAAAATAAATTCAAAATTTATAAATGCAATTCGTTTATTTAGTGATATTCAAAATGTAATTATTAATATTTAAAACATAATTTTGCAATCATAATCTTTCAATCATTAATATTTTTTTCTTATTAAAACATAATCGTGTAATTATTAATATATACCCAAAAATATTAAACCATATCTTTCAGTCACTAATAAAAATACATAATAGAAATCAGTATAAAATGAATAATTATCTTTAGATTTTTAGCAAAAAAATCAGAACCGTTAGATCTTGATTAAATATTTTATATGATTAATTTACTTTAATAAGCATTCAAGATTGGATTGTTGTTTCTATTTTTTAAAAAATACTTCTCGATGATCCAACCGCACGTATGTCAATATATTTCTAATTTAGTGATATTCCCAAGTTTTTAAAAAATAATAAGTTTATTTGAATGGTAAAAGTGGTAGTCAACTATCGATTTGACTGGTACTACTAACTAGTGCTTTGTCCCGGATTGTTGTTTCTATTTTTTAAAAAATACTTATCGACGATCCAACCGCACATATGTCAATATATGTCTAATTTAGTGATATTCCCATGTTTTTAAAAAATAATAAGTTTATTTGGATGGTAAAAGTGGTAGTCAACTATCGATTTGACCAGTAGTGCTAACTAGTGCTTTGTCAAGGATTGTTGTTTCTATTTTTAGAAAAATACTCATCGACGATCCAATCGTACGGATGTCAAAATATATCTAAGTTAGTGATATTCCCAAATTTTCAAAAAATAAAAAATTAATTTTGTCGGGGATCTTAGCAGATCACTACTACTCTAACTAGTACTTGTAACTAGTGCTTTGTCACGAATTGTTGTTTCTATTTTTAAAAATACTCGTCGACGATCCAACCGTACGGATGTCAAGATATATCTAAGTTAGTGATATTCCCAAATTTTCAAAAAATAAAAAATTAACTTTGTTGGGGATCTTAGCAGATCACTACTATTCTAACTAGTACTTGTAACTACTGCTTTGTCACGGATTGTTGTTATTATTTTTTTAAAAATACTTCTCGAAGATCCAACCGTACGGATGTCAAGATATATCTAAGTTAGTGATATTCCCAAATTTTCAAAAAATAAAAAATTAATTTGGTTGGGGATCTTAGTAGATCACTACTATTCTAACTAGTACTTGTAACTAGTGCTTTGTCACGGATTGTTGTTATTATTTTTTAAAAAATACTTCTCGATGATCCAACCGTACGGATGTCAAGATATATCTAAGTTAGTGATATTCCCTAATTTTCAAAAAATAAAAAATTAATTTGGTTGGGGATCTTAGTAGATCACTACTATTCTAACTAGTACTTGTAACTAGTGCTTTGTCACGGATTGTTATTATTATTTTCCAGAAGAGCTCCTTCTGGAAAAGATTAGCATGCTAAGGCAAAAATCCAGAATTAGTTGGTTGAAGGAAGGTGATAGAAACTCTAAATTTTTCCACCAATCAATTCAAAGAAAGAGGGCTCGGAATAGAATTCGTGAACTTTCTTGGATGGGGGAGTTGTTGAAGGAACCTGCTGCAATCAAGGAGTCTACCAGATCTCATTATCAAGATATTTTCAAATCTAGAAGTCAGTTTTGTGTCTTTAGTGTTAAAGGTTTTATGGGCAAAAAACTTGATCTTATGGATGCATAGACTTTAGAAAGGGACTTCACTGTAAAGGAAGTGGAACTGGCTATTTCTCAATGCAGCTCAGATAACGCCCTAGGACCAGATGGTATGAATGCAGGAGCCTTAAAATTTTTATGGAAACATATTCAAGGTGAAATGATGGAGTTTATCAACAACTTCATGAGGAAAGGGTAGATACCTCCAAGAATGAACTCCTCTTTCATTTCTTTGATTCCTAAGTTAGTGATATTCCCAAATTTTCAAAAAATAAAAAATTAACTTTGTTGGGGATCTTAGCAGATCACTACTATTCTAACTAGTACTTGTAACTACTGCTTTGTCACGGATTGTTGTTATTATTTTTTAAAAAATACTTCTCGAAGATCCAACCGTACGGATGTCAAGATATATCTAAGTTAGTGATATTCCCAAATTTTCAAAAAATAAAAAATTAATTTGGTTGGGGATCTTAGTAGATCACTACTATTCTAACTAGTACTTATAACTAGTGCTTTGTCACGGATTGTTGTTATTATTTTTTAAAAAATACTTCTCGATGATCCAACCGTACGGATGTCAAGATATATCTAAGTTAGTGATATTCCCTAATTTTCAAAAAATAAAAAATTAACTTTGTTGGGGATCTTAGCAGATCACTACTATTCTAACTAGTACTTGTAACTACTGCTTTGTCACGGATTGTTGTTATTATTTTTTTAAAAATACTTCTCGAAGATCCAACCGCCCGGATGTCAAGATATATCTAAGTTAGTGATATTCCGAAATTTTCAAAAAATAAAAAATTAATTTGGTTGGGGATCTTAGTAGATCACTACTATTCTAACTAGTACTTGTAACTAGTGCTTTGTCACGGATTGTTGTTATTATTTTTTAAAAAATACTTCTCGAAGATCAAACCGTACGGATGTCAATATATATCTAAGTTAGTGATTGTTGTGGAATAAAAACTAGGTTACTAGTATTGCGGCTAGGGTTTGTGTATTTAATGCAAAGGTGTGTAAGCTTCGTGCTTTAATGGCTGCTCTCGTGCTCGTGGCTGAATCTGCCTTCACAAGATGCCTACGTACTTTGATGAATATTAAAGATCAAGCCAAAAAACGTAGTTCTGAGAATGAGGGGTCAGGCCCTTTATATAGGCTGTAGGAGCCTTAGAATTATGGTAGAAGTCAGAGACTTGGTGGACAAGTCTTCCTCAAGGAAGGTTCCAGATCTATTCCTTGTAGGAATCAGTTTCCATATCGAATTGGATGTCTTGGTGGCTAAGTCTGATGAAGATAATATCCTTATCCAACTCTTATTGCTGAGCTGTTTGTTTCCCTCAATATTAATTACAAAATTAATATTAATATAGGGATTCTGACCTCATTAATGGGCCCCACGTTTGGACCATGCTGGGTCTATTTAATGCCATATTAAATGTGTCTTTAGGGCTTATTTTCAGCCTATATCATTTGCCCCCCAACTTCTAGGAAAACTGATCAGGTTTTCCTCGAAGTTTTAACATCCTTTCCGAGACTTGGGTCAGGGTTTATTGCTTGTTGTACACTAGTGTTTCACGAATACTGTCTTAATGTAAAGTGTGGAGCGACCTACACATTTACGACGTTTGACTTTATTCGAAGCTAATAGTATTTACGTCTTACTGGGAATTATAGATAATTTCCTTGCGTTCTTTATGTACCCACAGGTATTTTACTATTTTTGGATATTTTACCAAAAATAATTAATGGTACTTTTCAAGCATAAAATAATTTGTCTGTTCCCAATCATCATTGGCTTGTTTTCAGAATTTTTAAAGGATTTTCTTTCATTAATTTCAGAAAGATATCCTGCCAAAAATGAAGCATCCTAGGCGTGGGTACCCCCGCCAAGGAGACACTTTCCTTAGGCACGCCTAGGAAGTTTGGTCTCCTGGGCGTGGGTGTACCTTCGTCCCTCATAAACCATCCTGGGCGTGGGTACCCCCGCCAAGGGGACACCTTCCTTAGGCACGCCTAGGAGGTTTGGTCTCCTGGGCGTGGGTATGCCCTCGTCCCTCAAAAACCAACTTGGGCGTGGGTACCCCCGCCAAGGAGACACCTTCCTTAGGCACGCCTAGGAGGTTTGGTCTCCTGGGCGTGGGTATACCCTCGTCCCTCAAAAACCAACTTGGGCGTGGGTACCCCCGCTAAGGAGTCACCTTCCTTAGGCACGCCTAGGAGGTTTGGTCTCCTGGGCGTGGGTATACCCTTGTCCCTAAAAAACCAACTTGGGCGTGGGTACCCCCGCCAAGGAGTCACCTTTCTTAGGCACGCCTAGGAGGTTTGGTCTCCTGGGCGTGGGTATACCCTTGTTTGTGAAAAATCAACCTGAGCGTGGGTACCCCCGCCAAGGAGACACCTTCCTTAGGCACGCCTAGGAGGTTTGGTCTCCTGGGCGTGGGTATACCTTTGTTTGTAAAAAACGAGCCTGGGCGTGGGCATCCCCGCCTAGAAGATATTTTGCGAACCAACGCCTAGGAGTTTTATCCTTCTGGGCGCGGCATTTTTAATTGGGCCTCCTGCCTTTAAACTCCGACAGACTTTTATCCTATTTTCTAAAAATGTCATAGAACTTTCTAGAATTTTGTAAAATTAATTAAAAATTCGAATTTCATGGGCTTCCCGCCTATTCAAAGGCCCAGTCACCTGTTGACAGCCCATTTACTTACTATAACCGGTTGAGTGACCGACCGTGAACTCTATAAAAGAGTGGTGTGCGTTCCTCATTTCACATCTCATTTTTCTGCAAGAATTTTCTCTCAACATCCCACAAATACTTTCCAAAAAGCTCTGCTAGGGTTCTGTCGTGAGGCAATTTCTGGCACCTTTCCACCGCCCTATTCCCCAGTTTCCGTTTGAAGATCGTTGAATCTTCATCTTCTCCAACTTTTTCTTTCAATTTTTCTAGGTTCAAGCTTACAAAGGAAGCGCTTCAATGGAGGATTCCAGTTCTTCAGGCCAGTCTCAACTCGCTCATACCTCTACCACTGCTCCAAGGCTTTCAAGGGGTAAGAACCCTAAAACATCTCTTGTCCATGCCAGTGTTTTTTCCCTTAGAGATCTTTTAAACGAATTTGGTCAAGCTTTTCCCAATATGCTTCACTTAGATGCTTACGAGTATAAATCAAAATACAAACAGCGGAGGGTAGATATTTTAGCCCAACTTTTTCGTATTAATGGGCCTTATAGGGCGGTTGTTCCGGCCCCAAACGAAAGGGCTTGTCACCCAAAGCCTGGGGCAATTAGGGTTTACAAAGAAACTTTCTATGCTGGTTTCTGCCTTCCACCTCCTCCTTTTGTTTGCCGTCTTTTAGCTGAAGCCAGGGTTTGTCCAACCCAAGTTATGCCAAATGCATGGCGTTTTATTTATTGTTTCATGGTCCAGTGTAAGAAACATGGGCTTGAGCCCAGTATTTCTGTCTTTCGTTATTTATTCAAGTTTGTCAATTCTTCTGACAACTCGGGTTGGGTCAAAATCCAACATCGTTCTCTAGCCCGTTCTTGTTTCGTTTCGGATTCCGCTCCTGATTCCCTTCCTGATTGGAAGAGGGAGTGGTTTTATGTCTTTTTGGATGGGGATGATTGGGACAACTATTTTCGGCCCAATTTCTGCAGAGCCGTTGATGGGCCTGTCAGGAGTATAAAATTGGGTGTGGAAGAAGATGCTGCCATAGCTTTGTTAACATCTGATAATTTGCATCAATGTGCAAATTTGATTTCTGAAGATTCGTTGCAGGCCCATGGGCTAAGCGATTTGGGCCCTGAGGGTAATTAACTTGAAATCCTCACCTCTTACCTTATTAAAATTTTATGCTAGATATAATTTTCTGACATTTTGTAATCATTTTGCAGCCAAAGCTGCCCTGGGAGCAATTTTCAAGCAGAGGGAGGCTGCTGCTGCTGCTAGGGTAGTAACAGAAAACCCTAGGGCCAAAAGGGCCAGGACTGATGATGCTTCTCCTGCAGTGGAGCACGTTCCTGGCTTTCTTCAAGAAAATCCAGTTCCCATTGATGAAGACCTCACTCCTTTCACAGTGGGATGGGGTTTATGCAATAGGGACACAACTGTGGGCGACTCTAGGGCCGCAGCTGAGTGGTCTAGGAGCGTGGTTACTCCACGAGATAGGGTCCACATTGTGGAGTCTTCTGATGATCTGCAGATTGAGCTTCTTGGGGCCCAAGCTGTTGCTTCGGTAATTTCTTCTTCAATTCCTTAATTTAATTGTATTTCCGTTTCCCTTATTCACTTGTTTTCTTTGCAGATGAACGCCTACCTTCAGGCCGCCGTTCATAATCTGAAGGAGGTACGTGCTGACAAGACTTTAGCTGAGAGGGACAGAGATAGATACTTTGCCTCCTCTGAGGCAAACTTTGCTCGTTTTAGGGAGGTGGAGAAGGAGCTGGCAGCTGAGAAGGAGAGGAACAGGAAGCTGCAGCTGGAGGTGCAGTAGAACAGGGAACACATCATAGCTGACTACAAGGCTTCTAAGGACTTTCAAGATGTCCTGAATGCCGAGTATGATGCGAATTTTCCAGGTACCTTTAAGGAGTGCTGGGAGGAGATCATCGAGGAGCTGAGTGGGAAGATTGAGGGGGTGTCCCTGGAGAGGTTCCCGGTTCCTGCTATCCCTGGAGTGCTGCTATGGAGGTTGCTACAGAGGCAGCTGTGGATGGGGACTTTCAGCCCACTCAGGATCCACCTTCTTCTCCTGGTGTAGAGGCAGCAGATCCTCCTCTTACCCAAGGAGATGTTGTAGTTGATGACTTAGATGTGTAGATGGCCCTGCGTGGCTTATTTCTGCTTTATATCTTTATTTATTCTGAACTTTTGCCCTTCGGGGTTTATGACTTAACTTATCTATGCAGTTAGTTTCTTTTGCTTCCATATTCTTGTTTTTGCTTATAGTTTGTTGCGCTCTTATACTTGGCCCCTTGGCTTATACTATACTCACAAATTTATACATTGTTCGTCTTTTATAACAAAACGAAAAAAGTAATCTAATGGAAGCAAAAACAAACTTTATTGATAAGCTAACATAATGTCAATAGAATGGGTTCAACCCTTACATAGATAATCTACTTTCTATTCTGAGCTTAATGGCTCTGGAATGGTTTCATTCGAACCTTATTCCTAATAAATAGACAAAAGTCCAAGCCTTTGTCGAAAGAACTTAAACATAATAAACTTTGAGGTTCACAGCATGCCAAGTTCGGGGCACCTCAACCCCATCCAAGGTTTCTAACTTGTAGGATCCTCGTCCTAACACCTTTTTGACTAGATACGGTCCTTCCCAGTTTGGTGCTAATTTTCCTTTCTGGCCTTTCTGGCCGACTCCTGAGGCTTCAATCTTCCTTAGAACCATGTCGCCTTGTCGAAAAAATCTTTCCTTAACTCTCTGGTTGTAATGAAAAGAGGCTCTTTTCTGATATTCAGTATTTCTAGCATTAGCTTCATCTCTAACCTCGTCGATTAAGTCAACGGCAAGTCTCATCCCTTCTTCATTAGTTTCTGGTTCATATGCCTCAACTCGAGGTGACGCTTGCATGATCACTAAAGGCACAACTGCCTCAGCTCCATAAGCCAGCAAAAATGGGGTTGCTCTAGTTGTCACCTTACAAGTAGTACGATATGCCCAAAGTATGGGCTGTAATTCATCTACCCAAGTGTTCCTAGAGCGTTCGACCCTCTTTTTCAGTCCATCAAGGATAATTCGATTAGCTACCTCAGCTTTCCCATTGGCTTGTGGATGTGCCACTGAGGTAAAACGGAGCTCAATCGCATTCTCTTCACAATACTTCTTGAACTCTTCATTATTGAACTGTGTCCCATTGTCTGTTACAAGGATTCATGGGATTCCATATCTGCAGATTATGTTCTCCCAAAAGAACTGGGCAACTTGTTTGGTGGTTATCTTGGCCAGAGGTTTAGCCTCAATCCACTTAGTGAAGTAATCAATGGCCACTATCAAGAACTTCCTTTGTGCTGAAGCCATGGGAAAGGGACCAAGTATATCCATCCCCCACATCGCAAATGGAATGGGAGAGTTAATTGAAGTTAACATCTCAGGCGGTTGCCTAACAATCGGAGCATGTTTTTGACATCTCTCACACCTCTTGACATAGTGTTGTGCATCAACCAACATCTCCGGCCAATAGAACCCTAAACGAATGATCTTATGATCTAGAGCTCTGCCCCCCAAGTGTTGCCCACAGATCCCTTCATGAACTTCCTCCAATGCTTCTCTTGCCTCTTGAGGCCTTAAACACTTCAAGTATGGGATGACGAACGACCTTTTGTATAGAATGCCCTCAATCAAAGTGTATCTCAATGCTCTTACTAAAAGTTTTCGTGCCTCCAAGGCATTGTCTGGGAGCCACCCGGTCTCAAGGTGTGCCTTGATAGGATCTATCCAAGAGCCCCCTATATCAATTGGTGCTACTAACTTTGAGTTAACGGTCGGGGCCTTCAAGACCTGAAAGTAGACACTCCCAGCATAATTTTCTATCTCGGAAGAAGCGAACTTAGACAAGGCATCGACCTTAATGTTTTCTTCTCTCGGAATGTGCTCAACATAGCACTCCTCAAACTGAGACATAACAGCCTTTACTACTCTCAGGTATTTCGCCATAGTCTCGTCCTTAGCCTCGAATTCACCATTTACTTGTGATACCACAAGCCTTGAATCTCCACAAACTTTGAGATTTTTGACCCTCATGATTCTAGCCAAACCCAAACCAGCTATTAATGCCTCATACTCCGCCTCATTGTTGGTAGTAGGAAAATCCAACTTTAAAGCATACTCAACTGTGAACCCATCGGGGCTTTGCAAAACCAAACCTGCACCACTAGATTTTGTTTTTGATGCTCCATCAAAATAGAGCACCCAATATTCCTTCAGATCAGGTGTAAGTCCCTCTTCTTTTTTCTCTTGCCCAGGGGTAGTCACTATCTCTTGCCCCCCGACTTCTTGGTTGTTAATAGTGCATTCAACCATGAAGTCAGCCAATGCCTGAGCCTTGATGGATGTCCGAGGCTTGTATGTGATATCAAACTCTCCTAACTCAATCGCCCACTTGATTAGCCTTCCACTGGCCTTAGGGCTATGCAATATGTTTCTCAACTGCTGGTTTGTCAGAACTTGAATTTTATGTGCCTGGAAGTAAGGCCGCAACTTCTTCGAAGCAGTTACTAATGCCAAAGCAAATTTTTCTATGGGTGAGTAATTCAACTCAGCCCCATGCAACACTTTGCTCACATAGTAGATAGGTTTCTGGACTTTCTCCTCTTCCCGAATAAGGACAGCACTTAGGGCTTGTTCAGATACCGCCAAGTATAGGTAAAGAGTCTCCCCAGGGCTTGGTTTGGTCAACAACGGGGCTTCAACCATGTACTTCTTCAGTTGTTCAAAGGCCTCTTGGCTCTCAGGTGTCCACTCAAAATTTTTCACCTTCTTCAATGCTTGAAAGAATGGCAAGCATTTGTCACCAGACTTGGAGACGAATCTTCCTAAAGCCGCTACCCGGCCTGTCAACTTCTGCACATCTCTTATAGAGCGTGGTGGTTCCATATCTAAGATCACCTTGATCTTGTCAGGGTTGGCCTCTGTGCCTCTCTTGGAAACCATCAGACCCAAAAATTTGCCTGATCCAATGCCAAAGGCACACTTGGCCGGATTCAACATCATTTTGTGGTGCCTCAGCACTTCGAACGCCTCTCTGAGGTGCTTAATGTGGTCTGCCTTGAACAGGCTCTTGACTAGCATGTCATCAACATAGACCTCCATGGTTTTTCTAATCAGATGGACGAATATCTTATTCACCAGTCGTTGGTAAGTAGCTCCTGCATTCTTTATACCAAATGCCATAACAAGAAAGCAGAATACACCAAAGTCAGTTATGAAAGATACTTTTGGGATGTCATCTTTATGCATCTTAATTTGATTGTAGCCGTTGAACCCATCCATGAAGCTCAACATCTCATGTCTTGCTGTGGCATCTATTAACATGTCTATCCTTGGTAAAGGGAAGCAATCCTTAGGGCATGTGTCATTCAAGTCGGTGAAGTCTATACACATCCTCCACTTACCGTTGGCTTTCTTGACCATCACAGGGTTAGCCAACCATTCCGAAAACTGAATCTCTTCAATAAACCCAGCTTCCAAGAGTTTGTCCACCTCTTGCTTAATGGCCTCTTGCCTTTCTGGAGCAAAATTCCTCTTCTTCTGCTTTATGGTCTTTCGCTTGGGATCAACATTCAATTTATGAGTTATGAGTTGGGGATCAATCCCTGGCATATCAGCCGCTGTCCAAGCAAACACATCATTATTTTCTTGTAAGAATGCTATCAATTTGCCCTTCAAGGGTTCCTTCAGAGAGGCTCCCACATAAGTAACTTTTCCAGGGTCGCCTAACTCTAGAGGTATGGGAACCAAGTCCTCTATTGGCCTTCCTCGGTGTTCATCATCACCACGGATATCCATGTCTTCGATCGGGAGTACCTGCCCCCGGTTCCATCAACTCTTAAAGCAGCTACATAGCAACTCCTGGCCATTTTCTGATCACCCTTTTGTTCTCCAACACCATTCCTGGTTGGAAACTTCACCTTCATGTGATAGGTAGAGGCAACAGCCTTGAACGCATGAAGCCCGGTCCTCCCCAAGATTGCATTGTACGTCGAGGTAGCCTTAATCACTAGAAAATTCAACATCTGGGTGGCTTCCTTAGGTTCTTGCCCTATTGCCATGGGTAGCTGAATGGTCCCTTCAACCTTGGACTCAACTCCATTAAACCCGTAGATAGGCATGTTAGTCAGGGTCAATTGAGAGTCAGTATACCCCATTTTCACAAAAGCGTCATGAAACAAGATATCAACAGAAGCTCCATTGTCTATCAGGACCCGCTTCACTTCTGAGTTTCCAATTACAGGAGTTATGACCAACGGGTCGTCATGGGGGAATTTCACCCCTTCAAGGTCTGAATCATCCAAACCAACTACTATCTCGGTCTTGGCACGCTTCGGGGCTTCTCCTACGATGTGCATTACTTCTCTGGCATAGGCCTTTCGAGAGTTCCGGGTAGTGCCGGCCGCTGTTGGTCCTCCCCAAATCATGTTGATTACTGGCCCTCGAGGCTGTGGGTTACGATCACGATCGTTATCCCTCCTATCATTGTCTCTTCTATCATAATCCCTTTTTTGGGTTCCACGATCTTCACCCTTGGTGAATTTGTTTAACTTTCCTTTCCTGATCAGAAATTCAATTTCATCCTTCAACTGTCTGCAGTCATCTGTATCATGTCCCACATCCCTGTGGAATCTACAATACAGATCTTTGTTTCTCTTTTCGGGGTCACCCCTAAGTGGCTTAGGCCACCGAAAGCCTTTATCCTTCTCAATATCCAACAAAATTTGACTCCTAGGAGCGTTCAGCCTTGCATAATCAGAAAACCTCGGTCCAAAACCCTTCTTTGGTGATGACTCTGAATCTTTGCCAGCTCGGGGATACTTGTCCCTAGCGTCGTACTCTTGCTCTGGCTTTCGTTTCTTTGAGTCATTAGAACCCTTGCCATTGCCTCCCGTGGTTTCCTTCTTCATGCTGTCCTCAGCCTTGATATATTTATCGGCTCTTCTCTGGAGCTCGGCCATGTTTTCAGGAGGGTGTTTTGCCAGAGACCTTTTAAAGAAGAGGTCAGTGGTTCCGTGTTCCAGGGCTACCATGGCCACCTTATTTTCCAGATCAGTGATATTCAACGTCTCTTTGGTAAATCGCTTGAGATAATCCCTCAAGTTCTCATTCTTTCCCTGCACCACATACATAAGGGATGCAGAACTTTTCTCATGAATTCTCCCACTAATGAATTGGCTAATAAAGGCAGCGCTCAACTCCTTAAAAGAGCCAATTGAGTTTGCAGGTAGGCGGCTATACCATCTTTGAGCCATGCCCGACAGAGTTTGAAGGAACGCCTTACACTTTAAGGCGTCACTAGCAGGCTGCAGAGAATGTCCTGACATGGTTTGCGGGATCGCCCGTTCCATCATAGGCCTTAATAGTCGGCATCTTAAACTTCCTTGAGATATGGGCATTCATCACCTCCTCAGTAAATGGAGGTGTAGGGTCTTCAGGGTCCCCAAGTGGCATTAGATCTTTGGGGTTGCTTCTGGGGGTCTCCACCCTCGTCGATTTTTCGGTTCGGGTATCAACCCTTCTTTGCCTCCTTGAAGATCTCTCCAAATTTATAATGGGAACCCTCTTCGCAGTTGGAGGAGGCTGGGTTCGATTCAATCTATCTTGTTCTCTTGCAATATCGTCCTCAAATTTTAAGATCTCAGCCTCATAAGCCTTGATTCTCTCAGCAGTTGTCAAGGGGAGTCCATCATAGATTCTTCGTGTCCTTCTTAGAGGTTCTTTGCTAGCACATCGCCTCCTAGGGGCTTCATCTCGATCATCATCCTCAGATGATGATGAATCATCAGTATAAGGACCAGAGTAGTCATCATATTTCTCGATCCCGGATCTGTAAGGCGTGACCGCTTGGTCCAGGTTCCCTTCGTCGAGGGGGATAATTAGGCAGCCCATACATCGGGTTGGTATTCAAAGGGAGATCCGTAGTATGGATCTGTACCCCCGGGGGTAGCGTGCGATCAACGTTACCAAGAGGAGAAACCACCATCTGAAGAGGGTTAGTTTCTTGGCCTTGATGGACAATCACCGGGAGGGTCCCCTCTACATGGGGAGTCGTCCCTGGGAGCTGAGTGGGTAGAGGTTGAATGACCGCCCCTGTTGATGGGAGTATTTGTCCTTCCTCAGTAGCGATAAGCGGATCAGAAGTGGCTGGTGGAGCAGAGTTAAGGGGTACGGCCTCAGTTGATGTTGTTCTTCGTGTTTGAACCATGGTTGATGTTGTTGTCCCACAGACGGCGCCAAATGTTGTGGAATAAAAACTAGATTACTAGTATTGTGGATAGGGTTTGTGTATTTAATGCAAAGGTGTGTGAGCTTCGTGCTTTAATGGCTGCTCTCGTGCTCGTGGCTGAATCTGCCTTCACAAGATGCCTACGTACTTTGATGAATATCAAAGATCAAGCCAAAAAACGTAGTTCTGAGAATGAGGGGTCAGGCCCTTTAAATAGGCTGTAGGAGCCTTAGAATTATGGTAGAAGTTAGAGACTTGGTGGACAAGTCTTCCTCAAGGAAGGTTCCAGATCTATTCCATGTAGGAATCAGTTTCCATATCGAATTGGATGCCTTGGTGGCTAAGTCTGATGGAGATAATATCCTTATCCAACTCTTATTGCTGAGCTGTTTATTTCCCTCAATATTAATTACGAAATTAATATTAAAATAGGGATTCTGACCTCATTAATGGGCCCCATGTTTGGACCATGCTGGGTCTAATTAATGCCATATTAAATGTGTCTTTAGGGCTTATTTTCAGCCCATATCAGTGATATTCCCAAATTTTCAAAAAATAAAAATTAATTTGGATGGTAAAAGTGGTAGTCAACTATCGATTTGACCAGTACTACTAACTTGTGCTTTGTCCCGGATTGTTGTTTCTATTTTTTAAAAAATACTTATCGATGATCCAACCGCACATATATCAATATATGTCTAATTTAGTGATATTCCCAAGTTTTTAAAAAATAATAAGTTTATTTGGATGGTAAAAGTGGTAGTCAACTATCGATTTGACCAGTACTGCTAACTAGTGCTTTGTCCCGGATTGTTGTTTCTATTTTTTAAAAAATACTTATCGATGATACAACCGCAAATATATCAATATATGTCTAATTTATTGATATTCCCAAGTTTTTAAAAAATAATAAGTTTATTTGGATGGTAAAAGTCGTAGTCAACTATCGATTTGACTAGTACTCCTAAATTAGTGAATCTAATGTAAAAATCTCAAAAATAAAAAATTAGTGAATCTAATGTAAAATTAATCACAGAATTAATGAGTATTAATATTTGAATTTTTATGAATTTTAATTCGAATTTTATCTTATTTTTCTATTTTTAATTTAATTTTCACAAGAATAAGGCCTCCATGTTTCATGGAGGACGCCCTCCATGAAACATGGCGGACGCCCTCCATGAAACATGGAGGGCGGGGGATATCCCCGGGGGCTCCTGATTGATCTCCATATATATATATATATATATATATATATGGCCGGAGCACCGCCTACTAATAACTAAAAATATATTGCAGGAGAAGCGCCTAATAAAACGGTACCATTTAATTTTGGGTAATACCGAAATAATGTGGGAATCTTTTAACTATATTGTCATTGATATATAAATTGTTGTTATATATTAACTGACCTTTATCTACACTGTTGTTAAAATGGCACCATTCATCGAAAGATATTATGGGAACATTTTTTATGATTATTATTTATCGTAAAATAATCTTTGTGCACGAACTAACTTATGCAGGATTTTCTACCTAAATATATTCATCAATTGGAGATAACCTGTATACGCAGACGTCCGTATGACGGGTGAAAATCCATTTGTTGTTCTATACATAGATCTGTTTATAATATCAATGATAATAATGACATATACATTTATTATTGCGTATCTGTTAACGCACCCGATTAACTAGGATTTATGTATATTTATATTGATAATTTAAGTTTAATAATTTGTGTGTTAAATTCAGATTTAGTATGACAAACCTTACAAGCTTATCGTTCGTTGCGTTGGATATTTCTGGAGAAAATTATTTGTCATGGGTACAAGATGTAAAACTACATCTTGGTTCAAAGAAATTAAGCGATACGATAAAGGCAGGAAATACAACCACGGCTGAAGAAAACTTTACCTCTATTATTTTTCTCCGACACCACCTGCATGAAGATTTAAAATCTGAATACCTAGAAGTCGAGGATCCTTATATTTTATGGGAAAATCTAAAAGATAGGTTTGACCACTAGAAACTAGTTTATCTGCCTGCAGCTGAAAATGATTTGGCTAATCTAAGACTTCAGGAATTTAAGAGTGTTCGGGAATATAATTCTGCTTTATTCAAGATAAGTTCTAGGCTCATTATATGCGGTGAGAAAGTTACGGAAAAAAGAAAAATCGATAAAACACTATCAACTTTTCACCCCAATAATATCAAATTAGCTGAGATGTATAGCGAGCGCAAATTCACCAAGTTCGGGGATCTTATATCAACTCTCCTTGTTGCTGAACAGAATCATGAATTGGTGATAAAGAATCATCAATCCCGTCCAACGGGATCTGCCCCTTTACCTGAAGTAAATAACATGTCATTCCAGCAGAATGTACGTGGAAAAGGGCATAGAGGTGGACGAGGCCAAGGTCGATACCGTGGACGAGGTCGAGGTCACGGGTACTTTCGTCCATATAATAGCTCTGGTCATCGGAAGTGGCAATCTGAACAGAGCAAAATAGAGGCACCACAGGGAGGGAAAATGGATAATACATGCCATAAGTGTGGAATGGAAAGACACTGGGCACGTAATTGTCATATCCCAAAACATTTTGTTGATCTATACCAATCATATCAAAACTCAAAAGGGAAAATGGTATAAACCAATTTCGCCAATAACCTATTTGATTCCCCAATAGTTACAACTGGAGGAATAAGCATTAATGGTCCGAATGAACCTAACGAAACTCCCATATGGGAGGCTGAAGATTAGTTTCATAAAACTACTATAATATTGTGTATTATCTTGTTTAAGCTATGTAGTGTGTTATGTTTTTCTATCAAATAAAAGTGTGATTCTTAATTACGCACAGAATGATTTCTGAGGATATATGCATTAATCCGTGCTTGAAGCGTGGTAGACCGATCGGTGCAAAAGATGTTGCACCACGAAAATGAAAAACAAAGAAAAATGCCCCTGAAGTGGCACATGCTCCAGAGGTAGCAAATACCCCTGAAGTGGTATTATCTCCTGAAGAGATTCTAATCCCTAAAGATGAGGGATTAAGTAATCATGAAATTTCAATAAATCATGCGCATGATATGAAATTACGGGATCGAAGTAAAGCCATAATTGATGATGTATTTGTGTATTCTGCGGCATTGGATGTCGATATAAATTCTAATCCTGAACCACAAAGTGTGGATGAATGCTGTCGAAGAAAAGACTGGCTAAAATGGAAAGACGCAATTCAAACATAATTAAATTCATTTCCTAAAAGAGAAGTATTTGGACCTGTTGTCCAACCACCAATTGGTGTGAACCCTGTTGAAAATAAATGGGTATTCATAAGAAAACGAAATGAAAAGAATGAGATAATGAGATACAAAGCCCGGCTTGTGGCTCAAGGGTTTTCTCAAAGACCTGGCATTGATTATCAAGAGACATACTCACCAGTAATGGATGGAATTAATTTTCGTTTCATATTAGGTATGGCATCTAATGAAAAACTAGAAACACATCTTATGGACGTCGTTACTGCATACCTATATGGTTCACTTGATAGTAAAATTTTTATGAAAATCCCAGAAGGGTTGAAAATGGATGAGTTCAAGAAACCTCGTCATATATACTCCATTAAACTTCAACGATCATTGTAGGGACTGAAATAATCTGGTCGTATGTGGTATAACAGACTTAGTCATTATTTACAAAAGAATGGGTATATTAGTAATCAGATTTGTCCATGTATTTTTATTAAGAAATCACAATCTGGTTTTGTGATCATTGCTGTATATGTGGATGATTTAAATCTTGTAGGAACAGCTACAGTGGTTGATGATGCTGTCATATATCTAAAGACAAAATTTGTAATGAAAGATCTTAGAAAGACAAAATATTGTCTCGGTATACAAGTCGAGCATTTATCATCAGGAATTTTCCTCCACCAATCCACGTATACAGAAAAAGTTTTGAGCAGATTTTACATTGATAAATCTCATCCTTTGACCACTCCAATGGTGGTTAGATCTTTAGAACCTGATAAAGATCCATTTCGACCACGAGAAGATGATGAAGATGTTCTTGGTCCTGAAATTCCATATCTTGGTGCAATTGGTGCAATTATGTATCTTGCGAATAATACAAGGCAAGATATTGCATTTGCTGTGAATTTATTGGCCAGGTTTAGCTCTGCTCCGATGGACAGACATTAGAATGGGGTCAAACATATATTCTGATATCTTCGTGGAACAGTTGATTGGATATGCAGATGCTGGATATCTTTCAGATCCTCATTTTGGCAAATCAAAAACTGGATATGTATTTATATATTGCAGCACAGCCATTTCCTGGAAATCCAAAAAGCAAACTACAGTGGCAACCTTATCAAATCACTCAGAACCAATTGCAATTCATGAAGCCAGTAGAGAATGTGTTTGGTTGTGGTCTATCATCAAGAATATTCAAGAATCATGTGGATTACTAGACATCACGAGAAGTCCCACTGTTATGTTTGAAGATAACACTGCATGTATTGATCAACTCAAAGAAGGTTATATCAAAGGAGACAGAATGAAGCACATTGATAAGTGGATTTTATATCCACTTGGAGCGTTCCATTTTGGCTTAAATTTATGTCTTGGTCTCGGGTTTTATTGTATTTTTGATGTGTTTCGTTTAGTTGTGCAGGGTTACGAATCGTTGGTTAGGTTTGGCGAATTTCGTGATTTTGGGTGGATTTCAAGAGTAGAATAACGAATGAAGTTTTCCATACAAATCTTGGGAGAGTTTGAGACCAAGTTTCATACAAATCTTAGGAGAGTTTTGAGTTCTAGGATCGAGGATGGCATTGCTCGAAGAAAGAACAAGAGAAATCAGCAAAAGAATGACGAAACGACGAAGAAAAACACTCCGGACAGCAGCAAGGGCGCGCCGTGGCCTAGCTGGCATGCTGCGGCGTGCGTGAACAGAAGTAATAGCGCGATGCGGCCGGGAGTTCACGCCGCGGCCTGGCGGAATTGCTGGAATTTCCGATTTTGCCTCCTAAAAACTCTATTATCTTTCCTGTTTCGATTTTAAGATGTAATTTTGGGTTTTTCTTGTTGGGCAAGACTTCTAGGGCCTATAAAAACACATTGTATCATTACTTAGAATAAACACAAAGGGAGAAGAAAGAGACTTGGAGAAGGATTTCCAACGCTCGTGACAAGCAACGGAGATCTAGATCTACATCTTTTCATCCTTCTATTAGTTGTTATTTTGGATTTGTTCTCTAAACATTATTATTCTAGTTTTATTATTATTCATACTTTGTTTATTATCATGGTTTCATCAGATCCCATGATGACGAGCGGTTCGATTATGAACTAATCTTTGTCATGGGATTCTAACGGATTTATCTATGTAGTTTAGTAGTTTGTTTGCTTTAAAGATTTATGTGTGATGAATTCTTGATATCCTTGTATGGTTGTGCTTATTCTTCTTGGATTCGTAGCTAACATCTAAGTTGTTTTGTTAATCTCTTGTGAAGCAGTGGATCTTGAGATTCAGAACTTGTCATGCTAGCATAGGTTCATGATTGTTATCAACGTGATTCGTAGTGTAAGATGAGAATACTTATACTACCCTATGTGATCTTAATGGATAACTTGTTCTTCAACCGTTATGTTTTCAAATCCTATAGAGATATAGGGTCTAAACATAATTAGTGTCTACCCATCTTCTATCTCTTTTGTGGATGTATTAGTAGTTTGGTATTCGTATACTGAGAGGTAGCCTATACTTGTTTCGTGTTTTCTGATCAGTTATCATAACCATCACATATTTTGATTAAAGGCATCAACTCTAAGCGAAGTATTTAATGAAGTTAGGATCCCATGTTTTCTCAAGCATAAGTAATTCAATTTCAATTCTCATTAGCTAATTAATTCTTAGTTTGCTAAATTGCTTTTTAGTTAATTTAAGTTAATCAAAACCCAACTTGTAAATTGTCTTAGCAGTGAATAAAAACCATACATTGTTGCATAGGTGCATTAACTGAATTGAAACCTAAACCAGATCTCTGTGGGAACGAACTTTACTTATTCATATATTACTTGTGACCACGTACGATTGCGTGTTTAATGCAAAAAAGTTTTTGGCGCCGCTGCCAGGGATCATCGGTGTTTTATTTTTAGTTATGTGCTTGTCATCAGTGGTCATTAGAGTTCACTGACTCAGATTTTTTTTTCTTACGTAGTTGTTTGTTTCTTGGTGTTTCAGGTACTTGAACGTGTTGCAGTGGTTAAGAGATTGGTGATCGAGTAGTAGCAAATACTAAGGCTTTGAAGGACTATTCTCAGCCAAAAATCAATGACATCCATTCTAGCATTGTCTGGCCAGCTATTGCAGCTAATACCTTTGAAATCAAGCCTAGCACAATTCAGATGGTACAAAATTCAGTTCAGTTTGGGGGTACTCCTACGGAGGATCCTAATATGCAGATCCAGGATTTCATCAAGATCTGCGACACCTTCAAGATCAATGGGGTGTCGGAAGATGCTATCAAATTTAGATTTTTTCCATTCTCTTTAAGGGATAAAGCTAAGAGCTGGTTACACTCTCTACCAGCCAGTTCCATTACCACATGGGAGGATCTTGCTCAGAAGTTTCTCAATAAATTCTTCCCCATGGCTAAAACAGCAGCAATCAGGAACGCTCTAACTCAGTTTTCACAGCAGTCTGGAGAATCTTTGTGCGAGGCTTGGGAGCGATATAAGGAGATGCTAAGGAAGTGTCCACATCATGGGATGCCTGATTGGATGGTGATTAACTGCTTTTATAATGGCTTGGGTGCACAGTCAAGACCCATGCTAGATGCAGCATCAGGTAGATAAGAGCTATGAGAAAGCTTATGAGTTGATTGAGATGATGGCTGCGAATGAATACCAGAATCCAACTCAGAGATTATCACAAGGAAAAATAGCAGGAATTCTGGAAGTTAATACAGTCACAGCTCTAGCAACTCAGCTAGAGGCACTTAATAAGAAATTGGATTCTATGAAAGCTTGGGGTGCCTCAAGTTTCTAGTGTTTGTGAGCTATGTGCGGGCGCACATGAGACGCATCAGTGTGCTATCTCTTCTGAATCAACACAGTTTTTGAGCAACTTTCAGCGACCTCCGCAGCCAGCTCCAGCCACCTATCATCCGAGCAATAGAAATCCTCCGAATTATAGTTGGAACAATTATCAGGGTGACATGCTACCATTCCAGCAACAAAATTAGCGATTTCAAGGTCAACAATTTGGAGCTCAGCCTTACAATCCTCAGATTTTCCAGCAGCAAGGGCAAAATTTTCGGTAACAGTATGCCCCTAGGCAATTTTCACCTCCGGGTTTTCAGCAACAACATTCATATGCTGGTTCTGGGCATTCCACTTCTGAAAAATCAGAACTAGAGGAGTTGAGATTGATGTGCAAAAGTCAAGCTGTCTCACTTAAGACCTTGGAAAATCAGATTGGTCAGATTGTAAGTGCCTTACTTAACAGACCGCAGGGAGTTCTTCCGAGTGACACAGAGGTAAAACCAGGAAAACAAGATGGCATGGAGCAGGTTAATGCCATAACACTCAGATCTGGAAAAGTCACGAATGATCAGAATTCAGCAATTGAGGATGAAGAAGAAATTCAAGATCAGGACCCTACCAAAAAAGAAGAACATTCGATTTTGTCAGAACATGTGGTGGATAGTGATGAAGAGGAAAAGTGTGTGTCACTAGGCTTGGCTAATCTCTGGGATTCTAAGGTGCTGATTGATGAGGTTGTTCCATGGTCGAATCTTGAGGATAGTGCAATTGAGTCTTTTCTTGAGAAAAATGTTTTGTTCGAGTATAATGGTAATAAAGATCTTCATGAGATATACAGGAATTTTACTTCTGATGAGATGTTAGAAGAATTGAAGGTCATTTGTTCTAAGCATGAAATTTAGCTTGAGGATAGTTCTTTTGATCCTAAGTCTTCTGTTAAGATGTCTGTTGGTGAACCACCCACTTCTGTTCCTAATCCGTCTATTTCCCCTCTTGATCAGTCTTTGGTAGTTAATAATGAAAATCATCATGTTGAAGAAGCCTCCAAACTCGAGCTTAAATCACCAGATCACTTGAGGTATGTATACTTGGGTCAATTATCTACTTTGCCTATTGTAATGGTTGCTAACTTGTCAGGTAGTGAAGAGAACAATGTTACTGACACTTTTGAGGAGCAAAGAAGGGTGAAACTTGTCATCAAGGATGCAGCACCGGAAAAGATAATTAAATGGCCATATAGAGATACGGTGTAGAAATTTTCAAGAGAAAAGCCATTGTCATGTCAAGCTAAAGACATTAAACAAAGGCGCTTCGTGGGAGGCAACCCACATGTTTCGACGATTAGGTATGTTTTATGCTATCCCTTGTATTACCTTTCAATTCAATGGGGACATTGAATACTTTAAGTTTGGGGGTGATTTGGGGATAGTTATTTTGTAGTTGTTATTTGTGTGTCATTATGTTCATATAGATATCATATGATGCATATTAATAGTAATTCATGCATGTTTCGTTCGTGTTATGTATGTTTGTTCATATAGGACATTCTGTTATTTTGTTTTCGTAAACCATGTGAGTCCATGATAGTTGCATTTGCATAGCATGCATATTTCATGATCCCTTAGGACGAGCTAATTCTGATTGGTAGGTAGATGTCTTATTGAGTGTGGTAATGATGTGTAGAGGGTTGATTTATAGTTCCTAGGAATTGACTTGCATGTTTCGGAAACAAAATTTTTACACAGTCTCATCGATTGCTTTTGGGCTAGGTTGAGGTCATGCTTGTTTAGTAGCTTTGAGATTGAATCATTGTTTATATTTAGAATGTTCGTTATTCCCTTGATAGCGTAGGAGCACTTAAGTCTAAGTTAGGGTGAAACCAGGAATTTCATGCTAGTTGTTGGCTAGGCGTCAAATGGCTAGTAGCCGGCTCATATTTATATGAGTAGTCTAAGGTTGGAATTGAGAATTCTCATTCCAGATTGCATATATATATGGAAAAAAATCAAAAAAAAATGAAAAAAAAAGAGTCAAAAGTTCAATTGTTAAATGTAGAATAAACCAGGGTGAGCTCTTTAATACTCGAGCAATTAAGTTCTAGGGGACTTTATGCCTAGTGACCTAAGGCTTTATAGTCTGGGATCCACTAACCTAACGCTCGCTACATGGGTATTATTGTATAAGCCTTTTGGGGTCTCATCCATTGCACGGTTAAATAAGCATGCTTGTATATGTTGTGTCATAGTTGTTGTTTAGTAATAAAGCATGGATTTCTGGCTAACTCAGATGAGGATGGAGGTGTTCATAGGTTATGAAGTGTTTACAGTCTATTCTATTTATAAACTTGTGATTGTCTTGGCGAAGAATATGTATGATTTTGATCTAGTTTTGGGAGTATTTCTGATGAGCATCGCACACACGCACGTTTCTGTCATGTATTGTTAGAGTACGGGGACTTAGTCGAGCTCTATTTGGATTTAGTTGCATTCTTTGAGATATTTGCTTTCTAGTTGGTTTTGGTTAGTTCGAGGGGGTCATTGCATTTTCATAGTAGTTGCATTCATGCATCGCATTGTTTTTGCATTGTTTAGTTAGATGGATTTTGTGGGTACATTCGCTATAGGCCCTCACGAGACCTTACTCGTCCACTAGGGCTACCTAGGGGTTTAAAGAGCTTGTTGCATATGCCAAATGCAACCGTGATCACCTACGGAAGTGGTACTAATTAGTTGTATATAGTTATATTTATGTATGCTTGAGGACAAGCATTGGTTTAAGTTTGGGGGTGTGATAAGTGGATTTTATATCCACTTGGAGCGTTCTATTTTAGCTTAAATTGATGTCTTGGTCTCGGGTTTTATTGTGTTTTTGATGTGTTTCGTTTAGTTGTGCAGGGTTACGAATCGTCGGTTAGGTTTGGCGAATTTCGTGATTTTGGGTGGATTTCAAGAGTAGAATAAAGAATGAAGTTTTCCATACAAATCTTGGGAGAGTTTAAGACCAAGTTTCAACAAATCTTAGAAGAGTTTTGAGTTCTAGGATCGAGGATGGCATTGCTCGAAGAAAGAACAAGAGAAATCAGCAAAAGAACGATGAAACAACGAAGAAAAACACTCCGGACAGCAGTAGGGGCGCGCCGCGGCCTAGCTGGTGCGCTGCGGCGTGCTTGAACAGAAGTAATAGCGCGCTGCGGCCTGGCGAAATTGCTGGAATTTCCGATTTTGCCTCCTAAAAACTCTATTATCTTTCCTATTTCGATTTTAAGATGTAATTTTGGGTTTTTCTTGTTGGGCAAGACTTCTAGGGCCTATAAAAACACATTGTATCATTGTAATTTGTATCATTACTTAAAATAAACACAGAGGGAGAAGAAAGAGACTTGGAGAAGGATTTCCAACGCTCGTGACAAGCAACGGAGATCTAGATCTACATCTTTTCATCCTTCTATTAGGCGTTATTTTGGATTTCAGATTTGTTCTCTAAACCTTATTATTCTAGTTTTATTATTATTCATACTTTGTTTATTATCATGGTTTCATCAGATCCCATGATGACGAGCGGTTTGATTATGAACTAATCGTTGTCATGGGATTCTAAAGGATTTATCTATGTAGTTTAGTAGTTTGTTTGCTTTTAAGATTTGTGTGTGATGAATTCTTGATATCCTTGTATGGTTGTGCTTATTCTTCTTGGATGCATAGCTAACATCTAAGTTGTTTTGTTAACTCTTGTGAAGCGAGAGTGGATCTTGAGATTTAGAACTTGCCATGCTAGCATATGTTCATGATTGTTATAAATGTGATTCGTGGTGTAAGATGAGAATACTTATACTGCCCTATGTGATCTTAATGGATAACTTGTTCTTCAACCGTTATGTTTTCAAATCCTATAGAGATATAGGGTCTAAACATAATTGGTGTCTACCCATCTTCTATCTCTTTTGTGGATGTATGAGTAGTTTGGTATTCGTATACTGAGAGGTAGCCTATACTTGTTTCGTGTTGTCTGATCAGTTATCATAACCATCACATACTTTGATTAAAGGCATCAACTTTAAGCGAAGTATTTAATGAAGTTAGGATCCCATGTTTTCTCTAGCATAAGTAATTCGATTTCAATTCTCATTAGCTAATTAATTCTTAGTTTGTTAAATTGCTTTTTAGTTAATATAAGTTAATCAAAACCAAACTTGTTAATTGTCTTAGCAGTGAATAAAAACCATACATTGTTGCATAGGTGCATTAACTGAATTGAAACCTAAACCAGATCTCTGTGGGAACGAACCTTACTTATTCATATATTACTTGTGACCACGTACGCTTGCGTGCTTAGTGCAAACACATATTTCACCAAAATTCTTCTACACTCATGAGCTACAAAAGAATGGTGAAATCGATGTACAACAAATTCGATCATGTGACAACCTTGCAGACTTATTCACAAAATCATTACCAAATTCAACATTCAGGAAACTGCGACATAACATTGGAATGCATCGACTCAAGGACCTGTTGCAACAAAACTTCAGTGAATAATTGGTTTTCTTCCAAGGGGAGACTACACTCTTTTTCCTTCATCAAAGTTTTTATCCCACTGGATTTTTCTTTGAAAAGGTTTTAACGAGGCAGTCTATGATCCGTACTAAAATGACAATCAAAGGGGAGTGTTGTAAAGTGATTGTCAAATAAAGTTAGGTGTGATTGCCATTTATGTCAAATATGAAATAGTAAGGCTAGTGTTTAGGTAGAAGAAATTGCAGCCAACATGTTCCCTCTACTTTGCTATAAATATCCTACATCTGTGAATGAAAATCTGGCACCGAGCATTTTCATCTATTTCTCTGTTCTCTCTCTCTCTCAATATATTAGTAGCTTCTTTACAGCTATTATATCTAGTACTTTATAACAGATTAAAGGTTAACAATGCTATTTCAACATAATCCTGTTAATCAAGTATATATATATATATATATATATATATATATATATATATATATATATATATATATATATATATATATATATATATATTCCTTTTTGGTTCTTCTAAAATATAAATATAAAATCGAAGGTTTGACGATAACAAACATAAATTTATAACTGCTACAGCTATACTTAGTTAATTAGCTGCTTTCAGTCTATCACGATTCATGACACCACAATAAGATTTCACTCACAGTCACTTTTTTCATAAAGGAAACTAAAAACTAAAAATAAAGACCTCTTTCTTTAAGACGCTATCTTTAAGACGCTAGTGAACACGGAGACCAACACCCCTTCAGCAGCAACATATTTCCGTTCATTAAGAAGGGTAGTTTATTCATATTCTTCATTTTTTTATTTTTTTTTGCAAAATCAGATTCTTCATTTTTTTTTTACTTTCTTCCCTTCCATCCTTGCATCTTTTTAACTTCCGAAGTACTAAAATAGTATCAGAACGCGGTTGTTCTTATTTTGGATTTTCTCACGGCTCCACAGTCTTGCTTTGAAAGTGTAATAGAGTTTAAGAAATCAGAGGAAGTGTAACATACATAGATCCGCACACTTAGAGACCGTTTGGCTAAACTTAAAATTATTACTTATGACTTAAAGTCGCTTAAAGTGATAATTGAAAAGTAACAATTTTAAATCAATATCTGTTTGGATAATTTTATATTATGAGTGACTTATGAATAATTAAAAATGGAAACATAAAAATAAATTTGATAAATTATCTATTTGAATGATAATATTAACTTTAATCAAATAAAATCCTCCTACCAACTTTTTTGACTTATTACACAAACAACAGATATTTTTTGACTTAAAGTAAAAAATGGCATTAACCTCTGCTTAAAGCCCTTGACAAACGGGCTCTTAGTTTAAAAAATCAGAGGAAATGTAACATACATGTATAGGTAAACACTCTTATCGCATAGATGAAGATTTCATCTTTCTGTAGTTAACATTCCCCACCCCCATCCCCACCCTTACCCCCACCCTTAAAGAAACTTCTGTAAGTCTAGAACTGATTGCACCTTGTTTCATAAAAATTCCAGCACAGTACAAGGAAATACATTTTTTTTTACAAAAATCCACCAATGTACTGTTGTTAGTTAAGACTTAAGAGTGTTCCACCATCTTTATTTGCTCACATGTATATCTTGGTTAATAAGTTTACAGTTCGGAAACATTATCTCCCGGGACAAGGTATGTCGATGATTAACCCCTCCTTGACTCCTTCTGGTCTATGTTTCTGATACACGCAATAGGGCCACACAAGATTCACCCAGCAAGAGAATCATTTCTAAACCATGCTGGATGGAAGATTACATTCTCTAGTATCATCTAATATATTGTTTGATTTCTTTCTGTTCAGAGTGCAGATTATAATTGATCTGTTTCCAATAATGTTAACTTTATTTAGGAAATATGTTAGATTAGTTCTGATTTGTAACATTAGACACCTATTTAAGGTGCTGATTGCTATGAATTAAAAGATAGAACCTTAATAAAAATCTTCTAAATTTTCTGGAGTTGCTCACGCTCGAAGTGAGTAACCTGTATCATTTGGTGCTTTCATTGAGTTCTCATGGTTGATGGTATGCAAACCAGGTACAAAACCTTGGAAGATGTTGTCCAACAACTTCGTGTTTTCGACTCAGAACAATCCAAATCCTTCATCGATATCTCAAATCTTATTAAACTTCAACAAACATCTCTCACCGAAATTATTAATCGCCTGAATCATATCGAAAAACAAACAAATTCTAAAGATCAAACTTTTATCTCCTCGTCATCTTCATCTACACCAATTATTCATCCAATAAAATGTGAGATTTCATCATTTGACGATTCAAACCCATTAGATTGGATTTTCCAGGCAGAGAGGTATTTTAGTTATCATAAAACCTCTGATGCAAACCGTATTGATCTCGCATCTTTCACTATGAAAGGCCAAGCACTCAGTTGGTTCCAATGGATGCATAAGAATAAATAACCCTCAAGTTGGAATCATCTTGTCAAAGCAATTGAAAATCGTTTTGGTCCATCCACGTTTCAAAATGCCAAAGCCACACTATTTAAACTTACACAGACATCATCAGTAGCCGATTATCAAGCCTCTTTCGAAACCACTTGTAATTGAATGACTGTCCTTTATGATGAATCTATTCTTAATTGTTTTATTTCAGGACTTACCCCAAAAATACAAAGAGAGCTAGCGACTCTTAAACTTGTCACAATTTCAGATGCCATTTCCCTTGCCAAATTTGTTGAAGATAAACTAAATGACGGTTGCAAGGAGACTTTCAAAACCTCACAAAATCCTGTTACTAGAGTTACCTCATCAAGCACAATCCTCCAAACCTCTTCTTCCCACACCGCAAGCCACAACCCCACATAAATTGCCCATCAAACGCCTATCTCCTACTGAAATGGATGCACGTCCTGCGAAGGGACTTTTTTTTAATTGTGATGAAAAATTTCATCGGGATCATCGCTGCAAGTCTCCACCCTTTCTGCTTCTTCTCACCTCAGATACAGAAGACAATGATCATGTGGACTTCACAATAACAAATGTTTCAGTAACAGATGCTTCAAATACAAATCTCCTCCCAGTCCTTATAAATTTTGATGCCTCCCCAGATATCTCACTTTATGCTTTTTATGGACACTGTAATCCATCTACCCTTCACCTACAAGCATCAATTTACAACACCACTCTTCATGCTCTTGTTGACTCTGGTAGCACACATAATTTTCTGCACCCGAAAATAGCTAATCTCCTACAGTTTCCAACTAAGGTTGCCCCTCCTGTTCATGTTACAGTAGGCAATGGTTGCGCACTCCAATCACAAGGGTTCTGTCCAGCAGTTCCGCTTCTTATTCAATCCCATGTCTTTGAGGTCAATTTTTATCTTCTTCCATTCACAAGAGCTGGTGCAATTCTAGGAATTCAATGGTTACAAACTCTTGGTACTGTAACTACAAATTATAAGACCCTTACTATGTTTTTTTGTCCTGCTCATATGCCCATTACTTTGAAAGGCCATCATCCACCATCCATCTCTGAAATTAGTCTTCATTCTTTAAAATCAGATTATTCTGCTCAAAAAATTTCAGAATGTTTTCTCCTCCAAACAAAACCTGTTCTGAACTCCGTTGACTCCAATCCCCAACCATCTGTATCTCCATTTACTCCAAAGGAAATTCATACTCTACTAGACCAATATTCTGCGGTATTTTCCACACCACACAGCCTGCCCCCCTTCACGACCACAAGATCATAGGATCCCCTTCTTTCAAATAGTCACCCGGTTAATGTAAAACCTTATCATTATCCGTACTTCCAAAAATCAGAAATGGAGTCCTTAGTACACGACATGCTTAGTGACAAAATTATTCAACCGAGTACTAGTCCTTTCTCTTCCCCAGTTCTTTTGGTGAAAAAGAAAGATGGTTCATGGTGATTTTGTGTTGATTATCGTGCTCTAAATGCCCTCACAGTCAAAGATCGATTCCCAATCCCTACTATTGATGAGTTGCTTGATGAACTACATGGATCTATATTATTCTCGAAAATCGATTTGCGAGCAGGCTATTTTCAAATTCGAGTACACCCTGAGGACACACATAAAACTGCATTTCGTACCCATGATGGCCACTATGAATTTCTTATGATGCCGTTTGGCTTGTCAAATGCACCATCTACATTCCAGGCAACTATGAATGACTTGTTCAGGCCATTTCTGCGAAAATTTGTATTAGTATTTTTTGATGATATTTTGGATTACTCCTCATCTTGGGAAGATCATATTGCTCATCTGAGACAAGTCCTACAACAGCTCCAAGATGAACAATTTTTTGCAAAATTATCCAAGTGTACCTTTGGTAAGTCTGAAACTGAGTATTTCTACTTCAGGTGTTAGGGTGGATACTCAAAAAATTGAAGCTATGATCTCCTGGCCTATCCCAACCTCTGTGTCTGCATTGCGAGGTTTTCTAGGCCTTACCGGCTATTACAGAAGATTTATTTGTCATTATGCATCTATTTTTGCACCACTAACCGATCTTCTCCGCTATGATAAATTTTCTTGGAATCCAACAGCACAAAAAGCCTTTGAGGATCTTAAGGTAGCCATGACAACTGTTCCGGTACTTTTATTACCTAATTTTGAATTATCATTTACTGTTTCTACTGATGCATCGGCTAGTGCAGTAGGTGCTGTCTTGTCTCAATCTTCTCATCTGATAGAATTTTGTAGTAAACGTTTGGGTTCACGTTTACAAGCTGCCTCCACTTATGTTGGAGAGATGTATGCTATTACTGAAGCAGTGCACAAATGGAGGCAATTCCTTCTTGGTCGCCATTTTGTTATTGAAACTAATCATCGCAGCTTACGTGACTTGTTATTTCAAACTATTCAAACACCGGAACAACATCGTTGGTTGGCAAAACTTCTGGGATATGATTTTACTATTATCTATAAATCTTGGAAAACAAATAGTGCTGCAGATGATCTATCTCGTTGGACTTCGGTTGCTCTTCACGTGCTTTCGGGCACATCTAAACCTCATTCCCGGCTTTTGGATGACCTGCGTTGCTTTATAAAGGATTACGCTTTCACTCAACAACTACTCACTTCAATCAGAAACTCTCCAGATCAGCACCTGAATTATTACATATCTGATGGTTTGATCTTTTACAAACATGAGATTTATGTCCCGCCACACAGTAAGTTCCCTGAACTTATTTTTAATGAACTTCATACTTCGCCAGTGGGGGGTCATTCTGGAATTCAACCTACTATTCATCGGGTTGTTGCTTCATTTTTCTGGCCAGGAATGTCCAAACAGATTCGATCATTAATTAAGACTTATCATGTGTGCCTCCAATCCAAGTATGACACATCTGCTCCGAAAGGACTTCTCCAACCCCTTTGTTTACCTTCTCGTGTTTGGGAGGATATCACAATGGATTTTATAGATGGACTCCCTAATTCCAATGGTAAAACAAAGATTTGGGTAGTTGTTGACAGGTTAAGTAAATATGCTCACTTCTGTGCTCTCCCACCACATATCTCGGCACCGAAATTGGCCTCTTATTTTGTTCAAGAAATCGCTCGTCTCCATGGTATTCCTCGCTCTATTGTAAGTGATAGGGATAAGTTATTTGTTAGCAAATTATGGAAGGACCTCTTCCGCTTACAAGGAACCACCCTCAAATATAGTACTGCATACCATCATCAAACGGATGGTCAATCCGAGGTATTAAATCGTTGTCTGGAAACTTATTTAAGGAGTTTCATTTCTGATAACCCAAAACAATGGGTTCAGTTACTTCTATGGGCTGAATTATGGTACAATTCATCTTATCATAGTTCCATTGGGATGACACCCTTTCAGGCATTATATGGCCGCCCACCAACATCAATTCCAGTTTATGATCCAAAATCCACTAAAATTGATGCTCTTGATTCAGCGTTTACTACAAGGGACCAACTCATTCATCAACTAAAGGCTAATTTAGAGAGAGCCCAATTAAGAATGAAAAATCAAGCAGAAAAATGTCGGGTTGACAAGGAGTTTCAAGTTAATGACTAGGTTTATGTCAAGTTGCATCCATATAGGCAACATTCTGTTGTCCATCGTGCTTCTCAGAAACTAGCCAAGCGGTACTTCGGACCTTTTCAGATCATTCAACGTGTCCGTCCGGTAGCTTATAAGCTGGACCTTCCATCGCATAGTCGCATCCATCCCGTGTTCCACATTTCAGTTCTTAAATTCTGCCCGAACCCTTCACATGCACGTAAAGCAGCACTTCCTCCGGAAGCACCTGATGATAATTTGTCTCTTGTACCAGCTCAAGTCTTAGATTATCGTTCTGTAAAGTTTAATCACCATCTTGTACCGCAAGCACTAGTCTAGTGGACACATCAGACGCCACAGGAAGCTACTTGGGAGACTATTGTTGACCTTAAATCTAAATTTCCAAACTTAAACCTTGAGGACAAGGTTTCTCGTGCAGCGGGGAGTAATGATACACGCAATAGGGCCACACAAGATTCACCCAGCAAGAGAATCATTTCTAAACCACGCTGGATGGAAGATTACATTCTCTAGTATCATCTAATATATTGTTTGATTTCTTTCTGTTCAGAGTGCAGATTATAATTGATCTATTTCCAATAATGTTAAGACTTTATTTAGGAAATATGTTAGATTAGTTCTGATTTGTAGCCTTAGACACCTATTTAAGGTGCTGATTGCTATGGAATAAAAGATAGAACCTTAATAAAAATCTTCTTCCTTCTTAATTTTTTGGAGCTGCTCACGCTCGAAGTGAGTAACCTGTATCAGTTTCCAATAGGACATGCGATATATATTCAGGGTTATTCGATTTTAGTTTGGTTTCATGAATCACTTCGAAAACTAAGTACACAGCTATATAAAATTTTCAAATAGATCGTCTATTCGTGATTAAAAAAAAATCTTATAAACAAGTGTAGAGTATCTTTCACATTTAGTAAATTAGAAAGACTGAGAGTGACTTAGAGCATCTCTAAGGAGATAGCTAAAATGGTTAGCTAAAATAATATAAAGTAATGGTTAGCTAAAATTTGTTGAACCTGTAAGAGATTGTGCTCCAATGGTGTTAGCTATAATGGTTAGTTACAATTCAAAAATAGTATTTTATTATTATTTTGAAATTCAAACGGCTATATTCTAATAGTTATATTTTAACAGCTATATTTTCAACAACTATATTTCCAACTTCCAACGACTATATTTCTAACAGTCATATTTCAGATGTTATAAATAGTTAGCAAATTTAAACTGAATAAAACACAAACTTCAAACAATCTCAAATTCACTCCTACTTTTAAAGTATTCATTTGTAATGGACAATACCACACGAATGATTCTTGATATTATGCAGGCAGAAGAAGAAGAGCATGAAGCAAGAATGAGAATAAGTGCTGCTTACATTCATCATTGGCGACAAAGAGCAAATTCTGAATAGCATCACGATGGATCTACAATGAATCATTGTGTAATTGATCGGAATAGAGAAGAAGGTTGTAAGAACCCTGATTTTTGTACTATTGTAAAATGTCTGGAATGAATAGTAATTTCATTAATTAAGGGGAATGATTCCAACCACCACTTATGTGTGATGAATATTTGAGATTTGAGCTTATATTATGATTCCTTAAGCGAAATAAGTGTATGTAAAAGTCGTCGGAATTTGAAGAATCCTAACGACCTACGTTTTATAAGATATCGATAAATATGAGTACTATGACAAGCCCAAGGGTTATAATTCGAAAATGACCATGCAACCAAGGAACTAGAATAAGGAAATTAAAATGTTGGAAGGTTACTTGAAAGGATTTTTACTCCAAAAACATTTTAAGGATTACTGAAGATTAGCATGGAAATTAAGGAATAAATATTGAAAAATGATAAAGGTAGCAAGAAGCCATGTAAATTCCATGCAAGTATCTAGACATGCAAGCTCCATGTAATTCCATGCAAACCAACTCACTTACAAGCCAACTAAACCAACCAAACTAGAAACTATTCACTTAGGAAACAAGTTCCACCAAAATGGAATAAAATAGCTTTATTGGTCGAATTTGGAGGCAAGATGTGGATCTTCTTTGACAAAAGAATGCAGCAAATATAAGTATATATACACGTTATATCATTATACCATTCAACTACAAAAGTATCCAAGGCAAAAACACCACCCCCCATTTCTCTCCATCCTCGGCCAAACTGGCAGCAGCCATTTCAAACAGCCATATCTCCTTCATTTTTTACTCAAATTTTATTTTCTATAGCATGTTGGAAAGGTATTGAGATGCTCTAGAACTCTTGTTCACAACCCTCATCCAGATAAGTAAGGTAAGACCCTCGTTTTTCCAGTTCTTTCAAGAGGGGTAATGCTGACTCCGAAAATTCTAAACTTGTTTCTTGATTTCCTTGTAAAGGTTAAAGCTTATAAGGCTATGATAAGCTCTCCCAAGGATCTTTAGGCCATATTTAAGAGTTCTTAGGCTCCAAGGAAGGTATAACTTCTCACACCCATCTTAAGTTTATGAGTTTTAAGTTAATATGGAAGTTGGATGCAAGATTGGACATGTTTAAGTGGTTTTTAAAGTTATAAACTCTTTAATGATGTGTAAATCTTGGGTGGTGATAAATGGATGTTACCACTGGTCTTAGAGACCTTTGATGATGGTTATATGATTTTGATGTTGTATGGTTGCCTTAAGTGACTAGATGGAGTTCATGGAATTTGGAAATGTTCGGTTATAGCCGTTATAATGTCGACTTTTCATTAGATCATTTGTGCAGTTAATGCCGAATTGAACAAATGTTTTCTTGGCAAGTTTTTGGCCATAAACCAGTATGAATTGTTTTTTAGTTTGTTTTGACACCAAGATCATGTGATTACGATTTACGGTTTATGAGATATACTCGTTTTAGTGAAACCGGGTTAAAAGGGACGAATTGTTAAAATGGACTGACTTTACAAAGCCAAACGAGCCCTTTAAAAATGGTTTTTGATTGTGAAAATTTTATGAGGAGTAACCTGGTTAGTGTTTAAGATTCCATAAAAATTTGGAGTAATAATTCGAAATTTTCGATTTTATAGAAATGTTTAAGTCAAGAATGCGCATGAGAAACGGCTGCAGAAAGAAGCTGTTTTTAAAGCAACAATTGAGCTATCACAAAGATGTTCATAATTATGAAATTTGGATGAAAAATCATCTGGACAGTTAAAAAGAAGTGAGAAAAAGAATTTCATGAAAAAGTTTATTTTTCGATTTTATAGAATTTTTCGAATCAAAGTTGCGCGAGTGAAAAACCCTTTTAGGGGACGATACGAGACGGACTTTAGCTTCGTTGAAAATGACCCCTAGCGAAAGTCGTTACGAAACCAATAATTATCGAAAATGGTTAAAGGATATCAAACCTTATTAACGAACTAACCAAACCTTATTGGTTGTTATAGATCATCACACTAGAACCAGAGCCCAGACTATTCCGACACGATCAGGAAAGTTTTTGAAACTTGTACATCAAGTATTTCTAAATTGTTGTTGTGATATAACTGCTATGAACTGCTTAAAAGTATTTTTCGAATCAGCATGAGATGCATGGTTTATTTACGAAGATATATAAACCTGTTAAGTAAGTACGTATGCATAAATACATATACATGCATACGATGTTGTGTTAAGACCCTCAAGTAGGGTACAATAATACCCTTTTCTTAAGTAAGGGAGTCGGAGATATTTCATCCGGATAAGGACATAAAAACCCGGAAGTCACCGGAGATGATATATAACGTACAAATCGATTTAAAAATATTCCAATAAATATAAATTGGATATTTTCGGATTAAAAAGTCCTTTGATGATATTAATGAATATTATTTAAATAATTATTAATTTTCCCAAGCTGATTATTTATTTAATAAATATTATTTGAATATTTATTAAATACTTCAGGATGATTTAAAAATCATATTAATTATTTATGTTATTTAAGACTTTAAAAATTATTTTAAATATTTCTGATCGTGGGGAAATTATTTAAAAATAGTACGGGTTCCCATTTCTTCACTCACTATAGCTTCACTCATCAAAAAGTATCGCTATCTCGCTCAAGCTTATCAAAACTCAGGAACCCAAGGTTTTGGGAGCCAATAGTAATGTTTTCTCCCTTCGCTATCTATAGGACAAATAAGAAATATACCCTACCTAGTAAGGAGGGGCTCAGGTTTGACTAAGTACTCAAAAACTCCGACCAACACCCAAGTTATGTTTCGTAATGAGTTTTCTAAGTAAATGAAATCTGTTGACTAAGGTCAACCCACATGTCAAAGTTACTTCCTCAATTATTCATGGAAGTAAAGCTAATTAAATGTTATCAGTACTATCAACAAGCTCTGTGCTTGATATAGAACTGTTATCAAACCTTTCAACAAGCTTTGTGCTTGGGGAACTGGATTAAATTATGTTCCGATGATGGATAAGATTCTTTAGGGGATTGGAGGAAGAGGGGGCTATGCTCTCGGGCGTAGTCCAAATATTAAGGCCCATATGCGGTCATGGTGCAACCCGATAAGGGAACGTCGTCCTTCTACTAGTAGAAAAACAGAGGCACGATACATTGGATGATCACCAAATATCGTGGAAGAGGCTCCAGCATAATCTCATTCTTCCAATTGGAATTGTACTACAACACTGTAATGAAAGCCTAGGTGCTCAATTACCGATAGTGTTGACAGAGTGATGAACTATTCGAAATACCACGGATATTCCTCGCCATATTTCTGGATAAGGAATGAAAAATGTTTAATGATGGTACAATACCGGTATAAGATATGTCATATGGTTTACGATAACAAAAGTACTTTGAAAACTATCATTATATGGCTGAGCTGTATTGCTCACTCTTGATTTTCTTTTATATATATACCACACAACAACAGATAAGCATGGCAAGAACAAGGCAGACCCCCCGCAAAAGCATGCTAACCGGTCAGCAGTTTAGGAGACTATTTACGAGGCAGGTGACGAGGCCGCACTCGGTAGCATTACCACAGATGAGCAGACTAAGTTGGATAGGTTTACAACATAGGTTGGTTAGGTTTATTTACAAGCATGACTTGCGTAAGTTTCTGAAAACCAAACCACTTTTTAGCCGTAGATGCCGCCTTAGATTGTAATCCCCTTTAAGTTTGAACTTTTGAGACTATGACAATTTGGGTTTGTAATAACTATTTCAAGATGGTTGTAATAACTTAGAATGATTTAATTTCGTCTCTGAGCCTATAATCTGTGAATGTTATGTATGACTGAGGGGTCATTGCATGATAACTTGAAGGTTAAGAATAATGTTTATTAAAAATGGGAATTAAGGACAGAGTGACATCCCGGATCCCCGATCCCGGATCTAGGGGTGTTACAAAGGTCATGCTAGATTGTATCATGATTATTTTTCTGATACACCGACATACACAGATACACAGTTTCGTCAAAGATTTTGGATGCGTAGATCGTTGTTTTTAAGAATTGAAGAAGCGGTTATAGCTCACGACAATTATTTTACTCAACAAAGTGATGCTGTGGGAATGCGTGGACTATCATCACTCCAGAAAGTAACAGATGCACTTAGGATGCTTGCATACGGAACGGCAGCCGATGCTGTTGATGATTACGTTAATTGGTGAGAGTATAACAATAGAGAGTCTAAGAAGATTTGTTAATGCAATCATTGAAATCTTCGGTGCTGAATATTTAAGACGACCAAATGAAAAAGATGTGGCTAGATTGTTAGCAGAAAACGAACAACGATGCTTTCCTGAAATGTTACGGAGTATTGACTGTATGCACTGGAAGTGGAAGAATTGTCCAACTGGTTGGCAAGGTATGTATACACGTCATGTTCATGAACCAACTATTATATTAGAAGCAATAGCTTCAAAAGACTTTTGGATTTGTCAGAAGGTCATGGACCTGAAGTGAGGTATACCATCAACGGGTATGAATATAACATGGGATATTATCTTGTTGATGGTATATATCCTTCATGGCCAACTTTTGTCAAAACTATTTCAAAACCTCAAGGTAACAAAAAAAAAGTTTTTTGCAAATGCACAAGAATCTGTTAGAAAAGATGTTGAGAGAGCATTTGAAATGTTACAATCTCGGTTTGCAATGATTCGCGAACCTTCACGCTTTTGGGATGTGGACATAATGAAATATATTATGACAGCCTGCATTATATTACATAATATGATCATTGAGGATGAAAGGGAATTACATACGGAAGAAGAACTGTTTGATACAAATGTTGAATCAAGTGTTGAAAGAGAACCACGTCATCCAAGTACCCTTAGAGAATTCATACAAGTGCACCTGTAGATTCGATACAAACAAGCTCATGTTCAGTTGCAAAATGATCTTGTGGAGCATCTTTGGCATATTCATGGTGGTGACATGAATTAAATGTTTGTTATGTAATTTTCTATGTATTTTGATTTTGTAATAGTTATTTGTTATGTAATTTCCTTTCGTAATATTCGCACATTAAAGTCAAGTACATAATATTTGCAAAATTATGATATATTTTTCATGATCCTAGCTTTCAGAGCAGCATAATATTTAGCTTGATCTGATAGCATTTTACTAGTATCCACTGCCATGATGGATGCTTCGTAAACCTGCCTTTCTCGATCCTCTTTTTGCCTCCCCCGCTCCTCCTTAGTTAAGCGTAGTTGCAACTTCTCCTTTTGTAACTACATCATTTCCTTCTGCAATTGAAAGCTTATTTGAAGTGATTCACTTCTTGATTCTGCAATGGCCATTGCATCTTTCTGCATTGTTTTAAGAATTTCCAGGCCTTCTTCATCTTTTGCTTCATTTGCAGCTCTTTTCAATTTTTTTGCAGCTTTCCATCCAATTGGACGTTCCATCATTTCATCGGATTCTAGGCTTATAGGAGTCTGACTATCGACACATTGATCCTTAGCTAACTTGTTTTTTTTGGCCAAACTAGATTGATATTTTGGTGAAAACCACAATGCATTCCAGTGACGTATGAACGTAAATTTCTCTTTCATAACCTCCTCATACATCTCTATTGCTTCGTCGACCTGCACAACAAAAAAAGATATTAACTGAACTAGTTCACCCTTATTCTTACTTTAGTTCACCCTTATGTTTACTTTAGTTCACCCTTTAGTTCACTTTAGTTCACCCTTCTACAAACTACACCAATCATAATGCAATTCACCCTTTAGTTCACCCTTATGTTTAGTTTAGTTTACCCTTCAGTTCACGATTATGTTTACTTTAGTTCGCCCTTTAGTTTACTTTAGTTCACCCTTTAGTTCACTTTAGTTCACCCTTATACAAACTGCAACCAATCATAATGCAATTCACCCTTATGTTTACTTTAGTTCACCCTTCAGTTCACGCTTATGTTTACTTTAGTTCACCCTTTAGTTCTTTAGTTCACGCTTATGTTTACTTTAGTTCACCCTTTAGTTCATCCTACTTTAGTTCACCCTTATAATTAGTTTAGTTCACCCTTATCTTTACTTTAGTTCACCCTTTAGTTCACCCTTCTACAAACTGCAACCAAGCACAATGCAATTCACATGAAAGAACATATATCCATTTTACAAGTAAATAATCCAGGCACATATTGATCATATTACACATCACAAAATAAAACTAAAATAAATATCAATTACCTTATCTTGCTCGGTTTTTCCACTTTGATTTCTTCCGCAAATTTTGTTGTAGAATCCAATAAATTTTGCCACTTTTTCGTTGATTGTACACCATCGATTACACAATGAATTAGCGGTTCGTTCACTTGCAAGCCTTGCTTTATTTTCCTCAAAATAATTCCAAATCCTATTCCAATAACTTGTATGTGTCTGATTATTACCTTGCACCGGATCCCTGCTAACATTCAACCAAGCTGAAATAAGCAACATATCTTCTTCAATTAAGAAATTCTGCTTTATTTTCCTCAAAATAATTCCAAATCCTATTCCAATAACATGTATGTGTCTGATTATTACCTTGCACCGGATCCCTGCTAACATTCAATCAAGCCAAAATAAGCAACATATCTTCTTCAATTAAGAAATTCTTTGACCTCCTGCCTTTTTTCTGTTTCGGAGCCTCTTGTTGGGGTTGGAATTGAGGGGTTGGTTCAGAAAATACCATATCTTCAAGCTGTGAGAATGAGCCTTCATTGAGTAAAGAAATAAACGAGCCTTCCATTTTCTATAACAAGAACACGATATATATTCAATCACAATTTCTGAAAAATCCCCAAATTTCTAAAGAAAAATCATAATTATATATTTATATATTCAATCAAAATAACACATGAAAGGAACACATAAAGATATAATCAAATGGAGTAAAGATGAACTCATACATTTGCAATAAAAATTGATGCAGTAGAAGTAGCAGAGAGAAGAAGTAGCAGAAGAAGTAGCGGGAGAAAAAGGGAGCGGGAGATGACGTGGCTAATTTAGAAGATGGGTTTTGCAATCAACAGAAAGTAACCTAAATCAAGAAGGATAGCTATATTTTATACTGTTTGATGCCACTTCAGCATATATAGCTAACAGGTGCTATACGTTGGAATTGCTCTAACATCGTTTTAAACAACCAAGAAACTTGAAGTGTTTGAATTGTATACACTTCAATCTATATATTCTTAATTCCTACTAGCACTGCATTTTTCAAATTACGCATAATACCCCCATATTTTACTTATATATTGATGCAGCTTAATGCCTATTATGGTCATTTACTTAAATTGGATAATCCAATAACAAAATAGGTTTAACCCAACCTACTGTAGCAGCATCGTTGATTACAAATTATACACGGTTTCCACCAAAATTTCCTTCTCTTCCGGTACATAACTAGCCTAGCGTCAAATTTTATTTTCAAACCTCCCATACTTTATGCATATTATCCTTCTAATTTGTTTCAAAATATGTTTCGTCTCTTTGATTTTATCTTCTTTGTGGGTAAGTGCTTCTTCTGAATCTTTATATAAACGTTGGTTGATGTAGTTTATACTACAACGTGATTTGATTTATTTCGAGTTTTATATATGTTGCATCCTTATTTTATTATCTTACTCAGTAATACTTCTTTTTATAGTTTAAGTTCTGATTTTACTAGATTTATTTATGTATGGATTCATAATATATTTTTGATATTGTTCCTTTGGGTGTTAATAATAGATAGGGCACAAAGTGTTTGTTGTTATGTCTGAACAAAAAATGGTATTGTGATAACAGGTATTGAAGTGGAGTACTCGATTTTTGATGATTGAATCTTACTGCAATTCTAGAAATGAATTTTGAGGTAAATGACATTTAAATTTGCTGAATATTAGCAAACTGGTTGTTGCCATTCAAAGTTTACTTTTTTCTTTTTTCTTTTTTGACAATGATTTACAATATAAGTTCACCAGGTAACTCATAATGCAATTAAGTATATACTATTATTTAGTTTATTTTAAAAACCTGAATCATTTCTATACATATATTACGGATTCATTCATGATTTTTGTGTTGTATATTTCCAGCATTGCACTCTGAAGTAGGAATTCCGATAGCAGTTCATGGATTAGACAATATACATGATGTATTAAGATTTTGATATGAATTGAGCTATGCCATGACAGGTATGACTAGAAATTCAGATTTAGAGGTTGTTTTTAGACGGGGTAGTTTTTTGTTATTATGGTATATTTGTGTAAACGCAGATGCAAGCCATACTATCATGTTTTCTCTAAATATAGCTTTCCGATATGGCCATAATTGTATAGTTTTCTTGCTATATTCTATATTTACTAATTACCGCATATGGTGGGGCATTTTATATTATATATTATTCTCACTTACGATTTTTTATATAATAGAATAGATATTTTTGTCATATTTGTTAGAAGATTTCAATATTTGGAGGTTCAAATTTACTCTCATTGGATTTCTAGATTCGAGAGGCGGCATTTGTCTTTGGTTTGTACTTGTATATATATAGGAGTACATGAGTAATAAGATAGGCTTAAGAAGCTAGAAGAGAGAATGTAAGTTAAAATTTGTGTAGAACACAGGGTGAAATGTAGTTTTTTACTTTAATTAAGTTGGACCTTATTTGTTGGATCTCTTTGTCATCTTTACAAGTAAGACTCTAGAAGTAGAAGTATTTGAATTTGATAATCCTATACTAAGTACTTTAATATTAATTTTATCTAGACAATAGGCTATTGAAGTAGTTGGTAATTTTATTTGAAATATTCTACGATCACTTTTTTTTTATTATATTAATCTAATACTAAGTGTTAGGATGTGCTGGCATATCATTTTTTAGGCCATATTACTAAAGCACAAAAGTAGTGAGGAATTAATCAATAGCTTGAAAATTTCGTAAAAGAATATTTAAATGGAAAATCAACGCTAATTACAGTTACAATGGACATTAGTTACAGGTACAAGTTTCTTTAAAGTGTTAAAGAAGGTAAGAACTGAAGTATAATATGATAACATGAATGTAAAACTTCTAATCCTTCTCAAACTATGGTTAATAAAGGGAGTTATTTTGGCTTTTTCACTTAGCAAGAAGGTATAAAACTATGATTACACTATTTTATATGCTACCTCGACTTATTCCAAATCTGGAAGTTATGAGTTGGTTATGCAGAAGATATGTTTTTCGACAGTGATGGAATCAGATTAGTTCTTCTATGTTCACGGGTGTGTAATTGTGGAGTACAAATGAATTTAAGCCTTCCATGTAGAGGGTCTTCGTGCTGGTATTCAACTTGGTATTCAACTGTGTACGTACCTACACTAATATAACACTTGAACACATTTTATTTTCTTCTATATTGTTAAGCAGTCTGAGGGTGATATATCGGATAGTTCGACATGCTTTACAATTTTTGGGCTACTAAAGCACTAATATGGAGTAGTCTTAAGTTTTTGCATATTAAACATATATTAATGTTTTTATTTTTCATTCTATTCATTTTTGACGTGGTTTGTTCTGCCAAAGATCATTCTTCAAACTTTCACAAAAAGAATAAGTGTTTTTACACTTGGAAATTGGATCAAAGCCCAATACATGGGTTATAACGTCGGAGTTGGGGATGTAGATTGTGGCTTAACTACTAAAATATGTTTACAATGCCTAAGTTTATAGCTTAATAGAGCATCAAACGATGATTATACCAGTTTCGACGAGGTATTTTAGCAGATATTAAATTAGTGTTTGTCATATTTTAATATAGGTACCTATTGAAGTTTTGGTTACGTCTTTGTTGTAGGTGATCGGGAATAAGTGGGAAAAATCTTGATCTTCTTGTATCAAATTATCAATAATAATATATTGATCAAAAAATTGAAAATTTAGTCACAGTTTTTAAACCTAACTACAGATAGACGTACCCATCTCTTCCTGTGTTGTGATATTATTTTTTGGAAGTACTGATGACTACCTATATTAGCCACTTCCAAGGTAGACGTTAAATGTACCATTATATAAGATTATGAGTGATTAGGTTAACATTTATTTATTTGCCTTTGTCAGCCAACTTAATACACAATTAAGTGCTCATTTTGGGGTTTCAATCTACAAGCTACATTTCTTGCAAAACTCTGGAACAATTTCTTCAAGGTTAGTTCTAAACTCTACTTTTTCCCTATTATCTTAAAATTCTTAGAATGTATTATCCTGACATTTTAGAATTTCCTCTGCTTATTATAAATTTAAAATTTAGTCACAGTTTTTAAACCTAATGATAGACGTACCCATCTCTTCCTATGTTGTGGTAATATTTTTTGGAAGTACTGATGACTACCTATATTAGCCACTTCCAAGGTAGACGTTAAATGTACCATTATATAATATTATAAGTGATTAGGTTAACATTTATTTGCCTTTGCCAGCCAACTTAATACACAATTAACAATAATTGTTCATTTTTGGGTTTCAATTTACAAGTTACATTTCTTGCAAAATTCTGGAACAGTTTCTTCAAGGTTAGTTCTAAACTCTGATTTTATACATGTAATGGATAGTCCTCTTTTTTTCTTTTTTGCCAAGAATCGTTGGTGTGTTTTGTAACTACCGTAGTTGCTTGCACAATTATTATTTAATATTATGTTGTGTTAAAAGTGACATTCTCATGTTGCACCTTTGTAATGTTGGTTCAAATCCCAGTGATCCATGGTTCACAGGAAAGACATCATAATTTTTCTTATAAAGAAAAGACATGTGTTATTATATATGAGTCCATATTTTGAAATTTCCAATTGAATGAGGTTTTTTTAATGGTTTTCATTGCAAGTTAGGTGAATTTAGTTACTTTTGATAGTGGCTCAAGGATGCTTAGAACTTTGGTGATCAGTGAAGAATCAGCTATTATTTTAATAGCAAATAAAAGTACATACACATAGCTAGAAGTCGGTTAATCTTGAAATCTTCATTGTTGTCAAGAATCTTTTAGACATAAGAATTCTAAAGCTTAAGTGTCAACTAAAGCTCAGATTTTTTTTTTGTACCGAGTTAGATGGAGCAAATGTTTCTCTTGGTGTTGATTTCAGAAATGCCCTGGAATCCAAAGGAGACCAAAGTGGATGGAGATGTCAGTTGAAAAAAAATGTACATAAGGTATTTTTCTGTTAATATAGAAAGAGATTTACAAAAGAAGTTCATCTTTTATGTAAATGTATATTGATTTTTGTTTCACCATTTTACAATATGTATTTAAAAATATTCATATTGTGCAATTCCTTCGTCGCTGCTAACGAAGGATTTGCCAAATTACTCCAACTACCCTCCTTTTTAATTATACAATTCCTTAAATTTTGTTTATATCAGTAATTTTATCAAATTGGGTGATCCTGTTCTGAACAGGTCTGATCCAAATTATTTTCTACCAATATTGAAGTACATCATTCGTGTTGCTTGAGTTTAAATTTCAGTTCGTTCAATTATTATTCAATTTTCAAATTTAAAATTCAGTAAATCTTTAATTGACCTTTAATATGTATGATTTGCAGCTAAAATTTGAACATCATTATTCCTATAACGTAGAATCATTTTATGCCAGTGGCTACATCGTTATATTATCATATGATTTTTTTCATACCTCGCCCTCTACAACATAGATTTTTGTTTCACCTTTTTATCTTTTATAATCTAAAAGAGTTCATGTTTTTTAATTAAAATTTATATTTTACAATGTATTGTATGCTCTTGATGAAAATATTGTATTTATGACATTTTATATCATGCAAGATCCTTTAGATAGAATGACTTGATTTTGAGTTACTCACTCCCTAAATTTTATAGTGCTTAATTATTATGACTCAATCTTCGGTTAATATTCTATTCACCAAACCAACATGCTTATACATAAAAATTACTTTCTAATGAACACGTGTATGTATTTAATTTTTTTTGTCAATGTTTTCTTCCTCATATTTCAATCTTTTCTGTATAAAATCATAGAAAGATTTTGTTAGTCTAATATGATTCTGTCGGGGTTTTTCTACTATCTATTTTGACGAAAGAGGAGATTCAAATTGACTTAACTACATCGTTTCAAAAAAAATATCTCTTTTCTCTCTCTCTCTATTCAACAAACTAGCCCTCAGTATCCCGGCCTTTTCTCCGGCGGTGGCTTCTCCACCGGCCGGAGGTCTTATAATATTTATCATCCTTAGATCTATTACTTGACCCTATTTTCGGAGTTTCTTTGATTTTGTTTTCTTCGACTCACTCGGTTCCAGTTTTGGTTTGATGTTCTTGGCATGGCTTAAAGCTTGGTAACTTGTTGCTTCGAGGACGGATCGGTTTCTCTTGTTTGTGGTTTAGTTACTTAGATCTAAGGTTTAGTCTTAAAATATCTTCGGTTTAGTTTTAAAGTTGTATTAGTTTTGTTCATGTGTAATATAGTGTTTAGGGTTTGATACTCTCTATCTTTCTTGGATCTCCGTTTATCCAACACCATATTCGATTGAAATCGATTCACTTCTAGGGTTTCCCCCTCTAGCAATGGTGATATTTCGTACCTTTCGACTATTTGTTAGATATTTCGATGTTCTCTGCGCTTCCATGAGAGTTTGTAAAATTACTTTTCCTTGGATGTAATCTCTAGAATATGATTTTTTCCTCCTTTTGTAGGATAGAAAAATTATGTCCTTGCTATTGTACCTCCAAGTGAGAAGTGCTTCTATGAATGTAAAGGGGTTGGTTTTCCCAACCTTTAGATGTCAAAAAAAAAACTACATCGTTTCCAACCTTTTACTTTCTTTTTTTTATGTCCAAAAGTTATTATAAATTTCACCAAAAAAAGTATCAATTCCGATTACAATAAATTTGTCCTTTTCAATTTTTTATTTTTCTATGTTGTATAAATATAAAAAACACATTATTTTGTATTACCTAATTGACCTACACTTGGAATATAATTATAGAGCCGGTTTGGCTTAACTTAATTTAAGTCCTTATGAACTTATTTTCGGGTAAAATTTCATATTTTGATAAAAAAAATTTATAAAAGTATTTATTGTATGTTTGAGATTCTATAAGTTGCAAAAAAAAGTTAACTTTTTCCAAAAAAAATTTAAGAATCTCTAACTTTTTCTTAAAATAAGTTGACTTATTCTAAAAAAAATGTTCCCCCAAACATCCCCAAAATATTATTCTATCTTTACATTCATCTTGGCCATGCAACATAGCTAATTGTATTTTTCGAAAAAAAAAAGAGAAAAATAGAGCTGATAGTATTTCCTATATTCATTTTAAATATATTAAAAAATATTAGAAATTCTATTTTTAGGAATGAAAAGTTAAATATTTTTAATGCATTCCTCCGTGTGCGTATGCGTATGCGTATGCGTAGCACGGGCAAATTCCCTAATTGGCATGAAATGACCTGCACGACATTATTCGAAAGAATATAAAATATATACACTTCCATTATTAGTACAGTGCCAGTTATCTGTATTAAGTCAACATTAATAATTAGTGATGGAAACCACCACAAAAAAATGGGAAAAAAACTAGAAGATCTAAACTAAATGGAATTTTTGTAGCAGTGGAAACTAGACCAGGCAATTTGGTACACGACACGTGAACACGACACGAAACGACACGAAAAAATACGGATATGGGTTTTGATTTTTAGTACACGAAACACGAAATTACATGATAGATTTAGTGTCGGATATGGGTTTTCATTTTGGGTACACGAAAGTACACGAAATAAAGATGTTAATAATTTACTACTTATGAATTTTATGTATATATTAATATTTTTTATAAGGATATATATTTTACACAAAAATATACATATTTACAAGTTTTTATAGAGTTGTATTTATATTTATATATGGAAATGTAAAATATTTAATGTATATTTCATATGAATATAATATTTACTAATAAATTTTAAATAAATTTTATTTTTAATTTTATATAATATATACACGAAACACGACACGAAAATACACGAATTCATTTCGGGTGGATACGGGTTTCATATTCAAGTACACGAATCCTGTTTCGGGTGGATACGGGTTTCACCTTCAAGTACACGAAACACGAAAATACACGACACGAAAGTACAGATCCGATTGCCCGCTCTAGTGGAAACAGAGGACAGAAGATCATAAAATCATACATGTCATATATACTGTCTAATTCACACTTGGAATGAAAACTTACTGAGCAATCTATTTTATAAATCACAACATTATTATTGCTTTTTATACAACAAAAACATCTACATCTCTCTTCTACTAGAAGTCTAGAAGAAAGGCACATTGCTTTCCACTGGCATATATTACAAAATTTTACCCAAGCAAAGATCTCCAAGCACCAAAATTTAGCCCTTTTTACTTGGACTAAAGTTTCTCATTGTTCTTGATAGGATCCTCTCTTTTACTACCATCTTTCCTAATAACAATGCCGACTAATTTGTCCGGATCGGCATCCTCAAGCATTTGAACCACCGTCCTCATTGTTGGCCTTAATGCTGGCTGCCTTGCGGTGCACATAATGGCGACTTTTAGAACCTTGATTGCCTCTTCTTGGTATGCTTCGCGGATACGTGAATCAACAACGCTTAAAACGGTTTCTTTGGTTTTCAGTTTGCTGCATACCCAACTCACTATGTCCTTGTTTTCTCCATATTCAGGTTCAATTGGTCTTTTTCCGGACACTAACTCCATCAATACTACTCCAAAGCTATACACATCACTCTTCTCACTTACTTTGCATGTGTATCCATATTCTGCAAATTAAAATAAGTTTTAGAAATCAATTTACATTGACAATCTGCTAAATAAAAGCTGTTGGTGCAAGTAACTTACAAGTAGCTTCGAACAAAATGACACGAATTCAACATTACATATAAAGTAGTAGAACAATTTACCTGGAGCAATGTAGCCATGTGTTCCTGCAATAACATGAGTTGTGTTATTCGTAGCATTTGCTTGAACAATTTTCGCCAGACCAAAATCTGCAATCCGGGGCTTCATAAACTCATCTAACAGTATGTTACTAGACTTGACATCACGATGAAGCACTGGCTTCTCACAATTATGATGCAAATACTCCAATCCTTTTGCGGCTCCAAGTGCTATTTCATACCTTGTGTTCCAATCAATCACCATTTTCTCACTAGTATGAAGCCTATCCCATAAGCTTCCGTTAGGCATGTATTCATAAACTAACAAGCTCGAGTCTTCACTTGTAATACTGCAGTACAGTTTTACCACATTAACATGTCGAATAGAACTCAAAGTTTGTACCTCTGCATCAAACTCAGGGGACTTTTTACCATTTGACAGCATACGCGAACTTGTTCGGATCTTTTTTCGGACATCAGAATCCGAATGCCAAATGTGTTTTACTGCTAATTCAATTCCATTTGGAAGCAGAACTCTATACACATTTCCTGATCCTCCTTTTCCAATAAGATTCTCTTGCTTGACTGAATCAAGAATCTCATCCTCAGTAAAAGTCAACACATGGAATGACTTTACATCCCAAGAATCTTCTTTCAATGAACGTTCGTGAATATCCTTCACACTCTTCTTCAAGCGAAGGTAACAAGCCAAAGAAACAAGTAGGACAGCAAAGCCAACTACAAAGCATGCAATAAGGGTTCGAGTCTCAGAAGAAACGCTGGATTTTGACGAACACCGCCTGAAAAACTTAATGTTCTGACTGCAAAGACCATCATTTCCCGCAAAGCTACCATTATAGGCTTCAATAGAAAGGGACTGAGGAATTAGTCCAGACAATCTATTGTTCGATAGATCAAGAAGACTTAACCTTAAAGAAGACAAACTTGATGGAATTGAACCAGAGAGTTGATTCATTGACATGTTCAATGAATTTAGCGTTGGTAAATCTCCAAGATGAGCCGGAATATCCCCTGAAAGCGAGTTGCGCGCTACGTTTAAATCCGTCAGAGATTTGCATGTAGCCAGCGAACTTGGTATTGTACCAGATAACATGTTCCCTTGCAAATGAAGGCTAGTCAACTCTTTCAAGCTGCCAATAGAATCCGGGATTTTGCCCGAGAATTGATTATAACTCGCATCAACTTTTACCAAAGAGGAAACTTGTGATATCTCCATTGGTAATTCACCGGAAAACTTGTTGTTAGCCAAATTCAATTCTGATAATGACTTTGCATCTCCGAGTTTAGAAGACACTGGGCCATCAAAATTGTTCATTGCAAGATCAATAATGTTCACCTTTGGTAGTCCCCATAATCCACTAGGAACATTTCCAGAAAGCGAATTGTTGCTAACACGAAAACGTGTCAAATTTGTACAATTCACATAATTTTCAGGGATTTCACCGACAAACTTGTTCTGAAGTATCAATAGCTCCTCCATCTTCCCTTTTTTACACATATTCGGTGGTATAAAACCACTGAATGAATTCTCAGAGATGTCAATGTAAATAAAATCAGCCCAAGAACCAAGACTTTGGGGTACTGTGCCCGTGAATTTGTTTGTGTAAAGTGACAAGAACTTCAAGTTCTTGAAATCTCCGAATTGAGGTGGTATTTCACCCGATAACTTGTTTTCGAATAGCTGTACCGATTCTATCTGAGGCATAAATCCGAGCTCGGATATATCGCCTTCTAAAAAATTTGTTGATGCATCAAAATTCTTCAAGTTTGTCAGGTTTCGAAATCCAGTTGGAATTGTTCCTGTCAACTCATTGTTGTAAAGCTCTAGCTGCCATAAATTCCGAAGATTTTTAATCTCATAAGGAATGTCTCCTGACAGATAATTATTAGACAACTCTAAATTTACCAGCTCTGTCAGGTTTCCAATCTCAGGAGGAATTTTCCCTTCAATACTACAGCCTGTTAAGTACAACCAGGTTAATTTTTTGAGCTTCAGAACTTGTTCCGGAAATGGACTCCGATCGAAATCATTATCACCCAGGCTCAGTATGGTAAGATTTGACATGTTTTCGAGTGAGCTCCACGGAAATTTCCCTGAAAATTCGCTTTTGTTTAAATACAAAGTCGTCAGCTTGGTAAGCGCTGATATATCAGGAACTGTATTAGAAAAATTGTTGTTACCAAGATCTAAATAACGTAACTCTTTACAATTATTTAGATCTTCGGTAACGGGACCAACTAAGTAGTTGACCCCTAGTGAAAGTTTCTCTAAGGACTCCAGCTTGCATATGGAGTCGAAAGGAAACTTTCCCGAGAGATGTTGTTTTGACAGCTCTATTTCTATAATCGAATTCTTTTCATTGCATGTAATTCCTTGGAACTTGCATACGGGCTTATTCGGTTCCCAGGAATCAAATAAGCTCGTATCGGAATCTTTTAAGGCGGATTTGATAGTTAAAACAAGTTGGAGCTCGTCAGAGTTTGCAAAGGAGAGAAGAGAGAGTAAAGATAGGATGCAAAGGAAGGAAAGACTTGGCCGGAAAGTGGGTGCCGGCGACATATCAAAAGGTGGCCGTAATGGAGAGTTTGGTGAAAGTCTTTGATAATATGACTTGTGTTTGAAGAGGAGTGGTGTCATTTTATCATCTTGTTGGCATTCACACTGACTCCCTTGTAATGAACTGTTTGTTAGTTAGTGCTGACGGTGAGTCGCTTTCGTTTATTCATTTATGATTAAATTACAAATTTGTGGTAGAATTTTATTCAATTTTATATTTTGGTGTTAAATTTTTTAGTTTGTAATATATTGGTTAGATATTATTTTTACGTTTTAAAAAGATGGTTAAGAATCACTTCTTTGAGAAAAAATAGTTCAAAAAGGTGGTCTTTAACCATACTTTTAAAATGTAAAAGCAATAACATATTATAAATTTCAAATTTCGACCATAAAAATGCGAAAATGGATAAATTTCGACCATCATTTTATTATGTACTCTTATTTTATTTTTGGTGCAAGTGCAATCATTTGCCATGTGTAAACATTAAATAGGGGTCTCGTTCCCTATTTATGTTAACGTTATATTATAGAATATAATTTTAGTATCGCATTTAAGTGCGATATTATTGAATAATGTTGTAGTATGTGAATACTAGATGTACGCTTATTTTGTTTGTTTTAAGTTTAAATTTAGCTTAGAATAACGAAGCATAATTTAGTTGTTTTTATGGTGATTTTACAATTATTATTTGCAAAATTATTAGCTATCAGGATTTCACAAATTTTATGATACGTACTTGATGTAAAAGTTTACAATATACTTGAGTTAAAACGTTCTAGTAGCCTATATGTTTGTACATATCTTTCAACACTTTCTGTAACTTTATCCTACTTGTTGCTTTATTTGCAACCACGCAAAGTTTTAAAAATCCCCCTTAATTTAAAAAGAAATGATTGGATCTTAAGAGACACCGGAAAAAACGATCAAAGACAATTCAAGACAGCGAGGTCGCTAAAATAAAAACGGTACATGCTCGGTTCATTATATAAGGCATTTGATTTTTTTACACGTAACTTTAAGTGCTTTGACTATATATTAAAAATTATTATTTTTAATTTTCCTTTTTTGAATAGAAATATAATATTTTAATTTTATTTTAAAAAAAAATTAAAAAAAATAATAATTTTAGCTATGTGGTCAAAGCACCAAAAATTACGTGTAGAAAAGGCAAACAACTTATATAATGGATGAAAGGGAGTACAAGTGAGGTATAAAAAAAAAACTTATGTGCAAATTCTAGTAAGATGTACATTTTCTATCTATAGATTGAGCCATTACCAAGGAGCTAATTTCATTCGTTCAGAGCTCAGTTGACTACTCTATAGATAAGGCGGAGTGTCCTTGTCCTTGGTTCAGCATTCTAGCGCATAGGACTTTGGCGCTACTACAGCGCTTCGCTAACTCGAAACGCCTCGCTATGAGAATATAGCCTCGCTAACGCTCGGCTAAATCTTGAACCTTCGTGTTGATCGTTCGCTTTCTCAGTAGTAAAAGCGCTTCTCTTTGCCCCTTAAGTAAAAGGACAAGAAAGATGTTATTGGCTTTCTTACTTCCGCTTCCTCATCTGCGCTCATCAAGCCAGATTGTATCTGATTGTGTGGAGTTATTTAAGCACTTTGAAAATGTGTTAGTTGAGTTTGTATGTAAGTTTACGAATGAAGTGACTCATAAGTTAGCTCGGGCAACTCATTCTATGTCAGGCATCCATAAGTGGTTTAGAACTGCTCCGGAGTTTATTCATGATGTACTCGTAATTGATTCTATTTAATGAAATGGCAAATACGATTTATCAAAAAAAAAAATACAAACCTTAGAAAGTATAAATACAATATTTGTAAAGTACTTCATTCCAAAGGAGACATAATATGCATTTAAAATAATACTAGCTTTTAACCCGTGCAATGCACGTAAGATTTTAAATATTTTATTTTAATATTTAATATTTTTATATTATTATTAATAATTTTAATATTTGCTTTTAATTAGTAAAAAAATAAATTATAGAAGATAATAAAATATAATAATACGTATTTGATAATGTTTTGCTTTTATATTAAAAATAGATAAATAACTTTTTAAAATTAATATGTTGTTGACGGGAATTGAATCTTAAAATTTTTGTAAATTATTTTTTATTGCTTTATATTTTTACAAATTTAAAAATCAATTTTAATAATACTTTACATAAATTTTCTTATGATCATTGTTTGTAATTTATATATATATATATAGGCTTTTGCTCAAATACAAACCAATCCTTAAATACAAACTACAAACTAACACTAGATTAATTATATTTCATTTATTCTAAGGTTCCCGCCAAGGGTACCTTCACAAAAAATGCTTAAAATAATTGGCTCTATCCACCAAAAAAAAAAAAAAAAACTTGTCGTGGAAATGCGAAGCATTTAAGACAGTAAACGGATGAGTTAGGTAGTCATGAGGGTCGCAGGCCCTCGACACACCCGTCAATCGTCTATTGCCTTTACCATTGATTGTCATTCCTTACAACTTTAGAATGATAAAGGCGCGAAGCGCCGTACAAGAAGGTGCGAAGCACCGTTAACCAGTGAAATCCACTGCCACGTCATCACGTGAACAGTGATTTTTTTTTTTTTGCTGAATGGAGCCAATTATTTTAAACACTTTTTGTATTGGAGTACTCCTAGTTTGATCATTAGATTAGTATGAAATATTGAATTAGTGTTTAGTTTGTAGTTAATTTTAGTTTGTAGTAGAGTAGGACTCTATATATATATATATATATATATATATATATATATGTTTAATAACAATATAGTGAAAATAGATAATATATTAACTAAAATAAGTTGTTGAGGGGAATCGAACCTTGAACTTCTAGGAGTAGTTTATAAGCTAGATGATATAAATATTTAATAATAATATGTTGTTGACGGGATTCGAACCCTGAACTTATAAGAGTATTTTATATATTATAAAAAGAATATTCTTTTAGCATTACATCCAACGGTTCTCATTAATCTATCTTAAAATCCAACAATTGTTATTAAGTGTATAAAAAAAAGTGTACCAAAAAAAAAAAAAAAATCAAACTACCAACTAAATATACTCTATTCAACTTATAAATAGTACGGTATAGATAGATAGCTCCTAATAAGCATCGACTTGTATTCCAAACGAGTACAAGTGAAATTATGGAACATTGGAACTGTTTGACCGGAAATACTAGAAGTCTTAGGAGCTTGTCTGGGGTAATTTAAAATTATCCAATCTATTTTAAATTGCTAGTTAATGTGTTTATTTACATTTAAATTTTTTAATTGAAAGTTAGTTTTAGTTCCAAAAATTAAAGTATCTTAGAGGTACTTTTTTTCAATTTATTTTTTTCTCATATCAATTTTTATATATTTGAGTCACCTTTTAACTTGTATTGAGCCCGTTTGAAAAAACTTATTTTTCAGAAATAAGTTACTTATTCTGAAAAAAAAGTTAGGAAATATGTATTTTTTTCTGAAATAAGTAACTTATTTTTGCAAGATAACGAATATTAAACTCCCCATACATATTTTTCTCTAAAAAAAAGTATATAAATATGAATTTTTTTCCAAAATAAGTAACTTATAAGTTAATATTAAGATTTGCCAAGCAGGCATATTGCATTTTTTGCATACATTTATATTTTATTCTTTTATATTATATTTAAAAAATATAAATTTCTAATTTTTAGTCAATTTTTTTAAAATAAATTTATTTTTAAAAAAATTTTCCAAACAGATATACTTAACTTAAAGTTAAAATTATTACTTTTTGCTTAAAACAAGCAAATTATATTTCAAATTATAAGTAACATTTTTTAAATTAACCCAGACGAGCACTAGCACTTATCCTCAGAAAAAAGGATCTAAGAACTAAGATGAATAATTGTTTAGAAGAAAAAGTTCTTTCTTTTTTCTAAAAAGTTTAATTAAACGCCCTCTACATATATCGGAGGAATAATGAGTCCGAATTTTTAGTCCAACAAAACACATTAAAAGAATGATTTTGAGGTGATTTTGTAGATTTACTCCTTTGTTTTCTAAATGCTACTAATAAAAATATGTTAAATGAAGGATTATTATTATGTAATTTTGTGAACTTGCTCCAGTTTTCAGGCTTCCCTCCAAGCCTCCAAGTGATGAGTTTTGAGTTGATTTTGCTACTCTCGGGACTGAATTAAGTGATGAGTTTCGGTCCGTTTTTTCCCAATCTCTGCTTTACAATTTATCATATATAATATATATTATATAATTATTGAAGGTAGTATTTTTCGTAGTTCGTTCACAGGGAAGGAATGTCAATATTGATTTCAAGTAGATTATCTCTTACAATCTAGAAGTGTGGAAAATGGGGGGTTTTGAGTTTGGTTAAGGTGTTTTATCTAACACCTTGAATACAAGAAATAAATTGCTAGAGAGATATAATTAAGTAAATTTGCTATCAACCAATTTTACCAACACAACAATACAATGAATAAATTAGCAAGACAAGAGATATTTGACCCAATGATTATTGATATTCAAGCACTTCTCCCAAACACATATGAGCAAGATATAATCAACTCGAGTGTGAGAGCTGCCTCAGTGGAAACGAGGCCCAGCGTTGATCCAAAGGGTCACGGGTTCGAACCTCACCCGCCCCCTGCGTGTAGCCGTGTTGGAGAGACAGTGAAAACTTTGACCAATACAAGGTGCGGTGTATCTTGCGTATCGCAGGGAAGCCCAGCCACTGGGTCTTACCGCACGGTTAGCATGATTTACATGCCGGTGTTGACCATGGGGTTGGTCGGCCGGTCCTGGTATATAATCCAGGCAGGCTAGCGTGTCCTGAACAACACGTTTTTGACCAAGATATAATCAACTCTACCTAACCAAGATAATTGGTGAAGCACACAATCACTTATTTCTCTTCTAAAAACACTAATTTAGTGAAGCACATAAATTAGCTCTCTTGACAATAGCAACCAATAATGAAGCACTATCAATTTAACCAAGTCAAGGAATGTAAACAAAGAGAGGCTAGGACAAACCCAAGGATTAGAAGCTCAACCTAGGTATTTGTACTTGAATATTGAAGTTTAGGCACGCCAAACCTTGTGCTACTACAATGAATGTACTAACAATTACGGATTAGCACAAACAATTAGCAATTGAAATTACAAGAAGAGCAAGATGAAGCAACTTACAAATTTCCAAGCAAAATCATAAACAATACATCATAAGTATTCAAGATAGAGTGAAAAATCTTACTTAAATTGAAATGGGTTTAGTACAAGAATTCCTCCTTGAGCCAAATTATGGAGTTAGTTACTCATAATCAATGCTAGATTATGAGTAATTGATGTTTCTCTAGAGCTCTACCAACCCTAATTTTTATATTCTTGAAGAGGCTAGGTTAGATGAAGTTAGATGTAGGTTAAGTTATGAAGATAAGATATGTTATGAGCCTTCTTTTAATACACAGCAGGTTCTGTACGGCCTGCTGAACGGCCGTACAGCTGCCCTTACATAAAATCTGCTCCTTTGAACGGTCTGTCGAACGGCCGTACAGTATCCCGTACAAGATAAAATCTTCAATATAATGCATTAAACGCCTCCCGGCATCGCAAGCTTGCATCTTCTAACTACCTTCTTGAACATCTTTGCTTTCCAAGCCCAAATTAAGTCATCTTTTCAACAATTAGCATGAGGCACTGAAAGATGAAAAACATAATTAATATCGATAAAACAACATTCGAAACTAACAACAATGCAGAAGAATAAAAGACAAAACGTGTATAAAATACACGTTATCAAATCTTCCCCCACTTGAACTTTGCTAGTCCCGAGCAAACTAATATTAACAACACCATATACTCCTAACTAGTACCACTTCCGTAGGTGATCACGGTTGCATTTGACATATACAACAAGCCCTTGGAACCCCTAGGTAGCCCTAGTGGACGAGTGAGGTCTCGTGAGGGTTTATAGATGATGTACCCACAAAATCACAAAAACCACTAATAAACAAGAAACTAACAATACCTACTAATTAAGCTAACTACTACATTCACATGCCCGAGTCGTCTACTTGTAAATAAAATCAAACATATAGAGCTATTCACCTTGTCATCCACTATAACGAGCTAACAACCAATTCAAGAATCAAGATAACACACCTTGTGCAAGATGTAACCAAGACATTAAAGATAGAATGAATGCACTTCAATCGTGAACACTAGACAAGATGATCACAAAGCATACATGGCTTCGCATTAAGAAGATGAAATTGCATGGTGAAAAATCTCACATCTCTCAATTATGCATCACACAAGTATGGGTTAGAGATTTCACTCAACTCCAAGTCTAACTGCATGCGCTCTACTTGACCTTGCATGTTCACCTAAATTCCGGATTGCACCAAAAACAAGGAATTCATAAAATGGGTTGTAATGAGGCTTGGGTGAAGGTGTGAAAATTTAAGTTCATGGAAGGTGTAAAAGTCTCGCTAGTTGAGTCAAAATGATGCTTGCTCGCTTCATCCACCAAATTCTCAAACTAAAGAATGTCTTCACTCATTTACAATTACAAAACACAACCACATTTACCAAGAAAATTGAAACAAAATAAAGTACAAAGATTTATTGCCTTTTTTTTCTAATTCTCTTCTTTTTTTTCTTTTCTTTTTTTTTTTTTTTTCTTTTTTTTTACATCCCCTTTATTATTATTTTTTTAGCAAAGGGAATGCATAACATAAATAAGTACTACAAAGAATTTTGAACCACATCTAGATATACACATCAAACTAGTTCCCACTTACAATAAATAGAATCCTTCCCCTTCACAACTTCTCCAAATTCACATGCTCATCAATCAATTTTTTCCAAGACTCAACTAGCTCAACTAGGTCGAGAGTGAAGTATTTGGATTTGACTCATGTATAAAAGGAGAAAGTGACAGAGAAAAATATGGATATAAGCTTCAAAGGGGGTAACTAGGGATTATTTTCATGGTTCACAAGCTAAAAATGCCAAAAAAAAGGTTATCCTAAATAGAATTTCCTTATTATGGTGCATCCATGAATGAAGGTTTAATGCAAGCCCTAGAGCAACAAACACACATAAAGAGGGAGCAACACACAAGCAAAAGAATCATCGTTCAAGGCCTCACAAGATTTAAGTTGTAATAACATCTTCTCGATTTGATTCCATGCATTCTAAGAGATAATCGTCATGCTCACAATTTAATTACAAACATCTAGACTCTTCATGCCATTTCAAGTGTGTGCGTGTGCAAAAGAGGTGCATCAAACTTATAGATTCACATCAAATTGGTAATGCTAGGCATGAAATAGGAGAAAACAAGGCTACAAGCTCACAATGTCATAAATTTTACAAACAAGTAAACATGCTCATTACTAAACTTATTTCCCAAATGCAAACAAAACGAACATCAAAATCAACAATCCTTCCCCCACTTAAAACATGGCATGTCCTCATGCATGACAAATAAAACGAAGTAGAGATATGAGTGAAAGAGAACTCCCCTGAAAATAAATAACAAGAACCGGGAGCACCACTCATATTTGCCAAACTCCAACTCCGCAACTGGAAGCCACGAATTGAATGAACGCCACATACCACAATCAACCCAACAAAAATAACCAACAAGCCAATAACCAACTCCCCTCAAAACCCTGCAATACACTAATTAAGGAAATAGAAATAATAAAAAAAATTGTTTTTGTTTTTTAAAATAAAATAAAATAAAATAACTAACCAATTAATAAATAAAATAAAATAAAAATCAAATCAAATTTAAAACTGAAATAATAATAAAAGCAAAAATCAAATTTAAAAATAAATAAAATAAAATAAAAATTCAAATTTAAAACTAAAATAAAATAAAATCATAAAACTAAAATAAAATAAAATAAATAACTAGCAATTAATAATAAAATCAAGAATTAAATTAAAAAAAATGAAATACTAATAAATCAAAAATCAAATTTAAAAAAATAAATCACTAACCAATTAATAATAAAATTAAAAATCAAATTTAAAACTAAAATAAAATCAAATCAAAATTTAAATTTAAAACTAAAATATTAATAAAATTAAAACAAAATCAAAATGAAATAGAATTAAAAATAAACAAAAATAAAATAGAATTAAAAAAACTAAAAAAATAAAATTAAACCAAATATTAGAAACAGGGGAGGGGGGGTTTGTTGTTTTGCAGGCGAGAGAGGAGGAAATGAGGTGATTGAGGGGGGGCGGTAGGCTAGTGGTCGAGTGAAGGAGAAAAGGTCGGAGGCGCGTGGAAGAAGATGGGATGGATAAGTAGAGGCTGTGATGAACGGTAGTGGCGGAGGAATTGATTGTGGTTGAGGGTCGAATGAGGATGTTGTAGCAGGTGGAAGAAGTTAGTGCGAGATCTAGGCGGAAACGAAGTGGTGAACGGAGGTTGGTGCTGCAGCGGAGTTGTTTGGAGAGAAGGAGCAGAGGTGATAATGGGGGCGAGGTGAATTGATCTGTTAAAGGTTGAAGGATAGAAGCGGTGTTGAGATGAGCGGCGTTGAAAGAGATGGAATGGTGCGAAGGGTGGTGGCTGGGATTTGCAGCGGTGGCTGATGAATTGATGTGCGATAAGGAGGGGCAGGGTTGTGCGGCTGCTTGGAGTTACAGAGTGGTGGAGAGGTGGAGGCGTGAGGTGAATGAAAGAAGAGGAGCAGGGATTGTTGCTCTGTTTTGAATCTTTGCTTTAAGAGTTGCACAGGCTGTGCAAGAAGTGGGTAGAAAATTTTGAGGACCCCTCAAATTGCACTAAGTTCTGGACAGACGCCTACAAAATCTGCACGGCCGGTTGAACGGCCTGCTACACGGTTTGTTGCACGGTCTGCATCCCATACGACAGCCGGTACGGCCCCAAAATTTATAAAACTGATTTTTTTTTTCTTTCAAAAATTCACACAAATCCTTGAATGCTTGAATAAATTAGTAAATCCTGAAAACATGAAACAAACACATCAAGGCAAGTGTGGAATAAATATAAAAATCATAAAAATTAGAATTAACGATACTAAATATTACTGAGCGGGGAATTATTATTACCAGTATTTTTTTTTTTGAAAATCTATTATAAAATTCATTAGTCACACCATAAAAATACATAATAATATTTTTTTTTGGGTTATTTTCTTAGAATTAAAATAGATGAAAAATGGAATCCCCACTCACTAATATTTAGATCAATCCTCAAATCCACAATATGCATAACACCATATATATTTGCAAGCGAGGAACAAAATCTAACACACGCATAAAAATATATAAATACATGCGTACCTTGGGTTGCCTCCCAAAAAGCGCTTTGTTTATTGTCGTTGACTCGACTTATTCATACAACTATTCTAACTAATGAGGTGAAAAAGTAAATAAATGCACATACCTACGAATCAATAATAAGAATAAGGTGTGCAAATATACATTTGATCCATAAAAATATCAAAATATATTTATGATCTTCACATCTTCAAGAGACCTTGAAAAAGAAAAGTAGTTAGAAAAATCGTCAGAATAATCATTATAACTACGACTCAAAAATTGTTCCCAAATTGGATCCTTATATACCCAAGCAAAAATTTCAACCTCATCAATCTTAAGCTCAAATTCCTTCTCAATTTTAATTGGACATTCATCAATTTTTATCTCATCTACTAATTCATTAAGCACAAAAGTATTTTCTAAATTTAGTAGATCCTCAACTACATCCAATTTATCATTGTCAAGCTTAGGGCAATCGTCAACTAAACAAGCAATTTCATCATGCACAACATTTTCATCAATTACAAAACAAGAATCATGATTAGTAGGGGAATTGACCTCCTCTAATCGACTCACGGTTTCGGCTAGTTGATTCATTTGCTCTTCCAAGTTGGATATGCTTTGAGAAGTGATGTTTTGAAATTGGAGGTTGTTTGCCGCTATTTGTTTTATCATCTCCTCTAAAGATGATGAGGAAGATGAAGAAGACCCTTGATGGTCTTGGGACTTATATTGCGGATCATAGCATCGATTTTCAAAAGCAAATTGGAGGTTGTTTGCCGCCATTTATTTCATCATCTCCTCTAATGATGATAAGGAAGATGAAGAAGACCCTTGATGGTCTTGGGAATTATATTGAGGATCATAACATTGATTTTCAAAAGCATATGAATAATCGATGCTAGAAGGGTAAGGAGCATAGCATGAGTTTGTAGAATATAAAGAATTCACCTGATACGCGTTTAAATTCTGAAAAGAATTAAAATCTTGATATCGTTCTTGATCATAGGTGAAATCTTGAGCGTTATTCCAACCAAAATAATTCTCCATTGTCTCCTGAAAGGGTTAGTTGTCTATCTCAAATAAACATGAAGACACACCAATAAAAAAACAAACAAAGAAAGAAAAAACTATATACAAAGATAAAATCTAAAATATAAGAAACAATTAACTCAAAATTAATATTATTGCCTTCCCCGGCAGTGACGCCAATTTGAAGATAGTATTTTTCGTAGTTCGTTCACAGGGAAAGAACGTCAATATGGATTTCAAGTAAATTATCTCTTACAATCTAGAAGTGTGGAAAATGGGGGGTTTTGAGTTTGGTTAAGGTGTTTTATCGAACACCTTGAATACAAGAAATAAATTGCTAGAGAGATATAACTAAGTAAATTTGCTATCAACTGTAAAGCATAAAAATGTAATATGTAATAGAGGACATATATAACTCAACTAGGATAAAAGATAAATAATAAACTCTATACAGGGATCGTGAAATTTGAAGAACAGACACCAACAAGGATCAAGTCGCTGAAAGAAGTTCATTAAAATGATCAAGCCTCAGTGACAAAAATAAGATGTACAGATGATTCAGTTGAAGGGCCAAAAGATTCCAGTGATAAAGTTTTTATGGTTGCACAATTCTTGGCAGTATTCTTAAAGACATGATACGAAGACAACGAGTGAATGTTAGTCGTCTGTGAACCAGACCAGTTGCACTAGGCGTCAACATTTTCATAAGGGAATCGAAGTATCTAACTCAGAAAAACTGTTAAAGAGGTATGATTGAGAGCAGTGTTGATATCCTCCATTTCAGAAGCTGAATATTTAAGGATGTCAAAAATAAGAGGAAAATGAATAGTAACCGGAATCACTATTCACACCGGAATTACTATTCACCGGAATCACTATTCACACCGGGTGAATAGTAACCGAAGTTACTATTCATGTGAATAGTACCCAAAAGTACTATTCATAAAGTAAGAAACATGTGGGGCCCACATGAATTAAAAATCAAACTTTGAAATTGAAAAGTTCGGTGAAGTTTGAATTTGAAAGGTTGGCAGCGGTTGTGGAAAAAAATTAGGCAGATAATATACGTAATCAATTACGTATATTAGCTGCATAGTAACTTTCTAAAATCTATAAATAGGCTTGTTGTATTTCATTTCAAAAAACACCTCAACACACAACTCTCTCTTCTCTCTCATATATTTTCTGTGTAAGCTGCTAGATAGTCCGTCTAGTAGGAAAGTCGGCTTAGCCCACTTTCAGGCAGTGTCGGGTAGAAGGTCCTCGTGCCTAAACTATCCTTAGGAGTGTTCTAATTTTGAAGCTAATCCATTGGATTAGAAGTTGTAACACCCCTTCGAGTTTATTATCAAAAAAGATATATTCTCGGAATTATTTTTAATTTTTATAGTATCGTATTCAACCCCCCCTTCTACGATACTTTGGGACCTAACAATTGGTATCAAAGCAAGCTTCTAGCATACAAGAAGTCTAAAGATCACCACCATGGGAATGAAGGATTCAGGCGTGAGAATACCAGTTCTTGACAAAGATAATTACTTTCACTGGAAAGTAAAGATGCATTTACATCTCTTATCTGTTGATGAAGGTTATGTAAACTGTATAGAAAGAGGTCCTCATATTCCTATGAAGGCCAACACTGCAGTTGGAGAAGCAGCAGGAACTGGAGTTGCTGGAAGGCCTATTCCCAAATTATCCGCAAAATTCACAGATGGAGACAAAGAGGAAGTCCAGAAGGATAAAAAGACCATGAATATACTGTTCAATGGTATTGATCAAGACATGTTCGACAATGTCATCAACTGCACCACTGCCAAGCAAGTGTGGGACACTATTCGAACACTCTGTGAAGGAACTGAACAAGTTAAAGAGAACAAGATGCAACTCCTCATACAACAGTATGAACACTTCCATCATAATTCTGGAGAAAATTTAACAGATTTATTCAGTAGATTTCAGAAACTACTGAATGGCCTGAAGTTGTACGGGAGAACATATGAAGTCAAAGACTCCAACTTAAAATTTCTGAGATCTCTTCCTAAGGAATGGAAGCCAGTTACAGTCTCGTTGAGAAACTCTCAAGACTACAAAGATTTTACACTAGAGAGACTGTATGGAATTTTAAAGACCTATGAGCTCGAGTTGCAACAAGATGAAGAAATTGAGAAAAGCCAAAAGAAAGGTGGAAATATAGCTTTGGTGGCCAATATTCCAACAAACCAAGATGGAGAGAAGATGAAGAATAGAGAAGCCACACCAAGTCAAAGAACTTGGGAAGGTGGAGCTGCAACTAGCCAAGGTAAAAACAAGATGATTGAAGAACCTGATGCATTAAGTGAGAATGAAGCTGAAGATCTAGATGAATATTTGGCATTTCTATCAAAAAGATTTTCGAAGCTAAGATTCAAGAAGAATTCAGCAGGAGCCGGGCAATTCAAGAAAAACTATCAACCGAACAAGGATATGGTTGAAAGATCAAAGTTCAAATGCTATAACTGTGGAATTGCTGGCCACTTTGCCAATGAATGCAGAAAATCCAAATCTGAGAATGAAAAGAAACAGTTTGAGATTGTCGATTACAAAAAGAAATACTTTGACCTTCTCAAGCAAAAGGAGAGAGCATTCGTATCAAGAGATGATGATTGGGCAGCTGGAGGTGACTCAGATGCAGAAGAAGAGTTTGTAAATCTTGCACTCATGGCAAACGAAACTGATGAAGAGGCTAGTTCAGCAAGCAACCAGGTATACTCTACAAATCTAACTGAGCTTTCCAAAGATGAATGTGCCAATATTGTTGATGAAATGTCTAATGAATTGTACAACATGCATGTCACATTAAAATCACTTAACATAAAGAACAAAAAGATTAAAGATCTTAATGCTAAGATAGGTGATAGGAATACTCTGCTAGAAACTCAACTAATTGATTTTGAAACAATGAAAAGAGATTGTCAGGATGCTAAGAATGAGTTACTTGAGGCTCTGAAAAGAGAAGAGTGTTTAATAAAACAGTTAAAAGAGGAACAAGACTTAATTGCTAAGTGGAAGGGATCAAAGGCTAAAACTGAAGAAATGTATAGTAAACAAGGAATTGATTCTTTTCACAAATTAGCAGAAGCTAAGTTAGATGTTGATAGGGAAGTTGCTTCAGATAGTGATTTAGTCTAAAAAGAATGTTCTTTGAGACCTAAGCCTGTTAGCAAAGCAACTTTAACTAAATTAAATAACCAATATGGACCTGTCAACAAAAACTTTGTAGTTGGAGAGTGCAGCAAAACCAAATCTGTTGAACAAATAAACATAGGCAACTTGTCCCACAAGCAATTGAAGGACAAGCTAGAAAATGTTAAGTCAGGTGTTAAGGACAAGAAAAAGAATAGAAATGGTAAGGTAGGGATTAACAAACACAACAATTACACACCTGATAAAAATGCTCCTAGGAAAAAATGTGTAAAGTGTGGAAGTGTTAATCATTTATCTACCAACTGTAAATCTGTTAAGAATGCTTCTGTGCCTTATATGCCTATGCCTATGCCTGCTGTGAATGTTATGCCAAATATGTATGCTCCCTTTGCTCATGCATCTAGTCAATATGCTAACATGCCATTCATGTATAATCCATACTACAATATGCCACAGATGCCATGGATGATGAATAACATGTTTGCACAGACTATGCCTAATAGTGCTATTAACTATAACACATATGAGCAAGTATTAAATTCTGTCTCTCAAAGGCCCAAACCAAAAGTCAAAATTGATTTAACTCAATCTAAACCTTCGGTTAAAAGGGATTTGAAGGATAAGAAATTGGCTAACAAGACAGGACCCAAGAAAGCTTGGGTACCAAAATCAACTTGATTTTGTGTTGATGTGTGCAGGGAAACAGAAAGAATCTTTGGTATCTGGACAGTGGCTGCTCTAGGCATATGACTGGAGATTCTACCCTGCTCACTAAGTTTGAGGAGAGAGATGGCCCTAGCATTACCTTTGGAGACAACAGCAAAGGATATACTAGAGGATATGGCTTGATTTCACAAGGGAATGTTGTCATTGAAGAAGTAGCACTGGTTGATGGACTTAAGCATAACTTGCTAAGTGTCAGTCAATTGTGTGATAAAGGCCAGAACGTCTGGTTCACATCTGAAGCTTGTGTCATTTTCAAGAAAAATGACAACAAGGTAATGTTGACAAGAGATAGAAGAGGAAATGTGTACATTGCTGACTTCAATTCAACAAATGCAAACATGACTACATGTCTTCTCAGCAAGGCAAGTGTAGATGAAGGTTGGCTTTGGCATAAAAGACTGTCACACTTGAGTTTTAAAGCAATGAATGAGTTGGTAAAGAAGGATTTGGTTAGAGGTATTCCAAAATTGGATTACTCCAAGGATGGATTGTGTGATGCATGCCAAAAAGGGAAGCAGAAGAAGGCCTCTTTCAAATCAAAGTCAATGTCATCAGTTGATCAACCCTTGCAACTACTCCACATGGATCTCTTTGGACCAGTCAATGTGTTGTCAATTTCAAATAAGAAATACTGTCTTGTGATTATTGATGATTTCTCAAAATTCTCTTGGACATTCTTTCTGCTCTCTAAGGATGAAGCAGGTGAAGTCATTTTAAATCACATCAGGATAGTCAACAACAATCCTTTACTCAAAGTAAGGAGAATCAGAAGTGACAATGGAACTGAGTTCAAGAATTCTGTAATAAGAGATTTTTGTGAAGAAGAAGGAATTATCCAAGAATTCTCTGCACCAAGAACTCCTCAACAGAATGGTGTAGTGGAAAGAAAGAACAGAACTCTAATTGAAGCTGCAAGGACAATGCTTGAAGAATCTAAGCTACCAACATACTTCTGGGCAGAAGCTATAAACACTGCATGTTACACTCAGAATATTTCTTTGGTCAATCAAGCAAAAGGCATGACACCTTATCGACTTTTCAAAGGCAAGAAACCAACAATCAACTTTCTGCATGTCTTTGGATGCAAATGCTTTGTACTGAAAAATCATGGTGAGCATCTTGGAAAATTTGATTCAAAAGCAGATGAAGCTATCTTTGTTGGATACTCAGCTGGAAAATCCTACAGAGTCTACAACCTAAGACTAAACATTGTAATGGAGTCCATACATGTTGTCTTTGATGACAATAAAATATCTGGTCTAGTAGATGAAGGTTTTCATGAGTCTCTCTCATTCGAGAATGAGAGAAGTGGTGAAGAAAGTGAAGATGATGATGAAGAATGGAGATCAAATGGTGTGAGAAACAGACAAGGATTATCAGTTGAAGTGCAGAATGAACCACCTGTTGAAGAGCAAATTACACCATCATTTGGAAATCAAATTGAAGCATCTGTAGAAAATCAAAGAGAAGCATCTATTGATGAATCTGCAAGAAATCCATCAATCTCGAGGGCCATACACTCAGGGGGAGTCTCTCACAGTCAAAACTCAACAATAAGTCACAATGATCAACACAGAGAAAATGAAGCCCCTTCATCAAGGTCAAACTTACCACCACAGAGAAAATGGACCAGGGATCATCCATTTGAGCTTATCGTTGGAGATCCTAATGCAAAGGTCCAAACCAGAAGAGCAAGTCAAGAAGAATGCTTATATAGTAGTTTTCTATCCAAAGAAGAACCTAAGAAAGTTGAACAAGCTCTTCTGGATCCAGACTGGGTTTTAGCAATGGAAGAAGAGTTAAACCAGTTTGAGAGAAATGAAGTATGGAAACTTGTACCCAAACCTAAAGACAAATCAGTGATTGGCACTAAGTGGGTATTCAAGAACAAGATGGATGAGAATGGCATAGTCACAAGGAATAAAACTAGATTAGTTGCTAAAGGCTACTGTCAAGAGGAATGAATTGATTTTGAAGAAACCTTTGCACCAGTAGCAAGGTTAGAAGCAATAAGGATCTTCCTGGCCTATGCAGCGCATGCCAATTTCAAAGTCTATCAAATGGATGTCAAGAGTGCATTTTTGAATGGTATTCTGGAGGAGGAGGTGTATGTTAGTCAACCGCCTGGTTTTGAAGATCCAGACTTTCCAGAATATGTGTTCTTTCTACTCAAAGCACTCTATGGCCTGAAGCAAGCACCTAGAGCCTAGTATGATACACTCTCACAGTTCCTTATAGAGAATCACTTCATTCGAGGTACTATTGATAAAACTCTCTTTTATAGAAATGTCAATGGCTCTATGATACTTGTCCAAATTTATGTAGATGATATAATATTTGGGTCTACAGATGAGAAACTTTTCAAGAGGTTTGCCAAACTCATGCAAAGTAAATATGAAATGACTATGATGGGTGAATTAACTTATTTTCTTGGTTTACAAGTTAAACAAGTGAATGAGGGAATTTTTATAAGTCAAACAAAATACATTTATGATCTTTTAAAAAGGTTTGATTTAGCAGATTGTTCTTCTGCAAAAACACCCATGGCCACTACCACTAAGCTTGAACTGAATACTAAGGAAAAGAAGGTGGACATGACAAGCTATAGGGGCATGGTTGGATCTCTTTTATACTTAACAGCTAGTAGACCTGATATTATGTTTGCTACATGTTTATGTGCTAGATTTCAAGCTGATCCAAAGGAATCTCACTAAGTAGCTATTAAAAGGATTTTCAGATATCTCAAGGGAACACCAAAACTCGGCATTTGGTACCCTAGAGATTCTGGTTTTGATCTAATTGGTTACTCAGATGCAGATTATGCAGGTTGCAAAATGGATAGAAAAAGTACCACAGGAAGCTGTCAATTCTTGGGAAACAAGATGGTCTCATGGTTCAGTAAACAGCAGAACTCAGTATCTACCTCAACTGCAGAGGCTGAATACATAGCAGCTGGGAGTTGTTGTGCACAGATTCTATGGATGAGAAATCAACTACTTGACTATGGAGTTAAAGTTAAAAGGATCCCAATTTTCTGTGACAACACTAGTGCAATTGCAATATCACAGAATCCAGTGCAGCATTCTAGAACCAAGCACATAGACATCAGATACCATTTCATCAAGGAGCATGTGATGGAAGGCACTGTGGAACTGCACTTTGTTCCTGGTGAAAAACAGTTGGCAGACATTTTTACTAAAGCTTTGGATGAAGCAACCTTTTCAAGGTTGGTAAGTGAGCTTGGTATGTTAAATTTCACATGATTTTTTAAAATGTCTGTTCAATTAATTGCAGCCAGTGAATTTCATTCTCTGGATTTTGTTTGTTTTATTTGATTATCTGCATGATTATTCTGGAGATATCACTGTAGCATAATTAAATAAATATTTTATTGACATATATCAATTAATGATATTTTGTTAATTTTATATCTATTTAATTGTGAGTTTATCTGATTATTGTGGATTAATTCTTGATTTACAGCGTGATTATTTTTAAATCCATAATAATTAGGAGTAATAAATATGTGTATATGTGTATAGGCCGACAGGTTTCGGTGATAAGATTTTTTTTCGGCGAATTAGGTTGTTAGGTGAGAAATTATTGAGCGGTGTTGTTTTTCAAACATAACCTATCACTATTACACCTAACCTACTAAACCTTGAAACCTTATAAATGATGAGTTTTTGTTTGTGTTTAACATCATCATTTTTCAGATATACAGAGCATATATACACGATTGCTGAATATTTCGAGCTTTGATCTTAAAGATCTCTCAATCTAGCTGGTGGTTTTTAGATTGGATTTTATATTCTTGCTTTATACATCATCCTTTATAAAAACTAACCCTTGTTTTTGAATTTCCTCGAAGTTTTGAAAATGGCATTGCAGGGAAGCTTTTTAATTGCTAAAGTTAATCCTATTTCCATTCAGCAAATCGAAACCATTCAGGATGAGCAATTTCGGGCTTGGACACAATTTTTGAATGAACATTCATTAATTCGATATGCTTTAGTTACACCAGTGCAGCTTAACCATGATGCATTGCGTGAACTATATTGCAGTGCGGTTAACACTTCTGGACAGGACGGGTGTGCATTCACATATCGACTATTTGGTAGGTCGATTAGGGTCACTGAACGAGATGTTAATCGAATTCTTCATTTTCTTATGGAAAATCTCGTTTCTGATCCTACACCTGAACAGATTGAAATGTTCTTTCGTTTTATAAGGTACCAAGATGGCAATTTCAATACTGGTAATCTTTATAGAACGTTTCTAACCCAGTATTGGAGTTTCTTCTTTCATACTCTTAACCATGTTTTTTCCTCAGATAGAACAAATCAAGATCGAATACCTGAATATATCCAAAAAATAGGGTATGCAGTCGCCAATAATTTGAAGATTAATTTTGGAAAAATAGTGCTTGGTCAAATCATTTTAAAGATGAAACACTTAGGAACAAGAGATGTTCGGACTCAAAATGTCAAATGTCTATATCCAAGGTTTCTATAGCTAATATTAAATGATTTTTTGAATGATGAAGATAGGGTACGCTTGGAAAATGATCAAAAGGTGGAATGTTCTTCCATAAAGACGAATGTAATTAATTACATGAGCAAAAAGAAATATACGGATGTGCCTACAGTCCTAACTGAGTATCTAAAGACTGTCCCACTTCCGTTGTTACCAAGACCAGTGAGAGCAGGTATATGACAAGGTAATATTTCAATCCCTGCTATTCCAACCTTTGTATTCCTTGTTGTGTCACAGGAAATACAGTTTCTACAGCCCCCAGTGGCCATCTTACCCGACCAAGAGCAGGAAATCCCACCGACTCTAACACAGGTCGAAGAGCCCATTTTACAAATGCAAACACAAACACAACAAACTCTTACACCTCAATTGTCACTTAAACGACCAACCATCAACACTTTTGAGGGAGATAGTGCCTCAGCAGCACCACATAAGGAGTTAGTTACATCAGCAGCTCTACCTCATTCTAAACGAAGTAAACCAAATGAACCTGAGGTAACTGTAACTGTTAGGGAAACAATTCTTCCTTGTCAAATGAGTGAAAATGTAAATGAGGATGAATTGACGGGAGCAACTATCTTGAGTTCCATTTCACGGAACATAAGAGTGGTTGATGATCTTTCTAAAGATCAAATGCCTTCACAGGCATCCGAGGTGGAATTACCTACCTCAATAACTGCTGGTGAATCTTCCATTTTACGGAAAGATCTATCGGTAGGTGGTTCTTTTATGAACCAAGTGTCTTCACAGACATACGAGGGAAACTTGGGTTTTGTGCCATTTAATCGATTCAAGTTTAACCTCCCAGAGGAAAAATCTCTGGATCTCTTTCGAGATTTACCACTATTTACCAGTGGTCGGCAACTCGCTTCACGCGAGGATGGAAGCTCAAGAATTTTCATTGCACCATCCGTGACCTCTGAAAAAGGGGCTAAGATGATTTCATTTGCAGGTACACATATCGGTGGAAGCTCTGGAGGAGAGTTGAGGGAAACACGAACAGAACATGCAAGTGTCACCCAAACCACTAAACCGAATGAATATAGAGTATTGAGTTAAACACCTGCAGAACATACGAGTGAGCAACCTACTCAACCACATGCACCTGTAACCAGAAAGGAATACAGCAGACTCCTTACACGGGTCCAAAAATTGGAGAAAGAGTTGCCAAATATCTGTAAGTCCATTGCAGAAATCAAAAATTTGTAACTTATTCAACATGATGCATTCCAGGTTCAATTAAGTTCCATGGCAGCCCAGTTTAGTCATGCAATTAATTCCATGGTGAAGACAGCTTCGTCTAAATTACCAACTCCACATCCTACTATCTTGGAGGATAACCCAACTGAGGGGGAGAAGGTCGATGACCAAGAAGCTACTAGGCGTAATAAAGGCAAGGAAAAGGTTGTTGACACGGTATTAACTTTATCTTGGGAAAGGAAAAGCTAAATGGAAGTATTCGTGCTATGTGAAAAGAAAGCAAGGCAAAACTTGAAGATATGTTCAGTCTAGAGGAACAATTGTCTTGCACTTGGAAATCTGGAAAATATATATGATCCAGAATGTACGTTTATATTATTTATCTTTGTATTTTATTTTTTGTTGTATCAGTTGAGTTATCCTCTATGAATTTGTTTGTCAAACCCTAACAATCAAATAGGGGGAGATTGTAAAGCATAAAAATGTAATATATAATAGAGGACATATATAACTCAACTAGGATAAAAGATAAATAATAAACTCTATACAGGGATCGTGAAATTTGAAGAACATGCACCAACAAGGATCAAGTCGCTGAAAGAAGTTCATTAAAATGATCAAGCCTCAGTGACAAAAATAAGATGTACAGATGATTCAGTTGAAGGGCCAAAAGATTCCAGTGATAAAGTTTTTATGGTTGAACAATTCTTGGCAGTATTCTTAAAGACATGATACGAAGACAACGAGTGAATGTTAGTCGTCTGTGAACCAGACCAGTTGCACTAGGCGTCAACATTTTCATAAAGGAATCGAAGTATCTAACTCAGAAAAACTGTTAAAGAGGTATGATTGAGAGCAGTGTTGATATCCTCCATTTCAGAAGCTGAATATTTAAGGATGTCAAAAATAAAAGGAAAATGAATAGTAACCGGAATCACTATTCACACCGGAATTACTATTCACCGGAATCACTATTCACACCGGGTGAATAGTAACCGAAGTTACTATTCATGTGAATAGTACCCAAAAGTACTATTCATAAAGTAAGAAACATGTGGGGCCCACATGAATTAAAAATCAAACTTTGAAATTGAAAAGTTCGGTGAAGTTTGAATTTGAAAGGTTGGCAGCGGCTGTGGAAAAAAATTAGGCAGATAATATACGTAATCAATTACGTATATTAGCTGCATAGTAACTTTCTAAAATCTATAAATAGGCCTGTTGTATTTCATTTCAAAAAATACCTCAACACACAACTCTCTCTTCTCTCTCATATATTTTCTGTGTAAGCTGCTAGATAGTCCGTCTAGTAGGAAAGTCGGCTTAGCCCACTTTCAGGCAGTGTCGGGTAGAAGGTCCTCGTGCCTAAACTATCCTTAGGAGTGTTCTAATTTTGAAGCTAATCCGTTGGATTAGAAGTTGTAACACCCCTTCGAGTTTATTATCAATAAAGATATATTCTCGGAATTATTTTTAATTTTTATAGTATCGTATTCAACCCCCCCTTCTACGATACTTTGGGACCTAACATCAACCAATTTTACCAACACAACAACACAATGAATAAATTAGCAAGACAAGAGATATTTGACCCAAGGATTATTGATATTCAAGCACTTCTCCCAAACACATATGAGCAAGATATAATCAACTCTACCTAACCAAGATAATTGGTGAAGCACACAATCACTTATTTCTCTTCTAAAAACACTAATTTAGTGAAGCACATAAATTAGCTCTCTTGACAATAGCAACCACTAATGAAGCACTATCAATTTAACCAAGTCAAGGAATGTAAAAAAAGAGAGGCTAGGACAAACCCAAGGATGAGAAGCTCAACCTAGGTATTTGTACTTGAATCTTGAAGTTTAGGCACACCAAACCTTGTGCTACTACAATGATTGTACTAACAATTACGGATTAGCACAAACAATTAGCAATTGAAATTACAAGAAGAGCAAGATGAAGCAACTTACAAATCTCTAAGCAAAATCATAAACAATACATCACAAGTATTCAAGATAGAGTGAAAAATCTTACTTAAATTGAAATGGGTTTAGTACAAGAATTCCTCCTTGAGCCAAATTATGGAGTTAGTTACTCATAATCAATGCTAGATTATGAGTAATTGATGTTTCTCTAGAGCTCTACTAACCCTAATTTTTATGTTCTTGAAGAGGCTAGGTTAGATGAAGTTAGATGTAGGTTAAGTTATGAAGATAAGATATGTTATGAGCCTTCTTTTAATACACAGCAGGTTCTGTACGGCCTGCTGAACGGCCGTACAGTTACCCTTACAGAAAATCTGCTCCTTTGAACGGCCGTACAGTAGCCCGTACAAGATAAAATCTTCAATATAATGCATTCAACGCCTCCCGGCATCGCGAGTTTGCATCTTCTAACTACCTTCTTGAACATCTTTGCTTTCCAAGCCCAAATTAAGTCATCTTTTCAACAATTAGCATGAGGCACTGAAAGATGAAAAACATAATTAATATCGATAAAACAACATTCGGAACTAACAAAAATGCAGAAGAATAAAAGACAAAACGTATATAAAATACACGTTATCAATTATATACTAAATTTTTAAATATAATTTATTTTATAATAATTCATTAATAAATTTCCTTAAATATATTTAAAAGACAATTTTTATGTTAGGAATCGAACCCACACCACCATATTTGCATGAGAATAATGAACCACTTTACGTATCAAAGATTGTTTCTTTAATATTCAATTGTTTTACTTTATTACCTTTAATTATTTTACTTAATGTAAGAACCCCAAATTTTGGATATAATTAAAACTTTTTATTATGTACTAAGGTAATGGTGAATAGTGATTACGACTACGATGTAACGATTGAGATAATGAATGAAGGGAATAGATTTGGATTCAAATGTTTATATGCCATGAAGAATACTATTGGTTGACACTTTAGATAAGAATTATCTATCTCCTAAGGAATTGAGATTTGATAATTCTAAAGGAGAAGATTATTCTTATGTCATCCAAATCGATAACTGTTATTGGTCCAGTGGGTCCGTCAAAAGGTTAAGGAACGATCGAAAGAGATCAGGGACAATTGTACAACCCTAAGAGAATAAGTAAAGAATAAAGAATGAATAGTGTTTTGGTGAAAAAGAAAATATTATGAGACGACACTATATAGAAGTACCCGGAACGAGATTCTGAGTTCGTATTAGTGATCCAGGGGGAAAATAGTGTATGTAAAAGTTGTCGGATTCTGAAAAATAGCACTTTTATTTTCCCCGAGATTTCCCTGGACACTGAAAGACTTAAGGAATTATGGAAGGGATTTAAGGAAAATAGGCTCAAGAATTATTAGAGAGAATGGAGGATGGTAGTGTAAATATTAAGGAGGTTTCCGGTAAAATCCTAACTAGAAATCTTCGAGATAGTCCTCCGAACGACCAATCAAATTGAGCAATAACCGGACAAAGAATCAAGCAGAGAGCCAAGGGGCAACCATGTGCAAGTGGATATGACTAGTAACCAAGCTTGTTACAACAAGGAACTAGAACAATTAGAGATCAATCTAGTACTTAGCATCATCTTCTCATCCAACCATAAGATCAAGACACATGCCCCTTAAAATACCTCATCCATGACCTCATACCTTTATTAAAGGTACTTTATGCCTAGATATTATCTCAATAATTCATTTTGGACAAGATGAGGTCAAAGAGCAAGGCAAACAACTCCATCTCTCTCCCATCTTCATGCCATTCGAATTTTGGCTAAATTCAAGAACCAAAATCCAAGTTCCAACCATCATTTGATCTCCAAATTTTTATGGTAAGTCCTATATTTCATAAAAGTGATACCCTAGAAATCTTAGCTCCAAATTCCTTAGTTTCCATTTTCAAAAAAATCATGAAAGAGGAGGATGAATAGTAACCTTCTTGAATTAACTTTGTTTATCTTGATTTCCATGATGATCTAAGGGTTGTTAAGGCTAGGAAAGGCACATACAAGGCTTATTAAAGCTAGGAAATATCCCAAGGAAGGTAATCCACTTGAAACCCTAGATCTTGTTTTGAGAATTATGCATGTTCTTGAAGGATTTAAGCTTGGTAATGATGTTAGTATGTTATAAGCATGATTAGTTAAGTGATTTAGTGATTTTGGTAACATGATGATTATAATGGTAAAGTAGATGTTCTTGGAAAGATTTGGGATGAGAAATATGCGTATGAGTTGTATTGATGCCCGGTGTGGCTTGGTTGTGTTGCTATGATTTTTAGAACGTTCGATTTATAGCCGTCGTAATGCCGAATTTTTGTTAACACTTAGAAACCAAGCATGGCAGTTGATATAATTTCCTGATCTTGATAATATTATGACTGGTCCTTGTAGATCTCGAGCCATAGATCGTTTTGGCGCGAGAATCGAAACATTCCGACTTACGGTTTAGGAGTTATGGTCAAATTACTAAAATTGGTTCGGAACCGTAAGTAAAAGTTTGTAACTTCAATTGAACCCTCGTAAAACATGATTCTCAGTGGTGAATCTTGGTAAATAAATACTAGAGGTCATAAGGAAGGTATGAGAGAAAACCACATGTCAAACGAATCGTTTTCCGATTTTATAAAAATGTTTGAATCGAAGTTAAACGCGAACGAACCCCTAAAAACCCGCTTGATTATAACTTCGGTAAAACACTTAGAAAACGGGCGATAAAACTCGAAGTATAATATTGATTCGTAACGATCGACTTTAGAACTTGTATGACTTAAGTATGTCCCAAGTGTAAGTACAGTGACATGTCGTATTAACGAACGAATGTCGGGTCGGATCGATGATAAAAAGGAATCCACAAAAAGGGGTATAACGAGATAACTCGAGAACGTGTTTCGATTTAAATATAACTTAACTTTTAAGATGTTAAGTGATTAATCCCGAATGCCTTGGCTATTTATAGATCACCAAGCTGACCCGGGACCCGCTACCACTACCCCTTACCGTACTCGACTACCAGGCAAGTTTCAATTCCCTTCTTTTAGGCTGTTGTTGTGATTGAACATATATATATATATATATATATATATATATATATGTTTTCTGTTATACATATGTCATAGCATGCATGCCTACTTTCAAGTTATATCGTTATGCTTGTTCCCTGATTGTTTATTGGCTTATAAATTAGATAGCTAATGTATCAATTATAATCCGGTTATTGTAAGACCCTCATAGAAGGGCGTATCCATCTTATTCATCAAATATAGACCGGGAGTCAATATTTCTTGACATATCGAGATTACCTCGAAAGAAAATATCTAAGTAAATATTTTCCATTATTCGGGCGACGAATATTATTTGAATATTCGTTCGAGATTATTTATTTAACGATCCCTACTTCAAATAATTATTTGAACGTAACTATTCGACGAATAATATTTTTTTATATTCATTCAGAGTCGAATTATTTATCGATTATTATTTCGAATATTCTTCTAAAGGTTGGACTACTAAATGAATATTATTTGGATATTCATTTAGAATATTATTCATTAAATGAATATTACTTTTGAATATTCATTTAAGATAGTAATTACCTGATGAATATTATTTTAATGTTCATCTGAAGCTTGATTTATTTATCGAGTCTTATCTCGAATATTCCTTTAAAGCTTGGATTACTAAATGAATATTACGTGATATTCATTTAGAATATTATTCATTAAATGAATATTACTTTTTCAATAAACATTTAAATTCCTAATTACTTATGAATATTATTTTGAATATTCATCCAGGGTTCTATTTAATCATCGAATATTATTTTTAAATATTTTAAATATTCCTTTCAGGTCTTATTAATTAATGAATATTATTTTGAATATTCATTTGAATATTTAGTTATGCAATAAATATTCTCTCGATATTTCTTCAAGGATTATTTGAGAAATACTCTGATTAAAGATATCCTTTCATATTCCTAAATATTCTGTAAAATATTTTAATTCAATAAATATTCTCTGAATATTTATTCCATACTTAGAATAACCTCGATAAGGTTTATCTTCTTCGATTATTACAGAAAATATTTCGGAGTCATATTATTATTAATCCTATATCAAGAAAGGTTCTCAGACATCATTCTTCTTTGAGTCTATCTCCCTAATAATAAGGGAACCATACTTGGAAAATGTTAATTATCTTGTCGACTTCCCGGTCATAAAGTATTCTCTTCACTCGCAACTCGGGTGCTGTTGACTTATTAAGTCGTTGTTTACCTTCTCATCTTTCGAGGGGTAAGATTGTTGGAACAAGTTGATATTCGATACCAAGCCACAGCTTGGAAGTTATTGGTGAATTTTCCTTTCCAACTAGATACGACTACCTTGTAGAGTCTTATCAACAAGTATTATACTTGGGGAAAGGGGGACGAACGTTACATTCAGAATCATGAATTCTATTTGAACTAGGAGTCGTGTAAGAGGCCGAGTAGCGCCGGTCCATCCCCTTTGGCCCAACCGTTGGCCGGGGAGAGCTAGTAAGGCGGTAGACAAGTAAAGCCGTCAGTTCTTCCTTCTACCGGTAGTAAATCTAATTTGAGCTGTACGATCTCGACTGATCATCAAGATTGGAACAGCGGGCGCGGTGAATACTCCATCATTGGTTCATCATCCAAACTTAATTATTTCCTGCAACATGATTACTGTTGGCAGAGCTGGAAAAGTGTTCATAACTGGAATTGCAATCTTTTCATGCAAGTTCCTCTTTTTAATGAAATGAGAATATCTCGCTTACTTTTGATGTAGCAGATATTTCTATAAACAAATACTTTAAGTTACCTTGTAACTTCATCGTTCATATTATACTGGCATCATTTCCGTAAATGCATGGCATATGGTTTGAAAGATACTTTTGAACTGTTATATATTATCGTTCGGTTATATATTATTGTTGGTGGGCTATTGCTCACCCTTTCTTTATTATTATATCACAACAACAGCTAGACCAGATGACTCGCACAAGGCGCACTCGACGCAGGCGAGGACGATGAGACTACCAGAGCTAAAGAAGAAGCTATTGGTATGATAGATTTATTCTTTCAATTCCAAGTATATGGTCTAGTATGACTTACGTAAATGGATGGCAAAGAGTATGTATTTATATTGAAATTCTTTTGGATTGTAAGAACTCATAATGTGATTAATAAAAATTTGATTGTTACTCTGATTTCATCTCTGGGACTATAACGGATGTGTTTTATATTGTTGTGTTGGGTCATAGAGATGTAATTTATTTTATGTTAAGGAAAGTTCAATTGTCGTGGACAGAATTGGAAACCGTAACGACCTGATCCCGGACCCCGGATCTGGGGCTGTTACAGAAGTGGTATCAGAGCGAGAGTTATATATCCAAAGAGATGATACGACGTTATATAATAATAAATTCACTAATATAATAAGGACCCTTGCCAGGTTCACCTAAAACCCTTACGGGAACTTTTTAAGTATCAATATAGTAACTTAGCTCGTTCTCGTATCGACTAGTAAGGCGACAGACCTTGAGGCGTACGAGTAGCAGCATGATGATGTTTTATTATATGCTGACGATCGGATTGTGAACTCGATATAGTACCCTATTGAGGACTCGAAAGAGGTTCCAGCAGAGGAGAATTCTATTGAGGATGAGGAGTTTACTCCAAGGAAATGAGGGCTGTAGCCAGAGGGATAGCGAGAGTTAAGATTATAGTGCTAAGAGAAGTGAGCACAAAGAACTGATATATTATTAAGAGAATTGAAATTTTATGTTGGATTTATAGCCGGACTACGAGAGGTAGTACCAGCAATTAAGACAGATTGGAAGGATTACTTGAGGTCTTATATGGGGATAGATAAAGATCCTTAGAGACTTTCAGATTAATGAGAAAGGAGTTAGAATGATGCATGATTATCAAAGACGTCGATGTAGGACGGGGAGCACCCAGGAGCAGTTGAGATAGAGGCAACAAGTGCCATATTATCGGATAAATGGATTAGTGTGAATATTGTCAATGGTAAGTCGCCATAAGAAGGCGGATTTCATGGGTTATATTTTATGAAACCAAATTGAGATTGTTGATGTGGTTTTATTCAGCGAAATGTCCATATTATGAATGAACCAGCTTCGAAAGTAAAGATAGTGGAAAGTGATGGCCTGATTGGATAAAGTTATATAAAGTAGTAAGCGAGACGATGATCTCAGAAACTACCAGAGGAAAAGACTAGTGGGTCTATGATAAACTCGTAATATGACTACTATCAGGTACTAAGTATAAGTTTATTTTTTAACTCAGTAAAATGGTGAATCAGGAACGTTAGATGCATGTGATTCAGAAGAATATTAAATTCTTTCTTTTCCCCGAATAGATTATAGTAGTTACCTTAAGTTTATTCTGACACTGAATTGCAAATGGATCAAGTAATGCGATTAGTGGTTAAGAGGTAATAGAGAATGTTTTAAGATGAAATTGGTAATGACCCGGCGTTGGTGTTGCCTAACGGGAGAAGGAAGACTTTATGATACACTATGATGCATCTCATACAGGTTTAGGTGGTGTACTTATGCAGCACGGCAGAGTAATTGCGGATGCATTCGAACAACACGGTACACCAGACTAGGATGGCCCTAGTAGTGCCAATTTTTATGAAACGACTAACTCCGACGGTAGTGTTCCTTCTGAAACCTGTGGTTAGGAAGACTGACATTTGATATTATCGACAATTAAGATGTATATGTATCAGGAAGAGGTGGCATGTTTCAGTTTGAAACTTTTGATTTCCCTTCTATGGGATATATATATATATATATATATATATATATATATATATATATATATATATATATATATATATATATATATATATATTTGGTTCCTTTCTAGTGGTTAAACTTCCAACTTTGTGTCAATAATTCCGTTATTATAACTGCTTATGATTCTACCTGCTTGGATGCTCATAGAACTATTCTCTAGGTTTCGAAATTGATCTTCATAGTGTTACCGGTGGTTGGATAGATCGACCAAAATTTCCTTGATTCTGGAAAGAAATTCAACGAATTTTGGCAAACCTTGTCTTTCTGATTATCAGAGAACATCATGGAAGAGAGTAGAAACTGGGGCGAACCCCGTGAATTGGGTAAAGTAGCCGCTATATGGGTTGGTGGATAGACCCCGGTTATCGCGATTGATTGTAGAAATACAATGATGAAGTGAGATTGGACGAAAACAGGAAATGTAAGTAAAAAACCAGCCGGACTGAGAAACTTCGGGATCGACTTAAGTGAAAAGGCTGTTATACCATGAATGGTAAGCTTGCGTGGCACGTGGGATTGATAAGAATAGTTGAAAAGATAAAAGTGGAGGAAAGGTAACCGGAGACGGTGCCGATAAGTCGATTAAGACCTATATGGAGTAAAGTTTTGGAAAGGTAGAAAGGTATCAAAGTAGAAGGCACTATGCCAGCAATTGCTAGAAAAGTAATGCTAATTAGCCAACCCCAAAAACCATATATTTTTATTTTAGTGTGGTCAGTTGAGGCCAAGTCACAAAGGATTATCAAGTGACTAGACCAGCAATGAAAGGACAAAGCAGGGTTGCTTCTAAGTAAGCGTCGACTGCAAGGGCTTTTGATATAAAGGAAATATTAATGAGATCGTAGGAATCTTCTACTGAACCCTTTGCAACCCATGTTTGGATTGGGAATTTACTAGACTTTTTGGAATGGGTCACCCGTACTAAAGTGATTCATGTGTATATGATTGCCCAAGATTACGTGTAAAAATGGAAGTATAATTACTTGAGATGTATGATGTTAAGGTATTATAAATACCATGAATATATTATGACTAAGGGAAGTAAACAATGAAGGTTTATGAAGAGAGTATAGAAATGGTCAGAGATTGATCAGTATGCTGTAGAAATTTTGCCTAAGGTAAGTACCTTTGAGAAAAACGATAAGCACTAAGAGATTCACGTTGAACTCGACCAATATCTTCCAAAACATCCTTGCTACCATTACCACGTTCTGTAAGAGAGCAGATAGGCATATGTTGCCTTTTGGAAGGCCAAATATGCTGACAACTATCTGAAAGAAGAGGGTGGCATTAAGTTACCAATCGATTATCAAATAAGAACAGTTGAAAAGAGACCCTTATTAAGGATACATGATCTGATTGCCAATTATAGGATGCAAGAATTCCTTGGCAGTTGAATTAAGGATAGGATATCCATAAATTAAGACAAACCCTGGGGGATGCACAAGGGGTGGCATTAACCCTAATAACGACATTATGAATTCAGATGATATGAGTTGGACTTGCTAAGGCAACAATGATCGGTAAGGATTACTAAAAAGAGTTCTGGAAAGAACATAGATAGAATTATTAGAGTATTGATCAATGACATTTTGATATACCCTGTACCCAGAAAATACAGGAGGAATGATAAGGATGACCTATGAAATCTTACAAGGAAAAAGGTAATATTCCGAACTTCAAAATGGAAGTTTGGTAAGGAATGTATGACATAGTAACAATAATGCCAAATGAGGCATGTATGAAACCTTGAGGAAGTATGTATTGAACCTATAAAGGTTGAGATTATCCTAAGATAAGGAAAGAACTAAGAAAAGAAGTATCCTAAGTAGGATTGGGAATAAACGTGATAAAGTTCCCACGGGTAGGTGGAAGCAATGACTTATGGAAAAAGACTGATAAATATATTTTTCTCCATCAGCAGAGCTTAAGGGAGAATGCTTTCACCCAACAGTGATGGGAATGAGGTAGAAAAGTTTGAATTGGAATATATCCAGAGAACAAGGATTACCAGAAATTATTATTATCAAGAAAGGCCAATGAGGTGGCCGACAGTCTAAGTATAAAGGAATAATTACCAATGTTCATACCGAAGAAACAAAATGATATTTGGAAAGACCTTGAAGGTCATATCGGAGTGGAGGAAGTTACATTCCTTTTGATGATTGTGCAAGAATCGAAGGTAGTAATAGTTTATGTAAAGATTCGATTTGTAATGGAGTATTAAGCATATTACGTACCTTAGAAGGTCCCGTTTTGAGGCAAACCAGGACCATGATTCAAAATTAACGAAGTAAACCGTTAAGTTTCCAGTCTTTTATGGAAGCTGCATGAGTGATAGTTTCATCAACCTGACATAGCTGCGATGCTTGAAACTCTTCTGCAATTTTATCTACTTCATGTAATATCTACATCAAGTTCAGGAAGTGTTCCTTATGGATAAGGAATAGTGATTACTTTGTCTCCCTAAAGGATTTGGAACCCGTATGGTTAGCTATTAACGCACTACGTAAACAAAAAGCGATGGCGATTCTTCTAAGAAAGTAGATGACAACGTAAAAAATAAAGAAAGTGTTGCTATTGATAAGTTAAATGGCATGTTGATGAATGACAAGCAAGTTTGTGTTAGTGTACTTCTGCGTAAACAAGATAGAGAATATGAGGTTGATGATTCATGATGCTAACTGTATTCCTGTAGAAAGAATTAATGAGACTTAGAGAGAAGGGCAGTTGAGCCCGAGACTTATTGGGCCACCTTAGAGTTTAAAAGTGTTCGGAAGGTGGCATTCGAGCCAGCTCTACCCCAAAAACTTATAGCTTGATTGTAACGTGTTTCATGTGGCAAGCTACGCCAGTAAAATGCAGATGCTCGATAAATGATAAGAGTATGAGCAGGTAGGTATACGACCTGGTCTGACTTACGAAGAACAACCTGTGGAAAATCACGGGTAGAAAAGAACAAGTAATGAGAAACAAGTTCGGCAGAAAAAGATTATATTGGATCTAAGTTAAAGAAATCGGCCAGACTTAGTTCGGAGGTTTAAATTGGAATAATGTGATGATTACGGAGTAAATGTGACGGGATACCAATAAGGAGGTGCCAAGTGCAAAAGATGTCTTAATAAAGAGATGAAGGTGAAAGTAAATAACCGAAGTAAATAAGAATCAAATAATAAGAAGGATGTGATTGATAAAGAAAAGACTGGGAAAGCAACTATGGAATATGAAGCAAGGAATGTTATGAATGGATTAATAAATGGGTTTTGTGATGAATTCTCGGGATGACAACCTGATAGTGTTAATATTATAGTTATGAAAAAGCTAGTAGCGCGATATGGAATGTCAGTAACAATGGTGTCAAGCGAGAAACCTAAGATTTAACCTAAAAGGTTGAAGGAATTTTCTGGAGTGAGCGTTGCTAAGGTTGAACCAGAGTATAGGTCCATAGAATAGTGGAAAAAGTAGCAAGATATGTTGACACATGATATTGCGATCAAATGGTATTGGATATAATTATGATTAACTTCTTCTTTGATGAACCTCTATAGTTCAGAGGTAAATTCTGAGTATGATATTTTACAATCATGAAAACCTTCTATAATCCTTTAGAACTCTTTTCTTCTCTCTTATTCATCTTCTTTATGTATTGAGAAGAACAACCCTTTAAGGAGGGAAGGTACTGCTACATGACTATCTGTCTATGTGATAGAAGTCTAAGTGGAATACCATAACTTGTTTAATTGCTTGTCAAGTATTAAAGGCTGGCCCCCTTCTGTACTAGCTATGCAATATAACAAATGTTCAATTGATCATAGTGATCTCTCAATAAATCTTCCACTTCTCTATACTGATCGAGATTGAGAAAATTAAAGCGATCAGGAAATGCACAGTACGAGCGAGGTTACCTCCGAATTCGCAGTATGATAGTGATACCAATGTTACTGCAGGTATCAATAAGGATAAGATTGAGTAAGAGCATAATATGGATAGTGTGTGGTACAAAAAGTAGCAATGTTGATGGAAAAAGGATAAAGTATGGATTGTAGCATTAGAAGATGTGCTGAGAAAGGGTAGAACGACTAAGAATTTACCGGGAAGCTAAAAAGTGAACGACAGGAAAACGACTCTTTGCTTCCTATCTGATTCCGGGACGGAATCCTTTTAAGGAGGGGAGACTGTAAGAACCCCAAATTTTGGATATAATTAAAACTTTTTATTATGTACTAAGGTAATGGTGAATAGTGATTACGACTACGATGTAACGATTGAGATAATGAATGAAGGGAATAGATTTGGATTCAAATGTTTATATGCCATGAAGAATACTATTGGTTGACACTTTAGATAAGAATTATCTATCTCCTAAGGAATTGAGATTTGATAATTCTAAAGGAGAAGATTATTCTTATGTCATCCAAATCGATAACTGTTATTGGTCCAGTGGGTCCGTAAAAAGGTTAAGGAACGATCGAAAGAGATCAGGGACAATTGTACAACCCTAAGAGAATAAGTAAAGAATAAAGAATGAATAGTGTTTTGGTGGAAAAGAAAATATTATGAGACGACACTATATAGAAGTACCCGGAACGAGATTCTGAGTTCGTATTAGTGATCCAGGGGGAAAATAGTGTATGTAAAAGTTGTCGGATTCTGAAAAATAGCACTTTTATTTTCCCCGAGATTTCCCTGGACACTGAAAGACTTAAGGAATTATGGAAGGGATTTAAGGAAAATAGGCTCAAGAATTATTAGAGAGAATGGAGGATGGTAGTGTAAATATTAAGGAGGTTTCCGGTAAAATCCTAACTAGAAATCTTCGAGATAGTCCTCCGAACGACCAATCAAATTGAGCAATAACCGGACAAAGAATCAAGCAGAGAGCCAAGGGGCAACCATGTGCAAGTGGATATGACTAGTAACCAAGCTTGTTACAACAAGGAACTAGAACAATTAGAGATCAATCTAGTACTTAGCATCATCTTCTCATCCAACCATAAGATCAAGACACATGCCCCTTAAAATACCTCATCCATGACCTCATACCTTTATTAAAGGTACTTTATGCCTAGATATTATCTCAATAATTCATTTTGGACAAGATGAGGTCAAAGAGCAAGGCAAACAACTCCATCTCTCTCCCATCTTCATGCCATTCGAATTTTGGCTAAATTCAAGAACCAAAATCCAAGTTCCAACCATCATTTGATCTCCAAATTTTTATGGTAAGTCCTATATTTCATAAAAGTGATACCCTAGAAATCTTAGCTCCAAATTCCTTAGTTTCCATTTTCAAAAAAATCATGAAAGAGGAGGATGAATAGTAACCTTCTTGAATTAACTTTGTTTATCTTGATTTCCATGATGATCTAAGGGTTGTTAAGGCTAGGAAAGGCACATACAAGGCTTATTAAAGCTAGGAAATATCCCAAGGAAGGTAATCCACTTGAAACCCTAGATCTTGTTTTGAGAATTATGCATGTTCTTGAAGGATTTAAGCTTGGTAATGATGTTAGTATGTTATAAGCATGATTAGTTAAGTGATTTAGTGATTTTGGTAACATGATGATTATAATGGTAAAGTAGATGTTCTTGGAAAGATTTGGGATGAGAAATATGCGTATGAGTTGTATTGATGCCCGGTGTGGCTTGGTTGTGTTGCTATGATTTTTAGAACGTTCGATTTATAGCCGTCGTAATGCCGAATTTTTGTTAACACTTAGAAACCAAGCATGGCAGTTGATATAATTTCCTGATCTTGATAATATTATGACTGGTCCTTGTAGATCTCGAGCCATAGATCGTTTTGGCGCGAGAATCGAAACATTCCGACTTACGGTTTAGGAGTTATGGTCAAATTACTAAAATTGGTTCGGAACCGTAAGTAAAAGTTTGTAACTTCAATTGAACCCTCGTAAAACATGATTCTCAGTGGTGAATCTTGGTAAATAAATACTAGAGGTCATAAGGAAGGTATGAGAGAAAACCACATGTCAAACGAATCGTTTTCCGATTTTATAAAAATGTTTGAATCGAAGTTAAACGCGAACGAACCCCTAAAAACCCGCTTGATTATAACTTCGGTAAAACACTTAGAAAACGGGCGATAAAACTCGAAGTATAATATTGATTCGTAACGATCGACTTTAGAACTTGTATGACTTAAGTATGTCCCAAGTGTAAGTACAGTGACATGTCGTATTAACGAACGAATGTCGGGTCGGATCGATGATAAAAAGGAATCCACAAAAAGGGGTATAACGAGATAACTCGAGAACGTGTTTCGATTTAAATATAACTTAACTTTTAAGATGTTAAGTGATTAATCCCGAATGCCTTGGCTATTTATAGATCACCAAGCTGACCCGGGACCCGCTACCACTACCCCTTACCGTACTCGACTACCAGGAAAGTTTCAATTCCCTTCTTTTAGGCTGTTGTTGTGATTGAACATATATATATATATGTTTTCTGTTATACATATGTCATAGCATGCATGCCTACTTTCAAGTTATATCGTTATGCTTGTTCCCTGATTGTTTATTGGCTTATAAATTAGATAGCTAATGTATCAATTATAATCCGGTTATTGTAAGACCCTCATAGAAGGGCGTATCCATCTTATTCATCAAATATAGACCGGGAGTCAATATTTCTTGACATATCGAGATTACCTCGAAAGAAAATATCTAAGTAAATATTTTCCATTATTCGGGCGACGAATATTATTTGAATATTCGTTCGAGATTATTTATTTAACGATCCCTACTTCAAATAATTATTTGAACGTAACTATTCGACGAATAATATTTTTTTATATTCATTCAGAGTCGAATTATTTATCGATTATTATTTCGAATATTCTTCTAAAGGTTGGACTACTAAATGAATATTATTTGGATATTCATTTAGAATATTATTCATTAAATGAATATTACTTTTGAATATTCATTTAAGATAGTAATTACCTGATGAATATTATTTTAATGTTCATCTGAAGCTTGATTTATTTATCGAGTCTTATCTCGAATATTCCTTTAAAGCTTGGATTACTAAATGAATATTACGTGATATTCATTTAGAATATTATTCATTAAATGAATATTACTTTTTCAATAAACATTTAAATTCCTAATTACTTATGAATATTATTTTGAATATTCATCCAGGGTTCTATTTAATCATCGAATATTATTTTTAAATATTTTAAATATTCCTTTCAGGTCTTATTAATTAATGAATATTATTTTGAATATTCATTTGAATATTTAGTTATGCAATAAATATTCTCTCGATATTTCTTCAAGGATTATTTGAGAAATACTCTGATTAAAGATATCCTTTCATATTCCTAAATATTCTGTAAAATATTTTAATTCAATAAATATTCTCTGAATATTTATTCCATACTTAGAATAACCTCGATAAGGTTTATCTTCTTCGATTATTACAGAAAATATTTCGGAGTCATATTATTATTAATCCTATATCAAGAAAGGTTCTCAGACATCATTCTTCTTTGAGTCTATCTCCCTAATAATAAGGGAACCTTACTTGGAAAATGTTAATTATCTTGTCGACTTCCCGGTCATAAAGCATTCTCTTCACTCGCAACTCGGGTGCTGTTGACTTATTAAGTCGTTGTTTACCTTCTCATCTTTCGAGGGGTAAGATTGTTGGAACAAGTTGATATTCGATACCAAGCCACAGCTTGGAAGTTATTGGTGAATTTTCCTTTCCAACTAGATACGACTACCTTGTAGAGTCTTATCAACAAGTATTATACTTGGGGAAAGGGGGACGAACGTTACATTCAGAATCATGAATTCTATTTGAACTAGGAGTCGTGTAAGAGGCCGAGTAGCGCCGGTCCATCCCCTTTGGCCCAACCGTTGGCCGGGGAGAGCTAGTAAGGCGGTAGACAAGTAAAGCCGTCAGTTCTTCCTTCTACCGGTAGTAAATCTAATTTGAGCTGTACGATCTCGACTGATCATCAAGATTGGAACAGCGGGCGCGGTGAATACTCCATCATTGGTTCATCATCCAAACTTAATTATTTCCTGCAACATGATTACTGTTGGCAGAGCTGGAAAAGTGTTCATAACTGGAATTGCAATCTTTTCATGCAAGTTCCTCTTTTTAATGAAATGAGAATCTCTCGCTTACTTTTGATGTAGCAGATATTTCTACAAACAAATACTTTAAGTTACCTTGTAACTTCATCGTTCATATTATACTGGCATCATTTCCGTAAATGCATGGCATATGGTTTGAAAGATACTTTTGAACTGTTATATATTATCGTTCGGTTATATATTATTGTTGGTGGGCTATTGCTCACCCTTGCTTTATTATTATATCACAACAACAGCTAGACCAGATGACTCGCACAAGGCGCACTCGACGCAGGCGAGGACGATGAGACTACCAGAGCTAAAGAAGAAGCTATTGGTATGATAGATTTATTCTTTCAGTTCCAAGTATATGGTCTAGTATGACTTACGTAAATGGATGGCAAAGAGTATGTATTTATATTGAAATTCTTTTGGATTGTAAGAACTCATAATGTGATTAATAAAAATTTGATTGTTACTCTGATTTCATCTCTGGGACTATAACGGATGTGTTTTATATTGTTGTGTTGGGTCATAGAGATGTAATTTATTTTATGTTAAGGAAAGTTCAATTGTTGTGGACAGAATTGGAAACCGTAACGACCTGATCCCGGACCCCGGATCTGGGGGTGTTACACTTAATTATAAAAATAAAACACAATCTTTTCTCAAAATATTATACGGAACTCTTTTCAACAATTCTCCTAAACAATAACTAACCAATTACCTTTTTCAGCTATTACCTTTTCTAATCTTTATAACTAAAATTTCTTATTTCCAAAAATACGGTCGTTCTAATTAATGAAATAAACTAATTGTATTATAGTGGTCAACGACTCAACGACATACATGTTAAAATTATCACTAAAAGCAAAGTATCTCTAAAAAACCTAATTCTCTCTCTTCTCTCTCCTCTAAAACAAAAAGTCGCCGCCTAGTTTTCTTCTTCTTACTGCTTCCTCTTCCGTGCTTCTGTCGGAGATTGTTCCGATGAGAGTCGATTAAGCTTCTTCATTTCTTGAATAAAAGGGTACTCTCTTTCCTCAATAGGTTTTTAATGAGGCCTTCCAATTAAATCTTTAGTTTTTTCTCCCTTCTTTCTCTTCAGTTATTCTTCTCGTTTTCTTGCTTTCATCCCATCGGATCTAAGGTTTTTAAACCTTTTCCGATTTGCGCCTCTTTTCTTAGTTTCTTAAACCTCGGAGCTCCGGCTATTTCTCCTTTCTGACTTGCCCCCGGACTTTTGAGTGGTTGTTCACCTTGTATTATTGGGGTTTCGATTTTTCAGATCTAAGTTTGGAGTTCTTGTAGTTTTTTTCTTCTTGTTTCTTCAATTTATGCTTTTTTTAAGTTTTAAATCTTTAAGATCTTAATCTTTAGCTTGTAATGCTTAAGTGTTTGGTTTTCTCTCCGTTTTGTGGGAATTTGTTTTTCTCTCCGGTTTGTGGGAGCGTGAATTTGGATTTAGTGATTCAAGCTGTTTTGGTTCTGCACTCATGGTCGATAAGCTCAAACGGATGTTGGGGATACAGATGTATATATCTTCTTCAAAATTTCATTTTTGGTCTCTTATGGATGTCCAGCGATACAATCTGTTATATGTTTGTTCTACTCGATATGATTTGTAGATGCCGTATGACTTTGTTTTATTGAATTTAAAACACTTGTTATTAAAAAAAAACTAATCGTATTATAATTACTAATAACTAATGGATTATCTTTTCCAGCTAAAAGATAACATCTTTTCTATATTATCTAACTAAAATATCTAATTTTCAAACTTGATTTTTTTAAATTTAATTACCCCTACTTAAATATTTGTTATTGATAAAAATATGTAATTCCATTTTATAAAATAAAATAACAATATTATAGTTTATAATAACTAACCAATTACCATTTTCAGCTAAAACACATTGGGGGTGTTTGGGGGAACTTTTTTCCAGAATAAGTCAATTTATTTTAGGACAAAGTTAGAGATTCCTAATTTTTTTCTGAAAAAAGTTAACTTTTTTTTGCAACTTATGGAATCTCAAACATACATTAAATACATGTATAAAAAAAATTATCAAAATATGAAATTTTTACCCGAAAATAAGTCCATAAGGACTTATTTTAAAGTGTGCCAGCAACCCCATCTTTTCTACTTTTCTCACTAGAAACTCTCCTTTCCAAAAATATCACGGGTCATTCTATTTAATGAAATAAACTAACAAAATTACAATTTATAATAACCAATTGATTACCTTTTTTAGTAAAACGTAAGATCTTTTCTATATTTTCTAACTAAAATATCTCATTTTCAAACTTTTTTTCATATTATTTTTTATATTTTTTTAATAACTACTCCCTCTGTCCCTCTCATTTCTTTGCACTTCCCTTTTTGGGACCTATCACCAATTCTTTACCGTATGGGCAATTATATTTAATAAAATAAAATAATAATTTTACGATTAATAATAACTAACAATTACATTTTCAGCTAAAACACATTACCTTTTATAATTTCTCTTACTAAAACCTATTATTTTTAAATAGTATCATGGATAATTGTATTCAATAAAATAATATCATAATAATTAATAATTGTCTGATTACTTTTTTCAGTTAAAATGTATCATTTTATCTATATCTTATAGCTAAATTTTTCCTTTTTTTACAAATAATTGGGCATATATATATATATATATATATATATATATATATATATATAATTATTATCAAATCATATCATTTAAAAATTTAAGTTACAAAATTCATTCAAATTATTAAAAAATCATATAATATTAAAGAAAATCTGTGCATCGTACGAATATTAAAGAAAACCAGTAGTTATTAATAACTAATAATTTCTTTTTTCAAGTAAAACATTTTAGCTTTTCTATTTTTCAATAACTAATCAACTTATTTTTCATGTAAAATACATTATTTTTTATTATTTTATTTAATTAAAATATTAAAAGTTTAGTTGGTCGGTACAGTACCTGTTGCTTTTACTTATTTACCTGTACTTAACGGTACATATTATTTTTTACTTAGTTATCCGTACTTAATTACTTATAATTACTAAGTACTTGTTATTTTTACTTATTTACCCTTAATTAATGGTACATATTATTTTTTATTTAATTATCATTACTTAATTACTTATACTTATTAATAATTAATAAATTTTCTTTTTGAAGTAAAAGTTATCTTTTCTATTTTTCAATAAATAATCAACTTCCTTTTTCACGTGAAATACATTATCTTTTATTATTTTATTTAAATAAAATTTTTCTTTTTCTAAAAACAATATTATCAATTCTATTTAATAAAATAAAAGTTTATAATTATAATTACTAATAATCAATCAGTTATCTTTTTCAACTAAAATATGTTACTTTTTCTATTTTTTACTTTTTTCAGCTAAAACATATCATTTTTTCTATATTTTCAAACTAAAATTCATCATTTTCTAAAATTATCACAGATAACATATATATAATTATTATCAAATTGTATCATTTAAAATTTTAAGACTAAAAAATTTATGTCCTAAATTTTTAATTCAACTTAAAAAAAAGGTTTATATTATATTAAAGAACGGATTTTAAACTAGTATATTATAATAAATTATGGAATGGATAATTAGTCGTTTATCTCAACATGAGATATAATATGCGACATTGCTCCATACTTCCATTCGATTAAAATGTTGGTAAACATGTTTAGCAGGGGATGAGACGAGCATGGAGAGTTTGCAACTTTGCACGTACAAATTGTCCATGAGCGCCTGGCAGGAAACATGGTGATCGCTGGCAAGTAGAGTAAACAGTAGTGTGTACAGATGAAGCGAGTCAACACGGGCGGCTTGTTTACGTCCCCACAAATATGATGTCTGTGTAGATTTTGCTCCACCAGCACCACCGGACACTGGGCCTATTTTAATCCATGATTTATATTGCCAATGAAAGTGATATTTATCGGAATTATTATCCGCACTTTCGTTTCTCTTGTCATCTGTGTTTATTTTCCTTTGTCTTTTGTCTCCTGCTGCAGGCTTTTTATCAGATCTTTAAATTTCACACGTTTTTTCCTCAGATATAAATACCAATAAATCCATATACATTGTTTTTTACTGGAACATAAAATAAAATTCACGGTTAAAAAATTTGATCTAAGTAAAATATACAAAATATAATTATAATATAAAAATGTTAATTAGAGTTAAAATGCGTGTAAATCATGTTTTTTTCATTGTTTTAAAAAGCGTTTTAAGCGGCCGCTTAAGCAGATGATTAAGCAGAATCGGATACTAAAGGCTTCGATTTAAATATAGTATTAATTCGATTAATAACTCGTTTCAAATTCCATTTAAGCGTCCGTTTAAGTTTAAAAGGTCCTTTCATTGTTTAGGTCCGTTTGATACATTTTAGAACACTAGTTTTTTTAAAATGTACTCCTTAACTCGAACACTTTAATTTTGTTACATTTGATTTAGGTTACAAAGACTATAGGCATATGGAATATTGGTGGAACTATAATTTCTAACGAGATTGAGGAGCCTGATATGTATCTAAGGGAAGTTATCTGAGATACATATAATATTTTATGTAAATATAGGATGAACATTTCTGTAAAATCACAATTTTTTATTTAACATTGCGGACCCAGTTAAATTTATAGTATATTTTTAATTATCTCTGCAAAAGTTCACTGAGATCAATCTCAGGATCCTTTTTCTCATTTCTACATAAGAAAAAAATTTAAAAAAATGTTCAATTTACATGGAGATAAAAATCAGTCTTAAGAAAGCAGACATAGTTCGTATCTCCCACGTTAGCTATGTTTTCAATTGTTTAAAGTTTAATTGCAGTTTCCAACAAAGAAGACCAATCCACTTTTAAGGGAGAAAATACTAATCCACTTGTGGTTGGGTAATGATTGGTAAACAATTAGTTACTCAAGGATTTTGACTCTAGTATTAAAAGCAGCCAGTGACTTCTAGAAGCTTGTTAATGGGTGGCTCTCATAAACAACTCCAATATATCTTATTATCCTATCTTATCTTTTTGCCGATTTTCTATAAGTAATATTTTGTTACTCATTGACTCCCTAATTATAAGTAGTATTGATGCCCCCGTGCTGGACCCTTTTATAATTAATAATTAAAGCATAATAGAAAAAAATGGGAAAATAAAATTTAACAATCATAAACGATAAATAATTTTTTTGCAATTTTCAATATTATTAACAATATTTTTTAACGATTCGATCATACCATGTTAATATTACATTGAAATAAAGGTGTGTGACAAATTTATGTAAAATTGTTTCCGATTGTTCTTCCCCTCCATCGATCTTAGATTATTGACATTATAGTGGTACTACTTTTTACAAAATTAGATATTTAACCAAAATACTATATAAGATATTTTTGAGGGGTATTAATAAAAAATCTTCTAAATAAATCTTTTAAAAATTCATGTCCTTATAATATTATTAAATCTGAGGATTAGTAAAATAATGTAAAATTTAAATGGTAAAAAAATAATACTTTCTATAATTAAATCAAGTTAAATTCATGTCGATTTAAGACCTATTGCGTTAAAGGTTTTACTTATATATTTCCAAATACATGCATCTAATTACTTATACACTTTTTTATTCATACTACCATAAAATCCTTCCTTCGCCCGCAAGGGTTGTCTCAGTTGGTTAAAAAGAGGCCATCTCACCTCTTGGTCACAGGTTCGACTCCTATGAGAGGCGAATTTGTGATTATGCCATCTTGGGGCAGTGCCTGTCGCACTTGTGCGGTTTGCCTTGGATCACGTGGTTTGCAGGCTATTGCGTGAACCCATGGGTTTACCCAGAGCGCATCCGAAGGGTAGCGGTTGCGGGTTCCCATGTTAAAAAAAAAAAAAAAAAAATCCTTCCTTGGTATGCCGCAAATTCTTAACAGTGTTGTTAGATCCAAAATTCAGTAAAACCAAAGGAAAAAAAAAAGGTAATGGTAAAGAGAGTAGGGAGTCTGAGATATATCTCAGGTAAGTTCCCTAACATAGTATAATTTTATATATAAATATGAATGGGCATTTTTCTAAATTCAAGATTTGTTTAAAATTTTAATAATTATCCCTGCGGGTCCAATAAATTTTAAAGTAAATTTCAGGAAAGTTCACTTAGATTAATCTCAGGATCCTTTTTCTCAATAGTAAAAGATAACAAGTAGAAGTAAGTTAATTAGATTTATAATTATTAAGAATTAAATTAAATATTAAATTAGAATAGCAATAAGATATTTGTGAAATGAATGTCATAATGATTATTTCCTTTGTCCCACTCATTTTTACCCAATTTTTTCATTACTTGACACGTATTTTAAGACTCCTATAAAGTATAATTCCATAACTTATTTTTTAATTTTTTTTAATAAAAATAGAAACATTAAATTTTTATCCAGAAGAAAAAAAATTAAAAATAAATTATGGATCTAGATTTTTTAGGAACCTTAAAATGCGTGTCACACCCCGTCCCCCAATACGTACAACCCACTAGAACAGAAGGAGTATAAATGAATTTTTGTAATTAGTTTCAAAAAGTTTCTCTTACTACGAATTAACTAGCATGATAGCCCGTGCAAGGCACGGGTCACATTATAATTCGTACAATTTTTTCGTGAATAATCAGTCATATCTTCTTGTCAATATATTTCATGTGCTTCGATTTATTTAAGGCCTACAGTTGGTAATCGTTCAAATTTTGAAATTTAATGAATTCTAAATTTGAGTAACATACAGAACCAATCCTGAGATTAAGCCGCTCATACTAATAATAAATGGGTATCGAGAAGATGATTTAATTTAGGGGCACAAATTTTCTAATAAGCAGAAAATTTTTAAAGTACGTAGATACACAAAAAATGATATTTGGGGCACATCTTGTTCAAGGTAGCACCAAAAATAGTTTAAAATATAAGGAGTGCCAAAAAATAAATCGCATTTATGTGATTTTGATTTGTAGTTGAGTACAATATTCAAATTCACTTGAAACTTTCAATTCCTCAAGATCGACTTGAGTATCATATTTCTAGCAGTACTCTTTGAATGTAAGAAGAATGACCGATAACAATGATACATAAGAAGAATGATACTATTGCAACAACAGTTGGTAATCAACTAAATGTATGACGTATCCATGCAAAATAATATGCGCTATTGTGAAAATTTTTTTTATTTTTTATGCAGTCTTAAAATATCATTAATCGATCATTATGTCATAGGTAGTCATATATAATTTAACATCTTTGTTTAGTAAATATAATCTTGTTTATAAAACTACATTATAATTTAACTATGCATTTTATTTATTTATTTAATCGATAACTCATGTAGAGTCCAAATCTAACATACCAGCTAATTCTGATTTTTTTTTTATATAGATATATATTATACCTAGCATCAATCATATTAAGGATCTGTTTGCTATTGATGTTTTAGACCGCAACAATAGTTTTTAAAGCAAATTTGGTTCAAAACAGCTTAGTAACTCTATAAGCAATTCTTCAACAACAATTGTTTTATTAAAAAAATTGTTTTAGGAAAAATTTTAATTTTTCACAACAGCAACTTTTTTTTACAACAATTTTAGGTAAAGGCATCAAATCCCAATAATCGCTTATTAAATAAATTTAATTATATCCTTATATATAATAAGCATAAGGGTGATCTTATCCATAATTTTCGTCACTATACTACCAAAATAATCTTAACCGTTAAATCTAATATTTTTAAAAATAGACGATCAAGATTATATCATATTAAAAGAGAAAAATTATAATTTAAAATGGATATAATTAGAAAAGATTGCATTAACAGTGAATTTTAGAAAGAAAATTAAAATCTAAAAAGGATATAATTAAAAAAAGGTTGTATTAGAATTGAATTTTGAAAAGAAAATCATATCTGAAAAGGATATAATTGAAAAGGTTGTATTAGAATTAAATTTTATTTACTTTTATTATTAGTATTAAAAAATTTATATATACTATTTAGACTCGATCTTGAGATCTAGAAATCAGATTTGGATGATTTTACAATCCACGCGAAACTCATAAAATTATCTTTAATTTATTGATGATGTAATAATTATTATTCAAATGGAAATACTCAGAATCTCAAGCGAAAATATAATTATAAATTTTTGCATTAATCCTATACAATGTAGACGGCACACATTGATCTATTCAATGTAGAAAACCTAATCATACTTGATATAAATCATTGACATACAATTTTTTATAAATCAATATAAATACTTTTTTAGTTTATAACATATTAAAATATTAAATATTTTTTTATGTTATATCCAACGGTTTTCATCTATTTATTTTAAGATTTAATTTGATGGAAAACAAATTCATGTTGTCTCGTGTACCACGTGAATGCATATCTTGTTTTCATGGCATATCTATAATATAGATAAAAATATTTTAGTATTATAATTTTATAAAACTATCATTCTAATTTCAGCAATTTTTTTCCATAATAATTTTCTGTTGTAGTTATTAAAACACTTTTACCTTAAAATTTTAAAAGTGAAATTAGTGTGATAGCATGATAGTCGTGTAATGCACGACCTGCATTTTAACTGTGATAATTTTACATACACATATTATTATGAAATTATCACTATTATGATTATGAGCTAATTAGATATAAAAAAATTTCATTGTCATATCTTTCGTACAATAATCTTATATATATATTGAATGTCATTATGTCAACACCATATTAAATTTCAGTTATAATTTATCCAACATTTATCAACGAATTGGATTAATATAATATTGTCAAACTAATGTACCAAGATTTGTATATATTTGAATGAAAATTGATTTATCCATTTTTAATATATTTTATTAATAGCTGGAATATATGGTGTGATTGTAAGATTAATTTTAAATTAAAAAGTAATGTGTTAATTAAAATGAAATATTAATGATCGGAAGACATACAACTGGTTTTTTAGTTATTTATAAAACATATATCTTCAACTAAAAGTAAACGTGGAAAAGACAATCAGTTAATTACCATTAATTATAATATATTAATTTTAATAATTTAGATAACCGTATAGAAAATCAAACCACCAAAACTTTTAATGTTTCAATTTTAATATAATAGTATAGATGTGTAATGGTCTTTTTATGTTAAATAACATAAATAACATTATATATTATTATATAATATTACGTATTATTAAAATGATATGTATGAAGTGAGTAGTTTAGAGATTTACTAAATAACACAAGAATTCATAATAATTTTATTAGCTTTTGAAAGGGTTAAAATTTTGATAATTTTAAGTAAATCTCAAAAAATAGTAAAAAAAATTAGGAAGCGAGTTTTTTTTTTTTACATTTGATCGATGATTAATAAAAAGGTACCAAACAGTCGATATGATGTAGTGGTTATGTATGTGAACATAAGTCACTTATATCTTCAAAGTCATGAATTCAATTTTAGTTAAGTATATCTCAAAATAAATATTAAAATATTATAGGAAGGGGGTTTTAAAGTACATGTGATTGATGATTTTCTAAAAGATAACAAAAAGTTGTTGTAGTGTAGTGGTTGTGAATGTGAACACAAGTCAATTGCATTCTAAAGGTCATGGGTTCAATTCCCAAGAAAAACATTTTTTTTAGATTTATATAGTAAAGGGTATACTTGTAATTTACTAAATAGCCTTAAAACTAGGGGTGAGCAAAAAATCGAAATGAAACCGAAACCGAACCGAAACCGATCAAAACCGAACCGAAAAAACCGAAACCGAAATCCAACCGACGGTTGCGGTTTTTGATTTTTAAAAACCGAAATTTTCGGTTTCGGTTTCGGTTTTAGGTTAAAACCGAACCGACTAAAACCGAACCGAACCGATTATTAAAATAAATATATAATTTATATAAATTTATAAAACTTTCTGGTGATTGCTCCGGCTGGTAACTTCTCATTTTCGTAAACTATATATATAGGTTTCTACTATCATGTAAATTGTATTAAAACTAAGAATATATTGCAATCAATTTACATATTACATGAGAAAGTTCTAATTTGCTTTTGTATTAGCAACTGAGAGTACATTTTGTCATTTACTCATATACATTGCACATTATCACACATGCATGTATAAATTTTGTTAAAATATATTGTGAGCCCTGTATAACTTATTAGCTTACTAATGTCATATGATACTGTCATATAACATTACCACTAACATATACACGCAGTGTATTCATTCAAAAACTCAGTTACTTTGTTTAAAAATCGAGAACGTTGTAATTTATAAATTTAAAGCCTTGTAATATATTTATGATTTTTTCGTTCGGTTTTATAACCGAAACCGAACCGTTAAAAACCGAACCGAGCTTTTTAAAACCGAAACCGAAACCGACGGTTCGGTTGCGGTTGCGGTTTTCAATTTTAAAAACCGAAGACATGCGGTTTCGGGTTCGGTTTCGGGGCAAAACCGAACCGAACCGAACCGTGCTCTCCCCTACTTAAAACCCTTGTTGGCCTATAATAGATATAATGGATGGATTGGTCATTTTCTCAAGAAAATTTGGGAACCTTCAACAAATATGTCATATATCATTTCGCTGTAACGTCCAGCTCTAGATCAAAATTACTGCTAATGAAATACTAGAAGAAAATTAAGTTAACTAAATTGTACGGCAGTTCACAGATGTGACATTACAGTATCGAACAAGAATTACTAGTCAGCTTAATCACCTCTATTAGATCATCTCCAACGGGATAGGCTAAAAAAATTAAGTTAATGAAATACTAGAAGAAAATTAAGTTAACTAAATTGTACGGCAGTTCACCAGATGTGACATTACAGTATCGAACAAAGAACTACTAGTCAGCTTAATCACCTCTGTTATATCATCTCCAACGGGACTGGCTAAAAAGGTTGACTAAAATAATATTTGTTGAATCTGTAAGGTATTTGCTGAACCTGTAAGGTTTTGTACTCCAACGGTGTTGGCTATAATAATTGGCTATAATTTAAAAATAATATTTTATTATTATTTCAAGTTGTTATAAATAGAATGTATTCTTTTATTATAGTAATAGATGACGTGTAATTTTGCTACAGGTCTGCTACAGGTCTTTATGGTTCGACAAATATAACCAACATCACGGGGTTAGCTAAAATTATACACAAGAGGTTTGTACCGTTGGAGTGCAATTTTTTTTACACAATCTCTATAATTTTTATTTAAGGTATTCCACCTAGACTTTTAGTTAAGGGTTTTTCCCCATTGGAGATGCTCTTATACAGTAGCAAACAATCAACAGACACATACTAATATATCCTAAATGGGTCCGGATCTTCTGTCCCCTTCATCCGTGTCTTCTTTGTGTCCTCTACTCTCTTTAATACAAAAAGAGTGTTCTTACGGGGCCCATTAAATAAAAATGGGTCCCGCATGGACACTCTTTTTGTATTAAAAAGAGTAAGGGACACAAAGGGGACACGGGGGAAGGAGACGGAGGATCCCAGCCCATCCTAATATATGCAAGTATACATGTGTCAATTAATTTAGGAAAATGCTAGGTTATCCGAATTGGATCCCAAAAATTTTCCCGAATTACATGTGTCATTTCGTGATTGGCTATAATTTTAATGGACCCGCCAGAGTCACATCAATCTCATTAATTAAAATCGTTCATACTGCAAACTCATTCATGCCACATCATTCGGGAATTTTTTTTGAAACTCAATTCGGGGTACCTAACCATATCATTCGGAAATTTTTTTTTGGAACGCAATTCAGGGTACCTAACACTAATGATTAATTTAAGGGATAATCCAAAAATAAGACAGATATGTAACTTATTGATAAATGCTGATGTAGGAATCTAATTGCTGGCATTTAGAGACACATCTCAGATTCCATAATATCGAATCAAACAAATCACTACTTAGTTGTTTTGAATACGGAGTAAAATAATAGTAGCAACAAATAATAAAGAGTAGTAATTAACAACGATGTACATGTGTCCCTGTTTGATCAGGCCATATCATTGGAGCATATTCGTCTCATTTGTGTATACATATTAATAGGAGGAGTTAGTAGAGAATAGCAAAAAAACCGATTCGAATCCTACTCAATCTATACCGGTCCGATTATATTTTATCGAATTCTATTTTTTGAATTTAGATTTAATTTAATATATTAAGTAAATTAAACTGCAAGGCAGTTCACCAAAAGTGACATTACAGTATCCAACAAGAACTACTAATCAGCTTAATCACCTCCATTATACAGTATCAAAACAATCAACAGACACATACTACTATATCCTAAATAACTAACTAGACCACTATTCTAGAAATGACCTCCTTATATAGAAAATATGAATATAGAGAATATGAGAGAATTAATTTAAATCATTTATTTCTTAGGACACTACCAGGGCACACAAAATTAAAATGCACCCTCACAATTAATCTGCTGACGTGGCATGTCATGTCAGCAACGGCCACGTGTTATGTCACGTGGCAAGACACGTGACACATCAGAAATTTTTTTATAATTTTTTTTAATAAAATAAAATATTTTTAAAATGAGTTGGGTTAGCGTGTGTGAGGGTGCATTTTAATCGTGTGTCGGTGCATTAGATATGTGGTTTATAATGGTTCTCTCTAATTCTCCATATAACATTTTCTCTCTAGAAGGGGACTCATAAGTAAATATACATCTATCATTTTTTTATTCTTTTTTGACGAGGTACATGTGTCAATTAATTTTAGGGGGTAATCCAAAAATAAGACAGATACCCAAAAATAAGACAGATATATAACTTATTGATAAATGCTGACGTAGGAATCTAATTGCTGGCGTTTAGAGACACATCTCAGATTCCATAATACTAATCGAAACAAACAAATCATTACTTAGTTGTTTTGAATACGGAGTAAAATAATATTAGCAATAAATAATGAAGAGTAATTAACAACGATGTATGTCCCTGTTTGATCAGGGCATATCATTGGAGCATATTCGTCTCATTTTTGTATATGTATATAGAGATTAGGAAAGTTAAGATATATGTTAGGTATCATTTCTAAGATACTATATAAAATTAAGGTTAATTAAGTGTAAAGTTTTTATTGTTCTTGCGGGGTCTACTTATACATGATCAAAATTACGTAATTTTATTTTAAAATATTTAAAAAATTAAGGTTAATTAAGTATAAAGTGGGTTAAATCTCAAAGTGCTCACTGAAGTGGAGGGCTAGTATCAAATTGCTCACCGTAGTTATCGGCATCTCATTTGAATCATTAAAGTCATAATAAATATAAAATGGATACCTTTAAAATATATTCAAAAAATAAAAATAATTTTTCACTGATTTCTACACATTTTTCTTGAATGGTTCCATAACCAAACGAAAGGTTAATAATTCTAGTATTTTTGATAATATATTTAGAATTTAAAAAGTTTATTTACTATTTATTTTTAATTAAAACAAGAAAAATGACAATAAAATTAAAAATAAATAGTAATTGAATTTTTAAAAATCTAAATATATTATCAGAAATACTAGAATTATTAACCTTTAGTTTGGTTATGGAAGCATTCAAGAAAAATATGTAGAAATCAATGAAAAATTATTTTTATTTTTCGAGTATATTTTAAAGGTATCCATTTGATATTTATTATGACTTTAATGATTCAAATAAGATGCCGATAACTAGAGTGAGCAATTTGATACAAGCCCTCCACTACAATGAGCACTTTGAGATTTAACCCAGTATAAAGTTAATGACAATTAAACTTGCTTCAGTCAATAACCACTAAACCAACATATCAACATATTCTCTCTGCTCCCCCAGTCTCTCTTCGTCTTTTTGTCAAGATAGTCCCCTCCGGCGGTGGTTTATCCACCGGCCGGAGGTCTCCTCTTCTTTCTCCCTCCTCCTTCTCCAACAAAGCCATCATCCACCTTCACAAATCCCTTTTATCCCCTCCATAAATCGGAATTTTTCCAAAAATTTCAAAAAATCCATTCGAGTTCTTGTTCAGATCTGCCTTGATTTAGAACTCGAAATATCAAATAAACACATTTCTTGGACTCAAAATCTCCTGGTTAACATCATATCAAAATTTGGTGTCAATCCGAGATCTTTGACTTTTTGAAGTGTATCGCCTTGGACGAAGTAGCGCTTTATGCGTATGTCTCTCCCTTTGGAGTGTTTTATGTATGTTAATATGTTTTGTTTTGTTTGGTTTGTTTATTTCAGTCCTCGGAGAATGTTTCATTTGATGTCTCGAGAGATCTGGAGGGGCCGCATCGAAGCTGAGACAGTGATGATTATTGCAAGAGCTCACCTTTCACAACATGATAGTGTTCATCCTTGGGGAGTTTTCACTTACGGCAAGTCTATAGCTGGTTCCCGGCAAGTAGATAGTTGGGGTGCTCCACCTGGGCTACCAATGGTTCTTATGTATTAAGGTCAATTGTGATATTACTGTATTCAGGGATGTCGGTACAATTTGGATTTATTGGGTTGTCTTTGATTTCATTTTCAGTTAACAGAATTTTCCAGTTCTGTATTGTCAAACGGTAAGGAAACAAATCAGCTAAGTGTTTTAGCTTGTCTTTGTTTTTCAACTTGGTCGTACCGCCAGTTGGGGATTTGTCCCTGTGTGTTTGCTATTATTAATGGAAACTTTATTTTTGACAAAAAAAAGGTATAAAGTTTTTGTTGCCCTTGCGGGGCCTACTTATACATGATCAAAATTATGTAATTTTATTTTAAAATGTTTAGAATTTTAGGAATGATACCTGAGATACATATTAGGATCCTTTTTCTCATATATTAATAGGAGTAGCTAGTAGTTTACTCTCGTGTCTTGTATTTTACTACATTTATATGATTATTAAGTAGATATCTCTTTGGGTTTGTTAATAATGTTTTAATAATTAATATCGTATCTTTTAGGTTGTTTTTTTTTTAACAAGACTTGAAATATAATTATGGTTTTATATTTGAATATGTGTAGCTAATTTTGACAATGTAATGTAAGTCACCACAAACAACGCTTTCCAAATTATGTTAGATAGATCAGAGAATTAGAAGGTGAGGGTGACATTGTCGTTAGACAAACGATGTCATGTATCATTGACTTTTCTTAAATTTGAACAGTTGGACATAAATACATATATACCAACATTAGCGAACCTATCTAGAGCTAAAATATCAATGGGATTGGTGGCGAAAACAGATAGCTAATGTGGATGACAAAAATCAAAAGTAATGCTACATATCTCGAAAATTGTTCCTAATTTACGTTATCGAATGGCGTGGCATGATTAATGTGATATCTTGAGAAATTTTAATTTTTGAAATTTATATGAATATTTGAGATTTGAGATTTTAGTTTAGTTTAGATCATCTCCAAGAGCCTCTCTGCTTGAACTCTTAACTAAAAAAATGAGGAGAGAGAATGAAGATGTTGCTCCAAGAGACTCTTAGTGGCTCTTAAAAACATTAAGAGTCTCTTCTCTCTCCTCAATTCTAAGAGTCACTAAGAGTCACTAGTAGCTCTTAACTTATATTTTAATAATAAACTATTCATATACACCAATTCTTGTACAACTTTTGGTTATAGTGGGGTTGATTTATGAATAAATTATAGATAAAGAGCTAATATATAAAGAGTATTGTTGGAACTTGACACATAAACCAATGTAATAACTTGCTAAGAGCCATTTATTTATATTATTTTTAAGAGAGAATGTAGGAGTCTCTTGGAGATGCTCTTATAAGGTAAAGTACTACTACTACTACTAATTGCACCAACAAATCATGATATTTTGGGGGCCTGTGATGGGCTCGTGGATTACCCAAGTTGGCTGCATTTGGGCCAGTTTCCTTTGACTTATTTCGGATTCGGAATCGGGACTCGACCCGATTTTCGAAAAAAGTCTCGGGATTTGACCCGGATCGTCACATTCATCATTACTATTTGAAATAGCTTATAGCCCGTGCAAAACACGAGTTACTTTTAATTTCTTATGATTTGTTTATAGTTTAGTATAATAATATTATAACTATTAATTTTAATATGTTATTAGAAGAATTCGAACCTTACATCTTTGTATCTTTGTATATAATAATTTTTAGTTTTAAATATAAATTACTATGTTGTTGGCGAGAATCGAACCTTAAATGTCTGCATATAACAAGTTTTAATATTGTTGTATCTAACGGTCATGATCTATTTTAAATATAAATTACTATGTTGTTGGCGAGAATCGAACCTTAGACCTCTGTATATAACAACTTTTAGTATTGTTGTATCTAACGGTCATGATTTATTTGAGTTGAAAATCCAACGATTGTGAATGGGGGTTAATCAAAAATGAGGGGATAATCAAACTACAAATTATACATCTTTTTGCTTATTATAAATACTAGCTTGTAACCCGTGCGATACACGGAAGATTTTAAATATTTTTATCTTAATATTTAATATTTTTATTTTATTATTCATAATTTTAATATTTGCTTTTTAATTAGTAAGAAAATAAATAATAGAAGATAATAAAATATAATAATATGTATTTGATAGTATTTTAAATGATAGTGTTTTGCTTTTATATTGAAAATAGATAAATAATTTTTAAAATTTAATATGTTGTTGACGGAAATTGAATCTTGAAATTTTTGGAATAGTTTATAATGTACTTCCTCTTCCCCTATTTTGACTTTTCAAAGTCAAATTGATCGGGTTTTGACTAATAATCAATAAATATTGATTAACATATATATTACAAAAAAATGATCATAAGAAAATTTATGTAAAGTATTATTAAAATTGATTTTTAAATTTGTAAATTATAAAAAAATAAATTATAATTTACATTTAAATTTCGATGAATTTGACTTTGAAAGTCAAAATGAGACACAATAAGTGGGACGGATCGAGTAATATGGTTAAAATAGATAATATAAATTTTTAATTAAAATAAGTTGTTGAGGGGAATCGAACCTTGAACTTCTAGGAGTAGGTTATAACATAATATAAATGTTTAATAATAATATGTTGTTTGTAACGACCAGGAAAATTTTGTGTAACTTATTATATTAAAATATATTTTTAGTTGATTTTATTGTGTTTTAGTTTATTTTTAATGCATTTAAATGTGTTCTGATTTTTAGTAATAGGAAAATTATCCCATACGTGTTATGTGACTTCTGTGTAATATAAAATATTTTATTCTATTTTTCTGTAATTATATATTTTTAGAATACAGTTATTTCGCATTTTAATTTTCGGACTCAGCCCCTGTACTGAATTCAAGGCGTTGTTTTTGATAAAATTATTTTTATATAATAATAGGATAGTTAAAAATGCATTATCCTGTAATTTATGTAATATTCGTAATTTTTGAAGAATTTTGGCATTTATATTATATTTGTTTAAAAATTAAAATTTTACATTTTTATGCCATAAAAATTATTTTAAAGCTTAATAATTTTAATTAAGGGTTAAAAATATTTTTGGGGTATTAATTTTGATTTAATATAAATAGCAACTGATTTATTTTTATTAATTAAAATAATCAGAAAATCAGATTTTCTGATTTAATTTTCTGGAAATTGCTGGAAAATTGTTCTTGGTGTCCTTGAGAATCAAACTCACTTTTGAAGGTGATTATGAAATTCAAATCTTTCATATGAGTAACCAAATTGAATCTCATGATCTGTACTACACGTTTATATGTGTGTGTGTAGAATCGAATATGCTTTGTTCGTAATTTCCTAATTTTCGGATATTAATTTGAATTTCTTGAATTTGGTGTTGCTTGTATGATGATTTGTTGCTTATGTGGTTAGTGTCTATAGATTGCTTATGATCTCGGGAATTTATGATGATTTTTAATTAATTTTTCATGTCCAAAATATGAAAATCAAGTTTTGTGGGGGTGAACCTCAATTTCGAATTTCTGGGAATCTTGATTAATTGTTTTTTGTTCTTGATGCCTGGTATAGATTGTTGAAGTCATAAGCTTCATTTTGATATAAAGAACTCGTAGTTTGGTGTTGGTTTTAGGTTCGTCGGAAAATTGAAGAAGCTCGCCGGAGAGCTTCGGTTTTTCGTCGGAATCGATTAATCGTTGACCGGTTTCCGTATTTGTTTTTTATGCTTAGATTACTGGGTTGTTATGGAACATTTTACAAGCAAAAATGAAGTCGAATAGTCGACTTTTGGGTTGCCGATTTCTGGGGAATATGAACTCCGACCGGTGTGAAAGTGATCGGGGGGGTTCTGTTGACGACGATGACATTTCTAAAAAAAAAAGAAATTATTTTCTTTACTTTTAATTACTTTAAATTAATTTTGTAATTCTGAATTTTAATCTTAAGATTCAGAAAATTGTTTTCTAAAATTATCTTAGAAATTCAGAAATTTTTTTTTGCCACAGAAAGGATAATTTTATTACTTCAAATCGTTACAAAGAACATGATAAAAATCCGGATGAACATCCTCCATCCGCCAAATACGATCAGCTGGTAAATAGCTATAACTCGATAAATAGTGAGCTAGTCTATTTGCAGATCATTTTACAAACCTTAACATTACGTTTTGATTTTGTACTCCTGCTAGAAGTTGCCGACAGTCATCCACTACGCGTCCAAGATATGATAAGTTTGAGTAACAGCTGCGTATCCACTGGACTAACTCCAGACAATCGGTTTCCACCTCCACATTATGCTGCTTCTTCGTCTTGACCCAACTGAGAGCTTCTCTAACTCCCATTGCTTCTGCTAAAACTGGTTTTACTGAGCCCTGACAACATCTTGATCTTGCTTCAATCAACTTACCCTCGTGATCTCTAATAACGAAAGCGTGGCTGTACTTGCTTGGATTTTCAAATATCGCTGCGTCGGAATTAACTTTAACTCTGCCAACTGTTGGAGCTCGCCATTGTTCTACACCATCCTCCTGGGTCATATAACCCATTGAGACGCTAAATGTGTTATTGTTAACACAAATACACGCAAGCGTACGCGGTCACAAGTAATATAGAATAAAGTTGAGTTCGTTCCCACAGAGATCTGGTTATGGTTTTAATTCAGTTATTGTACCTATGCAACAATGTATGGTTATTACTCACTGCTAAGACAAATAAAAAATCGGGGTTTTAATTAACTAAACTAACTAAGAAGTAAATTAATAACTAAGAATTAACTAACTAACGAGAATTGGAATTGAATTACTTCTACAAGAGTAACATGGGTTCCTAACTTCATTAAATACTTCGCTTAGATCTGACGCCTTTAATCACTATATGCAATCGTTATGATATCTGATCGGATAACACGAAACAAGTATAAGCTACCTCTCGGTATACTAACACCAAACTACTCATACATCCACAAAAGAGATAGAAGATGAATAGACATCAATTATGTTTAGACCCCATATCTCTATATGATTTGAAAACATAACGGTTTAAGCATAAGTTATCCATATTAATCACATAGGGCAGCATAATATCTCTATTTACGCTACAAATCATGATGTTAAAACATCAACCTATCCCATGCTAGCATGGCAAGTTCTAAATCTCAAGATCCACTCTCGTTTCGCAAGAGATTAACAATTCAATTTAGATGTTAGCTACGCATCTAAAAGCATTAAGAATAACCATACAAGGATATCAAATATACATCACACACAGATCTTTAAAGCATCAAAATACTAAAGCTCCATAAATAAATCCGTTAGAATCCCATGACAACGATTAGTTCATAATCAAACCTCTCGTCATCATGGGATCTGATGAAACCATGATAAAAACAAAGTATGAAAAGATACAAATAAACCTAAGTAATTGATATGTAATGGTGTGTTTTTTTTTCTGTCCCCCAAGATGTGTATTTATAGCCCAAATTTGCCTCTCCATCAAGCAATTGCCTTTTTAAAGTTTGAATAGGAGTATGGCAATTTCCGTTCTTGAATGAGAATAGAATTGCAAATTCCATGTGTAGATCTGATTCTGGAATGTTCTAGCCACCCAGAGCAATTACCATACTTATTAGAAGTAGGAATTATAGCAATTTCCTTGTCAAAGTTGAATTTCTACAGTTCGGCACAGAATACGTTTCCTAAACTGATTCGGTTTTGAAGGAAAATTCGTAACTGACTTTTATTCAGTATTTCTGGGCCGTTCCAGTTGTATTTGGACATCTAAACCACTTTAGAATGAAAGAGAATTCTGTTATCTTCGCGTGGACTGTAAGATCGTCCAAAACGGACTTGTAGAACTCAAGATATGGCCAAAACATTGAAGACTGCGCAACCTATCCAAAAAATCCGAATTTTACACAAATTTGCTCCTTTCTCCTCCGTTTCTTTTGCATTAGCTAACATCTTCAATACCATGACACATGTGACTCCTTGATAGCATAACACAAGTGTCCAATCTTCATTCCAATGCTTAATTGCACTCTAATATCGATTAGAAACACCAACACTAACCGATAGCTACAACCCTGCACAACTACACAAAACACATAAAAAATACAACAAACTTGAGACCAAGTCAATCAATTTAAGCCGATATGGAACGGTCCAAGTGGATATAAAATCCACTTATCACACCCCCAAACTTAAACCGATGCTTGTCCTCAAGCATAAACAAATATATTATATACAACTAATTAGTACCACTTCCGTAGGTGATCACGGTTGCATTTGGCATATGCAACAAGCCCTTTAAACCCCTAGGCAGCCCTAGTGGAAGAGTGAGGTCTCGTGAGGGCCTATAGCGAATGTACCCACAAAATCCAATGCAATGCAATGCATGAATGCAACTAATATGAAAATGCAAAGATCCCCTTCAAACTAACCAAAACCAACTAGCAAGCACATATCTCAAGGAATGCAAATAACTCCAAGTAGAGCTCGACTAAGTCCCCGTATACTAACAATACATGAACAAAATGTGCGTGTGTGCGATGCTCATCAGAAATACTTACAAAACTAGATCAAAATCATACATGTTCTTTGCCAAGAAATCACAAGTTTATAAATAGAATAGACGGTAAACACTCCATAACCTAGAAACACCTCCATCCTTATGCAAGGTTGACAGAAATTCATGCTTTATTACTAACTACTACGACACATATATACAAGTATGCTTATTTAACCGTGCAATGGATGAGACCCCGAAAGGCTTATACAATAATACCCATGTATCGAGCGTTGGGTTAGTAGATCCCAGACTATAAAAGCCTTAGGTCACTAGGCACAAAGTCCCCGCGAACTTAATTGCTCGAGTATTAAAGAGCTCACCCTAGTTAATTCTGCATTTAAACATTCACACAACAACTTTTTTTTTCCCTTTTTTTTTCTTTTTTTTCCCATATGCAATCTGGAATGAGAATTCTCAATTCCAACCCTAGACTACTCATATAAATATGAGCCGGCTACTAGCCATTTGACACATAGCCATTATTGACAAATATTTACAACTAGCATGAAATTCCTATTTTCCCCCAAACTTAGACTTTAGTAATCCTACGCCATCCAGGGAATAACGCAAATTCTAACTATAATCAAGTGATTAAATCTCAAAGCATCCAAACAAGCATGACCCTAACCTAGCCCAAAAGCACCCAATGAGACTGTGTAAAAGTTTTGTTTCTGAAATACATAAGTCAATTTCATAGAAACTATAAGTCAACCCTCTATTCATCATTACCACACTCAATTAGACACTTACCTACCAATCAGAATTAGCTCGTTCTAAGGGATCATGAAATATGCATGCTATGCAAATGCAACTAATATGAACTCACATGGTATACGAAACAAAAACAGAATGCCCTACATGAAACAAACATAATTAATACGAACATATATGCATGAATTACTACTATTATGCAAACATGATATCTATATGAACACAATGACTCACAATCACAAATAACTACATATACACTACTTATCCCCCAAACCACCCCCAAACTTAAAAGATTCAATGTCCGCATTGAATGGAAGTAAATACAAGGGATAGCAGGAAACATACCTAAAAATACCGAAACACGTGGGTTGCCTCCAACGAAGCGCCTTTGTTTAAAGTCTTTAGCTAGACCTGGCAATGGCTTTTTCTCTTGAAAATTTCTACATCGTATCTCTATATGGCCATTTAATTATCTTTTCTGGGGCTACATCCTCGATGACAAGTTTCCGCCTTCTTTGCTCTTCAAAGGTGTCAGCAACAATGTTCTCTTCACTACCTGACAAGTTAGCAACAATAATAATAGGCAAAGTAGATTATTGACCCAAATATACATACCTTAGCTGATCTGATGGTTTAAACTCGAGTCTGGAAGTTTCTTTAACATGATGATTTTCATTAATTACTTCCCAAGACTGATCAAGAGTAGGAATAGACGGATTAGGAACGAAAGTGGGTGGTTCACCAACAGAGGTCTTAACAACAGACTTGATTTGAGCCATTAGAGACAAAGTGTTTGTGTCAGTGTGTGCGCTCACCTGATGTTCACTCAAGGATATGTCACTCTCCTTTCGTGCATGTGTTTCACTCATATTTAAGGTGGTCCTCACATCACTCAACACTAGCTCCTTTCCTTGAGCTGTACCTGCATAAGAAATCACCCTAGCCTCTTCTGGAGAGGTCAGTGGTGGTGCAATGGGAGTTCGCAATTCCCAATCCTCAGTCATCTCTATCAATTCATTTGGATTTGATAACTGAATTTCTTCAGATATAGGATGACCAAGTTGCCTTTCACTTTCACTAGATAAATCTGCGAGTGAAGAATCCCTTGAGGGAGCCAGGAATGTTCCTCCTGGGAGGGGAGATGATGACTCTATTATAACCGGCAGAGAGTCAAGATTTCCCTCTGAAGCCTGTGAAGGCTCTTCTACCGTAACAATGGTAGGCACAGTAACAATCCTATCGTGCACTCCTTGCTCAGTGTCCTTAGCAACATCAGATTCTACGTTAATGTTTTCCCCCATTGTGAGTAATAGAGGTGTGCTTGACTCTGTACAAGGTGCCACAGCCCTTTGGCGAATTTCAATAATTTCATCCTGTTGAGAGGATGAAATTAGTAACAGTTCATCGGTCATTTCAATGTCCAAGTCCTGTTGGGAGGAAATGGATGGGCTAACAGATGCCTCAAGTAGTAGGTTTCTTCTCTTCTTTGGTGGAGGCAGAGCTGTGGGATCACTCACATTATCACTTCTTCTATCAGCTCTTTTTGTCAACAACTTGCTTCTGGCTTTAGGTTTAGAGATTTGGTTAGACACAGTGTTTGGCTCTAAGACCTGGGATAGAGGCTGTGGTTCTACAACCTCTTGGTCTGACCTATCAGCCACTTGGGCTCCAGAAACAGTTTGAGAGATAGAAGGCAATACCTGCTCCATTGATGCAGTAGCTGTACCTGAAGGAATAGATTGTTCCATTTGATGTTGATGTTCAGGGACAGGTACATCTTGAGGTTCAGGTTCAGGTGCATTCAAAAGTCGAGGAATGACAGGTAGATTTATGAAGTTAGACAAATATGGTGTAATATACACTGGCACATTTATCAACTTTCTATGTGTATCAAGGCTAGTGAATATTTTCTTGGTTTACCTGCCTGATACCATAGGGTTGTCATTCCTAAAAACTGTTTGTTGACCAACAGGAACAAGATGATTAAATAACAGAGTTAAAAATCTAGGATAATAACATAAAACTTTCTTACCCTCATCAAAATCCTTTCTGGCCTTAACAATCCTGTTAATAATAGTACTCCAAAGTAGATTACCAATATTGATTCTACGATTGTTAGCAACAGCATAACCAATAGTTTGTAACATAGAGGTGAGTAAATGAAAATTACCTCTGGCTGAATTAGCAAATACCTTGGAGATCGTGTCGAAGAATGCATCCCATGGTTGAACTAGATTCCTTTTACTCAGGTTGTTCATATCAATTACTCCATGATAATTAATATCAATGAAAAATTGATGTAGTTGTTCAGTGGTTGGAAATGAATCAAAATTATCTGCCGGAAGGCCCAATACGGTAGTAAGGGTTGATTCTGTCACGACGTGGTGTGTACCATCAAAATCAAAAGAAAATGAGGTCAAGTCTTCAGACACCACAGCTTCTGTGCAAATCAATCTCAGTGGTCCTATCTTAATTGGGGCTTCGATCGAAATGGCAGTTCGGATAATTGAATCGTCATTCAAAAATCGTATCCAAGGCCTAAATCGATCGTAGGGACAATCGTTCGGATTAAAATAGCCAACCAAATTATGTTTCATTATCTCAAAATTATCAGCCATTTTTAAACACAAAAACACACTTTAATTTTAAGAAAATTAAAACAATTCGAAAATTTTCAGAATTAATAATTAATTAAAATTAATTAAAAATTCGAATTAATTCAAAGTTGTCAGAAAAATCCCAAAAATTTATATGATGTTCTCTTGATCACTGGGAGTCTCAATCTATTTTTAGATTTCTCAGAAAAATTCTAGAACTCTTAAAACATCTAAAACCCGATTCAACTTTTTGAAAAAGTTGATTTTCAAAACTTAACAATATTCGAAACTGATCGGTTCAAAAGAAAGGCAATCAAACGATCTATTCGAATCTGTTCTTGGATTTCAGTTTGGTTGAGAAAATTTTAGCAGCAATTCAGTTCAAGTCTGCGTGTATTGTATGTATATATTGAGAGAACTCTGTGTAAAGACACGAGAGTATAGATTGTATTGGCTGTTGTTTGAGATCTGTGTTTCTGTTTTTGTTTTTTTTTAATACAAAACTACATTACAAGACAATCGGTTTGATTGTCTTGCCGATTGTCTTGGTAGTATAAATACTATCAAGACAATCGTCTACAATTCTGAATAAAATAAAATGAAAACGAAAATATTATATTTTTTTAATTTTATTAAAACACAAACTAACACTACAAGACAATCGGTTTGATTGTCTTGCCGATTGTCTTGTTAGTATAAATACTATCAAGACAATCAAGTATATAACTGATTAAAATAAATTAACACAAACATATTATTATTATTTTTTTTAATTAATTTTTTTTAAAATAGAGAAAAGACACTCCAAGACAATCAAGTGATTGTCTTGCCGATTGTCTTGTTAGTTCAAAACTATCAAGACAATCGTTTGTTTTGAGTAAAACAAAATAAAAACAAAATAAAAATCTGAAAAATATTTTATTATCAACAAAATAACCTTCCAAGACAATCTGTGGATTGTCTTGGCGATTGTCTTGATATTATAATTACAAACAAGACAATTAGTTAAACTGCTAATAATATGCTAATAAAATACAATTTAATGTGCAAAATTAATCCAATTAAAATACACTCTAATATATTATTAAAAATACTATAAATAATATTTTACAGAAACATGGATTAATCTTTTTACGAGAACAAATATAAATAACAAAAGGACAAACATTACAAAACATTTAATAAAATAATTATTAAAATAGAAATAAATATCTACAAATATTCTAAAAATACAGAAATATGAAGTATTAAATAATATGAATAAACAGAGTGAAAAATAACTAAACAAGCAAGAAAATCCGTTGGTAAAATAATTATACAAGTGATTTCAAACAACAAATATTCACAGAATAATCACTTGTAAAATTATTAAAGATCAAATTTCAGATATTAACAGTATTAATTACTAGAGCTGTTTAACATACCCAATTCACTAACAATTCTAGTGAATGAGGATTCATTAAGCGACTTAGTAAAAATATCTGCAGTTTGATCTCCAGAGCCTACAAATAGTAGTTCCACTGTACCATTCATTACATGCTCTCTTATAAAATGATACCTTATGTCAATGTGCTTTGTCCTTGAGTGCTGCACAGGATTGCTGGCGATTGCTATGGCACTTGTATTATCACATAAAATAAGGATATTTTCCAATACAATGCCATAGTCCATTAATTGATTCATAATCCATAAGATCTGAGCACAACAGCTTCCAGCAGCTATATATTCAGCTTCGGCTGTAGAGTTGGAAACTGTTTGCTATTTCTTACTGAACCAAGATACCAATCTTCCACCTAGGTATTGACAACTCCCAGATGTACTTTTCCTGTCTACAACACTTCCTGCATAGTCAGAATCTGTATATCCAATTAAAGTAAAACCAGATTCATTAGGGTACCAGATGCCTAAAGTAGGTGTACCCTTTAGATATCTTAAAATTCTTTTGACAGCAGTGAGATGGATTTCTTTAGGATTCGCTTGGAACCTTGCACACAAGCATGTGGCAAACATTATATCTGGTCTACTAGCAGTTAGGTAAAGCAATGAGCCAATCATACCTCTATAGCCTGTGATATCTACCTTGGCAGAACTTTCACATAAACCAATTTTGACAGCTATAGTTGATGGTGTCTTTGCTGATGAGCACTCCTCCATGTGATATTTCTTGAGGAGCTCCTTGATGTACTTGGATTGACAAATAAATATTCCATCTTGTCTCTGACTTATTTGTAATCCAAGAAAGAATTTCAGTTCTCCCATCATGCTCATTTCAAACCTACCCTGCATTAACTTAGAAAACTTCTTGCATAGAAGCTCATTAGTAGACCCAAATATAATATCGTCCACATAGACTTGGACTAGTATTATATCATTCTTATGTCTTTTAGTGAAGAGCGTTTTGTCTATGACACCTCTTATAAAACCATTTTCTAATAGAAATTCAGAAAGAGTGTCATACCATTTTCTTGGGGCTTGCTTAAGACCATAGATAGCTTTGTAAAGAAAGTAGACATAGTCCAGATGATCTTGATCTTCAAAACCAGGGGGCTGTTCTACATACACTTCTTCATCTAGCTTACCATTCAGAAAGGCACTCTTGACATCCATTTGATAAACTTTGAATCTTGAATAGGATACATATGCCAAGAATATTCTGATGGCCTCAAGTCTTGCCACTGGAGCATAGGTCTCATCATAATCAATGCCTTCAGCTTGAGAATAACCTTTAGCTACCAGTCTTGCTTTGTTTCTTATCACAGTGCCATCTTCATCTAGTTTGTTTCTGAATACCCATCTTGTGTCCACCACTTTTCTATCTTTAGGTCTGGGTACCAGCTTCCATACTTCTAGTTGCTTAAATTGATTGAGTTCATCTTGCATAGCAATCACCCAATCAGGATCAGATAGAGCTTCTTCTACTTTCTTAGGTTCCATGACAGACAGGAACCCAGAATAGTTACATTGATTCTGATAAGCTCTTCTTGTCTTCACACCAACATCTGGATCACCAAGAATCAGCTCAAAAGGATGAGCTCTATTCCAAACAGTTTGTCTGGGAAGAATTGATCTTGATGATTCGCCTTGATCTTCAGTATGATGTTGAGTATGACTTGTTGACCCTTCATTATCTCCCCCTGAGTTGTTGCCAGTTTGACTTATTGATGGTTCAAGAGTATCAGTGGTGTCTTGAAAATTATCATTGTTTTCACCAGCATCACCTTGATCATTACCACCAACATTTGGATTATTATTATCAGCAACAACTTCAGGTTGATTGTCATCTGAATCTGAGTCTGACATGTCATCAAACTTGAGCTTTTCAGATGAATCTTCATTTTGGATACTTGGGAGTTGTGTGTCATCAAATGTAACATTGACACTTTCCATGGTTTTCTGTTGATCAATAAGATACACCTTGTAGGCTCTTCTAGTATAACCAATAAATATTGCTTAATGTGCTTTTTCTTCAAATTTACCACCTTGATCATCTCTTTCTTTCAGCACAAAGCATTTTGTCCCAAATACATGGAAGTACTTGAGAGTTGGTTTCTTGTCATGTAGAGCTTCATATGGTGTCTTCATTAAGTCTTTATTGATAAGTGTCCGATTCTGGGTATAGCATGCAGTGTTGACAGCTTCAGCCCAAAAGCTCAATGGAAGCCTTGATTCACTTAGCATAGTACGTGCAGCTTCAATCAAGGTTCTATTCTTTCTTTCAACTACCCCATTTTGCTGAGGAGTTCTGGGAGCCGAGTACTGTCTAGTTATACCCTTTTCAGTGCGAAAGTCATTCAGAACTGCATTCTTGAATTCAGTTCCATTGCCTGACCTTATAGCTCTTACTGGACGATTAGAGTCCAGCTCAATTAACTTAATGTGATCAACTACCAGTTGTGGAGTTTCATCTTTTGAGTTCAGAAATAGTACCCATGTGAATTTTGAGAAATCATCAACAATCACTAGAGCATATCTTTTTCTTGACATGGACATCACACTAACTGGACCAAACAAATCCATATGGAGAAGTTGTAATGGTTCAGTTATTGATGATGTGTTAATGCTCCTGTGAGTTGCCCTTTTTAACTTTCCTTTTTGACAAGCATCACATAGACCTTCCTGAGTAAATTCAATCGAAGGTAAACCTCTCACCAATTCTCTTTTGACTAGAGAATTCATTGTTTTGAAGTTTAGGTGAGAAAGTTTCTTGTGCCATAACCAACTTTCATCAGTGGATGCCTTTGAATAAAAACATCTAATTTCTTCTGTGCTTCCAGAGTTCATATTGGCTATGTACAAGTTTCTTTTTCTTACTCCAGTCAACTGCGGCCTTTCATTTCTCTTGTGAGATATTAGGCAATTCTTCTTGTTGAAATGAACTTCATAACCTCTGTCACAGAATTGACTAATACTGAGCAAATTGTGCTCAAGGCCATTCACAAAAGAGACATCTTCAACGATAACATTTCCAGCTTCTAATCTGCCATATCCATCAGTTTTACCTTTGCTTTTATCTCCAAAGGTAACGACTGGGCCAGCCTTCTCCACCACATTTGTCAGCAGGGCTTTATCTCCGGTCATATGCCTTGAACATCCACTGTCCAGAATCCAGATGACTCGTTCAACCTGTTTCAAACCCTGCAATGACAAATTGATTAGACTTTCTTCGGAACCCAAATTTGATTGGGTCCGGAGTACTTAAAGAATTGACCTTTATCAGGCAAAGCAACATTTTTTATTTTAACAACATTTTCTTCAGGTACTGGACATTTAACCTTGTAAACAGCTTTAACTTGTTTTGGTTTCAGCTTGGGTAACCATGTCTTCACCATATCATGAGAAGGACTTGGAGTCCTAGTCTTAGAATTAGGTGATGTTACAGTCCTGGATCTAACATGTTTATTTCTGCTCATATGCTGTCTAGGAACATTCTTATCAACACATGCATGATTACCGTTAAAGTAAGCAGACATTATATTAAAAGCACAAGACATGCAATTAACAGCATTGCATTTCTTATGAGCAGTATCAATAACAGGAATAGCATTCATGGTAGATGTGTTGTTGCATTTATTCATGTTGTTACTTCTACTACTAGTTTTCAAGGAACTAGTAGACTCACCAACTCTTTCTGTTTTCTTAAACACAGACTTTCTATCTTCATCATTTTTAACAACTTGATTACTTTCTAAGACTACGCCATTAGCTAAATCCTCAATGCGCATCTCTTCCTTAATGATTAAAGATGTTGTATCTAAAGGTTCTGCTATGGATGTCTTAAAGAGTGGGTTACTAACACCCTTAAGCACTAATGGTATACCCCTATCTACAGCACTGACACGATTAGGGGTAATAATGCTTTTTCGACCAATAGCTTCATTATAGTCAAACCCAATACCCACGGTTTGATTAATAACTTGTTGGTTAAACAACTCTTTAGCCACTTTACATGAATTAGAAGTAGCACTAGCCCTTATTTCTAGCTCAGCTATTGTTTCACGTTGTTGAACCACTATCAACGCTAGAGATCTCTCAAGTTCTTTTAGAATTCTTATTTCTGACTTTTGTTTATCATGGCAATTTTGTACATCGTGTAGTTCTGATAATTGATTACTAAGATTTGTATTTAACAAATTTAGCCTTTCAATCTCTCTATTAGCATTACCAAGTGTATCACTAAGTTGATAGATATATTGACTTTCAGTACATGATACCTCAGATGAAGTACCACTGGAGTTATCAGATTTTGCCATCAGGGCAAGATTGCCATACTCTTCATCTTCAGAGTCTGTATCATCCCAACTCTTTACAGCAGCCACATAGGCTCTACCTGTCTTCTTCTTCTCAGATCCAAAGTCTTTTCTTTGGTTTTGTTTTGGCTTCTGACATTCAGTAGCGAAATGTCCAAGTTCATTACAGTTGTAACATCTAATTTTACTTCTTTCAACTGTTCCAGTTTTGTAACCTCCTCTATTACTTGAGGATGAAGAACCTCCTCTCTGGAACCTGCTGTAGTTAGATTTGTACCTGAACTTGGGATTCTTCCTGAATCTCAAGTTACTGAATTTCCTTACCAACAAAACCATGGACTCATCTTCCAACTGATCTAGCTCTTCTAACGAATAGAAGTCTCCTTCATCTGGACTAGCATTCGTTTGACCAACTTCAACTTCCAGCTTGCCACTGTCAACACTACAAGGTTGAACAACCTTATCTTCCACTTCCTGTTTGTTCTCAACAATAAGAGCTGTAGAAGTATTAGCAACTCTTCCTTTTCCATAAATCTCCTTTTGTTGAGATTGTTCCAGTTCATAAGTTTTTAAAACACCAAAGAGTCTTTCTACAGTAATTTCACTTAGATTCCTCGACTCTCTGATAGCTGTAATCCTATGTTCTAGATGAACAGGCATTGACAGTAGAAATTTTCTGTTGATCTCTTTCTGAGTGTAGTACTTGCCATGCATCTGTAAATTGTTGACAAGTTTGTTATATCTTTCAAACACATCTTGAATACTTTCATTGTATGCTGATCGAAAGTGTTCATACTCAGATGTCAGAATTTCTAGTCGATTCTCCCTAACTTCCTCTGTTCCTTCATTCACAGTTTCAATGGTTTCCCACATTTGCTTAGCAGTCTTGCAGTTAATCACATGACTATACATTACAGAGTCTATAGAATCTATTAAGATCAGTCTTAAATTAATGTCAAGTCCAGCTTCTTCTCTTTCAACAAGAGTGAATTCAGAAGAATCTTTGTGTACAAACTTTGCAGGGGAAATAACTTTTCCATCAGTAACAACTTCAGGAATTAATCCAAAAGGTATTATTGGTCCTTCTGATAAGACTTTCATGTATTTAGGATTTGCAACCTCGAGGAACATTAACATTTTGTTCTTCCACATATCATAGCTGTTTTTGTTATATATGGGAATTTTCACAGTTCCAACTTTAGAAGACATGATGAATTTTTTAAGAGAGTTAAAAAATTCGGGGATGATTTTTAATCGAGTCAAATGGGATCTTTGATTTGTGTATCAACCAATCGGCTCTGATACCAATTGTTAGGTCCAATATGTTTGTAGAAGGGGGGGGTTGAATACAAACAGTACTGTTTTATCGAAATTTGTCCGGATAATTTAATTTATAATTTTGACAAATTTGAGCGGAATTAAATGAAACAAAATTCAAGTTGAATATAAAATTATATTAACTTGAGGGGTTTGTTACAAATACAGTACAGAATTTATATCTAGTTAATTAAAACAAATTAGAAAATTCGACATGAATTTTTCTAGATTTGTTAATAAAAATCAAGATATAGATTAGGAGTAAAAACTCGCTAATAGTACAAGAGTATTAAGGAAATCAGTTCTATCGGATCAGATATTAAAAATAAGATGAACTTGATTTTCTAAATAATTTTTCTGCTTCTTGTGCTGTGTTCTTGATGAGAGAGAAGAGAGAATTCTGTTCTTGAATGTAATATTTTCTGTGTTCTTGTCTTACTGATTGCTTCTGTCGAGATGTCTTGATATATATTAATCCCTGCATCTTTATCTTCGATTATAACTGTCAAGACAATCTTCAATACAATTTCTTCTTCCAAGACAACCAGTTTTGTACTGCCAAGACAATAGGCAATACAATCGTCAAGACAATCAGGTTCTTCCAAGACAATCGGCAAGACAATCAAATTCAGATATCTTTGTCTTGCTTTATCAAAATTATCATTCTGTCTGAAGCTTTTTCTTTTTGATCATTATCAAGACAATCAAATTGAACTGCCAAGACAATCGTCAAGACAATCAAATTAGATTTTTATTCTACTTTTCAAAAGCTATTCAGACATTATCATTATCAAGACAATCGGCAAGACAATCAGGAATTGTCTTGCTTTATTGATTTCTTCTCCAATACAATTGGCAAGACAATCTCCTATTGTCTTGCTGTTCTGAATTTAACCTTCAAGACAATCGGCAAGACAATCGGGGATTGTCTTGCTAGTTCATTTTTCAGAATTAAATTAAAATTAATTAATAAATAATCATTTTAATTTATTCTTACTTAAATAATTAATCTGATTTAATTAATCTAATAATTAATTTAATTAAAGAATTAATTCAAGATGAATTAATTAATTAATTAAATTGACTACTTGATTTAAATTAATTAAACAAGAATAATTATATATCCTTGGATTGTCTTAATTCTTTTCTGAATCACTGAAAGTAATAAAGGAATACCACTGAATAATTTGTTGACGTTCCATGTACTGTCTGGTTCATGAACGACTAACCTCACTGACTGTCCTTTTATTTTCACATTAAAAATGTGATTCATTTTTCTTCTCATCTCTTTCTCCTTCTTGTACTTCACTGTATACTGTCTGAACCTGTCACTCTAGAAATCTCTGTCTTAGAAATAAATCCACTTCTTTGATGCTATACTGAGGCTTGATCAGCAATCTGAACTTCTTCCAGTGTAAAACATCAAAACTATAGATTGACTTTAGGGTTTTTCTTCTGACAGATAGTACCTCCTGAGATTCCTGTGACAGTTAAAGTTATTTACTTATTACAAACTAAGTTTAAGTTGAGTTGAGTCCTCGAACTACAAATAGGCTATGTCATATGCCTTTCATATGGGTCTTGTTCATTTGGCAACCAACGATCTGCAGTGATGTTTATACTTTCTCCATTCCCCACACGACATGCTATTCCTTGTTTAACCATGCTTTGAGCTGCTAGGACGTTTCTCCATATATAATTCGGGTTGCTACCGAGTTGAGCTTCTAAAAAAGAACTTGCATGATAATATCTGGCTTTAAAAACACGACTCACCAATTTGTCTGGGAATTGAACCAATCTCCATGCCTGTTTAGCAAGGAGAGCGACGTTAAAATCCCTGATGTTGCGAAAGCCCATTCCTCCTTCGTTTTTCCTAGAACACATTCTGTCCCACGAGATCCAATGAATACCTCTTTCCTTTTTCCCATCCAATTTCCACCAGTACTTACACATAACTCTCTCCAAATCCCTACAAATTTCAACTGGTAATAAAAACACACTCATGGTATAATTTGGTAATGTTTGACCAACTGTTTTGATCAAAACCTCATTAGCCCCCCTTGACAACTATTTTTTATCCCAGCCTTCTATTCGATCTTGCAGCTTCTCCTTAATGTAGCCAAACACCACAGATTTCTTCCTTGTAATAAGGCTGGGCAAACCTAGATAAGAACTATTCTCATCTGCTTCTACAAACCGCAGCTTATCACATAACTCTTGCTTAAGAGCTGCACCAGTATTTCTGCTAAAAAATACTAAAGATTTGTCTACATTTACCTGCTGACCAGAAGCTGTTTCAAATTATGAAGCATTTCCATGACATGATTGGCACTCTCTAGACTTGCTTTGCAGAAAACAAAGCAATCATCCGCAAAAAGAATATGTGAGATGGAAGGAGCCCTTTGTACGACTTTAATGCCTTGTATTAACCCTCTCGATTCATACTTATGAATAAGAGCAGTAAATCCTTCAATGCATAAGAGAAACAAATAAGAACTTAATGGATCACCTTGTCTGATGCCCCGAGACGGGGTGATTGAACCAAAAATTCTTCCAGCATGTGAGACTTTGTATTTAACAGAGAAAATGCACGCCATGAACAAATTAACCACTTTATGATCAAAGCCCATTTTATTTAACACTGCAGCCAAATAATTCCACTCCACCCGATCGTAGGCCTTACTCATGTCTATTTTTAACGCCATCCAACTTTTCTTACCCTTCGTCTTTCTTTTGAGGAAATGCATCAGCTCGTGAGCTACCATGACATTGTCCGTGATGAGTCTACCAGGGATAAAAGCACTCTGAGTGTCGGATATAAGCAGGTCTATAATTCTCCTCAATCGGTTTGCCAACACTTTTGAGATTACCTTGTATAGCACATTGCATAGTGATATTGGTCTTATATCCTTCATAGTTTGAGGATGTCTCTTTTTTGGAATCAATGCTATATTGGTATCCACCAAGTGATTATCGATTCGACCAGTTTCGAAAAACTGTCTAACAGCTTGCACCACATCAGTATGAACTATTTTCCAGAACTTTTGATAAAACCCTGGAGTTATTCCATCTGGCCCTGGGCTTTTATCCGGATACATATGAAATAATGCAGCCTTGACTTCTGCTTCTTCCACAGGTTCGAGTAACATGTCGTTTTGATCTCTGCACACTTTAGTCTCGATGCATTTAATCACTTCTTGCCATTCTGTATGAGACCTGGTAAATAGCTCCGAAAAATAATCCGTCACCACAGTTTCCAAGCCTGTATTCCAATCCACGAGCTGGTCCTGACTGTTTTTTAGGCTACAAATTTATTAACTGCTCGTCTCTTCTTTGCTGAGGCATGGAAGAACTTACTATTATTATCACCTTCTCTCAACCACAGTTGTTTAGACCGTTGCCTCCAAAACACTTCTTGTTGCGCATATACCTCAGACAGCTTCTACTGTGCTTCTCTGTTCACTGAGATTGAATTGCTATCTCTTCTTCCTTTCATAGCCTTTAATATTTTCTTGCAATGATGAATTCTCTTCTTAAAACTTCCGGTAATTTCCTGGCCCCGGATTGATAGAATGCTTGAACACTTCTCAATCTTCTCAAACAGACAAACAGTGTCTTATTTATATTCTCTGCCCACACTTCTTCAACAATCTGTTGACACATTGGTTCGCGTCGCCAAGCGTTCTCAAACCTGAAATTTCTTATCCGAACATCTTTTCTGATTTGCTATAGCTCCAACAGAATGGGGCTATGATCTGAAGTTGAAATCTCCAAATTGGTAAGCGTAGCATCAGCAAAAACATCAAGGAAAGGAATATTAACTATAGCTCGATCAAGACGAACTTCTATCCACTCTGAAGTCCTTGCACCTCTCTACCAAGTATAAGGGTAACCTTTTAACTCCATATCAACCAAATTGCAGTCATTCAATACCTTTCTGAACCCATGAACTAATCTTTGTGGATAAGGTCTGCCTCCTGCCTTATAGTTTTGTGACAACACATTATTAAAGTCTCGAATGAGACACCAAGGAAGGGAATTGTTCATTGCTAGAGTACGTAGCATACTCCAAGTTTCATCTCTTTTTCTCCTATCAGGTTCGCCATACACTCCGGTCAATCTGTACTCATTCCCGCTTTTATTCTTGATCTTAATATCAATATGATTCTTACTAAAAGAATTTAAAGTTGCTTCTTCTTTATACCTCCATAACATAGCGATACCTCCACTAAGACCCTGTGTTTCCACTGTTACCATTCCCTCAAAGTTTATTGAATTCTACAGTCTTTCTACTGTCTTCTTCTTACAAATAATCTCACATAAAAACACAAAGTTGTTGTTCTTCCTCAGTTCCATCACTTATTTCCATAATCACATCTTTATTTCGGCCCATATTATTGAGAGGATCCAGCCCATCTCCAGTACGACGCTTTTTGGACTCTATGACAGTAAAATCCTTTTTGTTATTATCGACCCCCATAATTTTAGTGATACACATAGGCTCAGCAACTAGCTCCTTTCCCGCTCTGTGTTTCTTCTCTTTTTCTCCTATCAGGTTCGCCATACACTCCGGTCAATCTGTACTCATTCCCGCTTTTATTCTTGATCTTAATATCAATATGATTCTTACTAAAAGAATTTAAAGTTGCTTCTTCTTTATACCTCCATAACATAGCGATACCTCCACTAAGACCCTGTGTTTCCACTGTTACCATTCCCTCAAAGTTTATTGAATTCTACAGTCTTTCTACTGTCTTCTTCTTACAAATAATCTCACATAAAAACACAAAGTTGGGTTGCTTTTGGAGAATAATCTCCTTTAGGAATTGAAAAGCCCACGGGGTCCTAAGCCCGTGGCAATTCCAGCTTAAAGTCGTCATAATGATAGGCGAGCATCCTCTTGGATACTCGCCCTTAGCTCGTTTTTTGACACGTTTTCCTCTATTCGACTTGTATGTTGTTCTTCCTCAGTTCCATCACTTATTTCCATAATCACATCTTTATTTCGGCCCATATTATTGAGAGGATCCAGCCCATCTCCAGTACGACGCTTTTTGGACTCTATGACAGTAAAATCCTTTTTGTTATTATCGACCCCCATAATTTTAGTGATACACATAGGCTCAGCAACTAGCTCCTTTCCCGCTCTTGTTTTTCCACTTTGAAATTCCAAAATCCCTTGATTTTCTCTCCCCAAACTACTTTCCTGAAGTATTGGAGTAAAATGTGGATCGAGAGCCATGGTTTCCTTTCTCACTCCATCACCCTGTTTCACCGTTTCCGAACTGCCTGCTCCGCCATGCATCTCTATTTGCAGCCACTTGGCACCTATCGGCTTAACTTGGCCTCTGAGAGGTGCTCTCATGCATGGTTCGTATGGCTTAATGACTTCTTCCTCCGGGATTTCAAATAATTTACTATAGAATTTCTCCGAATGACCAATAACTCCACAAATGAAACAGAACTGGGGAATGTTCTCATATTTGAAGTTTACCCAATACCACTCATCTCCAGCCATTTTCATCTTCATCCATCTTTTTATCGGGTTTTTCAAGTTGTTGGCTACTCTTATTCTCATATACTCCCTTCACACCCCCTTGAAATTACTTGGACATCAATTGACGAAATGACCAACAAAGTTTCCGATGTTCTTTAACACTTTTTCTGACATAAACCCCAGCCTCAAGTCATGAATATGCACCCATAATTCCATTGAGTTTAACTCTACACATCTTGGGTTCTCTCCTTCCTTGAGACGCGCCATCACTAAAGGGCGCTTGTTAAAAGACCAGGGGCATCCTTCCATTACCCTTTTCACATCTAGCCCATGATAGCATTGAAATATGTATAAATTTGAATTGAACTCCTTCACGTAGACACCTTTACCCGGTTTCCATATTGCAGCCATCGTGTGTTGAAATGCTAGAAAATCAACCTTCTCTTCAACGATGAATCTTCCCACCACGCAAAGTTTTGGATTAAAACCCTGGATGATCTGATTATGCTCTTCTTCTCCTTCTGCTATTATCTCGTAACCAGCCTCTTCCTCTTCTTCCAGAGTCACCATATTCATGCTTTGAACAGGGATAGCCATGATATTATTAATGGTTGTAACCAGAGAATAATGAGAACGAAATGATTGAACAAGAATTAAAACTTAATGCAAAGAACTCAGAACATGTCAAAAGACAAGACTCCTTAACATAACAAACAAATCAAACCATGTCAGATGACAAGACTTAGCCCCCGTTCAGTTTTAGAAATTCAGAATTTAGTTCTGAAGTAAGATTTCAATTTTCATAAATTATTTTACTACTAGCTTATAACCCGTGCGAAGCACGGGTTTCTTTTGATAGGTTATAAAATTTATTTAACATTATAATTATGTTTTTATATAATACTTATTTTTAAATTTTTTTAAATTTTAATTTAATATAAATTTATATAATGATATGCATGGTTTAAAATTTATTTTGTAAAATTCTAAATTAAAAATGTTGTTGACAGGTTCGAACTTTGAATTTTTAGTAAATTAATTTAATCATATAATATATCTTATTATTAGATCTAACGATTCTTATTTATTACTAAAAATAATGATTTAAATATATGGTGAGATATTTTGGGGTGTATATTAGTGATCGCAAGATTAATTTTAAATTAAAAAGTAACGTGTTTTAATTACAAAAATTACTACTAAAAATAATTACAGAAAGATATGGTGTGATATTTTGGATATATATTAATAATTGTAATATTTTTTAAATTAAATGGTAAATTGTTTTAATTAGAAGTAAAATCTTTAGAAAAAATGGGTAATTGAGTTGTTGGAGCAGAAAAAAGAGTCCAAGTAGAAGTTCAATAAGTTCAATGTAGATGAAGGAATTTTAATCGGAATATAATTACGTTAACATTAGTAATTAGCTTTTTGAGTTGTTTTTGTAATTTAATTATTTATTTTAATAATTAGGATAACCAAACCGAAAATCAAAACTTTCAAAAAATTCAATGTTTCGGCTTTAATATAATAGTATAGATTTATTTGTAATTGAAAAATGATTAAGAGATAAATACTTTTAATTATGATTAATTAATTTCACATAAAAGTTAATTAATCTAATTATTTGATAAATGATATCATTTATTGAATAATTTTAGTAATCAGTTATTAAGTGATTTTAATTAATTTAATTAGAGTTATTTAATTCTTAATTAATTTATTTAATGATTTAAAATGATTCAAAAATAGAAAGAAATTGTTTTAAATCCTAAAAATAATCCGGGAGTGATAAAATTGTTTTAAAATTCTAAAATTATTTATAAACCCAGATTAAATAATTATTAAAATATTTTGGGGATTCAATAATTACCCAGAGGGTTTATTAACGATCCTTTTTGATTCAAAAAGGGTTATTTAAATCTTTTAAAATTCTTTTAAGTGCTTTAAAAATATTTTTAAATATTCTAAAAGTACTTTGAGTGCTCTTCTATTTGTGAGTCGTATCTGCTATGTGAATTACTTGTTTGATTACTCCGTACATGTTACTATTTGTTTAAAATATTTATTCGATAGTGATACAACGTACGGGTAGACACTAAAACCGAGGTTAGATTTGTATTTGGTCTTGTACCTAGCCAGTTGTTTAAAATAAAATATTTTAATTACAGAAGCGAGAGAAACCCTAGCCAGAGAGCAGAGCTTACCAGCATTATATACAGACAAGTATTTTCCCCTTGATCATTTTAAACACTGTTTAATTTATGTTTCATTGATTCATATCATGACGAATAGCCATTGTTCAGAGCTATTTGTGATTCTAAAATATTTTTGTGCGAACACAGTTACTTGATATTGGTACCCTTGATGTGGGGAATTGTTTAAGATAAATTCTTCATACCCTTATCATTGTAGTAAATAATAGGGATGTGACCTATATTTAAAAATAAGCATTTCCCGTTGAATTCGGGAATTGCTCTTTTGGATTAGAAAATGGTAAAGCGTAGGAGGCCACGTCGAATAGTTGGTCCAGCTATATTTAAGGAGGATATGGTAACCATTCCATCTTCCTATAGGCTAACATTACTTGCCTATCTTGGTACCCATATGAAATCCGGGTTATATACACGGTTATAGAAATGTACCGGTGGTAGTTTAAAAGGTCCCATTGCTTTCGAACATGATCAGGGGGCAATGGTGGTTTGTCTTTCTTTTTATATATCCAATCCATATCGCCAGAATGGCTATTATATATGGTGTCTTGACAGATGATTCGTTTTTTTTATGACATGTCAAATGATTTCAGTTATGGTTTGAATTATGTCACAGCTATTGATTCAGTTTTCTCTATAAACTGTTTTAGTTTTCAGTCGATATTATGTAGCATTTATCATGAATTTATTATAAAATTGTTTATATACTTGCTGGGCATTTCTTTGGCTCACTCTTGCTTTCACAAAACCTTTCCAGACGAGCAGTATGATACCGATCAGCAGTCCGGACCGTATTAAAGAAAGACAGGGTAGCCGAGTGTCCGCACCCCAGGCCGTGCAGGTACTTGTGCATTACTGTTGGCGCTAGATAGAGTTTTAAATAAAATGGGATGTAATAATAAAATAGAACTAGACTGGATTTAAGTTGAATTTATTTTATGGTTTGTAATAAGTGAATAGTTTACATTTGGGTTATGACTGCTTGGTTTCATACAATAACCTATTTGCGACTTTGGTTTGCGGGGTCAGTTGCGCATTCTGATTTATTTTTAGTTGTGATTGGTTGGTGACCCCCGGATTTAGATCCCAGATTTGGAGGGCGTCACATTGTTGACGGGATTCGAACCTTGAACCTATAAGAGTATTTTTTATATTATAAAAAGAATATTCTTTTTACATTACATCCAACAGTTCTCATTAATATATCTCAAAATCCAACTGTTGCTATTTAGTGTACCAAAACAACAACCAAATATACTCTATTTCGCTTATAATAGTATAATATATATAGTATAGATTAGTACCAATAACATTCTAACAGGTGGTATTTGGAAATAAATTCGGAAACGAATTTGGTAACTCTAGCATTTTTCAAAAATCAAATCAATGGACCAACTAAGATCTTATGTTAAAAATACGGATCACAAGATTAAAGATAAGTTTTTTTTTTGAATAATATAATTTATATGTTTTACAAATTAGTATTTATTTTGATATTGAATTGAGCGAGAATTGAATATCTGTGATGATAAGAAATAAGTTTTTTAAAACTTCGATTATCTCGTCGCGTTCATGAAAGATATTTTTCGACATTTATTTGGATTATGAAAATTATTTTCAATTTTTGTTTAAATTTTAGAAAATAAAAATATTATTCAAAAGAATTTTTCTAAATAAAGTCATAAATTTCTGAAAATGGCTTCATTTTTTTCAATAAGCGCAAATATTTTTGAAATAAACATATTCTCAGCAATTTTCATAATATATTTCATAAGGGTAAAATATCGAATCTCTTTTTTCAAAAAATCATTCTTCAAGAAATAACTTTTAAAAATTAAGCTATTTTTCAAATAAACAATGTTAAAATTAAAAATGTGAAAAATGTCTGTTTGAAATTTTTTGCCAAGTAAATTACTTTTAGCTCCCTTTGTTTCTGTATGGGTGCCGTGATCTTACCGTGAGCATGCACTAGTTAGTTGGTCAGTATGAACATGTCTGAGAGTAAAATAAAGTGAGATCTGTCGGTCTAAAGTAAAACATATCTATGTGTAACTACTGTCTATACCATTAACCAAATGGAGCACTAAAAAAGCTGCTACAATTTTTATACATGTTGTTTGGCTCATCTTAAAATAAATTTTTATAAATTTATTGTCTGATAAAAAATTATATATTGATATTGTTTTTATACAAGTAATTAAGGTATGTTAAAAAAAAAGTTATTTTTTCAAAGAAAAAACTAGAGAACTTAACTTATTTCTTAAAATAAGTCAATTTTCTTAAAATAAGTTAATTTTTCTGGAAAATATGGTCACCTAAATATGCCCTATTTTGCAAAATCCTAAAACTAGTCAACAATTTCAGGAAAAAATTAAGTGCATGTTTGGCTCATCATATAAGTTGGCTTATATGATGAAAGCCCGTTCCCCATTTTCTTAACCTGTTTGGCAAAATAAGAGAAAGCCCATTTATTAAACTTATATAGGATAAGTTGAATGTTAAGAAATCCTAACATTCAACTCTCAACTTATTCTTATTTCTCGATACACATAATATATAATATCCTTCAAATCTTCAAAATTATATATCTTTTAATTCGTTCATTAGAAAATTGATATATACTGTTAAATATATATGAGTATAAGATCCTTTGAAGGACCGTCCCCAACACCTTAAGGTTTTGGGTGAAACGGTTTCTAACATGGTATCAAAGCTCTGGTGTTTGTGGAGGTCTCAAGTTCAAACCCCACCGCCCCCAATATTCTCAATTTAATTTGGCACTAAGGAATTGCTCCAAAAATGGGCTCCTAGTGACCACTCTTACCCCATAGTGAGCTTGCGAGTGAGGGGAGTGTTAAATATATATGAATATAAGATCCTTGGAAGGGCCTTCCCCAACACCTTAAGGTTTTGGGTGAAACGGTTTCTAACATGTACATATCAAATTTCTCTACTCATCGAGATCTATCCATTGATATCCACTTATATATATATTAAAAAACAAATATTTTGAAAATATTTAAAAAAGTTAACTTATAAGTTCTGATTTACCAAACACTCTACTGACTTATAATTTCTGATTTACCAAACACTCTATTAACTTATAAGTTCTGATTTATTTATCACTTATATGATATTTATCACTTTAAGTTATAAGTTATTTATTTTAAGATAAGCGAAAGAGGTCCTAAGTGAATACCAAGGATTACAATTAAATCATGCATGATTGATTACATAGTCAATCAAATGGTGCAATATAATTTTAATTTGACGAATGTACATGCGAAAGATGTTGATTTTTTCGGTACAGATCCATTCCCCAACCACTTGTCCCTATCTTTCTTTCTAATAAAGACGAGGAAAGACATAAAGGTTGCATCAATTATTTAAGTGCTGGATTTGTCACTTCCCATTCCTTTATTGTAGCCAATGAATCTCATCTAATAGAACCGCCCACAAACACCATTTACAACATACATACTTGACCATCATTATTGCTGTTGAGCAAATTTGTTTGTAACTGATACTCCCTCTGTTCAAACCGATTCTTTACATTGGGGAACGTAATTCTGACACAGATTTTAAGGTGCATTTTGCGGATAGTTTTATAATTTATTTTTAAAATTTTCTTTTTTTTTTTGTATAAAAATAGAATTGTTTTATTTTTATACAAAAAAAGAAAATTTTAAAAATAAGTTATGGAACTATACTTTTTAAGAGCCTTAAAATGCGTGTCAAGCAGTAAAAAAAACTGTAAAGAAATGGGAGGGACAGAGGGAGTATATAATAAAATTTAATTGAAGGACTTAATACGCCTGAATGAAAATTTTACTATTTTATGATAGTTACTTATCTTATCACCCATCATCTTCAATGGTATTATGTATAATGATTATGTAAAATAGTGATTATGTAAATTATCGAGTACGTCAGCTAATGTACTCCAATAGTAATATGTAAAATGATTAGTTATATATTAAAAATACAAACAATTGATAATATCATGATGATGTGTCACGTATAAAGTTTATATAAAAATATTTAGATGTTGGCTATATATAATTTGAAACAATTATGTAAAATTTTAGATAAGGAGAGAGATGATTGGAGATGAATAAAATTAAAGTCGGGTTGTGTAAATTTAATTTAATGACACATGCATTTTACGTATTGAGTGTATAGCATTGGAGATGTTTCTTACAACTTAACAATTGTACACTAAAATATATTTTTTCGAAATATTTCAAATTATTTTTTTTTGAAATATCTAGCATTTTTAGTTCATTCCATGAGAAAAATGATATTCTATGATTAGTTTTTGATGGCTGTGTTGTTTGAATTATTTCAAAAAATCTTTTAGTTCTGAAAACAATTTTCAAATTGAGTAGAAAATATTTAGTTAACACAGTTTGATTGGATCAGAGGTGTATGTTACTAACATGCATTGAATTAAAAATAGACAAAATGACAGTTTGTAATCCCTATGTATATGGGTTTTGTAAAATTGGTCCAGATTTACGTTTTTTAGCACTTTGCAACCCATATCTTCAAATTTCGCTTCATATTACAACCTCTATCTTCAAAAATGACAGTTTGTACCCCTTATATATAGAGGTTTTTGACTCATTTTTGCTTGTAAAATAGGTCAATTAGACGGAAGAGGTTGTAATATGAAGCGAGATTTGAAGATAGGGGTTGCAAAGTGCTAAAAAACGTAAATCTGTACCAATTTGACAAAACCCATATACATAGGGGTTACAAACTGTCATTTTGTCTTAAAAATATGCATGATCGATTAATTGATGTCTAGGTTTTAATTGGTACAAAAATATTTAATTTTTATAAATATTGATTGTAAAACATTGTTGCAATATAAGTGATTAATCAGATTTATGCAGATCTATGTGGTCGGGGATGAAAATTTTAAAATATAACCACATTAAGAATAAAGTTTTTATTCAAAATAAAGAATAAAGTTGGTAAATGTTAACATATAATATAAGAAATACCTTAACGTTTTAGATGAGATGGTTCCTTAACATGGTATTAATGGCAAATTAATGTCCCGTCGATGATCCACTCTTCGATCCAAAAATGGACTTTCGAGTGAGGGAGAGTGTTAACATATAATATAAGTTATATATAAGGCAGGGGCGGACCTATATATACTATAGTGGGTGCCCGGGAACCCACTCGATTCGACCTTAATGATAAATATATACTAGTTTTTAAGTTAAAAGTTTACGGAATACTTAAAAGAATCCACTTAATTATTTTACATGAACCCACTTAATTAAATTTTTAATCAAACATCACATTAAAAAACATAAATAACAATTAAAAAAATAGTTAAAAAATAATAAAGTTATTGATAAATATGTAGCGGACGGTTTTAAAAAATAAGAACACATTAAAAAAAAATAACTCTAAAGTATAAAACATTTTCATATGTTAAATTTTGTACTTTTTAATTTAATTTATTTTTATTTTTAATTTAATATTTATATTAGGAATCCACCGGAAAAAAATTCTGGATCCACCACCGATATAAGACCTCTCTCTAACACCTTAATGTTTTAGATGAGTTGGTTCCTTAACAGTAAACTACAATATTTTTAATAAATTATATAATTTACACATGAAAGGGAATTTAGCAATTGTATTTGATTGTAAAATCTTGTATAAAAGTATCTTTCAATATTAAATCTAAATTTTGTAAATAAATCATATTTAAATAATTTCGATTATTTTTCTAATTAATCGTTGATGTATACATTCCAGTGACTTCTTTGTTTTGCAGTGATGAATTTGGGATTTTAATTCACTGTTCGCACTCATACTTTGTGCACTGCTCATCCCCAAGGCCCAAGGGGTGTCGTTGGTTACTCTTTGTGGGATTAGGTAATTGGTATATTCAGTCATATGAAATATCGTGTTTGTGTTAGTGTCAGTAATCTGTTAGAGGAAGCAGGAATTTTAAGATGAATTTACAAAGAAAAGAGGAGTCTTTGGGCTTTGATGATGCACATAGTAGATGGTTTTGTAGGCATTTGGCTACCATTTGGTAATTGCCATTGTGTGAGCGTAACTCCAATTTTCAGTCTGGAGTTGGGTTCTCGAACTTCGGAGATCAAATAACAAATGTCGAAGTATAACATTGATAATTAAATTATTATTTTTTGTCAACATATATATTCCATATATAAATTGTAATTGAAATGCAATCTAAAAAAGGAGTTTTTTTCGTTAGAAAGCGTATACCATCTAACAAGAAGGCAGGCAAATTGCCCCATCTTACAAAAATAAATCCTATGAGAAAAATCTCAAAAAGGAAAAGGAGTGCTCACAAAAAACATGAATACATTGTTATACAAATGGTTACTAAAAAATTAGAACTTCGTGTTGCTTTTAAGAGTCCCCATTGCTATCGGTTATTCCCAAAGACTTGCCTTTTCAATCAAAAATTTATTCTGCACCTTGACTGCTTCATTACTGTTGACGGAGGAATTTGGGAACAACAAAATTCGAGGTACGTCACCGGAAACAAGATCTGATGCGGTGGTTCTTTACCGGAGAAAACGGTGGTGTGTGGTTGTTGAGTGTAATTGGTGGCTGAGATTGATAGGGTTAGTGGCGGCTATTTAGAGCTCTCGACTTCCAACCCCTCAATCGGCCTACGTACCCCGGTATTTATAGGGGATCAAGCCAGACGTAGTTCTTGGAGAACAAGAAACCCAAATGGGCTTGGATAACGGACCAGCTTCCGGAATGTTCTACTATGAGGCCTAACCACAAAGGCCCAAGGCTCATCCAAGATCTCAAGACTTCACGGATAAGGAAACTTCCCCCGTCGAGGACTAGTCCTATCCGTTACCAGCTATTTCTTGATTTCAAGGATGCAGGTATAGCCGTGGTTTACCCCAAGTGCAGAACGCATCCCTGTCCCCCGAATGAGAAGCACCCACCAGATAGTAGGACAGGTGATCCAGAGCTTTTGGGTGCAAAGTGCAGGATTACTCCAAAGTTCCCCAATGAGAGCGCGCCCATTGGCTACAGGAACAGAGCCCCCAAAGCACACACCAGAAAGTCCCCATCTTTCCACCTTAGGGCGCGCCCTTAGTGTTTAAGAAGGGTCCTTATATCCAGGCAAACCCCTGGAGGCCTTCTGCGACAGACATCCCCCTCCTGAGATACGACAGGAGGGAATTCTTCAATATCTCCTGGAATCCAAGCCTGAGTGGAATCCAAGCTTGAGTAGAATACTTCATTAAAAACTATAAAAACTTGAGTAGAATTCTAGCTTGAGTAGAAATCTCTGATATGGAAGTATCAATTAGGGCGCGCCCTCCCTATAAGGAAAGTGAGGGCGCGGCCTGGTTTCTTCAATCTATGCCAAAACTCTAATTTATCCTGAAAATTCCCAAATTGAACACGTATCTGACCCGAATCCATTGTAGAATACCCGAACCGAATGTTGGGCATAACAACTACCCCCCAATTCCATGTAAAATCAAAATGATATATGGAATTTTCAAGAATAAAACCCAAAATTCTCACAATTCTTATAAACAGGGCGCGCCTTAAGACAGGGCGCGTCCTTGGAATTTTAACCGATTCTACAGCTGTCATCCACTATCTTTTCAAACCACTATAAATACCCCCCTTATCTTTCACTTTACTCTTTTCACTCTCTCTTTCTACCAAAACCGACACCGACGATTTTAAATTTTCCGAGCACTAATCCGGCCATTCTCATCACTTTTCTGGTCATTTCTTCACTAGATCGAACTCTAGAACTTACAAGGTACGTTTTCATGTCTTTATTTCAAGTTTTCACCGTGTTTTTTGTCCGATTTAGTACCTTGACCATTGGTTATCTCCGTGTTCTTCAATATTGTTTGTATGTATAGTTGTATGTATATACATTTGATCTTCTCTTGCTGTTGTAACTTCTACAAAACATGTTACTGTATACTAATTAATCTGTTGGGCGCGCCTTACTCATAGGGCGCGTCCTTAGCTTCACTTTTGCTAATACACAAGGCTGTCCTTAGTTGTGTATCAGTACCTTCTCTATTGACCAACCTATTAGTTTTGACTTGTAGAAAAAATTCTCGTTATATTCCTCTCATGTGCGCGCCCTCAGTTTCTTTATTATTTTTTTCAATTTTGCAGCTGGAGGGCGCGCCGTCTCCATTTCACCCCTTTAAGGAACTTAACAAACGCATTGGGACTTATTCTCCTTTGCCAACACCTCTACCCCCTAATTCGCCTAGACCTCTTTTCTCATTTGTATCCTCAGAAGATAGGGCGCGCCTTATCCAAGATTTTAACGAAGACAAGATGAGTTTTTCCAGTGAAGACTCCTTGGATAACATTCCCCTTAGCAGCCGTATAAAGAACAACACAGAAACTTCAAAACCAATACCCGAAAAAACTCCAAACCCTTCACATACAGATCCCTCAGACAATGATTATATTCCAAATTCCAATTCCTCCAACGACACACACTCTTCTGATACTTACTCCTCTGAGGGCGCGCCCTCAGCTTCTTCTATTTCACCTATAGCCGACTCCGAACCTACATCTCCATTACCTTCTCCAATCCCGTTTAGACATTGGGAAGTCCTTGATGAAGAAATCGATATTGATTTTGGTAAATATGATACCATGTCGGAAAAGGATAAAAATATTCTTAGAAAGAAACGAGGCAAATTGGCTTGTGTGAATATGTCTTCGACAGCCATAAGCGACGAAGTAGGATGGGCTATGCAATATTATGGCCAAGAAGGAATCTGGGCCATTCCATATGCTCACCACCGCCCACACATCTTCAATTATGGTAAAAATTTCAAAATTCCGAGGATGGTCTTAACTCCAAAACTAGTTGCTCTTGGTGTGGGCGCGCCCTTACACCCATATCTAAGGCAAGTACTCGAATGGTACAATCTTGCACCCATTCAACTTAGCCCCAATAGCTACAAACTTTTACTTGGTTTATTCATTCTCTATCACGATCTTGAATTTGGAGCTCCCTCCATGTACGAAGTCAGTTTCTTCTACAGCATTCGTCAATCCAGTATAGGCTATTACTATTTAGTAATAAATAAGCCTCACAATAATAAAGGATTTTCTGAGGGTAGGGTCAGCCACACCAAACATTGGAAGGAACCATACTTCTTCGTTTGGGATGTCCCTCGAGTTTGTGTGCAGTTCAACACCGATCCCTGTAAGTCAGGGCGCGCCTTAAATCCTTCTTTCCTTAATAACTTTCCACTCTTGAATTTTCATTAACTTTGAATTAACACAGATAGAAGAGTTCAAAAAACTCTCCAAGGCGCGGCCTCTCTCAGGGCTCAGGCTGTCCTCAAAATTGCCGAAGAAAAATTCAATCTTCAAACTCTTATCACAGAAGAAAACCTAAAAAGAGTTGGGATTCTCTCTGAGAGGGTTGGTTCCTTTTGTAAATTTAAGAAATTTAGAAATGGCGTTGCCGTTCCCTTACCCTCTAGTGATAGTGATGAAAATTACGACTCCAATGAAGGTATAAAATTATAGATTAGGACGCGCCTTAATATTTATTCTTTACTTAACATGTGCTTCATAACCTTTTCCTAAGGCGCGACCTAATTGTTTCTCTTGTCTTGTGCAGATATGGCTCCTCGAATTCCTCGTGGTTTCGAAGGTACAAAGAAAAATGACAAGGAGAAAACGATGAAAAGGCTGGTACCTCCAGGGCGCGCCCAGAAAAAGATTCCAGCAAAAACATTCCTTCAAGTGATTCCCTGAAGAGGGATGTTGAGGTTCTCCACGAACCTGTTGAAAAAAGCAAAAAACAAAGGATCGAGGCCGCGCCCTCCTATGTGGAAACTCTTATTGGGCCTTCTGCGTCCTCATTTATCAAGGAGAACGAAGTGGATAAATGGCAAAACATGGATGCTGAAGAGGATATCCATTCCATGATCCATGCCTCTTCCCAGCTCCTCATCCAATCTCTAGGGCGCGCCCAAAGAGTCCACAAGGAAAAGCTTCACCTTAACAAACTCGAGGCTGAAAATAGAAAGTATTCAAAGATGATCATTGAGAATGACAATAAATGGAAGAAAGATCTAGACGCCAAGGATGCTACAATTGCTGATCTGAAACACGACCTTGATGAATCTTGTGAGCATCGTGATCTTCTGAATTCCAAGAATGTCAGGTTGGAGAAAGAGATAGAGGAATTGAAAATACAGCGTGACAGTCTTGAGATCGAGAAGGCTGACTGTTGGAAAGATGAGAAACAACGTGTCGAAGATGAAAACTTCCAAAGGGGCTTTGACTTCTATCTCCTTGGTTTTCTGGCTAATGATCCCGACTACAACTGGGAGGAAAAGTTTGGTCGTGAAAGTGCTGAGGATATCGAGGACTTCAAGAGGGTGCACGCAAGTGCAATTAAAGCAAAGAGGATCGAGCTAGGTTTGGACAAGGATCCTCAGGGCGCGCCCTCTTCCACGGATATTCCTGAAGCTGAAAATCAAGATGCTCAAACATTTCCTCCTGTAACAGATCAAGCCTCCATTCCTGAAGATACAACTCCTCTCTTCATCATCCAATCTACAAACAACCAGGACGCGTCCCCTGCTAAGGACGCGCCCTAAAAACTTTTATTACCTTTGAACTTTTGCTCGGTTTTAACTTTTAAGGTGCGGGCCCTTTGTAAAACCCTGCAAATTGTATTTTGAATGTCTTGAATATTGTCCGTGCTTTTTATGACTTTAAATATTGTGTTTCTGCAAAATTCTGTCAACTGCCAAATTACTTTTACCGTAAAACAACTATAGGGCGCGCCCTAACATATAGGGGGCGACCTTTGTAAAATTTTCTTTATCACTATTAAAAACACATCTTCAGATAATTCTTCTATGCAAACATCATATGATGTGAAAAAGTTGTTAGTTAAAATTCCAGTGTAAATACAGGGCGCGCCCTAGTTACTTTTGAGCGCGGCCTCTTGTGCTTTATCAGCCAATATTCTTTCAACTCTTGAAAACATTGAAACGCATAGAATTAAATCTTCATTCATGTTGAGGACGCGCCCTAAGGCATTACCCTTTTCAATATTCCTTTAATTTGTCAATTATTGCTAATAATTACTGTTAAATATAATTGATGTGTTTTGATCAGTGTTTAAGTGTTACAGGGAGTTATCAGAGTTTAGCTGGAAGCAGTCAGAGTTTGTGTAAACTCTGATAGTTGGAAGCTCAACAGAGTTTGTTAAACTCTGTTTGAAGGAAGCGCGTCTACTGTTCAACAGTGATTAAAGATTAATTATGGAAGCGATATCTTTGAAGATTGGATAGCTATCAAAGAGATCGAGTTGACATAGGAGACGTGTGACAATCTGTAATTGATATCATTGTATAGCTGATTATTAGGAATATCAATTAGAGATTGTATCGTAGCTGTATGTTATATAAATACAGATAGGTTAACCCTAGAAGGGTATCGATAACGAATTATCATTATTGTAACCTAGCAGCTCTTTGTGATATTTTACATCACGAAGAGGGTTTGAAATACAAGAAGTTTTTTAAGTGCATAAACGCTTTTACTTGTTAATCTTTCATACAAAGTTGATTATTATTTGTGTATTCGGCCTAACAAGTGGTATCAGAGCCAATCTGTTACTTTATTACAGGTTAAGATCCAAACACAACAATAATCATGTCAGAAATTCCTCCACCAACACCTACTGTTTCTGAAAAGGCTCCTACTACTGTGAGTCGTTATGAACCAATCAGGGTTCCTATTCTGAGGCCATTAGAGTATGCTATGTGGAAGGTCAAGATGACTATGTTTCTGGAGGCTACAGATCCAGAATATCTTGACAGGATTTATGAAGGCCCTCACAATCCTACAAAGCTATCTGTTGCAGTTGCTGGTGAAGCAGCAAAAATGGTTCCAAAGGAAAAGAAGGACATGACTCCTGAAGATCTATCATCAATTGCTAAGGATGCAAAAGTTAGGCATTTATTACATAGTGCCTTAGACAATGTTATGTCTAACAAAGTCATTAACTGCACCACTGCAAAAGAGATATGGGATGCACTTGAAGTCAGGTGTCAAGGAACTGCAGCTATTAAGAAGAATAGGAGAAACATACTCACACAAGAGTATGAGCATTTTGAGGCTAAACCTGAAGAGACCATGACAGAAACATTTGATAGATTCTGTAAACTAATTAATGATCTGTCATTGGTCAACAAAGAATATGATCTAGAAGACTCGAATCTCAAGTTTCTTCTTTCTCTACCTGAAAAGTGGGATGTGAAAACAACCACTATTAGAGACAACTATGATCTTGCTAAAACAGAGATTGATGAAATTTATGGACTGCACAAAACTTATGAATTGGAAATGGAGCAGAGAAACAGGAGATCAAGTAGAAAAGGAAAGTCTGTTGCTCTTAATGTTGAAGAGAAGCCTCAGAAGAAAGAGGCAACAAGAAGGAAAATGAAGGGAAAAGCTTTGGTCATACATTCAGAAAGTGATTCACCAAACTCTGATTATGATTCAAATTCTTCTGAATCATCTGACTCTGAGGATGATGAAGAAGAAATGAGAAAAATGGCTGTGCTAATGGTGAAGACTTTCAAGAAAATGGGCTTCAAGAATTTCAAGAAAGGAAAAAGGTTTTCTAGGGATTCAAATGAAGACAGGAAAAGCTACAGGAAGTCTGATAAGAGAGATTCTAAAGGGAAGAAGGATAAGTCTGAAATTCAATGCTACAAGTGTAAGGAGATGGGTCACTATGCTCCTGAGTGCAAGAAGGGTAAAACTGGAAAGGTACTCTACACTAAAGGCAGAAATTGGGCAGATACTTCAGATTCTGATAAAGAAGTGAACTATGCTCTCATGGCTACTACTGAATCAGAATCCTCTGAAAATCAGGTACCTCCAACTACCTATGCTTATAATATTGATGACATTGCTCAATTAAGAATTTTTCTTAAGTCATTGCATATAAGTTATAGGGATCAGACTTTAGAAAATGAGAGGATAAAAGCTGAAAACTCTGAACTTAAAGAGAGAAATAAACTTGTTGAAGAGAAACTTGAAAACATGCAACAAGTTCAGAAAGAGAGAGATGATGCTGTTTCTATAGAACAAGATTTGCTTCAGAAATATAAACAACTAGAATCTGAGTTGGAGGAAGCAAATAAGAAAATTAGGACTTGGACTAATTCTGGAAAGGACACTCAACAGATTTTTCAAACAGACACTGTTGGTCTAGGTTATAATGAGGGAGATGAACTTAGATTTCAAAATCAAGTTAAAGTCAGAACTAAATTTGTTCATGGAACCAGTAAATTTTTGTCTGAGAATGAAAAAGAAGCTGTCCAAAGAAAACCAGTAAAAACTAGTGTTAAACAGGTTAATATTGGTTCAATGACAGATAAACAACTCAAACATAAACTGAAGGAGTTAAAATCTGTTGAGAAAAAGAAAGTGTCAAACAAGAACAGAAATGGAAAAGTAGGCATTACTTCAGGAAATAAACCAATGCTTGCTAGTTATGCTCCAAGAAAGACATGTCATAACTGTGGTAGTACTAAGAATCTTGCAAATTTCTGCAAGAAAAATAAAAATATAAATTCTTTACCTACAAAGTCTGAGGTAAAGAAGGATTTTGCTAGAACTAAGCCACAGACTCTATGCACACACTGTGGAAGCACTTGGCATTCCATCTATACTTGCAGAAAATATCATGCTATCTATCATAATTACTATGAACTGAAACCCAATCTGAAATGGGTTAAAGTTGATACTGCAAGTGTAAACACTGATACTGTTAGCTCAAACTCTGATAATGTTAATTCCGCTGCAAAAGCTAACAAAGTTAAGAATGTCAAAGGATCCAAGCAAGTCTGGATCCTTAAAACTAATCCTCAGTAATTGTTTGTGATTGCAGGGTAACAGGGAGGCAACCCTAGTCGTGGACAGTGGATGTTCAGGACATATGACTGGAAATAACGCCCTGCTATCAGAATATGAGGAGAAGGCTGGCCCAAAAGTTTCCTATGGTGATGGCAATATAGGAAGAACATTGGGATATGGCAATATCAATCTTGGAAATGTCATCATCAACAATGTAGCTCATGTCCCAGGACTCAAGCATGACTTGCTATCTGTGAGTCAAATCTGTGACAAGGGATATCATGTAGATTTCCAACCTGAATATTGTGAAGTTATCAGCAAATCTACAGGAAAGGTTGTTCTAGTTGGTCACAGGCAAAACAACATTTATGAAATCAAGCTTTTGATAGACTCTGTTGGAAAAGCTGTTTGCCTGTCTACAAGAATGTCTAGTGAAGAGAGTTGGAAGTGGCACAAGAAACTCTCACATTTGAACTTGAACAACATCAATGAATTGATCAGAAAGGATCTTGTAAGAGGACTCCCAAAGACCCTGTTAAATGTTGATGGCCTATGTGACTCATGTCAGAAGGCTAAACAAAGGAAGTCATCTTTCAAGAGCAAAACAGAATCTTCTATCACTGATCCTCATCATCTTCTTCATGTTGATCTATTTGGTCCAGTAAATGTTATGTCTATTGCAAGGAAGAAATATGCTTTAGTCATTGTTGATGAATACACTAGATACACCTGGGTGTATTTTCTAGCAAAGAAGGATGAAACTGCATTGACTCTGATGGAGCATGTGAAGCTTCTGGACAAAGGATCAAGCAACAAAGTCAGAATCATCAGAAGTGATAATGGAACTGAGTTCAGAAATGCAACAATGGAAGAATTCTGCAAGGACAATGGAGTGAAACAAGAATTTTCAGCACCTGGCACACCACAACAAAATGGTGTAGTTGAAAGGAAAAATAGAACCTTAATTGAAGCTGCCAGAACTATGCTTGATGAAGCAAAATTGCCAACTTATTTCTGGGCAGAAGCTGTTCAAATTGCTTGTTTTACTCAAAATGCAACACTGATCAATAAGCATGGAAAGACACCATATGAGATGGTGAAGAAAAAGAAGCCTAACCTGAAATACTTTCATATTTTCGGGTGCAAATGTTTCGTTTTAAAGACTCATCCAGAACAGTTGACCAAGTTTGAGCTAAAGGCAGATGAAGGAATTTTTGTTGGCTATCCGCTGTCAACAAAGGCATTCAGAGTTTACAATCTGAGAACTAAAGTGATCATGGAATCTATACATGTGTCTTTTGATGATAAGAAGATAACTGGACTTGAAGACAAAGACGAATATGATCAACTGAACCTTGAAAATGAAGTTTTAAACTCTGATGAAGGAAACTCTGAAGAAACAATTCTGACAGACTCTGTTGAAACAAACTCTGAACCTCTACTGGTAAATTCTGGAGAAACTTCTCAGTCACAAGAAAGAGGAGAACCAGTTGAGGGGGAGCATGATCAAGATGAAAACTCAAACACTGATACTGAGTCAACTGAAAAATCTGGATCAAACTCTGATGCTTCAAACTCTGAAAATTCAAATTCTGACTCTGGACAGTCAAGTTCAGGGGGAGTCTCAGAAAACGAAAATAGATCACAACAAAATCAGGAGAGCATGGATCAAGGGGGAGGATCACATGCTGATAGAAGTCATTTGCCTTCTGCTAGGAAATGGACTAAATCACATACACCTGATTTGATAATTGGTGATCCAGATGCAAAAGTAAAGACAAGAAGTGCTACTGCAAGTGAATGTCTGTTTCATGCATTCTTGTCTAAAAATGAACCAAAGAAAGTGGAAGAAGCTCTTCAAGATGCAGACTGGATAACAGCAATGCAGGAAGAGTTAAATGAATTTGAAAGGAATGAAGTTTGGACCCTTGTACCAAGTCCAAAGAACAGATCTATTGTGGGTACTAAACGGGTTTTCAGAAACAAGACTGACAGTGAAGGTGTTATCACAAGGAACAAGGCTAGACTGGTAGCAAAAGGCTATTCACAGCAGGAAGGAATAGACTATGATGAAACATTTGCTCCAGTTGCAAGATTGGAGGCAATCAGAATTTTTCTAGCATATGCCTCTCACAAGAAATTCAAAGTGTTCCAGATGGATGTGAAAAGTGCTTTTCTGAATGGAAAGCTTGAAGAAGAAGTGTTTGTTGAACAACCACCAGGATTTGTGGACCCCAAATATCCAGATTATGTCTACAGGCTAGATAAGGCATTATATGGACTTAAGCAGGCACCAAGAGCATGGTATGAGACACTTGCTCAGTTTCTTCTAGAAAGTGGATTCAACAGAGGAACAATTGACAAAACTCTGTTTTATTTCAATCAAGGAAGTGACCTCCTTTTAGTTCAAATTTATGTTGACGACATCATCTTTGGGTCTACTAATGATAAACTCTGTAAGAAGTTTGCCAAGCTCATGCAGTCCAGATATCAAATGAGCATGATGGGAGAGCTTAGTTACTTTCTAGGCCTACAGGTGAAACAAACAGAAGATGGAATTTTCATTAATCAAGAAAAATACACCAGAAATCTTCTCAAGAAATTTGGTATGCTTGACTGTTCATCTGCATCAACTCCCATGGCAACAGCAACTAAATTGGACAAAGACACAGGAGTTTCAGTGGATATGACAAACTACAGGGGCATGATAGGATCTCTTCTATACTTGACAGCTAGTAGGCCTGACATCATTTATGCAACCTGTCTTTGTGCAAGGTTTCAGGCAGATCCTAGAGAGCCACATCTGACAGCTGTGAAAAGAATCTTCAAGTATCTCAAGGGCACCATATCATTAGGTCTGTGGTATCCCAGAGAATCCGATTTTAAGCTACTTGGGTATTCTGATGCAGACTTTGCAGGCTGTAAGGTAGACAGAAAGAGCACTAGTGGAAGTTGTCAATTTCTTGGTGACAGACTTGTTTTCTGGTACAGCAAGAAACAGAAATCAATCTCCACATCTACAGCTGAAGCAGAGTATATTGCAGCTGGTAGCTGTTGTGCACAGATCTTATGGATGAAGAATCAATTGCTGGATTATGGATTGAGGTACAGTAATATCCCTATTTATTGTGATAATCAAAGTGCTATTGCTATGACAGGTAATCCAGTACAGCATTCAATGACCAAGCACATCAGCATAAGGTACCACTTCATCAGAGAACATGTGGAAGAAGGAAATATTGAACTACATTTTGTATCTACAGAACAACAGCTTGCAGATATCTTCACTAAACCATTGAGTGAAGCTACATTTACAAGACTGGTAAATGAACTAGGAATGGTCTCTGGTTCTGACTAGAAATGTTGGTTAGATTCAAACTTTACTTATGTGATGTATTAATCATATTTCCTGATTGGTTAAATGCTAAGTGTACTCTGTTGATTAAACTCTGTTATGCATACTCTGTTAAACTCTGTCAGACAACTTGTCATCCGTTGATTGTAGGTTGCATCAGTTGATGACTAACTGAACTGCATCCGTTGATATTATATGGTCTTATCCGTTGATATTATATGGTCTTATCCGTTGATGGTTGTACAGTCTTATCCGTTGATGGTTGTACGGTCTTATCCGTCGATGGTTGTGTTATGCAGTCTCTAAACTCTGTCAGCATGTCTGTATATCATACACTGTTAATAAGTTTGATAAACTCTGTGAACTTTGAGTTGATTTTTGTCTGAATGAAAACACCAATGAAGAAATATGTATGAAGCATGATTCTCATCAATTAATCATGAATCTTTCTGAGTTATTGAGATCTAATCTTAGATTGTGCAGAAAGTTAACACAGCATGATACAGGATCATATTTATAGCATCTCTTAGTTTATTTTGTCCTAAACTCTGAGTCTATAAATACTGTATGCATTACCTTTCATGAAGAACTACTGATGTTGATGAACTCTAAACTCTGTTAGTTATACTCTGATAAAATAAAATGTTTACTGCAGTACCCCAAAGAAAATGTATATAGGTTATTATACTCCTTTGAGATTATGTTGGATACTAGGATGACCCAGGAACCTATTGGTATATAATAGGTGCTAAAATTCTCTGATTTTTGGTGACTAGTTAAATACTAGGATGACCCAGGAACTTATCAAAATGATAAGGGCTAAAATTTTTGAATTTTTGGTGACTAGTTCCAACCTCTGATTACTGGAATAAAAAAAAAATGAAAAAAAAAACAAAAATGAAAAAAATGTGTATATAAAGGGGGTATAAAATAAAAGTTACTGTATATAGTTTGATTACTTCAGAGTTTAGCTTTCATCATACAGTCAGTGTTTACTATGACAGTTTGTGCATCCAGTGTTTATTGATTTACTTTATGGATTTTATGAAAAATTAGATGCTCTAAAAATTGACTTAGTAAACTCTGCTTCACACACACAAATATTCACAACTGTGCAATTTATGAAAGGGTTTCGATGATAAAGTTGGAGAATTGACAAACGTTGTTGATTCGTGATTTGTACTCTGAGGTAAATTTTCACTTGGACAATTTGAAAATCTTGGAGTAAGTAGGGTTTTTGACAACTGTTAATTAGTGGATAGTTGATGAATGTGTTCTTTATATGATTACTTTAATTAGTTTTCATATTCTCTTCTTGATTCATTTACTTGAAGAACAGTTCATATAACACAAATAACAGTTGCAGAACACAATGAATATGATTAGAAAAGCAAAATTTTCATTGATAATAAGAAAGAGATTACAAGTAAATATTACATCTTTTTGTTCTCTCTATCTGCTAATCTATTCAACAGGAAAGTAAAAGGTCCGTCCACACCACTCCATTGTTAGCAAAAATTCCCAGATCCCATCTTTGCCACTTTATTTGGGTGGAAGTTGAAGGGATAAGGTTATTTTTGCTGACATATTCATTAACAATGGTTGGTGGTGGTGGATGAGGATGTCTTCGAGGAGAGCCATGTCAATGTTGCTTGGAGGGCAGCATCGATGTCAATCACCCTTGCAGGTTTCTCTCTCTCGAGCTCTTCCAGACCAGCATCCATTTGCAGCCACAGCGTCTCAAGCTGCCTTTCCCACTCAAACGCTTCAAACTCTTCACGAGTATAGCTGAAGATGTCCCTATTCTCGACAAGATGAAGGTTTTTCTCTTTGATGGTAAGGTTGGCCATTGTTTTTCAAAAGTATTTGGTTTGAAAGGTTTGTGATTTTACAGGGGAGACTGAAAGGTTAAAGGTTTAATGAATAATCTGAGCAAGTCTCTAGGCCTTAAATAGAGATGGGTAAGAACGAAGTCTTTAATCGCTTCGTATTCTGGTTTTTAAAGGCAACAGGTAAACGTTTCAAATTCTGATTTTACTTGGGTCTAGATATTTTTAAAAGAGTATTATTTGATTTTTGTTAAAATCAAATATTTTAATGCTTTAATTTTAATATACTCTTTTTAAAAATAGGCGCACATGACCCACTCGCCTTTAATGTGTCCCACTTACCTATTATCGTGTCCCACTACACATTAATCAAGGAACTGATTGAGCGTTTGTTACATAAGAGATTGAGTTTTTCTTTAAATTAATCACTTTTGTGTCCAAACGAGTTTGCTTTACTCTTACTCTCACAGTTTTCTTAGTTTTCTCTTGGGCACTCACGCAAACACCTTTTCTACATACACATCTTTTGGAAATTCTTGGAAATTCTTAAGTCAATGGCATCTAAAGCATTCACTGCTCTTGGCTTACGGTTTGTTCCTAATAACTATGAGGCTCCACTCTATCATGAACGCGTTCCAGAATCGTTTCATCTCATGCAGAACTTTTTGAGGGATTCAGAGATTGGACAAGCTCTGACTGGACCTGCTACTCTTTCTGCGTCTCAAATTGCTTCATTCTGGCAGAACTCAGTTTATGTGGATGGAGGAGAAAGTGGAACTCCTACCATTATCTTCACCTATGAAGACCAAGACCATGTGATTACTCCACAGACTGTACGAGATACGATGGGTTTTGACACACATACTTCTTATACTCTGGTTAATGAAAGTTATCTGAGAGACATGCTACAAGAGATAGGTTACATGGAATCTCTTGACAAGCTTGGCAGTATAAAGCGACCAAATCTCAGAAAGGAATGGAATTTCTTCTTTGATTGCATAACAAGGACATTCCAGAAGAAAGTCACAAACTGGGATGCCATTCCAATGGATAGTCTCCAAATCGGGTATTCTCTGCTCTATGGTATTAATTTTGATTTTGGTCGACATGTTTTGATGAGCTTAGGTGATAAATTGTCAGAGTCTACCACTGTCTACTATGCTCGTTTCTGTCAAATGTTGTTCAATGCATGTGTACCTGGTCTTGTAATTGATGAAACTGATGAAATTGATCCTTTTAGAGTCAATAAGCGTATATTCTCTGATATGACTAACAAGGATGTTGGTAAAGAAAATCTCCTAGCTTTTGTCATGCCTCTTGCTCTACGGAATTTTCTTAATCAACCACAAGAACCACTTCAACCTGAACCACAACAAAATCAACCAGAACCACAACAAGATGACCCTGAACGTCAACCTGAACAACAACCTGACCCACACCCTGAACCTCAATCATCACCAAACACTGAATCACCTGCAAAGCAATCTTCACCCACTTCAAACACAAACTCTGATTCGCCGTCAGCAAACTCTGATTCTCCATTAAAATCAAAGTCTAAATCTCAAGGAGTTAAGAAAGCACTTGCTGAACGACATGCAAGTCTAAGGCAGGCGGAAGAGACAAAGAGGAAATCAAAACGAAAATCTCCTGAAGCTGTTTACACTAGAAAAGGGAAAAGACTGAAAGCTCGAGCAAACATGCCTAAGTCACCACCTTGTGAAGAGGATTCAGATAATGTACCTCTAGCAAAACGAAGAAAAGTGATATTCTCTGATTCTGTGGATGAAGATATTGAAGCTCCAGAGATTGCTTCACAGCAAATACCTCCTGTTGAGGTTGAGAAAGATGACATACCTGCAGAGGATGTAATGCCTGCAGAGGATGAAGTGCCTGTAGAGGACAAAATGCCTGCAGAAGAGGAAGCAAGAGATGGTATTTCTCCGATAAATGATATTCCTGATTCATTTATGCCATTCTCTGATCCTATCTCTAATATTGGTGTAGCTGATCAACCTACTTCTGTTCCTTCTGAAGCTGTGGCATCTCATACTGAGGTAATATCTGATGCTCACCACACTGTTGAAGAAGGTGAAGAAATTGATCAGGCAACCAAAGTAACTTCTCAGTCAATGCCTGTTGCTGAGCCTGAGCAACATGAAGACAATTCTGAAAAGCCTACAGAAAATATTGCTAAACCTATGGCTGAAGATGAACCAGTTAACGCTACAAGTGTTGAAGCTGAAGGTGATAGTAGTGCACACTCTGATGCTTCTCTGAGTGAACCAGTACAAACTGATGATAAAAATACACCTTTTCCTCAACCTTGTACTTCTCATGAAGTTGAAAGAGTACAATTTGCCAAGAATGCTGCTGAATGGTACAAAGAAGATTGTATTTTTTCAACAGGAAGAGCAGCTAAGTTTGTTAAGCAGAGTGCTGATACTATCTCTAATCCAGAGATTCTTTCTTGCTTGAAAGCAACTATAGTTCAAGTTAAAACTCTGGATAGACGATTTGATGATACTAATTTGGCAATCACTTCTTTGCGAAATGAGGTTGTAGCTAGAGAGATGAAGATGGAAACACATTCAAAACTAGTGACTACTAAATTCTCTAAAGCTCAAGACAATATCTTTGCCAGACTGTGTAAAGTTGAAGAAAACCAGTCTGATTTATCTGCTAAAATTGATTCTATTGCTACCTCCCTGGAGTTAATTACTTCTATTCTTATGCCTGATGATGTCAAAAAGGGGGAGAGAGTTGTCAGAAGGGATAGTGCTGGAGATGGAGGGGCAAGTAACAAAGATAAAGGAAAGAAAAAGGCTGAGGAGGTTCAAACTCTGAGAACTAGTAAGTCATCCAAATCACAGTCTGTTGGGAGAAGTACTGATACTCAAGGAACTTCAAGGACCAAGAGTTTACTGTTATCTTCAAATCCACAAACTGATGAAGAGTTGGCTGCTAAGTTGTTCATTGAAGAGAATGAGGAAGGAGTAACGATTGAGGACATTGAAGCTGAGGAAAAGAGTTTAGAAGAAGAACATCTTAAAGCTTTAAAGTCTGATAAGGTACAAAAAGAAAAAGCTCCTAGGCCTGTTCTTAAAGGCATTGTGATCAAGGAAAATGTTGATGCTGATCAAAGATCACATTTATCTAAGAAATCAACAGAAGCTGTAGCTAAACTCAAGCTGAAAGGCATAGCTATGGAAGGAGAAGATTCAAAGAAGAAAGATACAACCTCTGTTTCTACACAAGTTGTACAGAAGAAAGAAAACACAACCTCTGTTGCTACACAAGTTGTGTCTAGACCTCTATCTTCTCAGTTGAAATCAGTTTTTGGTAAAGGAACACTTCATGATCCAAATGTGTTATCTGGAGTCTCAATGAATATTTCTGATGGAAAAGCTTTATCTGGTAAGATTAGAAATAATAAGGCTGGACTAGGCTCACATAGAGACAGAAGGCAATATACTGGTCCTAGAGATCCTTCTTCACTGGCTGTTCCAGGTCGTGGTGTTCCTCAAGAGAGTCTGGATAGACTGGAATCAGTGCAGTTGGTTCATCAGAAGAGTTTAGACAAAGACTTTCTTCTTTACTTCATGGCTGATGGGACAGTATTCAAAGTTGGTGAGGATGATATTGGCTTGAAATATTGGGAAGAACTAGAGTATGTTCTATATCTTCTCAAGGTGAATAGTCGAAGGACTCAATCTGTTGCTAATGTACTAAGACAGAAGATGACTCAGAATCTGGTTATTAGAGGACAGAAATACAACAGCAGATACATTCCTAAGTACAGGGATTACCAAGGCAATCTCATTGAAATGAAGAAAGGTACTGCGAAGTTAAAAACTGATTTGGGAATCACAGTACTTGACTTCAATACTCAGGCAGAAAAAGACAGATTTATCAGACTGGGTAATGAAATGAGAAGAAACAAGATTTATGATCTTAGGGCTGCTATTTACCAAACAGATGAAAGTGATCCTCAACTCAGAGAAATCAAAGAAGCAATGAAGATTGAACTTGAAAATGTAGAAAGAAGATTGTTGATTGATTATCTCAGAACCATGCCAGATCTTGAAATGATTAGAGATTAAAGTTCTGTAAGAATTTTCTTATTCTCTATAGTTTTTAAGCTTAAACTCTGAATCTGTATAAACACTGTATTTATCTATTTGTTTTGACATCATCAATTACTGTCATTAACTTGTACATTTTTGATAATGAACAAGTTGGGGGAGATTGTTAAATATAATTGATGTGTTTTGATCAGTGTTTAAGTGTTACAGGGAGTTATCAGAGTTTAGCTGGAAGCAGTCAGAGTTTGTGTAAACTCTGACAGTTGGAAGCTCAACAGAGTTTGTTAAACTCTGTTTGAAGGAAGCGCGTCTACTGTTCAACAGTGATTAAAGATTAATTATGGAAGCGATATCTTTGAAGATTGGATAGCTATCAAAGAGATCGAGTTGACATAGGAGACGTGTGATAATCTGTAATTGATATCATTGTATAGCTGATTATTAGGAATATCAATTAGAGATTGTATCGTAGCTGTATGTTATATAAATACAGATAGGTTAACCCTAGAAGGGTATCGATAACGAATTATCATTATTGTAACCTAGCAGCTCTTTGTGATATTTTACATCACGAAGAGGGTTTGAAATACAAGAAGTTTTTTAAGTGCATAAACGCTTTTACTTGTTAATCTTTCATACAAAGTTGATTATTATTTGTGTATTCGGCCTAACAATTACACAGAATTTCACAGGGCGCGCCCTAAGGCATAGAGCACGACCTTTTGTAAAAAAGAATCTTCAAAAAACTTGAAAAACTGTCTTGATAAACTTTATTGATCTTCAAATAAACTCAAATCTCAACAGAACAGGGGAAGGTATACATGAACTACCCCCCGAGCTAAGGAGAATAAACTTCGAAAAAACGTGGAATAAAAACAGCAAGTCTCGACTAGAACTAAAGAAGGCGTATGTGCACTATCCCCCTAGACTAGGAGAAGATTTATTTATACTAGTCTATAACTTAAATATAAGCCTTCAAATAATAGGGGGTCAAAGCCGCACCCTACTGATAGTAGTTCCTCAGATGCTCTGCATTCCATGCCCTTGGAATTGTGTTGCCATTCAAGTCCTCTAGATGATAAGTCCCTTCCCAGATGATAGACTTGATCTTGTAAGGTCTTTCCCAGTTGGGACCAAAGACTCCATGTGCTGCTACCCTTGTATTTGGCATAACTTTCCGCAGAACTAGATCACCCACCTTGAAAGGTTGAACCTTCACCTTCTTGTTATAATACCGTGCAGCCCTCTGCTGATAAGTTGCCAACCTCAACTGCGAATTAGCCCTCATTTCTTCTAGGAGATCAAGATTTAACCTTTGATTAACCATATTTGATTCTTCATCATAAAAATCTCTTCGGAATGATCCTGCCCCAATCTCTACCGGAACCATTGCCTCACATCCATAAGACAACATAAAAGGGGATTCCCCCGTTGTGGTCCTTGGAGTTGTGTTATATGACCATAAGACCATAGGAAGTTCTTCAGGCCAATTCCCTTTGCTTTCTTCCAACTTTGTCTTCAAGGTATGCTTGATTATTTTGTTGATAGCCTCTGTCTGCCCATTACTTTGAGGATGATACACAGCTGCAAATTCCTTCTTTATCCCCAAGTCATCACACAACTTTCTCAATTCTTTGCTATCAAACTGTTTTCCATTATCCGACACAAGCTTATATCGAATTCCAAACCTGCACACAATAGAGTTGAAAACAAAATCTCGAATCTTCCTTGCAGTAATTGTGGCCAAGGGCATTGCTTCCGCCCACTTGGTAAAGTAATCCACAGCGACAACAGCATACTTTACTCCTCCTTTAGCTTTAGGGAGTTCCCCAATGAGATCTATTCCCCACATAGCAAATGGCCATGGGCTCATTAAAGAAGTCAAAGTAGTAGCGGGGCTGGTAGAATAATTGGCAAACCTCTGACACTTGTCACATGCCTTAACAAATTCGTAAGCATCCTTCTTCAAGGTAGGCCAATAATATCCTTGCCTTAGCACCTTCATTGCCAACGAACCACCCCCCGAGTGATTGCCGCAAATCCCTTCATGAATCTCCCTAAGGATGTAATTGCATTCATCTCCATCTATGCACTTGAGAAGTGGTTGATTGAAACCCCTCTTATATAATATCCCATCATACTCCACGAATCTAGCTGCTTGATACTGAAGCCGCCTGGCCTCCAGCTTCTCACTTGGAAGTATACCTTGTCGGATATACTTTTGAATGGGAGTCATCCAAGTATCATTAGGAGTAGATTCCACTTCCATGATCTCAATTTCTGGAATACTAGGTACTTCCTGTACTTGCAAAGGTACTGTCCCCAACAGCATAGCTTCTTTTTGTGACCCTAACTTGGCTAACACATCTGCACTACAGTTCTCATCTCGTGGAATACATTCTACCCGTACTTCCCGAAACTTTTTGATCAACCGCTGAGCGCACCTCATGTAAAGCTCCGTCCTTGGACCTCTGCACTGAAATCCTCCTTTCACTTGTCCAACCACTAGTTCTGAATCACTTAACACAATGAGATTCACTACCTTCATCTCCAAAGCCATCTTCAACCCGTTAATCAAGGCTTCATACTCCGCATCATTATTGGTTGCTTGAAATTTGAAATGAATAGCACTCATGAGTTGGTTCCCTTCAGGGGTAAACAAGATTACTCCTGCTCCGGCTCCTCCATTATTGACAGCTCCATCTACTTGTAACTTCCACCAGGGTTGAGGAACTTCTTCAAATGGGGTTGCCCTCTTAAGCAGAACTTCGGGCTCAATGAATACAATTGATTTTTCTTCACTTTCCGACTCGAATTCAAGAATGAAATCAGCAAGAGCTTGACCCTTAATAGCTGTCCTTGGAGTATATTCCAAATCAAACTGTCCCAACTCAATCGCCCATTTTAACATTCTACCAGAGGTTTCCGGCTTGTGGAGAATTCCTCTCAATGGATATGCCGTACGAACTTCAATCTTGTGAGCCTGAAAATAAGGCCGAAGCTTCTTGGATGCCAGAACTAAGGCGTAAACTAACTTTTCCATGCTAGTGTATCTGGTTTCCGAATCGAGCAAACGCTTACTCACATAGTAAACCGGAGACTGACGGTCAACTCCTTCCTTTACCAATACCGCACTAATGGAATGTTCTGAAACGGCCAAGTATAAAATTAACGTCTCTCCTTCCACAGGCTTAGCTAAGAGAGGAGGATTTCCTAAATGCTCCTTTATTTTCTGAAAAGCTTCCTCACATTCAGATGTCCATACAAAATCTTTGGCTGCCCCCTTTATTGCTTTGAAGAATTCTCTGCATTTATCCGATGATTTTGATACGAAACGATTGAGGGCAGCTATTCTTCCCGTGAGACTCTGAACTTGCTTCACACTAGACGGAGATTTCATGTCAAGAAGAGCTTTTATTTTTGCCGGATTTGCCTCGATTCCACGATGATTGACAATAAATCCTAGAAACTTCCCGGATTCTACCCCGAAGACACATTTTTGAGGATTTAACTTCATCCTAAACTTCCTCAAAATCTCAAACATCTGTTCCAAATGCTTTACATGGTCCTCCGCTTTTAAGGATTTAACAACCATATCGTCCACGTATACCTCCATGGTTTTCCCTATCAAATCCTTAAACATCATATTTACCAACCTCTGATAGGTTGCGCCAGCATTGATTAACCCGAAAGGCATGCCAATATAGCAATACAATCCTCGATCTGTAATAAAGGAAGTGTGCTCCTGATCCGGCTCATACATAGGGATCTGGTTATAACCAGAGTAAGCATCCATGAAACTTAAAAGAGCGTGTCCTGCCATAGCATCCACCAACTGATCAATCCTCGGGAGCGGAAAACTATCCTTCGGGCATGCCTTGTTCAGATCAGTGAAATCCACACAAGTCCTCCATTTCCCATTTGGTTTTTTCACAAGGACTGGATTAGCCAACCAATCTGGATAATATGACTCCTTGATCAGCCCAACATCTAGAAGTCTATCCACCTCTTCTTTCAACGCTATGGCTCTCTCTCCACTTACTGGCCGGCGTCTCTGGCGAATTCCCTTCTTGGTAGGATCTATATTCAAACGGTGACACATAACCTTCGGATCAATCCCAACCATATCAGCATGACTCCAAGCAAAAACATCCAGATTGTTTAAAAGGAAATTTGTGAGCATGCCTCTTAACTTGGAGTTCAACTGCGATCCAATCTTCAGAACCTTAGTTGGATCCCTTTCATCTACCAAAATAGAAATTGTATCCTCAGCAGGACCAGTTTTTTCCACCGGTTGCGGTGTCCTTGGGTCAAGGTCGAAATCAAAACTTCGAGGATCTTCAACCGGTGTTACATCCTTGGAGGGCACGTCCTCTTTAAGAGGGAAGTCTTCCTCGACAAGGGTATGCACCAAACCTTCAAGTAACATTCGCCTCCCTTCAACCTGCTCACCCTTGAGATCAAATGAGATTACTTCCTCTGCGTCTTCCTCTATTTCTTCCAAAATTCCTTCTTGAAGCTCATCAAGAACCGAGGTATCGTCCTCAGGGCGCGCCCTGTATAGCGGTTCTTCCTCTTCAGGTTCCTGGACAAGATAATGGGCTTTCACCTCTTCTGGGACAACACTCATGACCCCTGAACCACTCTCACGTAGGGCGCGCCCTCCATCCTGCTGTCTTCGAAACCCTTTAATCGCCTTATGGTAGCAATCCCTTGAGTCATGTTGAGAGCCCCGTACAGTTCCCACACCATTTGGCGTAGGAAATTTCATCGCGAGATGATAGATGGAGGTTACAACTTTCATTTCCTTCAACAGAGGTCGTCCTACCAGAGCATTATGTGATGAATCCACATTCAGAATCATGAAATCCATCATCTGAGTCACAGAAAGGGTTCCTTCCCCAAAAGTTACCGGTAATTTGATAGCTCCCATAACTTTTACCGATTCTCCTGAAAAACCATAGATCCATCCGTTGTCCTGAATCATATCCTTGTCTAAGAGTCCCAGCTTCTTATAAGTACTGTAATAGAGTATATTCACCGAGCTTCCATTGTCCACGAAAACCCGATGGACATTCTTCGAGCCAATCTGAATTGCTACTACCAGAGCGTCATTATGAGGATGATGTACCCATCTAGCTTCTTCTTCGGTGAAAGTAATATCAGCACATTCTCCCTTGAACAACTTAGGCGGCCTCAACTCCAAACTATTCACATTTGTGAGAGGTCGATATCTCGCTTCTCTGGAATACCTTTCCATAGCGTGATTGCTATCTCCACCTAAATGGTGTCCCCCAAAGATGGTGTGAATGTTCCCTTCTTTGACGAATTTTTTCTCTTCTGGCTTACCATCTCAGTGGAGGGCGCGCCCTCCATCTCTCCTATCAGGATTCTCCCTATGCTTCTTCACCTCCCTAACAATCCATTCCGTCAGGTATCCTTCTTTAATCAGATCCTCAATCTCTTCCCTAAGCTGATGACATTCATGAGTGTTATGCCCTGAGGATTCATGGAATTCAAAATACTTTTTCTTATCTTTACTCTGCCAAGAGGTCAATGGTTCCGGCTTTCTGAAGAACCCTTTGTTCTTATTCACCTCAAAGATATGTTCAATAGAAGCTGCTAAAGGAGTATAATTACCCGGTCTTTGATCGTAAGTGTATGTATCAGGTGGACCCCAACTCCTTCCAGTTTCAGCTAAATTTACCTGGTTAGCACCAGTTGCTATACGACGAGTTGGACTAGGAGATCTATCCTTCCTTTTACCAGTCTTTCCCTTAGAATCGTTCTGACTGTCAGTTTTTCGGTTGTCTGCCAAAGATTGTTCCACAATTTTGAAAGACTCAGCTTGTGCAAACACATCAGCCAGCGTAGGTGGATCCCGTCCTTGGAGATGTTTCCAGAAATCAGTTCCCACTGACAATCCAGCTATTAGGAAACTCTTGAGCGTTTCATCTGTCGCTCCTCTCACCATTGTGGATTCTGAGTTGAATCTCTTGAAATAGGATTGCAAACTCTCCCCTTCCCTTTGCTTGATATTGGCCAAGGTTGTGACCGGAGGAGCATATTTTACCGCGGCCTGAAACTTGGTCAAGAACAAGTTCCTCATCACCTGCCACGACGTAATTACCCCTGGACCGAGCTTCTGAAACCATTGCTGAGCACTCTCCCTGAAAGTTGCCGCCAACAATCTACACCTAGCCAGTTCCGTAACCTGGTAGACATCCATCTCAATATCGAAACGTCCAAGGAATTCCACAGGGTCTGCATTTCCATGAAATCGCAAATCATTTGTCATTGATCTATACCCAGCAGGGAGCTGCGCCTCTCTAACCTCAGTTGAGAAGGGAGAAGATGTTGGCGCAGTTGCAGATATTCTTCCTCCATCTAGGTGAGCAAGGAGTTTCTTTAAGTCATCCACATTAAATGTTCCCACTCCAGGAATATTCTGGATATTTGGTTGTTCCACAGTCTGAGTACCCCCCGGGGGTGGAGGCGGCGGTGGAGCCGCCGTCTAAATGCCTCCTTGAACTTCAGCTTGTGGTTGAGCCACAACCTCTTGAGTTTGAATTTGGTGACCCTCGGGATTTCCATGAGGTTGTGGATTCCCTTGAGAACCTCTCTGATACTGTTCTCCCGAGCGAGAGTGCGTCCTCGACCTGGACTCACTGGAAGTGCTTGAGGGAATTTGATGGATGCGGGGGGATCTCCCACCTGAGGGCGCGCCCTGATTACGGGGGCGCCTATTTCCCTGGTGCCAATCCATTCTTCTGTCACCGTTATCACGGTTTCTTCTTTCGGTATTATCACGATGAGGAGTTTGGTGGAATCCAAGGGGCCGCGACCTGTTTTGAACAGGGGGCACGCGCTGTGGATTATCATTTCGAGCAGGAGTTCTCTCATGTCCAAGGGGCCGCGACCTGTTGTCAGGGGGCACGCGCTGTGGATCATGACTCTGAGGAAAGGCTCGCTCATGTCCAAGGGGCCGCGACCTGTTATCAGGGGGCACGCGCTGTGAATCATGGGGCCTCAATTCCATATATTTGTCCTTCTTCTGAAGCTCGAGGAGCACCATCCTCAAATCATCGTCATCAAGCCTTATTCCAAGGCGTTCTTTCAAGCTGGCAAAGTCTTTCCTCTCCTTAGCCATTTGCTCCTCATCCCTTTGAATCTCATGAGGAGTGCGCCCTGAACGGTGAGGATGAGGGCTCGCCCTCTCTTGAGGCATAAAATGCTTTATTAATTTTTTAAATTATTAGATTTGTCCATGTTTTTCTTCAATTTTGACCACATTATATTACTATATGCTCACATTATATTACTACTAGCTTATAACCCGTGCAATGCACGGGTTTCTTATATTATATTATAAATTTTATTTAATATTATTATTATGTTGTTATATAATATTTTAATAATTTTTTAATTTTAATTTAATATAATTTAACATACTCATGTTTATAAATTATACTAATGTTTCCTTATTATAAACAACGTATACGATTTTTTAATATATTTTATTAATAATTGAGAAATATGCTGTGATATTTTCGGGTATATATTAATTATTGTAAGATTTGTTGTAAATTAAAAAGGTAACGTGTTTTAATTATAAAGGAAATATTAATGATTTAAAGATATGATACGATTGATCTTTTTATGTGTTTATAAAAGGTAATATCTTCAACTAAAATTAAATGTGAAAAAGGCAATCGACTAATTACCATTAAATATATTATATTATTATTTATTTTAGGTGTTATATTTTTCTTGAAAATCATGGTTTGATATTTTCGGGTATATATTAATGATTGTAAGATTTGTTTTAAATTAAAAAGGTAACGTGTTTTAATTCAAAAAAAAAATATTAATGATCGAAAGATATGATACGATTGATGTTTTTAGTTATTTATAAAAGGTAATATGTTTAACTAAAAGTAAATGTGAAAAAGGCAATCGACTAATTACCATTAATTTTATTATATTAATCGACTAATTACCATTAATTATAACGTGTTTTAATTCGAAAGGAAATAATAATGATGGAAAGATATGATACGATTGATGTTTTTATGTGTTTATAAAATCTAATATCTCGACTAATTACCATTAATTATATTATTTTATTATTTATTTTAGGTGTATTCATTTTTCTTTATAATGAAGGGTAAATAAGTAAATTAACTCGGTACCAAAAAACAGGTACCAAAACTTTCAATATTTCGGCTTTTATATAATAGTATAGATTTGCTATCTGTGTATAATCACTTTGGATCAAGGATTAATTATACGAGTTATATATATATATATATATATATATATATATATATATATACATATCATTTTATTGATGTGTGTGAGTAGTATTTATGTGTATATATTCGTTTGTGTAAAAATATGTATCATTCATTATTTTGTCATCCATTAAATTGATTGATAATACTTCCATATTTTGTGATTAGGGTTATAGTTTGCATATATTTTATATATAATGGGATATGTTTGATTTGATTTTTGTCCCGGTATGTCGAATATATTTGATTTGACTTTTGTTACCGTTTATAATCCCCAATATTTTGTGTTTTAATTGTTAAGTAACTAGTCGCTCTAGATATGTTTTGCCACGATTGATTAGACAGACGATAGACATAACGATAAATAATAAATAATGATTAAATAAACAGGGACGAAGGGACTCGAATTTGAGACCCCTTCTAAACTCTCAAAAATCTTAAGGTGTCAGAAGGTCCCAACAGAATCTTATACTATAACATATATTATTTAACACTAATATGGTCCATGATTACATTTATATATATACTAGCCTATAACCCGTGCAAAAGCACGGGCTATTATATAGTGTTATTGTGAATTAATATTTTAATTATTTGATTTAATGTAAAATTTTAATTTATTTTAAATATCATTATTTAATAATATTTTTAAATTTATTGTTAAATATATTAAAAATTCAATAGATTCTTTTAAAAATTAATTATTATAACCTAAAATCGTATAAAAAAGAATCGTAGGAAGAAGTGTATGTAGGCGATGATTCTAATTATCAGGATATAATTGAAAACGTTTATAATTTTATAAAACATGTGATTTTTTATTTTTAACAAATTATATATTATTTAACTGAGTTTGAAATTTTTAAAACATTTTTTAATTTTTTAAAAAATTTATTTTTGTGCCTCACTTGTAAATAATATCTTAAGAATTCAATAGATATTTTTTAAAACTTATTTAGTATAATGTAAAATCGTAGAGGGAAGAATTGTGGTAAGAAGTGTGCGCGGGCGATTATTCTAATCAGGATATAACTGAAAACCTTTATAATTTCATAAAACATGTGATTTTTTATTTTTAATAAATTATATATAATTTAATTGAATTTTTAATTTTTTAAAAAAGTAATTTTATGTCTTATTGGTAAATTTTGTTGTTTATAATAAATAAATTATTATTTTTAATACAATTGTTTTAAATTGTTATTTTTAGAAAGGTGTTAAAAATTTCTTTGGAAAGCGTTAACCAACCGACCAACCAATCAAATATACCTTGTTTTGCTTATAATATGTGATGCGAAATTATATATTATTTAACTGAGTTTGGAATTTTTAACACATTTTTTAATTTTATAAAAATATATTTTTGTGCCTCACTGGTAAATAATATCTTAAGAATTCAATAGATATTTTTTTAAAAATTATTTAGTATAACCTAAAATCGTAGAGGAAAGAATCGTAGTAAGAAGTGTGTGTGCGGGCGATTATTATAATCGGGATATAACTGAAAACCTTTATAATTCTATAAAAACATGTGATTTTTATTTTTAATAAATTTTATATAATTTAACTGAATTTGGAATTTTTATCACATTTTTAAATTTTTTAAAAATATAATTTTATGTCATATTGGTAAATTTTGTTGTTTATAATAAAGAAATTAGTATTTTTAATACAATTTTTTTAACTTGTTATTTTTAGAATGGTGTTAATAATTTTTTTGAAAGGCGTTAATCAACCAACCGACCAAATATAACTTGTTATGTTTATAATATATGATGCAAAATTATATATTATTTAACTGAGTTTTGAATTTTTAACACATTTTTTAATTTTTTTAAAAATATATTTTTGTGCCTCACTGGTAAATAATATCTTAAAAATTCAATAGGTATTTTTTAAAAAATATTTAGTATAACATAAAATCGTAGAGGAAGAATCGTAGTAAGAACTGTGTGCGAGCGATTATTCAAATGAGGATATAATTGAAAACCTTTATAATCCTATAAAACATGTGATTTTTTTATTTTTAATAAATTATATATAATTTAACTGAATTTGGATTTTTTATCACATTTTTTAATTTTTTAAAAATATAATTATATGTCTTATTGGTAAATTTTGTTGTTTTTTGTTGTTTATAATAAATAAATTAGTATTTTTAATACAAATTTTTTAACTTGTTATTTTTAGAAAGGTGTTAACAATATTTTTGGAAGGCTTTAACCGACCAACCAAATATACCTTGTTTTGCTTATAATATGTAATGCGATTTTCTTAAATTTAAATTATATTTTATTTATATTTTAATATTTAAATATCTCATATACATTACTTAATATAATATTGACATAATATATATATTATTAAATAATAATCGTTTAAATATATGATATATTATTCGAATTATGACTATATTTTGTCATAATATTATAAATATAATTGGAAGTATCGTATATACTTACATTCAAATTTTTGTTGATATTATCATATTCAAATTATGATTCCATAATAATCCCTAATGCAATATTTGTCTAAAATAGAATTTAATATTAATTTGTAATTGTGTGAAATTATTATTGTTTATTATATATTTTTAGTTTGTTTTCATTTTGTTGATTTATAATTTGTTGTAAATTTGTTAATAAATATGTGATATTGAAATTATTTAAATTGATTTTGAAAATATTTGATTTTCAAGTAATTGAAATCTAAAAAAAAAACGGGTGTAGGTGAAGAATTTTAATTTAAATATAACTAAAAGAGTTTGTAATTGAATATTAATTGGAGTATAACAAATACTAAATTGTAAGGCATATAATCCTACATTGTCAAAAAAGAATTTGTTATTAAGTAAAATAAAATTTTATATGCATTTTAATCTATTTTATCATTTTTGGAAGGTGTTAACAAACTTTTTGGAATTGTTTTAACCAACCAACCAATTATAGGCTGTTTCGCTTATAATAGTATATATATATATATATATATATATATATATATATATATATATATATATATATATATATATATATAAAATACATTAAAACACTAACAAATTGATAATTTCGATTACTCTTATTCTAATTTTTTGAGCATTGACATCATTCTTATTTTAGTTATACAAAAGAAATTCTGTTGAAAAGTAATTAGTTATTTTATGTAATTAATAAAATCACTTTAGTCTAAAACGAAAAAGAACATCGACAAAAATCAAACGCATTACTAGCTTAGTCAAAGTATATCAATGGCAAATTGACAATGCACCATACATTCAAATTGAATATGACTATCACAATTGACTGGTCGTCCAGGCAAACTTTTCAATCTCCATTTTCCTTTCTTTTCAGCTATTTTCCTTTATGTTGTTAAAAATAAACCAAGTATGAGATCACTACATTGTTAACTGTTATCTTGTTTGATAGATCCTTAGATTAATATAAAGTTTACAATGGCCAATTTTCTACTTTTAGGCTTTTAGCTTTGCTATGTTTGTCCCGGAGTCTCCAAACAATGTCATTATATATCCGTCTAACCGTCTGGATAGAGTATATGAAAACATACGACATATATAATACATACAACATATTTAAAGAAGTCTTTGATATCGTTCAATGACATCTATCACTTGTGAGTTAAAATGGTTGAAGGTATTATTATTGAGTCTTGGTGTTCATCAGAAAAAAGCTATTCCTCTATTTTGTGACAGTCAATCGGCACTGCACATTGCTAAAAATCCCATTTTTCATGAGAGAACAAATCATATTGAAGTGGATTGTAATTTTGTATGGGATGCTATTCAAGACGGTCTTATCTCCCCGTTTTATTCCTACAACTGAACAATTGGCGGACATATTTACAAAGGCTCTTGGAAAGAGACAATTTGATTTTTATTTTAGCAAGTTCGGCATCTCAAATTTACATGCTCCAGGGGGGGTATTAGACAATATATATAATATACATCATATTATATTATAGGCATTCATTAATAATATATTAATACTGTAATATTGAGGTTTATATATATAACCTGAAACATGTGTTATTCGCAAGATTTGAATGATTGAATAACAGAAAACACTTTTATCAATTTTGTCGCTAAGTGTGTGCTTTTTGTTCCCCATTCTGGCCTTTTTCCTTAGAGTGAATAGTTTTTGCGAAAAAGTTTGGATATTAAGGAAAGACAAGTGGTAAGAGACCTGATCATAAATAAATACTTTAACATCCTTCTTTAAACATGTTCTCGTGATATGCAATATGTTGTATGTATGTTAATGATGACATAAATATGTTGTATGCATTGTTAATGATCATCAGGGTCTGATCATAGTCCCTGAATGCCTATAGACTCTGAAATCTCTACTCCAAGATTTTCATAGTCCCTGGTCGAACGTATAAACACTGTTCTGCAGTTCCTAAATAATTTATCCAATCTATACTAAGTGCTAAACCCTTTATAAGATCAGGGTATTACAAGAAGTATATTATCATTCTATTTTATACATCACAACTCTGAGTTCTCTAACAAGTCTTTCTGAGATATGGAATTACTTCTCGAATGAATCTTTAGTTCTGGAATCCTTGAGATGTCGAATAACTTCCTGACTTATGGAAACATTGAGATATCGAATTACATCATTACTTATGGAAACCTTGAAAACTCGAATGATACTTTGACTTCACAACTCATGAATTATTCCTAATAAGACATATATATATATATATATATATATATATATATATGAATTTTTTCTTTCAAACTTACGAATACACAATTAATTTTTAAACTAATGTGTAATGAATTAATTGAATTAAGATTTAACTGTATCATAATTTCAATTCTTTGATTTTTTTGACACATGTGTGATTGGAAAGCGCAATTTAAACGAAGTTGAAATATGACATCTGTCCTTATTAGCCCAGAGGGATTAGCACATGACGATGACGAGGCTTTGAAATTTAGTTTTGAAGAAGAACATTTAGAAAAATTCATTTCTCAATCCAGCACCGTTGCAAGAAGGAGACACAAAAAGAAAAGAATATACAATTTAAATCTGATATCTTTAATCACATTCATTGATTCACATAGTATAATATCGAAAATGAGTCATTTCGGCATTTGAGAGTGGAATAGTCACTTTCGGATCGATTCAAAAAATAACACAAGATGTACGTTGATGATCGATAATTGTTTAAGTTTCATGATGAATTGTAAGAAGTTTAAATTGAAAAGAAAATATAAATTTGACACGAAAATTCATATTAGACTCAAGACATGAATGATAAGGCTTGGCAGGTGATCGTGGCCTCTGTGTTATGGATGGTTTGGCTGGGGCGCAATGAACTGGTATTTAAAAATTCCAAAATCAAAAAAGAAGCCTGTTCTTGATGAGTCTCTTAAAAGAACAAGGTCTGGGAGTGCTTACGTGACCCCGGTGGTTGATCTTGTGCCATCGTATGAGCCTGTGGAGATCATGATTGATGCTTTGGGATTTGAAGTTGATTCTGGTGGGAAGTCATATTCTATTTCCTGTGTCGTGTGGGACGATACAAAATAGAATTGTTACTTATTATATAATTATATATTTGGCTTGCAAGTTTTTACCTTTCACTTGAAAGGGTTTTTCTTGCTTTAAGCACTTAGGATTTTATTTTTCAAGTTGGATGAGGATTTTGATGGTATTGTTCATCGGCACTGTTCATGGTACTGTTCATCGACACTATTCACGTTAAGTCTTTGAATTTGGTATATTAGTTCTTGGGTTTGTATGGTTGCACGTTAATTGCAGGGGAAGGATCAGATGGAGATTTCTTCAAGTTGTCTCTTAAAAATATTACTGAGCAAATTGCTTGTATGGCAGAGCAATTTACAAAAGGTACAAAAGAACTGCAGGCAAGTTTACGAGCTATAAACGAGAGGATTGATGGTTTACATGCTACGAACGAGAGGATTGAAGGGGTTATTGCTACGGTAGAAAATACACCTCCTCGCACAGGCTTTATAAGAAACCCTCCACCCACTAACAACAATGACGATGATAAAAGCTTGAAGTGGGATGTACTAGAATTTAGTGGAGCAGGTGATGTCGAGGATTTCTTAGAATCGGTGAGACAGATGGAAAAAATCTTTGACTATAAAGGTTTTGATGATCAGAAGGCTAATAAAATTGCCAACATGAAGCTAACAAGATATGCATCTGTATGGTTTGACAATTCGAAGACGAAGCTCATGAGGGAAGAGGCTCCTAGAATCACAACCTGGACTGAGATGAAATGGCAATTAAAGAATCGTTTTGTTCCACGAGAGTACATACAAGATAATTACTTGAAGCTGAACCAACTCCAATAACGAAACCTTAGTGTGACTGAATACACTACAGAATTTGAGAGGTTGTGTATCCTATGTAACTTGAAAGAAGAAGAAGAAGAGATGAAAATCGGTCGTTATATCAAGGGATTGAATTCTTCTATTGGCAATAAGGTCGAACTTATTCCTTACATGTTCTTTGATGATGTGACAAAGCTGGCTCTTCGAATTGAGAAGCAAGAGAAAGAAAAATTAAAACCAGTTTACAAAGGATTCTCTAAGACGTCTTTCAAGGGTGAAAATTCTGGTGCTTATAAGAGTACTTCTTATAATGGGGGCAATGCATTCTCAAAGGAAGATAAGCCACAAGAAAAGATCCAAGTGAGTCCTGAGCAAGCTGCGCTAGCAAAGAAAAGGTGTTTCAGGTGTCAAGGCTTAGGACACCTTGCAAAGGACTGTACGAATAAAGTTACCCTTTCTAGGAAAGAGTACATGTTGTTGACAGCTTATGAGGAACAAGAAGAACGAGAAAGAACTCTTTCTGCTCAACAGGGACAAGAGTATGATGATGATGATGATGAAACAAATTTTGAGTATGTAATAACCCGAATTTGTGGTATAATTAAAACTTTTCTTATTATGATTAACTGCATCAGTGAATAGTGATGTCAACGAACAGTGGTTGTAATGAATGGATATTGCTGTGGATAATGATTCCAGTGCATATGTGTATTGTCAGAATAGATCAATCCAGTGGTTGATGACATAGATAAGAATAATCTATCATCCAAGAAATGAGTTAATGTACCCTCGGGGGAAGTTGAAAAGTGAGTTAGAGCACTCACAATAATAATTACGAAACAGAAAGAGCAAGTATGTACTAGTGAAATACAGAGAGAATGAATGTATGTGAACGAAGCTAGAAGTCAGAGAATCCAAACATTGTTTCATTCCAACATTGACAGGGAAGTCATGAATATAATAATTGGATTATAAATTGAGGATGTTAAATATTAGAAATCCAAGAAAGGATATATTATATGAGGAATATAGGATTTAGAATAAAATCCCAGGGTGGAGGAATAGAGAATGCTTGAGAAATCGAGAGAACGTTTTCTGAGATGAAGAGAACATATAAAGGATATTAGATTTAATATCTGTTTAAGGATTAGAATCACACCAACACCTTAGAGTAAAATGTAGGAGAGGGTGATATATATCCAAGAAATTTACAAAGGAGAAACCACTAAGACGATCACAGAAATCATTTGATGAATCAAACGACGATAGAACTTTGAACGAAGCCCAAACAAAAGGCCCAAATACATGGGGCAAGCCAAAATTTCAGCCCAATACTAATTAAGAGCTGATATTGGTGTGTAAAGGAAGGAAACCACTTGAGTGAATAAGAGGAAAAGGAAGGACATTGGTGGAAGAAGTGAAGATAAGGCAAGGATATGGAAGTAATGTTACTAAAATGGAGTAATGTGTTTTAAGGATGACATTTGGACCACTAGACCACCAACACTTGGCACCAATAGATGATCAACAACACATTAAAAGATATGAGGTTGAAATATAAGAGTATTAGATAGATATTATTCAAGAGAAGGCAAAGAAAACAAAAGAAACACACCATTCCAAAAACTGCCCAGCAGAAACACCACTCAAAGAAAAATTCATATCTCCACTTCTACCCATTCATAAATCACCAAATTTGAACCATAGCTTCCTCATTACATGTAGAACATACGTTCAAAATTTCATGGCTAACAAAGGAGTATAGCCTAGTCAAATCCCTTCCCCAAGTTGAAGAACCGAACCTGCCTAGTCCTTCACAGTTTCTGTCCAGCAGGAAAAACGGGTTCAAAACCATAGCTACTAAGCTTCAAATTTTATGTTCTATAGCTTAAAACAAAGTTTATGAAGAGCCCAAGGTGTGGTAAAATTTTTAGAACCAAACTCTTATTTTCCGATTTTATACGAATTTTACAAGATGAGCATGAATAGTGATGAATAGTAATTTACATTGTTTTTCTTGTTTTGTTCTTAAGGTTTAAGCTATTTAAGGACTATCTAAGGCTTATTAAATGATTTTAAACACTTGATAGTGTTGTTAGAGCTTTCAAGAAGGTAAAACCCTAACCCACCCTTTGAGTTCATATGAGTTTTTGGTGTGGTTTTGATGTTATATAAAGATAAGTTTATGTTAAGGAGTTTTATGATTGTTTGGTTGAATAAAATGTGTAAAATGATGGGTGATGGATTTGAGTTTCACCACTGACTTTAGAGATGTAAAATGGATGTTGATTGAGGTTAAGGATGTATGGGTTGCCTTGGTTGGTTGTTTGGAGTGTTCGTAAAATGGAAATGTTCGATTTATAGCCGTCGTAATGGCGAAATTTCTTTATGTCATAAAAATAGTTATACCCGAGACCTTAAAATAATTTCTGGACTAACCACTACCTGTGGTTGTAATGTTGAGTATTGAATACAGTAAAAGAATACAGAGGGGGGGGGGTGAATGGATTCTTGAATTTTTCTTTGGTCTTGAATCTTTGCAGCAAGATAAGTGATGAGTGTGTGAGATATGAAGATGCGGATAATTAAACACAAACACAACACAATATCACTTTAATCTAATATTTTATTAGATTAAGATTTTGCTACAATCTGTGAATACAAATGATAGTATTCTCAGCTTCGTTTTTCTCAGAGAGATATTTTCTGGATATTTTTGAGAAACTTCAAAACCTTCACAGCTAAGGAAGTGAGGCTGTATCCTTATAGACATGGATACACCCACTTGCTACAAATGAGGTAGGTAAACAAAAGCACTTTCCAGTCTGTCTATCTCATTTTAGTAAGAGTCCAAACGGCTACAGATTTGACTTTGAAAAGCCTGTTTAGATCCACTTCTTCAGCTCCTTGTCCCTTGTCTTATCTCTCCAAGCTTCTTTGTAGGCTTTCCAGCATGCTTTATAGGACAGAGTCAAATAAAGTATCCTGGCTTGTTGTAGGTTTCTGACTTGTACAATTCTTCAGTATTTTGTCCTCAAGAATGTATTCGAGAAGTGACTAAGTGAGTGATTCGAGAACTGGAGTTGACTTGATAGATAACTCTGAGTTCTCGAATAGTGTTATCTTGACATATCGAATCACTTCTCGAATAGCTCTTTTCTCTGGGACTCCTTGAGATATCGAATAGAGCATTTTGACATATCGAATCCCTGAGATATCGAATAGAGCATTTTGACATATCGAATCCCTGAGATATCGAATAGAGCATTTTGACATATCGAATCCCTGAGATATCGAACAGTGTATTCAGAGATATCGAATAGTGTCTTCTGAAATATCGAATCTCTGACTTCTCGAATGCTAGACTTCTCGAATAGACAAATGTACTTCTCGAATTGGTACTTAGGCAAATTCTTCATTTCTTCAAATCCCAACTGTGATTATTTGGCAGTCTTTATCTCCTTGCTTGAGGCATGAACCTTGGAACTTCTTTCAAGCATTATTCTTGACTTTATAATTACAGTAACACAACTAGAATTTGATGCCTATTACAAGTACAGAACAAATAGAAACTCTACAACTAGAGGTTCCCTCAGTTAAGAGGTCATGTAGGTAATGCATAGCATTACACATACTTAGGCTTGTTATTAGATGTATTCAGGCATGCCTCTGTGACTAACAATCTCCCCCAAATTGTGAGTAAGACCCTTAGTCACAATTTCATGTCTGATAACAAGCCTATCATACATAAAGATAAAACTTGACAGTACAGGTATGAATTTCCATTAGCAATTTGGATAGAACTACAGAGTGAGTAATCTTACAGCCTATGATGAAGAACTAGCCATTGTCTTTTGATTCCCTTTCAATAGCTTTGGCTTGAAATTCATCATATTCTTTCTCTCTTCTTTCTTTCTCCTTCCTTGTATTCTCATCCATAGCTTTTATTATTTCTGCCATAGCATCCAATTCTTCAAGCAAAATTGAGTCTTTGAAATCTTCAAGTACTGGTTCCAGAATATTTGCAGGATAGTGGTTGAGTAGATTCATTCTGATGTTGACTTGATTTCCATTCCTCCTCCTATACTTTACCATGTAGGGGTTGAACTGAACTCTACACAAACCTTTTTTCCTCAGCTTTTCTACTTCACTTTCCAGTCTCTCAATTTCTCTCTCCCTTGCCAGCCATTTCTCAAAACACTCTTTTCTGACTTTTTCTTCATGATCTCTCTTCATTTTCACAAAATCAATTAGCTCCAGTTTCCATACTCTCTCCACTTTATCTTCTGAGCTCAACAGTGCAATGATTCTCTCTATGTCATATAGCTTGCCCCAGTGTTGACATCCTCCTTGTTTGAATTTCTCCTCCCTTCCATCAGAATATTTAATCTCAAGGCAATTATCAACAATGGCAACATGATAGATTCTTTGAGCTTGCAAAAATTGCAGTTGGTCTACATCATAATCTTCATCTAGTGGTTGGAGTTTTAGGCCTGGATAGATTGTCAGGGTTTTTGATGTGGTTGGCTTTGATTTCTTTGCAGCTTGCTTGAACTTGATTCTTTTTACATGATTACTTGGCAGCAGTATGTGACCTTTGTTTGTAGACCATTGTAGTATTCCATTAGCAGTTTGCTTTTTGAAACATACAGATGGTTTCTTGACTTGAATCTTCTTCTCTTCTTGAGGTGGCAAGACAGTTGCAGAAGCCATAGATGCAAATTTTGAAAGGTCACTACTGGCAGCATTCACCCTAGACTTAGAGTCTTGTGTTGTGGTGAGGTTACTGTCAGCAATGCCTGAGGCTTGCTGTCTTCCACTTTTCCTCTCAGAGCCTTTACCTTGATCATCATCATTCTTCCTCTTCTCATCATCCTTCTTCTTCTTCTTGTCTTCATCACCCTTATTACTCCTGTGATGTCTTCTCCTTCCGTCACTTTTATCTTCATCCTTGTCTTGATCTTTGCTTGGGGTGAACTTAGCAGTCTCAGATACAATGCCAGTTGCAATATATGACCTGAGATAAGATATAGCTTCTAATTCTTCTGCTGTTCTTGATCCCTTCTTCTTGATCAGTTTCTCAATGATGGCTATGATGAGATTTTTATTTTGAGGAGTTAGATGCTTAGGAATGACCAGCTGCTTGATATCTTCAATTCTTGTTCCAGCCTGGTAGATAATAGTTTTAGGATCTGTGAAAACTTCAGGTAGCCTTGAAGGTTGACCATTCCTCAATTCATCATGAAGACTCTTGTTGTTCTCATTTCCCTTCTCAATTAGTCCAAGGAGCACATTCACTTCTGAGTGCTTTAGACTCTGTAGAGTATTGATGGTTAAGTGCCATATCTTGTTCTTTCCTACCATCAATATCTCCTTGAGCCATAGATCATTAAGCCTCCTTGGTACTACAGTGAGACAGTCAATCTGACTCTTCAAACTCTCATGATATAGCAGAGCATCACCAGCCTGTTCTCTAGAGACTTTCAGAAGCTCCAAGAATGCATCATCATGATAGACATTTGAGTTTGCAATTTCTTGTAGCTTGGCCTCAGTGACCACCTTCACTTCTACTGGCTTGGCACTCTTAGATATTGAGATTTGAGGCTTGTCAGATGGCATACTCCCTGCAACCACTGTGGTTGTAATAGACTGCCTTTGACCATCAGGAGTAGTGATGTGCACAGTTGGTAGAGTGACAACTGGCAGAGAAGTGGGAGGCTCATCAACTTTTTCCTTTCCTTTTCCAGGCACATGAGTAGTAGATTTCAAAGTTCTCTGATGGCCACCCTCAGTGATCTTGATGCCCTTTTCTAGTGGTCTCTCCCCCTTTGAATTTGAGTTCTTTGATATCCTCTTCTCCCCCTTAGGCTTGTTGACAGACACAGGGACTGTAGGAGACACCTTTGGAGTTGAAGATTCATCAGGTAGAGGGAGACCCATGTGCTTCATCATTGCAGACAACATTGATTGTTGATGCAGAAGAACATCAGCTGTGGTGGTGGCTTGAGTGTTCAACTGCTCAGTCAGAGTTGTCACAGTGTCTGTAAGATGAGCATTGGACTTGTGGAGAGAGACTACCTCCTTTTCAAGAGTATCCACTTTAATGAAGAGTTCATTGGCCTTAAAACCAGATAGGGATTGATCCTTCAGTCTCTGCACTTCGAACCTTGACATCTCATGCACAGGAACCTCAGTGACCAGCTTGTCTCCATATTGATTTGCAAAGAGGGTCCTGAGCATGGCATTGGCATCAGTTGTCTGATCTGATAAGGATTGAAATTTGTGCCCCAGACTTGTGACAGCATCCTTTAGAATAGCCAAACCATTGTCCATCCTGGTGCAAGTAGCATTGCAGGTTCGAATGTCCTTGAGAACAGTCTCCAATTGAGGGAATTTAGCATCAAAAGTCCTCTTGATCTCATGCACCTCCTTGCTTGTAGCTGAACACACTTCATTGATTTCTGTCTTTAAGCCTTTACCAAGATAGTGTGCAGCCTTGAGAATGCCTTTATAGTTGTCATTCACTGCTTCAAACACATCAGTAGGGTTGAGAGATTTGGCATTGGACCCTAGTGAAGTGATGTACTCTTCTCTGAGATACTGGAGACCTTCTGAGAGAGGGATTGAATTGGTTCCTTGCAGCCAAGCATCGATATTCCCATCTCTCTCAGTTTCATCTATGATCTTCTCCTTCTGTAGCTCTACATCCTCTTTGTGACATAGGAGAATAGCTTCATAGTCTGGATTGGGCATGTTTGCAGTGAGAAGGTGCTGAGCAATTTTTGTGAACTCAGGGATCTGATCCACAACTAAGCTTTGAAGTGCTTCAACCGTCAATTGTGGTGGAACAGACCCTGATCCTGAAGCACTGTCATGTTGCACAGGCTTCAGCCATTGAGACAAAAAGTTAGAGCTAGAGCTAGGCTTGCTAGGCTCCTCAGTTACAGATGCAACTTCTGCAACCGGATGAACAGACTCTACTACTGCTGTCTCCACAGAAGTGGGATGAGTTACAACAGTAGTTGACACAGGCACAGAGTCTCTAGTAAGAACTAGTGAATCCTCTGTGTTTGTGATGGTGTCATTAGGATATGCCCCAGCATGCATTCCCTGACCATCCAAATGTGGTACCTGGGTGGTGAGCAAGGTGTCATGCACCAAGTCACTTGAATTCATTGGCTCATCAAAGGAAAAAAATTCTTGATGATCAATGCCTTGCTCCTCAATTGCTTGAGTTGCAGGCTTCAAAGAAATATGAGTGGTAGATTCTGAAAGAGAAGAGTGTTGTAGACAAGATTTTGGCAACTCCCCCTGAGAGATAGAGGGAGTTTCAGTTATGATGTGCTCTCCACTCAGTGTTGTGCCAGCCTTATCACTCCCTTGTGCTGACTCTTTACAGATAGGTGCATTGGGGAGGATGCTTGATTCTATAGATGCATCCTGTTGAGAGGATACATCTAGTGAGCTGTGTGCCCCTGATTTTACAACTTCAGCCATTTGAGTGACTGAAGAGGTGGTTTTAGACTTCTTCTTCTTCTTTAGGCTTATGATAGGTAACTCAGGTGTCTCACTTTCTAACCCTAGTTCTACAGCCAAGGCTGCTTCAGTTAAGATTTCTAAAGGTTCAGAAGCAGCCTGTTTTCTCTTCTTTTTACTAACATCACCCTTTTGAGAGGATGATGCAGTTGGCTCTTTGTTGGATAGAGTGTTTGGCTGAGGGGGTTGGTTAGCAAGCCTTGGGTTAGCACTTTGTTCTCCTTGCTTAGGCTGTGCTAACTGTGATTTTGAATCAAATATCGGCATGTTGTGGGGGTAAGACCTAAACAAACCCTCCATGTGGGGAGTTATGTTAAGTCTTACATCCACATCATTCCTAGTCTCCAAATTACCAAAAATGAGTTTGGTCATGGACCTAGGATAGCCTATTTTACTCTTATCTACTCCAGGCAATTCAATCAAAGAAGCATTTTTAAAGTTAAGCACTGATTGAATAAAGCGAGGAAAGAAAATTTCATTACCTCTCTTGGCTGTGGTCTGACCAAGTCTCCCATAGAGTTCCTGTAGGATGAGAAGTCCAACATCTATCTTTCTCCCATGAGCCAAGGCATAGGCAAGCTGCTGCACGGGTGTACTAATCTGATCAAAGCTTGATTTCCGTGCAGTGAATACTTGAAGGAGTGTAGCAAATACAAAGCTCCATTCTTTCCTCAAGAACTTCCTATTCAACTTTCCCAGCTTGATAGTATCAGAGTAGTTGATGAAGTCAAAGAATTCTTCCAACTCATCATTGGAGGCCAGAGCATCATACGTCTCTTGCTGCATATCCAAGGCTTGATTCATGTCTGCAGTGGTGATAGTGATATCCTCTCCTTGAATCTTGCAGTGAACAATATAAGAGGTGATAGCATTCTCAAGAGCGATGACCTCCACAGTAGCAGTCCTCCAGAATTGTTCCAATAGATCTATGTACAGAGTTGGGTTGGCTGAGAGCGCACTCTTGATGTATGATTCAGACAACCACCGAACAAAGCACTTGAAATTGGCATTCGGTGCTTCCACATCACTGGAGATTGCGATGAAATTAGTTTGGGATGGTATGGTGAGTTGAGTGTTTGCCATTTGGGTAGAGAAGAAAAGAGAATTAGGATTGAAGAAGAAATTCGCAGTTAGGGTTTTTCAGAGGTTTCAGGAGTTGAGGTGCTTGAGAAATCGAACGAAATGAATTGAATAGTTGTGAAGTTGTAAATGTCTTGAGTTGTCGATAGATAAGTGTTCTGTAGCGACAAGTCATTCGAGAAGTATGAAACAACTATTCGAGAAGTCAAGAAAGGCTTATTCGATATCTCAGGCAGTTTTTAACTCACAGCTGGCAGTGATTTAACTCAGAAAATAATTCAAAGTTAAGAATATATTTTTATGAGTGAAATGAAGGTTTGAATATAAATCCAAAAAGCGATTAAGTGTCAGCGAAAAATCAGCCTTTTCAAATGATTCGATAACTCAAATGCAGTATTCGAGAACTCTATCATTAGAGGACTAAAATACTCTATTCGAGAACTCAAAGTGTGCTATTCGATTTCTCTAAAAGACACTATTCGAGAACTCAAGAGGGTTCTAGATAGGCCTATTCGAGAACTCGAGCCAAGACATAACAATGAACCATTCGAGAAGTCTGACTTATCGAACTATACTTTTCACTCATAAAATTCAATTTTCACTATCTTTTAAAATTTACCAGAAATATTCACTGAAGAATATTCTACTAAATTAAATAGTGATTTTCTCAAAATTTCACAGAAATTTCAAGCTAAAGATGTATGATTTTCAACATATGCAGCATTGTGGAATATTTATAAATCATAATCCAGCCAATACTTACTTTAAAAATATTGAGCATTTGATAAGGTAAGTATTTACTGCTACAACAATCTAGTTGATATATTCACTTAGCCAGAATTTGAAGAATTCAGCATTCCAATCTCATTAACCAACCTTGTGAAGGTGGCTTCATCTAGTGGCTTAGTGAATATGTCAGCTAGTTGTTTTTCTGTGGGAACATAATGTAACTCAATGGTTCCATTAGTTGCATGTTCTCTAATGAAATGATATCTGATGTCAATGTGCTTTGTCCTAGAATGATTGACAGGATTGGCAACTATAGAGATTGCACTTGTGTTGTCACACATGATAGGAATTCTTTCCAACACAAGTCCATAATCTCTAAGTTGGTTTCTAATCCAAAGCACTTGAGCACAGCAACTTCCAGCAGCTATGTATTCAGCTTCAGCTGTGGAAGTTGACACAGATTGTTGTTTCTTGCTGTACCAAGAGACTAACCTTTGTCCAAGAAACTGGCAGCTACCTGATGTGCTTTTCCTATCCACTCTGCATCCAGCATAATCAGCATCAGAATAACCAACCAGATTGAACCCTGTGTCCTTAGGATACCATAACCCCAAGTTTGGTGTGCCTTTCAGATATTTGAAGATCCTTTTTATTGCTATCATGTGTGATTCCTTTGGGTTTGATTGAAACCTTGCACATAAGCATGTAGCAAACATGATATCTGGCCTACTAGCAGTGAGGTAGAGTAGAGAACCAACCATGCCTCTGTAGATTGAGATATCTACCTTTTTGCCCTTAGCATCATCATCTAACTTGGTGGCAGTGGCCATGGGTGTCTTCGCAGGTGAACATTCTTCCAAATCAAATTTCTTCAGTAAATCTTTAATGTATTTGGTTTGGCTTATAAAAATGCCATCCTTCCTTTGACTAACTTGCAGTCCAAGAAAGAATGTTAATTCTCCCATCATACTCATCTCATATTTGCTTTGCATGAGCTTAGAGAATTTTTCACACAGCTTCTCATTTGTAGAGCCAAATATGATATCATCCACATAGATTTGAACTAGGATAATATCATCATCATGTTTCTTGTAGAACAGTGTCTTGTCCAGTGTGCCTCTAGTGAATTGATTCTCCAGTAGAAATTGTGATAGTGTGTCATACCATGCCCTGGGAGCTTGCTTGAGTCCATACAATGCTTTAAGTAATCTGTAGACAAAGTGGGGAAACTGTGGATCCTCAAAGCCAGGTGGTTGTTGCACATATACTTCTTCTTCCAACTCCCCATTCAGGAATGCACTCTTGACATCCATTTGATAGACCTTGAAATTAGAATGTGCAGCAAATGCCAAGAAAATTCTGATGGCTTCTAGTCTAGCAACAGGGGCAAAGGTCTCATCATAGTCAATACCTTCCTGTTGAGAGTATCCTTTTGCAACCAACCTTGCTTTGTTCCTTATGACTACACCATTTTCATCCATCTTATTCCTTAGAACCCATTTAGTTCCAACAACGGTTCTATCCTTTGGTGTAGGCACTAGTTCCCATACTTTGCTCCTCTCAAATTGATTTAGCTCCTCTTGCATAGCAATTATCCAGTCAGGATCCAACAATGCATCATCAAGTTTCTTAGGCTCAACTTGGGATAGAAAGCAGCCATAGAGACATTCATTTATAGTTGCTCTCCTTGTCCTTACTCCTGCATTTGGATTTCCAATTATCTGATCTGCAGTGTGTGATCTATCCCATTTCCTTGTATGTTCAGATTGATTTCTCATCCTTGATGTTGCTTCATCATTTAGATCATGATCATCTACATTTCCTCCCCCTGTGAAGTTGTCACTCCTCACAGGTGTAACTTGGATGCTTGTTTCTTCATTGTTGGTTGACACAGGTTCTTCATTCACTTGAGTTTGTTGGATTATGAGTTCAGATTCACTTTCAATCTCCTCATCAGAATCATCTAGATTGTCAAACTTCAAGGGATCTTTATCTTCATCATTGGCTTCTTCTAATCCAGGTAGTTTGCTGTCATCAAATGTTACATCTGTGCTCTCCATTACTTTCTTTTGACAAATGACATAAACTTTGTATGCAATTCTTTCCATAGAATAGCCAAGAAAGATTCCTTCAAATGCCTTTGCATCAAACTTTCCAACATATTCTGAATTATCTTTTAGCACAAAGCACTTGCTTCCAAAAGTATGAACATACTTTAGAGTAGGCTTCTTTCCAGTCATCAAGTTGTAAGGTGTCTTTCCAGTGTTTTTGTTGATGAGGGTTCTGTTTTGGATGTAGCATGCAGTGCTCACAGCCTCAGCCCAAAAACATGTAGGCATCTTTGCATCAAGTAGCATTGTTCTAGCAGCCTCTATCAGAGTCCTTTTCTTTCTCTCAACAACTCCATTTTGTTGTGGGGTCCTTGGAGCTGAGAATTGTTGAGAAATACCATTTTCTTTGCAGAATGCTCCAAGCATGGCATTTCTGAATTCTGTCCCATTATCACTTCTTAATGCAATCACACTTGCATTTATGGCCTTTGCTTCTTTGTCAACTTTCTTTATGTGCTCAATGATTACTTGTGGAGCCTCATCCTTTGATGCCAGAAATTCTACCCATGTATACCTTGTAAAATCATCAACCATCACTAGAGCATACTTCTTCCTTCCTAGTGACATAATATTGACAGGCCCAAACAAATCCATATGAATCAGTTGCAGGGGCTTGGTTATAGATGTCACTGTTTTTGACTTGTGGCTTGATCTTTTCATTTTTCCCTTTTGACACGCCTCACACACTCCTTCTTGACAGAATTCAAGTGTGGGCATGCCTCTCACTAACTCCCTTTTGACTAGGGAATTAATGGCTTTGAAGTTCAGGTGTGATAGCTTCTTGTGCCACAGCCAACTGTCTTCATTTGATGCTTTTGAGTAGAAGCAACAAATTGTGTCCTTGCTTGCAGAGTCCATATTGGCTACAAACAGGCTTCCCTTCCTTACTCCAGACAGAGCAAAATCACCAGTCTTCTTGTGGGTGATCAAACATTCATCTTTGTCAAAGTTCACTTTGAAGCCTCTGTCAGTGAATTGACCAACACTCAGTAGATTATGCTTGAGCCCCTTGACCAGTGCTACATTCTCAATGATGACATTTCCAATTTCCAACTTGCCATATCCCAGTGTGTTGCCAATGCTGTCATCTCCAAAAGCAACCATTGGGCCAGCCTTTTCCTCATACTGTGATAGCAGGGCCATATCACCAGTCATATGATTTGAGCATCCACTGTCCAAAATCCACATGACCTTCTTTTTACTTTCTTTGCCCTGTGAGTCTGATGCAGATGGTTCTTCCTTGGAATTGGCCATCAAGGCATAGTTGCAGAATTCTTGTTCTTCCCCATCACTGTCAGAATCATCCCAACACTTCCCTTCAGCTATGTAAGCCTTACCTGGTGTCTGCTTCTTTAGAAGGGCCTCATACTTAGCTTCAAGCTCAAGAAACTCCTTATCCTTCTTTTTAGGCTTCTTGCATTCACTGGCAAAATGCCCTAGGTCATTGCATCTGTAACATCTTACAGATGACCTATCCACATAGCTGGTTTTGAATCTGTTCTTGTTTGTTTTCATAGGTGCCTTGCTCTTGTTGAATGAATGATTTTGAGGTCTAGGCTTGAAGGGCTGATTCCTCTTGAATCTGATGTTTGGGAATTTTCTAGCCATAAAAGCATATGATGTATTTTCCATGCCATCCAGCTCTTCAAGAGTGTAGAACTCATCTTCTTCCTTGTCATCAGCAGGTTCAGTCACTACTTCCTCAGTTTCTTCATCATCTACTATCTCTTCTATTCTCAGCTGACTTGCAGATGCTTCCAGGTCTTGAATAGATTTGTTGACAATCAAGGCACAGGATGTGTTTATCATTCTGCCTTGGTTAGCTTGGATAGCCCTCTTTTGAAGCAACTCAAGCTCGTGTGTCTTTAAAACCCCATAGAGCACATCATACGTGACTTTGTTCAAATCTCTTTCTCTTAGAGATATGACCCTTTGCTCTAGATGGTTTGGTGACGATAGTAGAAACTTCATATTTAATTCCTTAGTGCTGTAAACCTTCCCATTCATTTGGAGCTCAGTCACCAGCTTGTGAAATCTTTCAAACACATCAGTGATACTTTCCTTGGGCTGTGCCATGAACGCCTCATACTGTGTGACCAGTATCTGTTTCTTATTTTCTCTTACCTCCTCTGTCCCTTCACATAACACCTCGATGTGATTCCACATGTCCTTGGCTGATCTGCATGATGCTACGTTGGCAAACATCGACATATCCAAGGAGTCTATGATTAACAACATGAGGTGGCTGTCTAGGGCAATCTTTTCCTTCTCTGAGTCCGTCCATTTGGATGGCTCTTTTGGAACGTATGATCTAGGAATGACTACTGCGCCCACTATGGATTCAGCAACTTCTTGTTGTGGTATGAATGGACCATTCTTGAGAATGTCAGGGTAGAGAGGATTGGCAGCTTTGATGAACAACAGCATTTTTATTTTCCAGAGGTTGTAATTCTCTTTGTCGAACTTAGGGACCTTTACCGTACCTGTAGTCTTTGGTGTATTCGAACTCATGATCGTTTTCTGTTTAGATTAAACAGCCTGCTCTGATACCACTTGTTGAGTATTGAATACAGTAAAAGAATACAGAGGGGGGGGTGAATGGATTCTTGAATTTTTCTTTGGTCTTGAATCTTTGCAGCAAGATAAGTGATGAGTGTGTGAGATATGAAGATGCGGATAATTAAACACAAACACAACACAATATCACTTTAATCTAATATTTTATTAGATTAAGATTTTGCTACAATCTGTGAATACAAATGATAGTATTCTCAGCTTCGTTTTTCTCAGAGAGATATTTTCTGGATATTTTTGAGAAACTTCAAAACCTTCACAGCTAAGGAAGTGAGGCTGTATCCTTATAGACATGGATACACCCACTTGCTACAAATGAGGTAGGTAAACAAAAGCACTTTCCAGTCTGTCTATCTCATTTTAGTAAGAGTCCAAACGGCTACAGATTTGACTTTGAAAAGCCTGTTTAGATCCACTTCTTCAGCTCCTTGTCCCTTGTCTTATCTCTCCAAGCTTCTTTGTAGGCTTTCCAGCATGCTTTATAGGACAGAGTCAAATAAAGTATCCTGGCTTGTTGTAGGTTTCTGACTTGTACAATTCTTCAGTATTTTGTCCTCAAGAATGTATTCGAGAAGTGACTAAGTGAGTGATTCGAGAACTGGAGTTGACTTGATAGATAACTCTGAGTTCTCGAATAGTGTTATCTTGACATATCGAATCACTTCTCGAATAGCTCTTTTCTCTGGGACTCCTTGAGATATCGAATAGAGCATTTTGACATATCGAATCCCTGAGATATCGAATAGAGCATTTTGACATATCGAATCCCTGAGATATCGAATAGAGCATTTTGACATATCGAATCCCTGAGATATCGAACAGTGTATTCAGAGATATCGAATAGTGTCTTCTGAAATATCGAATCTCTGACTTCTCGAATGCTAGACTTCTCGAATAGACAAATGTACTTCTCGAATTGGTACTTAGGCAAATTCTTCATTTCTTCAAATCCCAACTGTGATTATTTGGCAGTCTTTATCTCCTTGCTTGAGGCATGAACCTTGGAACTTCTTTCAAGCATTATTCTTGACTTTATAATTACAGTAACACAACTAGAATTTGATGCCTATTACAAGTACAGAACAAATAGAAACTCTACAACTAGAGGTTCCCTCAGTTAAGAGGTCATGTAGGTAATGCATAGCATTACACATACTTAGGCTTGTTATTAGATGTATTCAGGCATGCCTCTGTGACTAACATGTAAAGATATGGTTGTCTAGTTTATCTTGCCGCAAGAATCGCATTAAAAGAGTTTACGGTTTAAGAGTTATGCTAGTTTTAGTGAAAGTTGTTCGTAAACGCAAGTATGAGTTCGTAACTTCAATTGAACCCCCTTAAAATGATATATTCGGTTGCGAATCTTAGTAATTAAATATTAGAGGTCATAATGAAGATATGAGAGAAGACCTTACGTCAAAAGGATTATTTTACGATTTTATAAAAATGCTTGAATCAAGGTTAAGTGCGAAGGAACCCTTAGAGAAGTACTTGGTTATAACTTTGAAAACCACTTAGTAAAACGGGCAAAACGAGATCCGATTTCTAAAGCGAATCTTTGACTCAAGTAATTGTCGATTAACATGGACTTATTATGAGCTTAAAGCGAGCTAGTAATGTCTTGGTTGTGTTTCGCTTACGTGTTTAAGCGTTGATGTATAAGTGGGTTATCGAGGGGATTAATCGTATGTTTTCTTTTACCTTGTCTAGATTGTCCGACATTGTCGCGAACCCCTATCACTTCTCAAGCATCAGGCAAGTTTTCTAAATCTATTCTTTGAAGTATTGATTATAATACTTCTTTTGCCATGTACAGAGATGTACAATTTTGCGATATATGTTATATTATGTAAGTTTGACTTTTGGTATTATACGAGCTTTGAGATAAAGTATATATAAACCGGTATACCTTGTAGCTCTAGAGATAAGAGCATACTTAAGGTTTTCGACTCTGGACCGGGAGTCTGTATTTTGAGATATGGAGATAGTCGTGGAAACCCGAAGGGATTCCAGCGGCAGATTTTTTTTTTTTTTGAGGAATGTTATTTATAAACATTAATTATATTTCCATAAAGTACTGATTACTTGGAAACCATTCAAGGACTGTTATTTGAATATGATATCATTCAAGGAATGATATTTGCTTACTATATCCTTCGAGGAATGTTATTTGAGTATTATCTCAGTCGAGAAATACTAATTGAATATTATTTCTGTTAAATATGCTAATGGAAGGCATAACTGTTTTCGAAAGTATATATTGTGATACTTGAATAATGATTTGGTAATTGGCTTATAAGCTAGATATGAGATATTAGTTATAAGCCGGGTTTTGCGAATGCCCTTAGTGTAGGGCGTATGATTCTTATTCTTTATTATAGATCGAGAGTTGATATATTTCTGTATATCATGAGGATTATTTTCCGATAAAGATATCGGATAAATATTATTCAATTCTTGTCTATTAAATGAATATTTTTTTAATATTCATTCGAGGTTTTAATTATGAAATGAATGTTATTTTGAATATTCATTTAAGAGTTCATTTATGAACGATCATTTTGTTTAAAAATATTCTTTAACATTTATGTTTTAATAAATATTAATTGAATATTTATTAAATACTTTTAAAAATGGTTTATACTATTTGAAGTTTATTTTGACCTTCTATATTTATGGAAAAATATTTATGAGCTTTCTTAAAAGCTATTTTTTTAAATCAATAAGAGGTTCCCAAACACTGTTTTCCATTTAAATCTATCTTTTAAGAAGATTTAAATGCTCGCTCAAACTTTCAAAATATAGGGAACCTTACTTGAGAGACTGTTATTTATTATTATTGACTCCCCGGTTATAAACTTTTGAAAGAAATTATTTTCATTCGCAACTTCAGTTGCTGCAAGTCATCATGAACCTATTACTTCTTCAATTATTCGAGAAGTAATCCGAGTAACAAGTTATAATCCATTAACAAGCAATAGCTTGGGAAATATTGGTGAATTTTCCTTTCCAGCCAGACACGACTACTTTGTGGAGTCCTATTAACACGTGTTATACTTGGGGAAAGAAGGACAAACTTTACGTTTCAAAGTCATGGATTCTATTCGAACTTGGAGTCGTGTAAGAGGCCGAGTAGCGCCGGCCCATCCCAAGGCCCAACCGCTGGCCAGGGAGATCTAGGGGGCGGTGGACAAGTAAATCCGTCTGTTCTTCCTTCTACCGGTAGTAAAACAAATCTTGATTTGTACAATCTACGACTGATCATCGTAGGTTGGGACATCTGGCGCGGTGAATATTCTAACATTAGTTCATCATCCACAAATTGGATATTTTCTGCAACATGTATTGAAGAGACGTACCGATCATGTTGGCAGGGTTTGAAAAGTGTTCAAAACTGATGTTACAATGGATCACCTTGTAACTTCATCTTTTATCTTATATTTTATGACTCTGTTGATACCTTAAATAACATGAGTTGTGATAAGGAGGTTGTTGATATTGAATCACCTTATAACTTCATCTTTTAAGTTATATGTTGATATTCTGCTTATATTTTATATAGCAAATATTTTACGAAAAGGTTATATTGAATTACCTTGTAACTTCATCTTTTATATTATACTAGAACTTTGTTCATAGTATGAATAACAAAAGTTTGCAGAGATATTATGAAAATGATATTTGAAGTACTACGATGGTACTGTTTTAGAATATATTCCGATAAGGAGATAATTTCAGTATCGAGATATTTTGACAATTATTGTATTATACCCACTTTGTTCTGGGTTCGAATTAAAGGCAGAGATATGCCATACTTTCGTTACCTTGCTGAGCCATCGCTCACTCTTGCTATTGTTTTATATATATTATATAGCAGCGAAGCAGGATGCCAAGAATACGGTTCATATTCCGCAAGGCGTTTCGAGAAGCAGTTTCTAGCAGTGATCCCGGGGGTAGTATGAACCAGTCGGATCAGACTGTAGTTTTGTTGTTCATCTTATGTATGAGAGGATTGTAAGCATCAGAAGACATTTGGGTGTTGTTATAATAATCATTTATTCCGTAGTTGTTATATTGTGTCAGTTCTGAGACTCTAACCTATGTGTGTATGTAAGATATATATTTTGGGGTCGCAAGCAGTTGAATTGTGTACATTGCGAGTAGTACAGGTAAGGCAAGGAGTAAATGGATCGTGACTACTCTAAATCCCTGAGGATTTAGGGCTGTTACAGAGTACGATAATTCTGAGAGATGGGATGATCTAAACCACGAGTCTATTGAGCCGGAGGAAGAGAAGAACAACATTGGTCTCTTGAGAAGACTTCTTAGAACTGATTGCACACCTGTAGAATAAAAAGAACAAAGGGAGAACTTATTCCATACAAGAGCTGCAGTTGGAGATCGAACTTGTAATGTGATTGTGGACACTGGTTCTTGCGTAAATGTGACATCTTCTAAGATGGTGAATGCGCTAAAACTTCCAACCAGGGACCATCCTAAACCTTATAAGTTGAACTGGTTGAATGATAACGAACCAATTAGAGTCAAGAAGCAAGCACTTGTTCACTTTTGTTAGGACGTCCATGGCAGTTTGATAGAGAAGTCATGTTTCATGGTAAAAAGAATGAATACTCAGTTTTGTGCGGAAAAAAAGATATAAATTGAAACCACTTCCTCCTAAAGTGATTCATGAACCCGTGAAGGACAATATGTTGATTACTGCTGCTGAGTTTGAAAAGGATATAGAAGATGGTGCGATTGGGTATGTCTTATACATTCGTGAAGTTAAAAAAGATTCGCCTCATATTGAAGACTTGGAATTAAGTAAGCTCATGGATGAATTTGCAGATGTTTTTCCTGATGATCTGCCTATGGGATTACCTCTACGTAGAGGAATTGAGAACGACATAGACCTTGTCCCTGGGGCTCCATTACCCAACAAGGCAGCTTATAGGTGTAATCCTTTAGAGTCAAAAGAGTTACAAAGACAAGTTCAGGAGTTGATCGATAAGGGTTATGTACGAGAAATTAAAAGTCCTTGTGCTGTACCAACGTTACTAGTTCTGAAAAAAGATTGTACTTGGAGGATGTATCGATAGTAGAGCAATCTACAATATCACCATTAAAAATCACTTTCCTATGCCTTGCTTGGATGACATGCCTGATGAACTACATGGGTCAACTATTTTCTCCAAGATTGACCTGAGGAGTGGATATCACCAAATGAGAATTCGAGATGGGGATGAATGGAAAGCTACTTTCAAGACCAAACAAGGACTTTAGGAGTGGATGGTTTTACCATTTGGCCTATGCAATGCACCTAGCTCCTTTATGATATTGATGAATGATGTATTACGACCTTTTCTAAATTCTTTTGTCGTTGTCGACTTGGATGATATACTTGTGTATAGTGTTAATAGAGAACAACATTTAAAACACTTGCGAAAAGTTTTTACGGTTCTTCGAGAAGAAAAATTGTTTGGGAAGATGGAGAAATGTACTTTTCTGGTACCTAGTCTTACTTTTCTTGGTTATATTGTGGCTGGGGATGGCGTGAGAGTGGATACATCTAAGGTAGATGCTATTTCTACTTCGCCTACGCCTAAAAATGCTAATGATGTTCGAAGTTTTCATGGCTTGGCCTCATTTGATAGAAGGTTCATTCGAAATTTCAACACTGTGACTGCACCACTTACTGAGTTGATGAAGAAAAAAGAATTTGAGTGGAATTCTAGTGCAAATAATGCATTTGAGGAAATTAAGAATCTTCTTTGCAAGACACATGTACTTGCTTTACCGGACTTTAACAAAGTATTTGAAGTAGAGACTGATGCTAGTGGTCTTGGTATAGGTGCTGTTCTTTTGCAAGAAAGAAGGCCTATTGCATTTTTTAGTGAGAAGTTAAATGGTGCTAAACTTAATTACTCGACATATGATAAGGAGTTTTACGCGATTGTACGTGCTGTGGCTCATTGGTCACATTATTTGCGTCCTTCAGCATTTGTTTTACATTCCGATCATGAGAGTTTGAAGCACATTCATAGGCAACAAAAGTTAAGTGTAAGACATGCAAAATGGGTTGAATTTCTGCAATCCTTTACATTTTCTTCCAAGTATAAGGATGGGAAAAGTAATGTTGTTGCAGATGCCTTATCTCGGAGACATTATATGCTTACAATTTTGGATGCAAAAATTTTGGGATTTGAACATTTGTGTAATAACCCTAACTTTTGCAATGCTACAGTACCTAAATGAATATGATTTTGAGGATTTAAGGAAATGATAAGCAGGTACCCTATAATTGAAACAGAAAATGAATAATCAGAAACAATAGTAGTATAGTACTATGAAAATGAGTGACTTGAAACGACGACGGATTTCAGAAATTCATGAGTATAGATTTTTAAATTGTTTGATTTCAATGGAGCACAAGTGTATTGGATATTAAAGAGTAGGGAATATAAAAAGGGTGGATACTTTGAGGAATATGTGAAATTAGGTTAAACCAGGGAATTATTAAGTTAAGGGAATTTAGATTGTTAAACGAGTATGAGAATGCTTGAGAACCCGAGAGATAACCGGGAGAGTAACTTCTGAGAAAAAGAGAATATACCAAGGATATTGGATCTAATACCTACTTGAGGATTAGAATCACCCTAGCACACTAATATATTATGTTGGAGAGGATATTATATATCCAAGGAATTTACAAAGGAAAAACCACTGAGACGATCACAGAAATCATTCGATGAATCAAACGACGAGAGAACCCAACCCAAAAGCCCAACCCAAAAGCCCTAAGGCCCAAAACCTAAGCCATGCAGGTCCAAGAGGCTCCAAGGAGCTGTAAATACAAGTAATTAAGTGAGTGGCTTATGGAAATATTGAAGGGGCAAGGCTAGAAGAGCAAATAGAGTGAAAGGGCAAGGTTAGACTAGTAAATACACCATCAAGTGAATAAATCTTCTAAAACAAGCTAAGCAAGGAGTTTTGTGATTGGTGGACTTCAAAGCCACTTGATTAAGAGATAAGGAGCTGGTGTTAAGAGATAGATATCACATTTGTGGTCATTATCCAAGTTAAAAGCAAGCAAAATACAACCTCTCCAAAACTGCCCAGCAAAAACCCACCTTAAAGAAAAATTCATATCTCCCAATCTAGAGCTTCTAAAATCACCAAATTTTAACCATAGCTTCTTCACTCCATGGGTAATATTCGTTCAAAATTTCATAGCAATCCAAGTAGTATAGCCTAGTCAAATCCATGCTCAAAGTTGGGGAAACAAATCTGTCCAGTTTCTGTCCAGTGGAAAGATGGGGCTCAAAACCCTAGCTAGGAAGCTTCAAATCTGATGAACTAGGACTCAAAACAAAGCTTATGAAGAGGCGAAGATGTGGTAAAAATTTGAGAGCCAAACTCCTATTTTTCGATTTTATATGAATTTTACAAAGTGATAGATGAATAGTAACTTATATGAATCTTGTGTTTTGTTTTGAAAGATTAAGGTATATTAAGGTTGTATCAAGGTGAATCAAGGATTACAAGCCCTTATTAAGAGTTTTAAAGCTTCAAGGAAGGTATAAATGTTCTCACCCTTTTGAGTTTATGGTTGATCTTGGGTTAGTTTAGAAGTTAAGTGATATAAACCATGAAATCTTGATTATATAGTTGTGGATATGTGTTTTGATTGAATATGAAAGGAGTATGTGCTTGTAACCATGGTTGGTAAGATGACCACATGGTTTAGGTGATGGTGTATATGGTGGATGATGGATTTGGAGGAGTAATATTTTGGAAAGTATAAAAGTATAGCCGTTATAATGCCCGATTTTAGTTTAACCTAAAGATGCCCTGTTTTTGAGAGTCATGTCCGAAGGGTTAATGTTCTGTAGAAGGTACCAACTGATCATGAGGGGATAGATCTTGGTTCATAGATCGTTTTGATATAAAGTACGTTAAAATCTGATGAACGGTTTAGGAGAAAAGTGAGTTTTAGTGAATGTCGTCCGGAAACCGAGAAAATGCAATTGTGTCAACTTTGAGGCCATAATTACCATACTTAAACATCTTTAAATATTATGAAATTTTGGGGAAAAATAGTAGGTTGAGCAAAGAGTCAAACCCCACTGACCTTGTGTCAAAATTCGAACTTTATATTTTATGAGAAATTTTACAATCGATAGTGGTTGTTAAGAAAATGGTGAAAAGACGGTGAAACTTTTATCGAGTCTAAAAAATGGATAGGTTCTTGAAACTTTTGGTCTGTAAATGGTATGTTAAACTTATTTTAGGAGTCAAGGGTGTTATTATATATGTATCTAAGGGTTAAGTGGAATATGTTTTGATGGTGATCCTTTTCGTTTCTATAGATACTCGAGACGAACACCGGGTCATTCCTCTTGGGATAAGAGATCGAGGCAAGATCCTTCTATCCCTACTTTGAAAATTATTTATGTTCGGAATAAAAATGATATCATGGAATATATATATATATGATGCTATTGTTGTTATGTTGCAAAGAATATATTTCCTTGATTTTGGGAAATTAAAGAGAGATGGATATGATTTATGAAATATGGATATAGAGATGATTACGAATGGAGAGAATATGCTCTATGGTAAAAGAGATATGAAAGGGAATGGTATCAGTTGTTATCTAGGGTTATATGGTTTATAATACTATATTAAAAATATTCTTTTTGAGTAACAGTGGTTTAATAAATATTATTTGATTATTATTTACTACTCTTAAAATAGACGGAATATTTTATGAATATAAAAGTATATTTGATTTCTTGAATATGAAAGAGATGTCTGGATCATAATCAAAGCATTATGTTATATATATATATATTTTATAGAAGTAATGTGCGAGAATGGAAATGATATGAGTGAAAGATATGTGGAAATGAAAGCGAGAAAACAGAAATGTGGAATGATATTTTATAAATGGAATAATGATTTGACAAAAAGGGGGATAGCAACAAAAAGCGTAGGAGGCTGTGTGCGGCACAGTCCAGCAATCAATATTTTATCTCGGCCCAAGAGTTGCCGAAGGAGGATGTAGTGGTGTACCTTCCTCCAGGGGATGTAGTGGTGTACCTTCCTCCTTCTACCGATAGTAAAAAGGACGGGTACGGAGGGCGACTGATCATCGTCCTTACGTATTCGGCAACAGTGAAAATCCCCAAAAAAAACTTGAAAGAAAGAATTGAAAATGGTTTTCAGATTTCTATACTGAAAACAGAATAATGATATGAGATGATGGAATTATGGTTACAGATGAAGAGAAACTGATTTTATATTATTTTTATATAAGTGTCATATACAAGAAATGGAAAGATTTTATTAAGAGATTTTATTCATATAGAATATTATTTTGAGATATTATACGGAAATGAAGTACGGATTATTATATTATTTTAGAAGAGAAACTCATATTATATGCTTTAAGAAGAGAAACTGATATTGTAATACTATATATTGCTTTTCGTACAAGGAGGAATAGATGGTGCATTTAATATATAAGAATTATTTCCTTTCTCAATAATTATGATGAGTTTTCCACTTATATATATATATATATATGTAATGATTTATTTCCTTTGATGGTAGTCGATAGAATTTATCTTGCTGAGCTATTTTAGCTCATTCTTGCTATTTATTTTATACAACAGCTAGGCATGCCGATACTCCGCACTACACCACGCAAGAGAGTAAGGGAAAGGCAACCTTCTGAGAGAGCGCTGGCACCCATCCCGGAGGTAGCGTGTAGTCAAGCGGGTCCTGGTAGACTTATGTATATTAAGTGTGTAAGCTGTAATAAACTTTTGGTTGCTGAAATGCTTCATGTAGAAGTATTATTCAGCAATGTTCTTAAGTATGATTCTGGGTTGTAATAACTGTTTAACTTTAAACTGTTAATATTGTGGATGTTGTTCCCTGAGCATATGACTGGTGTGTATGATGATATTAGTGTGGGGTCATTTATGAAAGTATTAATTTGTATTAATTATATATATATATATAAAAAAGATCAAAGAGATATTGTTAATGAATGGAAATTGGACCTTGACGGCCCGGATCCATGACCCCGGATCCAGGGGCGTCACAGATGGTATCAGAGCTAAGAGTCATAATGCTCAGGAACAAAAGTGATAAGAATAAATTTATCAGTAATAAAATAAATTGGGAACTCCCATCGAGTTCAAGGGTGGTATATCGAATGTAGCAATTATTCTAAGTAGTGATTATAATTTTATAGATTATTACTAATAAAGGTTTATGTTTTATTATAGGGAGAGGAAATGGGTGAGTCGGGTTATGTCGTGAGTGGATATATATATATATATATATATATATATATATATATATATATATATATATATATATATATATATATATATATAAATGTGTTAGTCGGTGATATGATTATTGAATATGGAAGAATGTATATTGTACCCTAAATTTGGGTAAATAATGGAGAATATTGTTATGTACAGAATCATGCCGCCTAAACGTGATACTAGGGCAAATGTAAAGGAAAATGAGGGAGTTTGAGGTAATAGAGTAAGTATATTGGTGAATAGACACTGATTGTTTGTGGAGATGAAAGGGTGAAACTGAGGATTGGTCGGTAAAGCCAAGATATACCTTAAAGACCAAGACAGACTGGGACATTCCGAGATTGACTTAAATGGAAAGGTTATTATGCCAAAAGTGTTAAGCTTATGTAGCATACAGGATTGATAAGAGAAATAAATGGTATTTGAGGAAAACCTTCCATTATTGGGTTTTACAATTGGGCAGAGGCTATTAACGGTACCTATTCTCAAAATTTCCTAAAGCCCTGCCAAATTATATTATTGAGTTTCAAATTTTCCTCCACTGGTGAGTAATTCCAGGGTGATCTATCACCTCTTATTCAAAAAGGGCCTGTATCTTTTCAAAACTTTCTGGTACCTTTAGAATGTATTTCAAAATTTTATTCGATCTATCTCAGTCAAAATATTTCTCTAAGATTATTTTCGAAAGGTGGTATATATCATCGTGATTTAAATTTCCCTCTATATTTCTTACTCCAACTAAGAGGAATAGCCCTATATGTATACACAAGGACAATCTGTCTGGGTGATAGAAAGTCGGAGGGGACGCCCTCACTTGTGTGACATACGGGTTCTTCCATCATATTGATTTCTCAAATATTCTTTTGTTTCGAATAAAGGTTATTTAAAACTTTTAATTTTATAAATTGTTGTGGGACCCTTGCTTGTTTCTGGGTTCGTTTCAATTCAAAGTCTCCTAAATTCTATTAATTGTTTTGAATATAAAAGATTTCATTAATGGATGGAAGCAATGTTTATAGTATACGTGATTACACAAGGAAACTTGAGATTCCAAGGGAAATTTCAATAAGAGATAATTAGAGCTAGAAGCGTTTCAATATAAGAGAGGAAGGAAATTCGTGAGAAGAAATAGGTATATTTGATGATTAGTAAGAAAATATATATATATATATATATATATATATATATATATGAGGAATTTTAAGGCATAATTGAGATTTACTATTGAGAGTAAGGTGTATTTTGAGGATAGAGTCAGAATAAGGATAAACAAAGGAAGTGAGGATAATTAATGAAGGATTTTGAGATGCAATAACTATTAGTAGGGGAAGACCAATATTGTGACTAATACCCTAAGTAGCATAGAGAGATTAAAGATGTTAAGTATTCAAAGGATTAATCCAAAAGGTGTGAATGAGTAAAACTTGAGGTAAAGACTTTGATGAGAATAATAAAGGGAAATTTCAGAGGTGGAATAGATAGTATTTCATGAAGGAACTAAGGTGGATCAGCAAGATGTAAAGAGTGTATAGTGAACAATAGACATATGGGATAAGGTATCCGGAGGAAATTGCAGGTACACTTAACTATTTAAGTGTAAATGTTTGGTTAGGGATCGACTAAGTCAATGAATGGTGTAGGTAGGTTGACAATCTAGATAAGGAAAATCAATTTTTGTTAGGGGTCAGAGAACTCTATAAAAAGGAGATTAAGAGTATTGGGGAAAGTGTGAAAATATATTTTTCCAGGATAAAGGAAAAGTACATTCTTGTTTAAGTACGAACAGGAAATATATATTATAGGTAATATTTTCTTACAATTGTTTTAAAGAATATTAGTAGAGCTTATTTTCTGGAAAATTTTACAGAGATGAGATAAGATAGAATGACTGAATATAGGAGAAGATTTTCAAGAAAAAGATAGTGAAAGTATTGCTATTGATAAGCTAAATGGCATGTTGATGAATGACAAGCAAGTATATGTTGGTGTATTTCTGTATAAACAAGATAGAGATGTTTAAGGAGAAACTAAAGGATGGAGGAAGTAATATGAGAATTAGAAGGTGTAGTGTGAGAAAGGTATTCGTCAAAATCTTCAACGTGATTCCGGGACGGAATCCTTTTAAGGGGGGAAGACTGTAATAACCCTAACTTTTGCAATGCTACAGTACCTAAATGAATATGATTTTGAGGATTTAAGGAAATGGTATGTAGGTATCCTATAATTGAAACAGAAAATGAATAATCAGAAACAATTGTAGTATAGTACTATGAAAATGAGTGACTTGAAACGACGACGGATTTCAGAAATTCATGAGTATAGATTTTTAAATTGTTTGATTTCAGTGGAGCACAAGTGTATTGGATATTAAAGAGTAGGGAATATAAAAAGGGTGGATACTTTGAGGAATATGTGAAATTAGGTTAAACCAGGGAATTATTAAGTTAAGGGAATTTAGATTGTTAAACGAGTATGAGAATGCTCGAGAACCCGAGAGATAACCGGGAGAGTAACTTCTGAGAAAAAAAGAATATACCAAGGATATTGGATCTAATACCTACTTGAGGATTAGAATCACCCTAGCACACTAATATATTATGTGGGAGAGGATATTATATATCCAAGGAATTTACAAAGGAAAAACCACTGAGACGATCACAGAAATCATTCGATGAATCAAACGACGAGAGAACTTTATCCAAAACCCAACCCAAAAGCCCTAAGGCACAAAACCTAAGCCATGCAGGTCCAAGAGGCTCCAAGGAGCTGTAAATACAAGTAATTAAGTGAGTGACTTATGGAAATATTGAAGGGGCAAGGCTAGAAGAGCAAATAGAGTGAAAGGGCAAGGTTAGACTAGTAAATACACCATCAAGTGAATAAATCTTCTAAAACAAGCTAAGCAAGGAGTTTTGTGATTGGTGGACTTCAAAGCCACTTGATTAAGAGATAAGGAGCTGGTGTTAAGAGATAGATATCACATTTGTGGTCATTATCCAAGTTAAAAGCAAGCAAAATACAACCTCTCCAAAACTGCCCAGCAAAAACCCACCTTAAAGAAAAATTCATATCTCCCAATCTAGAGCTTATAAAATCACCAAATTTTAACCATAGCTTCTTCACTCCATGGGTAATATTCGTTCAAAATTTCATAGCAATCCAAGTAGTATAGCCTAGTCAAATCCATGCTCAAAGTTGGGGAAACAAATCTGTCCAGTTTCTGTCCAGTGGAAAGATGGGGCTCAAAACCCAAGCTAGGAAGCTTCAAGTCTGATGAACTAGGACTCAAAACAAAGCTTATGAAGAGGCCAAGATGTGGTAAAAATTTGAGAGCCAAACTCCTATTTTTCGATTTTATATGAATTTTACAAAGTGATAGATGAATAGTAACTTATATGAATCTTGTGTTTTGTTTTGAAAGATTAAGGTATATTAAGGTTGTATCAAGGTGAATCAAGGATTACAAGCCCTTATTAAGAGTTTTAAAGCTTCAAGGATATAAATGTTCTCACCCTTTTGAGTTTATGGTTGATCTTGGGTTAGTTTAGAAGTTAAGTGATATAAACCATGAAATCTTGATTATATAGTTGTGGATATGTGTTTTGATTGAATATGAAAGGAGTATGGGCTTGTAACCATGGTTGGTAAGATGACTACATGGTTTAGGTGATGGTGTATATGGTGGATGATGGATTTGGAGGAGTAATATTTTGGAAAGTATAAAAGTATAGCCGTTATAATGCCCGATTTTAGTTTAACCTAAAGATGCCCTGTTTTTGAGAGTCATGTCCGAAGGGTTAATGTTCTGTACAAGGTACCAACTGACCATGAGGGGATAGATCTTGGTTCATAGATCGTTTTGATATAAAGTACGTTAAAATCTGATGAACGGTTTAGGAGAAAAGTGAGTTTTAGTGAAAGTCGTCCGGAAATCGAGAAAATGCAATTTTGTCAACTTTGAGGCCTTAATTACCATACTTAAACATTTTTAAATATTATGAAATTTTGGGGAAAAATAGTAGGTTGAGCAAAGAGTCAAACCCCACTGACCTTGTGTCAAAATTCGAACTTTATATTTTATGAGAAATTTTACAATCGAGAGTGGTTGTTAAGAAAATGGTGAAAAGACGGTGAAACTTTTATCGAGTCTAAAAAATGGATAGGTTCTTGAAACTTTTGGTCTGTAAATGGTATGTTAAACTTATATTAGGAGTCAAGGGTGTTATTATATATGTATCTAGGGGTTAAGTGGAATATGTTTTGATGGTGATCCTTTTCGTTTCTATAGATACTCGAGACGAACACCGGGTCATTCCTCTTGGGATAAGAGATCGAGGCAAGATCCTTCTATCCCTGCTTTGAAAATTATTTATGTTCGGAATAAAAATGATATCATGGAATATATATATATGTGATGCTATTGTTGTTATGTTGCAAAGAATATATTTCCTTGATTTTGGGAAATTAAATAGAGATGGATATGATTTATGAAATATGGATATAGAGATGATTACGAATGGAGCGAATATGCTCTATGGTAAAAGAGATATGAAAGGGAATGGTATCAGTTGTTATCTAGGGTTATATGGTTTATAATACTATATTAAAAATATTCTTTTTGAGTAACAGTGGTTTAATAAATATTATTTGATTATTATTTACTACTCTTAAAATAGACGGAATATTTTATGAATATAAAAGTATATTTGATTTCTTGAATATGAAAGAGATGTCTGGATCATAATCAAAGCATTATGTTATATATATATATATATATATATATATATATATATATATATATATATATATATATATATATATATATATATATATATATATATTTTATAGAAGTAATGTGCGAGAATGGAAATGATATGAGTGAATGATATGTGGAAATGAAAGCGAGAAAACAGAAATGTGGAATGATATTTTATAAAATGAATAATGATTTGACAAAAAGGGGGATAGCAACAAAAAGCGTAGGAGGCTGTGTGCGGCACAGTCCAGCAATCAATATTTTATCTCGGCCCAAGAGTTGCCGAAGGAGGATGTAATGGTGTACCTTCCTCCAGGGGGATGTAGTGGTGTACCTCCCTCCTTCTACCGGTAGTAAAAAGGACGGGTACGGAGGGCGACTGATCATCGTCCTTACGTATTCGGCAACAGTGAAAATCCCCAAAAAAAACTTGAAAGAAAGAATTGAAAATGGTTTTCAGATTTTTATACTGAAAACAGAATAATGATATGAGATGATGGAATTATGGTTACAGATGAAGAGAAACTGATTTTATATTATTTTTATATAAGTGTCATATACAAGAAATGGAAAGATTTTATTAATAGATTTTATTCATATAGAATATTATTTTGAGATATTATACGGAAACGAAGTATGGATTATTATATTATTTTAGAAGAGAAACTCATATTATATGCTTTAAGAAGAGAAACTGATATTGTAATACTATATATTGCTTTTCGTACAAGGAGGAATAGATGGTGCATTTAATATATAAGAATTATTTTCTTTCTCAATAATTATAATGAGTTTTCCACTTATATATATATATATATATATGTATGTAATGATTTATTTCCTTTGATGGTAGTCGATAGAATTTATCTTGCTGAGCTATTTTAGCTCATTCTTGCTATTTATTTTATACAACAGCTAGGCATGCCGATACTCCGCACTACACCACGCAAGAGAGTAAGGGAAAGGCAACCTTCTGGGAGAGCGCTGGCACCCATCCCGGAGGTAGCGTGTAGTTAAGCGGGTCCTGGTAGACTTATGTATATTAAGTGTGTAAGCTGTAATAAACTTTTGGTTGCTGAAATGCTTCATGTAGAAGTATTATTCAGCAATGTTCTTAAGTATGATTCTGGGTTGTAATAACTGTTTAACTTTAAACTGTTAATATTGTGGATGTTGTTCCCTGAGCATATGAATGGTGTGTGTGATGATATTAGTGTGGGGTCATCTATGAAAGTATTAATTTGTATTAATTATATATATATAAAAAATTTGAAGAAGTTATATATGACTGACCCTGATTTCTCTTCTATTTTTACGACGCCGACTGATTCGTATGTGCTACAAGATGGTTTTCTTTTTAGAGGAAACAAACTGTGTGTACCGAAGTGTGGAGTTAGAGAATTATTAATCCGAAAAGTACATGGTGGTGGTATTTCTAGTCATTTTGGAATACACAAAACATGTGACTTACTTTCTGAGCACTTCTATTGGCCTAAGATGTTAAGAGATGTTCAAGCTGTTTTGGAGAGATGTGCCACATGCCAAAAGGCAAAAAGTCACTTTCATAAGGGTTTGTACACTCCCCTCCCCGTTCCTATTGCACCATGGGATAGTGTGAGTATGGATTTCATTGTTGGATTACCTCGTACTGCTAGGGGTAAGGATTCTATTATGGTTGTAGTGGACAGATTTTCAAAAATTGCTCACTTTGTTTCTTGCCATAAAACGGATGATGCTAGTCGTATTGCAGATTTGTACTTCAAGGAGATTGTTAGATTGCATGGAATTCCTAAAAGTATAGTGTCGGATAGGGATACCAAATTTTTGAGTTATTTTTGGAAGACCCTATGGAAATTTGTAGGAACAAAGTTACTATTTAGTACTTCACATCATCCACAGACAGATGGTCAAACCGAGGTTACTAATAGAACTTTGGGAACATTGTTGAGAGGGCTGGTGAATAAAACTACAAAGGACTGGGACATCAAATTGGCACATGCTAAATTCGCATATAACAGGACATCCTCATCTACAACAGGATTATCACCATTTGAGGTAATATATGGCATAAATCCATAAGTTCATGTTGATTTAATTCCTATTGCAAAAAATGATATCCTGAATTTTGATGCTAAGAGACGTCAAGAAGCCTTCTTTAGAACTTGAGATCAAGTTAAAATGTAAATTGAAAAGATGAACACTAGATACAAGGAACGTGCCAATAAGAAGAGACAACAAGTTATGTTCAATCCTGGCGATTTTGTTTGGCTTAATCTAAGAAAGGAGAGGTTTCCTAACATGAGGAAAAATAAGTTAATGCCTAGAGCTGGTGGACCTTTCAAGGTAATAGAGAGATACGGAGATAGTGCCTACAAAATTGAGCTCCCTGATTCGTATGGAGGAGTAAGTTCTACGTTCAATGTTGGTGATTTAGCTCCGTACATCGACGATACGAATTTGAGGACAAATTCTTTTCAAGAAGGGGAGAATGATGAGTCTCTTAAAAGAACAAGGTCTGGGAGTGTTTACGTGACCACGGTGGTTGATCTTGTGCCATTGTATGAGCCTGTGGAGATCATGATTGATGCTTTGGGATTTGAAGTTGATTCTGGTGGGAAGTCATATTCTATTTCCTGTATTGTGTGGGACGATACAAAATAGAATTGTTACTTATTATATAATTATATATTTGGCTTGCAAGTTTTTACCTTTCACTTGAAAGGGTTTTTCTTGCTTTAAGCACTTAGGATTTTATTTTTCAAGTTGGATGAGGATTTTGATGGGTTTCCTAGTTAGGTTCAGGTATTAGATAAATTCCTAGCTGATATTGAATTTCTTTTAGATTCCTATCTGAATAAGGTTATTTATGTAGCCTATAAATACTCTTGTCTTGTAATCTTTTGGGACACGATATTGATAATAAAATTTTGGCTATTCGGTAGCTTTGAGAATCGAATTCAGAAGTGAATTCAGAGTTTGAGTTTTGTTTCTCCATTCGGAGATTCAGAGTTAGAGTTTTGTTTCTCCATCTTTGGAGATTCAGAGTTTACTTTATATTTATCATTATTACATATTATCATAAACACATCACATTCCGTATCAGTTCTACTTTGATAAATTTACGAGCCTTTAAATGGATGGAAGTCAACAAGGATATAAGTTTGAAATTTTCGAACCTTTGGAACATTAATCCAACCGGTGCACTTCGTTTGCATTTAATGGAAAAAAGAGATGTTTCTTAGGCCAACTTATTCAAAGTATATGACATGATCTGTGTTGGGGATGGCTCGAGATTCCAGGACCCCTCAAAAGGCACTATAACGGGCATTGGTGGTCTGATCAAAGATAACCTAGGAAATACTAGTTATCGATTTTCTGGGCCAACACATGAATCTAGCATTTTGCAAGTAGAGTTAGAGGCATTAGAATATCTAATTCAAATAGTTTCTCAAGTACAGAGTGATTTCTTAAAGATTATCTTTTGTTCAGATTCTACTGAGGCTATTACTTGCTTGAAGAAGAAATGGATATTTGGGGATATGCAAAGCCTATTTCTACCAACAATAGGAATAGACTTTAATCTTTATACATATTCCTAGAGAGTTTAATCTGGCGGCTGACATGCTGGCCAGACAGGGTGCTCAGAGATCTTCAGTCATTGGTGCATGGGTTTAAAAAGATTTTTATCTTTTCTCCTGTTCTACAAAAAACTGCAGTTAGGACAAGTGGCGCACATGCAGTGTTCATGTCTCTTCTTTCCATTAGTTTCGAGATGCATGCGGGCAGATACAAGGTTGCGGCTTTGTTTTCCAGTATTGCTATTCTCCCCCCTACAATTATATAGGTCATATTTCTCTTAGTCTCCTCACACTTTCTCTAGTAGTTCTTCTCTCTTTTACATCGATCTTGATCATGAACAACCTCCGGTTCCCTCATCCCCGAAATGTAGTCAAAATTAATGTTCACAGTGTGATTAAGGAATTACCTATGGCAAATGGTAATATGAATGGAATTGGGATCATAGCCCGTGACCATGATGGTAAGCTTCTTTGGGGAGTAATGGGTCCACTTCAGGGAATGGAAGGTTTTGAATCACAAACCCGGGCTATTCATCTAGCCATGAAGCTTGCTTACAAGAGTATGATTCCTCACGTGTATATAATGTGTGACAACGTTGAAGCAGTTGACATGCTAGTAGAATAAGATGAAGAAGAGCTTGAAGCTGAGTGTCTCACCATTGCGGTCCAGCAAATCAATATTTTGTTTTCAGAATATAACAAGCCTAGAGTAAGCCCTGACTTCCAGAGAAACTGTAACATCCCTAGATCCGGGGTCCACGATCCAGGTTGTTACGCCGATCTAGATTCCAATTTTATCAATTACCATTCCCATTTATTAACCATTTTATTGATCATAATTATCTACGTTGGTAATGACCCCTAATCAACACAATCCATCACAAGTTATAGGCTCAGAGCGAAAGCAAAACATTACACAGAGTACTTAATATAATCCATAGAGTTAAGTTATTACAGACCCAAAATAAAGTTGTCTTGGAACTACTTGAATCCACAAAAGTTACTACCTGAGGTGGTGGTAGAGGCGGGATAGGTTTCTAGTTTTCAAAATCTTACACAGGTCATACTGATGCGCAAACCTGACCAGTCTAAGCTGATAACCTATCCTACTAAGTCCTCTCACCTGGGGCAGACGGGGTCCAAACAATCTACGGAACAGCTGCGCGTTTCCCACGCACTTCCGGGCAGTCTGCCTGGTCCTTGCCATGCTTACCTGTTGTTGTTTGTGATATATATAAAAAGCAAGTGTGAGCATAATTGCCCAGCAAGATAATAAATATAATGTAGAAAGGATACTTTCTTCATTTCTGTTGAAAACAAGATGATATCGTGAACATTCATCTTTTAATATCAATCATTATCTCAATAATCAATTTTAAAAAAATCAAGAGCGTTCTGGTTTTCGAAATCTTGCATGATGAGTTCAACACTGATAACACCTTCGGTGCTGGAGCGCCTGGGCTTCCAACACAGTGTTGCAGCAAAATTCCAATTGGAAGGAGGGGACTATACCGGAGCACCACGGTACAAGGTGATCAGCCGTTGTACCGCAAAAACAATACTTCGCTACTAGTAGACGGGTGACGTACCTACTAAGGAGGCCGTGGCCCAACCATCTATGGGTCTTATGATGGACTCGCCTACCTGCGAGCCTCTTACACTAGTACATATATCTTGATGGACTCGCCTACCTGCGGGTCTCTTACACTTCGATATATGTATAACCGGATGGACCTACCTACCTGCAAGCCTCTTACACCAAAACATCCTCCAGTCCCAGAGTCATTAAACCAGTTTTGAAACCTCTTTCAAATCATCACTTCCGAAAGAGAACATGGAAGTATATTCATTTCACAAGTTGACCTCTGTCAATAGACTTTCTCTACTCAGGGAATTATTTTTAAAAATCAGCTCGGGAGTTATTCGGAGTTTTTCTTAAAGACCTTTTCAAAGCTGACCCTCCTTGCTGAGGCAGGGTCACTATATTGTTTACACTTGTTGGTAGTGAAGGGAGAAAACATTTTTAAGTACTCCCAAAACCTTGGGTTCTCATGTTTTGATAAGTTCGTGAACCGTTAGGGTGGTATTTATGAAGTATGGGTAATTATAAAATAGTTGAGAACCCCTGAATATTTTTCTGAAGGTCAGAAAATATTTAAAATAATTTTTAAAGGCCTTAATTAATTTTGAATAGGCCAAATAGTTTTAAATAATTTTTAAATAATTTTAGAATATTTAAAAACAATTTAAAATAATTTTAATTAATTAATAGATAAATAATTAATAAATAATTATTAAATAAATGATTAATTAATCAATAATTAAATAAATTAACCTCAAATGAATATTTAATTTAATATTCATTTAATCAATAAATATTCAAATAATATTTATTAAATTAATACAAAAATAAATAATTCCAATATTCATAATTTTAAAAATTATCGGAACTTATTCGATTATTGAAAATTTCCGCCTCCGGGATTATCGAGTTTTACACAAAATACTCCGACTCTCGACTTATAATAAAAGTACCTATGCTCTACCCGAGTCTTAATCATTATTGTAACACCCTCACTTACCAAAATCAAGATTATAAGCTTTTATAACTAATTAAACATTTATATAGAAGAGATTTTAGAAAATTCGGCATGATGGGTTCGTAAATATGGCTACCCCAACCAGACGGTCCACTCCTTCTAGACATCTTCAAGCTTAGCCGAGGAAACAGAATTAGCAAGCAAGTGAGCTAAAATGCTCAGCAAGTATATATATAATTAAAAGCATAAACAAACTGAAATGTATGCAAGTCTGTCAAGAACTAACAATCAACAATATAAAGCTCAACTGAAAGATACATCTCTTGTCTGAATTATAAAATAGAAGAGGATTGGACTATCATGCATTTTATAGATAAAAACAATCATAAGGTTAGGCTGCTGATCAGTCACGCACTAAGTGAATAAGTGAGGATAATTCTCAAGCATGTCACTTTCAAGCTCCCAAGTTGATTCCTCCACTTTGGGGTTTCTCCACAAAACTTTTACTATAGGTATTGTCTTAGTTCGTAGGACCTTCTCTTTACGATCCAATATCTTGATGGGTGTTCCACATAAGATAAATCTGGCTGGATCTCTATCGGCTCATATTCGATGACATGTTTAGAGTCCAAGTGGTATTTCTTAAGCATTGATACATGGAACACGTTGTGAATATGTTGCATGTGAGGCGGTAGGGCTAACTCGTAGGCAACTTTTCCAACCTTCTTCAATACCTCAAAAGGCCCGACAAATCTTGGACTTAATTTTCATTTCTTACCAAATCTTACTAACCCCTTCCACGGAGATACTTTTAACAAAACTTGTTCCCCTTCTTCGAACTCCACATTCTTTCTGGCCAAATCAGCGTACTTCTTCTGTCGGTTCTGAGTTGTCACTAATCGTTTCTGAATAAGTTGAACTACTTCCTTGGTTTGCTACACTAACTCTGGTCCGAGTATCTTTCGCTCGCCAACTTCTTCCCAGTATAATGGAGATCGACACTTTCGCCCATATAATGCTTCATATGGTGGCATACCAATGCTAGCATGAAAACTGTTGTTGTATGAAAATTCAACTAGTGGCAAATGTTCATCCCAACTTCCTGCGAAATCCAGTGCACAAACTCGGAGCATGTCTTCAATTGTTTGAATCGTTCTTTCACTCTGACCGTCAGTCTGAGGATGGTAAGCAGTACTCATTTTTAATTCAGTGCCCAAACATTCTTGAAAACTTCTCCAGAATCTCGAATTAAATCTTGGATCTCGATCTGAGACTATTGATACTGGAACTCCGTGTCGCACCACAATCTCTTTTATGTATATGTGAACCAATTTGTCTAATGAAAACCTCTCGTTTATCGGAAGGAAGTGTGCAGATTTCGTTAATCGATCAACAATTACCCAGATAGCATCATGATTAGCTCTCGTCCTTGGCAATCCAACCACAAAATCCATCGCAATATGTTCCCATTTCCACTCGGGAATCTCTAATGGTTGTAGCATCCCACTTGGCCTTTGATGTTCTACTTTTACTTTCTGACAGGTCAAACACTTACTCACCCATTCGGCAATATCTCTTTTCATATCCGGCCACCAGAAGTTTCTCTTCAAGTCTCGATACATTTTCGTACTTCCTGGATGAATCGAATATTTTGAGCTGTGGGCTTCCTGTAGAATCTCATTCTTTAACTCTGTCACATTGGGTATCCAAATACGTGAAGAAAATCTCAATATCCCACTGTCATCTACCTGTGTACATATTTCTTCACCCGTTAACTTGTTCACATCTCCGCTCATGACTTCCTCCTGGCATCTGCGAATCTTTTCTAACAATTCTGGCTGAAACGTCATAGTGTACACCGCATCTGTACTACTTGCAGGCATACACACCTCTATCTCCAATCTTTCAAACTCTTTGTATAATTCCTCAGGCATCATCAACATATTGATTTTCTCCTTCCTACTTAAAGCATCCGCCACCACGTTCGCCTTCCCAGGGTGATAGTTGATGGTACAGTCATAATCCTTGAGTAATTCTAACCATCTTCTCTGTCTCATATTTAGCTCCTTCTGGGTAAAAATATACTTTAAACTCTTGTGGTCCGTGTAAATTTCACACTTTTCCCCATACAAATAATGCCTCCAAATCTTCAAGGCAAAAATAATCGCGGCTAATTCTAAGTCATGAGTAGGATATTTCTGCTCGTGAGGTTTCAACTGTCTCGAAGCGTAAGCAATTACTTTACCGTGCTGCATTAGTACACATCCCAAACCTTTGTGAGATGCATCACTGTAAATCACAAAATTTCCTTTTTCGTCTGGAAGTGTCAATACAGGTGCAGTCACCAATCTCTTCTTCAATTCTTGGAAACTTTATTCACACTTCTCATTCCATACAAATTTTCATTCTTCCTTGTTAACTTTGTTAGTGGGGTGGCTATCTTCGTAAAGTCTTGAACAAATCTTCGATAATATTCCGCCAATCCTAAGAAGCTTCGAACTTCTGTAGGTGTTTTAGGTCTCTCCCAATTCATCACAGCTTCAATCTTAGCAGGATCCACTTTAATCCCTTCGCTGCTGATGACATGCCCTAAAAACTGCACTTCTTTCAACCAAAACTCACACTTGGAAAACTTTGCATACAATTTCTCTTTTCTCAACGTTTCTAGAGCTATTCTCAAATGCCCTGCATGTTCTTCTTCGGTCTTTGAGTATATCAAAATGTCATCTATAAACACAATCACAAACTTATCCAAATATTTCTTAAATACCCTATTCATTAGGTCCATGAACGCTGCTGGTGCATTAGTTAGCCCAAAGGCCATCACTAAAAACTCGTAGTGCCCATACCTAGTCCAAAACGCTGTTTTTGGAACGTCTTCCGGTCTAATCTTTAATTGGAAATATCCTGATCGCAAATCAATTTTCGAGAAACAAGTTTCTCCTTTCAGCTGATCGAATAAATCGTCAATTCTTGGCAAAGGGTTCTTATTCTTAATGGTCAACTTATTTAGTTCCCGATAATCGATACACAATCTCATACTTCTATCCTTCTTCTTTACAAATAATACCGGTGCTCCCCACGGCGAAACACTAGGCCTAATAATACCTTTCTCCAAAAGATCTTGCAACTGAATAGCCAATTCTTTCATTTCCACAGGTGCCATTCGATAGGGAGCCTTCGACACAGGTTCGGTTCCTGGGGCTAAGTCGATGGTAAATTCTATTTCTCTATCCGGAGGTAATCCGGGAAGTTCATCTAGAAAAACATCGGGAAACTCATTCACCACTGGTATTTCCTCTATCTTAGGTACCTCTTGCTTGGTATCCATGACATAAGCCATATAGCCCTCGCATCCCTGCCTCAACAGCCTCTTGGTTTGCATGATTGTTAAAAATCTCCTAGTCTGTCTCTGACCCCTAAAGGTAACTTCTATATTATCGGAGGGCTTAAGTATCACCTTTTTGTTCTTACAGTCAATCTGTGCATTATTCTCTGTTAACCAATCCATTCCTATAATGACATCAAATTCACCTAACTGGAAGGGTATCAAATTAGCGTAAAAGCAATGCCCTGAGATATCGATCTTACAACGAGGACATACTTGAGTAACCGGAATTCGTTCTGAATTAGCTATTTCTTTAACTATAGCCTCACGTAACATGCATACCTCACATTTTAACCTTTGAACAAATTCTTTGGATATAAAGGATTTCGTAGCCCCGGAATCAATTAATACTTTAGCTTGAACAGAATTTACAGGGAGCGTACCTGCTACCACATCAGAATTCTTAATAGCTTCATTCAGAGTCATATTGAAAGTCCTCGCCACTGGTCTGACATTTGCTGATGGGGGTGCCTCAATCTCTTGAAGCATTGGGTTAGCCAGAGCCGGAGGTTTTACCACAGGTACTTTACAGTCTCTCATTACATGCCCTGGTTTCCCACAACGGTGACATACAATCCCTACCTTGCACTCTCGAGCATAGTGACCTTTCTGATTACACTTGTAGCACGTTACCTCCAACTTTGCACACACTGCTGGATGCCTCTTTCCACAAGTCTTGCACTCTGCCAAGGGTGGCATAACCAGTTTCTGCTGACTTGAATCTTGGAGTCTATTCCTTTGCCCTCCATTCCCCGATCCCGGCTTCCTAGAATTCCCATTCTTTCCTGACTGAAACCCTGGCTTTTTATTGGGCACACTCTGAGAGCTGCCTTGCTCTTGTCGTTCTTCCCCTCTTTTTCCTTAAAATACAATTCACTTTCTCCTTCGGCTATCATGGCCTTCTGCACCACAGCCGCATAAGTATCCAGTTCCAAAACTGCTAGCTTACTACGAATCCATGGTTTCAATCCTTGTTGAAACCTCTTTGCCTTCTTCCTCTCCGTGTCCACATAAGTCGTAGCAAACCTAGCTAGTTCAGTAAACTTTTTTTCATACTCCGTCATTGACATACTTCCCTGTTTCAACTCCAAAAACTTCATCTCCATCTGATCTTTCATGTAGTCTGGAAAATACTTTTCTAAAAACAATTCTGTAAACCTTTCCCAAGGAATCACCTCTGTAGCTTCCAGCATCTTTACCGACTCCCACCAATAAGTGGCTTCATTCTTCAGGAAATAACTTACATATTCGGTCTGTTTATTTGCTGGGACCCCCACCAGTTCAATAGCTTTTTCCATTTCTTTCAGCCAAGATTTCGCCTCCACTGGGTCCGCTGTTCCTTTAAACTCAGGAGGTTTAACTGCCTGGAAGGACTTAAAAGTGACCACCGGAGGAACAGGTGGTTGCTGCTGTCGCTGCTGTTGTTGCTGTTGTTGTTGCTGTTGTTGTTGTTGTTGCTGAGCCAACAACTGCTGCTGTAATTGCTGCTGTTGCTGTGCTAGTGTAGCAGTCTGCTGAACAAGAGTCTGTAATATTTGAGCCAAAGCGGGGTGCATTTGACCTACAGGGGGTGGGTTGGCTTGCTCACCCTGATTGGTGGTTCGGGTATTTTGTTTCTTCTTTCTTGGAGGCATGTTTCTGAAATAAACGAACAATCATTAGGTTCATATTCAAGAGCAACTAAATCAAAAGAATCTAATTTAAGCCAACCATGAATATACTTTTGAAATATCATTCAAGGTTCCCAGTCATTACTCGGGTCAGTAATTGGTTTGCAAGATGTAACAGAGTACAAGAATCAAAGCTATACAAGGTATTCATAAATATCTGATAGATGCATTAACAGAACAGTAAACATAATGCTGAAATTAAATATGATACTGAAGGTAAAGGCAGTACTAGAAAAAGAAACAATGCTGAAAATAAATCCAATGCTGAAAAATAGATATGATGCCAAAAATAAATGGGGTACTGAGAAGAAATATAGTGCGGAAAAGTAAATATGGTGCGCAAAAGTAATCAACAACGTATAAAGGAAATTTAACAACAATTCTGCAAAAGTGATAATGATATATATATAGATCCGATACAAGCGTAAGAACAACGCTTCGATAGGATACAACATAATACTAAAAGAGGAGACTGCTAGCATCTAGTCACAGTACAACGGATATCTACAACAAAACTGGTCGTACTGCAAATCATGATATACTACTACTACCATAACATGCCTCCATATACTACATACATCATCATACTACCCTAACCATCACTGGTCGTCATCATCATCAGACTCTCCCCGCCAAGTTGATCCAAGAATGCTCTCCAGCTCTGCCTTCACCAGGCCTAGAGTCACCTGCTGTGTCACGAACGCCGGCTCAGCTCGGGACCTAATCCGTCCCCGCCTAGTGATAACATGCCTAATAGCTCGTACACGCCTCCGAACATCCTCCAACTCAGCTACCGCTCTATCTCGCTCTCTAGCGAGATCCTCCTCCCCAGCCCTCATAGCCCTCAACTCTATCACCTGCCCTAAGAGATAGTCTCTCTCTCTGGCCACTCGCTCATACGCATGGTATGGAATAGGCTGAGGAGTATACTGATATGCTGGCCCATTCACCTAGCCCTGCGATCCTACGTATGGCTGCATAGCCCCTGGGGAAACCTGCTGCGGTACGGAAGCCTCTCCTTCCGGATCCTCGTCCGGATCTGAATCGGAACCAGAAACAGGTGCATGTCGTATATATATATATATATATATATATATATATATATCTTATAGTTAGACATCCTATCTCTCACAAACGATCCTAACCTTTCTTATAACTATACCCTGACTTTCCCACCTAATTGTTTCAGTGACTGTGACCTGTAGCTCTGATACCAACTTGTAACACCCTCACTTACCAAAATCAAGATTATAAGCTTTTATAACTAATTAAACATTTATATAGAAGAGATTTTAGAAAATTCGGCATGATGGGTTCGTAAATATGACTAACCACCTGTCCAAATCAACCAAACCAACCAACTAATACTAAAACAGTTCGCTTGCGTGATAATAACAAAACCAAAGTGAAATATAACTACACCAACCAAGACCGCTCACAGGCCACAGTATGAAACAACTGCTAATTAGCTATTACAACCCAATACTGAATAAAATAATATACAACTCCATAAGATAAATAATCTGTCTACTAATATAGAAATGATATGAAACAGGGGTATAAGTTCTCTACCCATCCCACCACCTCGACTCTCTGGCTGCCTCTATGGCTACCCCAACCAGACGGTCCACTCCTTCTAGACATCTTCAAGCTTAGCTGAGGAAACAGAATTAGCAAGCAAGTGAGCTAAAATGCTCAGCAAGTATATATATAATTAAAAGCATAAACAAACTGAAATGTTTGCAAGTCTGTCAAGAACTAACAATCAACAATATAAAGCTCAACTGAAAGATACATCTCTTGTCTGAATTATAAAATAGAAGAGGATTGGACTATCATGCATTTTATAGATAAAAACAATCATAAGGTTAGGCTGCTGATCAGTCACGCACTAACCCCGGACAAACGCACACAGCAATGTCCTTAATGGATCCACGGCACACATTGGCCTTAATAATTTCTGACCACGAATCTGGTCCGACCCTTACGGTCCACATTTTAAAAAAAAAAACTAACAGTCCAATCCTATAACTAGACATCAGGTGTCGGAACAATCGACCACCTCAACTGCCAAACACCCTGGATACTTTCGTTCCAGGTCAACATTTCAAATCTCGCAAAATGAAATAAGGTCGGGTAATTTCTGACCTAGATATCGACAAGTTCAATATATATACAAGGGGTATGGATGCAAGTCAAGCCACTAAAAGAATCAACGAAGTCAATATAATCGATTTGGGGTATAACAATTAATATTCGAAATTAAGGGAAATTAACGGAACAATTATAACAAGGTTAATTCGAACGGGCATATGAATCAAGTTATGATAATCATAATTCACTTGAAAGATAAGTGAAGTAATTTACTTGCCTTAACCAGAAAATCACAGGATTCGAAGAGTCTTTACGTCCTCAGCTTTAGCTTTCCCTTTATCCGCGGGATCTACACACAATATAACACTATTTCAGAATTCTACAGAATATTCGCTAATCAATATCAAAATTTAACTTAAGCTACCCCCGCGAATAATCTCCTAATTGACATATATTTAACTATATACCAACATTATATAAGCCACTGATAAAATATTTAATCATAAATGGTACATTACCACATAATCAACCAGTCAGTTTTAAAATATGAAGCCCGACTCATAATTTATGCAAGTTGTATAATTATACATACACATTTTCAAGAAATAAATTAAGATTTTTAGAAAAATTTTGACGGCATCCTCTTTATACGGGGGACTGCCAGTCGGGATACAACCGACTCAATCAACCAACACAATCCCAATCGTTAATCATATTCCACTTTAACCAATCAAATCATTATTTGATCCAATTCAGACAATTCATTACAACTTAAATAACTTAACTTAAATCCATAATAAATTACAATTAAATATATATAAATATATATTTTAAATTTCGGCTCACGTATCATCATTGCCAATTTTATACCCTCGACTCAAATTAAATCATCGTCGAGGGGGCAAAATCCCGAGGGTGCCCTAATTTAGGGTCTCCATCTCGAGACTCTACACTTACTATTTTTATGTGAACCAATTAACAAACAATTCTCAGAATTAATTAATCAAACATCACTGTAACAATCAAATTCACGGAGAAATGCATATACAGGGCAATCAGTGGAGCTCCCAAATTAGGAAGGCTTCAACACCATAACCAACTTAATTTCTGCAATGAATTAACAATCGAACCATTAGCACAAAAACAGAACACATATGCCGAGAATAACTGTGGTGCAAAAACGAGAACCATGCTCAAGATATACATATACACGCATTAACAACCACAACCGCAGCAAGCACAGGGGAGGGGGAAAGAATCGACAGGGAAGCTACATAGGGACTCAAGGCACCATCCCAATAACAACAACAGTACCACAACAGAAGTAATTGGGTTCAATCGAACCAATACCAGAGGAAATAGAGGATTCGCAGGGTGTTTCAACCACACAACTGAACTCACGCAGCTCCACACAACGCACACACCGATACACACACACGGGGCAGGGGCAGGGAAGGGAAACACTGAGAGTGGGGATTTTGTTTATCACAAGAACTCAATTGGACTTGCCATTGTATACACGGTGGTGTAAGGAAAATAGAGGAGGGGAGGAGATGTTTTACCGATACAAGTTAGCACCAAAACCGAACTCAGATGGGAGAGATTGAGAGAGGACTCACTAACGAGAGAGAGAGATTGAGTTTGTCCAGAAAAAAAAATCCCGAGATATCTAGAACACATCTGTCTAAATTTGGGGTTTTAAGAGAATTTGGGAAAAAAATAAAATAGTATAACTACTAATTAAAGTCTAATTTAAAATAAGCCGAAAATTACTTTATAAAAATGGAAATAAGAGGAATAATAGTTGACAAAAATCTTAAACTGAATTTTAAGGTATAGAAAATAAAATTATCTATCTCCCGATATTTTCAAAATATTTTTAGGATTAAAAACGAATTAAATATGGATTTTACAAGATTAAATCCTTAAATTGGAAAATAATTCGAAAAATCATTTTAAAATCCTTGAGACCCAAAAATAATTCACCAAATATTTTTAAAAGTCATATAAACTAATAAAGTTATTTATGAAAAAGATTTCAGGATTTCTGCTAATCCCGAAGATTTTATGAAATTCACAGAAGATAATTATAACACAATTAAATAGGAAATAAATTCCAAAATATAATTAAAAAAAATAGTCGGGCTTACACAACACATACGAAACATCAACTAGGCCCCCAAATATTATTCCACAGATACTTCACCTCCTCAACAAATCTATACGCCACATAATTTACATTTTAATATAAAATAAATAATTTCAGTAATTAAAATTTTGAAAATTTCTAAGATGTTATAATTATCGTACATATACGAACAAACCAAGGGGGTGTATATATATATATATGTGCGTAACCAAAACAAGTACTTTCAGAAAATCATGCATGCATCTATAAGTTTTCTCACAAAATACATATATATGAAACAGTGCATGCATGTATATCACAACAACAACAGTTTTGAACGTACTTAAAGTTTGGGTATAGAAAACTTGCCTGAACGAGTCGGTGGAGTGCACGTGTGCGAACTAGGGTGGCGATCTAAAATCAACAAGGAAACGCTAGGGTTAGTTTCGTATTCGAACCATTTATTCTATGCTCGTACAACGAAACTAATTTCCTTAAAGGACTCTTAGTGCTAATATCAAAATTTTATACTTATGGTAACGTCCCTTGTCCGACGTAAAATTACCAATTTTATTCGGGTCGAGTTCCGAGTTCGTTCGACTTGTATTCATTCGTCCCCTAACACCATTTTTCGTTCGCGAAACTTTGGTTCGAACATTTTTATAAAATCGAAAAATAAACTTTTTTACAAAATTCTTTTTCTCATGTCTTGTCCACTGAAACATGGTCCAAATATAAATTTTTGCACATATCAAGGATTTTCATAAGGTCCTTAATCAAGTCTTTAAACAACACTCTTTTCTGCTGGAAAGTTCACTGCACAGTTTGTACTCCAAGATTTTTATAAAATTTATTAATTCGAATTTTGCCTTAATTCTTTTTGGACATCTTTCTCCACTGCAAGATTGTCCAACTTTAAATTTTTCACATCACAAAGATTCGTATAAAGCCCTTAACCAAGTTCTTAAACAATGTCTTATTCTGCTGGAAATTTCTACTGTGCAGTCTCGACTACAAGATTTTTATAAAATTGAAAAATTCGAATTTTGCTACAAATCTTTTTGGACAGCTTTCTCTACTTCAAGGTCTAACTGTCATAAAATTTTCATAATTCTTCTCATTTTACAAGTGGGCCGAATATCACTGCAAGGTCAGTGGTTATGCGCGGTTCGTTCGTTTTAACCGGTTTTACTAAATCGAGCGTAATTTCTAAGCCGTAAATTATTTTTAAGTGATTCAAATTCTCAAGTATCCTACAAGATCATATCTTCAAGTTTTTAAGCAGTTTGGTCCAAGAATCACAACTAACATAACCGTGGTTTTCTGCACAAACCGTTCTAACATAAATCCGGCATTATAACGACTATATAACGATTATTCCAAATTTGTATACACCAAATGCATCATCAAGACAACCAAGCAACCATAACATCATAATATCCTCATCATAAGTCTTAAATCTCAGTGGTATATCCATTTTATCAAGAACCAATATTTTTCACAAAATCAAAAGATCATAACCACTTAAAGTCTCAAAAATCACTTCATACATACACATCTTTGTAAAATCTTTAAAAATCCAAGATGATAAAGTTTGGTTGAGTGGTGATTACCTCTTTGAAGCTTGAAGAGTCTAGATGAATCTTGAAACACCCCAATCTAACCTTGGTTGCTCTTGATTTATCTTAATTACAAAAATCAAACAAAATTTTTACATGAGTGCACTATTCATCAAGTAACTTTGGAAATTTTTCTACCCTTTCTAAGCTTAATGAAAAATTATGAAACTATGAACATACCTTAGTTATACCTTGAGGAAGCCTAAGATTTAATTTGGGGATTTAATAGTAAGAGAAAGTGGAAGAAGAAAATCTCTTCTTCCTTTGGTAAGGCTTTGGCCGAGAGTTTAAAGGGGGGGGGCTGCTTCTCCTTTTTTTTTTGCTTGGCTTGTAATGACAATAATAATGTAAGGTTGTATGTATAAAAGTCTATATGCTATGGTCAAAAGAAATATCTAGGTCTAAAGCCTATTATGTAATACTTGGTGATCCATAATTCTAGCTAACTTGTTTGCTAACTAGTTGGTTAATTTTCTAACTTTCTAGTTGGTTTCCAATCACTTGGTTCACTTGGTTACTATGTTGTTCACCACCTTGCATGCATGTAGCTAGGTTTTGCATGGCATTTGTTATTCTAATTATTTCTAAAAAAAAATTTCCATGCATACTAATTTTAATCCGTAAAATATTCTTAATGAATAAAATCCCCTCAAGTGTTCCTCATTCCATCCAATATCTTCTTAATTCTTATTCCATAATATTCTCATGTTTATAAAGTCCTTGGCCGTGTCACGACTTTCGTATTTATCGCTTTCTCAAAAATCGTAAATTCTTACGAAGTGTGATTTACTAATTTTGACGGCTTTTACATACACTCATTTTGCTTATATAATATTAATATGAATTAATCATCCTCAAATTTCCATTACATAATCATGGGTGGGATTTGTTTTTCTTACACACCGAAGTTACTATTCATCCCGGTCATGTAGAGTTTATTCACTGTTTCCTATTAGGAATAGGGCTCCTGCATACATGGCAGAGTTTGCTTTGAGAAATTGTAGTAGCTTGGTTGATATATCTTCCCCTTTTGGAGATCTTTACAAAATGTTGGATCTGGACATTGGTTTAGGCCCTCGTTGGCCGATCTTTGACATCCAGCCAAGCTTTGTTCTTGGTGAGGTGGAACAGTCTGCAAAAATGGTTCATCCGCTACAGACGGCCAACATAGATGCTCCATCCGGTTTAATATCAGTCAGGGAGTGGGAGAATATTTTGAAGGTTCAGTCTCGACTTCCTTCTCACAATCATATGGCATCATCTAGGGTCAATGTCGTCGCCTTATCAGACATGATTTTCAGTCCCATCCCTCATTCTCTGTCTCTGAATTCGTCTAAGAGAGTGATTATTAATGAACCATCTCAATCTCATCCGGTTGTGATTCCTTCATTCTCTCAAGCTGAAGGGGAAGGGTAAACAAATCCTCTCTGATTCGACTGCACCTCCTGGGTTCAAGAAGAGAAAGTGCGAATTCATGTCAGAGGTCTCTGTTAGCAAAACTTCATTCTCTAACTTTGAGTTTGGCGAATCCTCTCAGCTAGGCTCTAGCCCAGGCAATGCGATTGTCAAAGACTAATTTCCCTTTTCATTTGTATTCTAGTACTGTTGTTTATGTAATTTTCTTTTTAGCCTGCCAAATAGGATCTTATAGTAAGTGGTTATTGCTCTTTCAGTGGTTGTAGTTCTTTTAGGGTTCCTCTTGTAAGTGTCATTCTGGCTTTTCTAATAGTACTTGCTTATAAAAAAAAAGATTCAATAATTTATATCATGTGCTTTTGACTTTTGTATACTAAAAATAAAAATAGATTCATGTTGGAAATGGATTTATGTATTTAAATTCAAACGAGTGTGAAAATAAATTAAAATTACACGAGTTTCCATTTACACGAAACGTTACTGAACAAAAATATATAAATAAAAACAAACACTATATTTTTTATATTAAAATATTTATGATTAATTAATTTATATATACTAAGTTTATACCCGTGCAATGCATGGGATAATTTGCTCATTTATTTATTTTATTTTATTAATATCATTTTCCCCCCAAAGTATACTACAAATTACATATTGATGTGAAGATTCAGTTTTAACTTTGAATAATACTTATTATTGAAAAAATGTTTTTTTAAATGTTATTGAGGTACTATATATCTTGTATGTCATTAAATTTAATTAATTATTATTTACATGTTTTATTATTTTATCAAACTTTAATATGTTAAATTAATTAACATTTATTAGTTAAATATTTTATAATAATAATTTAACTTCTATTTATTGGCAATTACTAATTTTGTTTCACACACAAATACAAAGAAATTGAAGATTTTTTATTGGATCCTTTTTTTTTCTTCAACAACAGCAGCAATTAAAATTGATGATATGTATTTTATTAAAATAGATTTAAAGTTTTTTTGATTTTTATTGTATATTTTACACGGAATTTAATACCTTTATAATTCTATAATCATTTATTTTTTTAATCTCTTATATTCTTTTCACTCAATGATTTTACTATATTATAAATAATTCTTTTTTAGATTTTGTTTTTGAAAAAAATTGATTTCTTAAAATTTATTCGCAACTCTAATATCCAATCCATTTTTTTGTTAAATAATATTTGAAATGTAATATAAATAAGTTTTTAAACAACTGTTTGATTATTGGATCATTTTTTTAAAGTTTAAAATATATTTTCATATTTTGAAGATTTCTATATTCATATATATGTTTAGTTATTAATTTTTTTTTCAAAATCAAGAGGACATGTGTTAGTTATGCATTTTAGGCTAATCTAGAGTGTTTTAGAGTATTTTAGATAACAGCAACAATTGAAATTGATGATATGTATTTTATTAAAATAAATTTATAGTTTTTTTTAATTTTTATTGTATCTTTTACACGAAATTTAATACTTTCATTATTCTAAAATCATATATTTTTTTAATCTCTTATATTCATTTCACTCAATAATTTTACTATATTATAAAAAATTCTTTTTTTGATTTTGTTTTTGAAAAAAATTGATTTCTTAAAATTTATTCGCAACTCTAATATCCAATTCATCTTTTTGTTAAATAATATTTGAAATACAACCTAAACAAGTTTTTAAACAACTGTTTGATTATTGGATCATTTTTAATGTTTACATTTAGAATATATGTATTCATATTTTGAAGATTTGTGTATGCATATATATGTTAAGCTATTAATTTTTCTTTTTTCAAAACCAAGCTGACATGTGTTAATTATGCGTTTTAGGCTAATCTAGGGTGTTTTAGAACCATACTATTTAACCCATTTACTCAAATTTTATATAAAAATATAATTAATTGAAGTCATATTTATTTCATTAAAGAGACCTCTACTTTCAATATTAAATTTTACATAAATCATGCTATTAATGTGTGTATAAAATTTTATTTAGATAATTATATTATGTAATTTTGTGTCTTTTTATATACCTACAAGATAAAATTAAACATAACATTAAATAATTTGATCATGTATTTGGTATTAATTTACTCAAAAGATGAATATGTAAATTAATTTTTATGTCATTTTAGTATCTTGCAAAAATTTACCAAAATTATCAAATATAATCCAAATATTAGAAAATAGGACTTTCAGAACTTATTTTTATACGATTTTAATGAATGTTTCAAAAGTTAACAATTAAAATGTTGTCTTTAATATATGATTTGAACCATTTTTGAAATCATTTGTAATTTGAACATTTTCACATGAATTGAAGACATTTTTTTGGTGAAATTTTCTACATTATAGAAAATAACTTGATTAAAAGAGATAATGTGAGTTCATTCCACATCATTTATTTTTTAAATAAAAATACTTGCATAAATTAAACTTCCTTAGAAGCAAGATTACACGTAATAAAAATTGGAGTAGTATCTAACCACTCCTTGAGATCTGACGTAGAACATGTAGCACTTGCGAACAAATGAGTTATACTATTCGCAGACCTTTGGACGAAGATCACTAACACTTCATCAAAGTGTTTAATAATATCCTTACAATCATCAATAATCATGTGAAAATATGAATTACCACTACCTCCGTTCATTGCATCTACTACCAGCTTGACATCACTCTCGAATATGCATTTGTTGATCCAGGATAAGGCGTCTCGCAAACCTATTGCCTCCGCCTCTCTTGGCTGCAATTGCCCTTGTATCCTAGCACTCCTGGCTCGAAGAAAGTGACCCCATTCATCCCGAGCAACACACCCCATCCTCACCTGAGACATGCCTGGCATACAAGCAGCATCCGTGTTGACTTTAATCCAGTGTACTAAAAATCGTTCGATTTTTCAAAAACTGGCGATAAATCATCGATAACTCGTTAAAAATTTTTGGTTGATTTGATTTTTAAAATCTGATTTATCGCTATGAATTTTTTTTAAATGGCATATTATATTATAAATTAGACTAATTTATTAAAATATATTTATTTTTTGTTCCGATTTATCATTCCGATAAATCCCGATAAATCGCTATTAGGTACCTAAACCGATTTGTTCCGATTTCTGAAATCTACAACCATGCTTTAATCCAACCTGCAGGTGGTTTACGCCATATCATACCTTCACTTTGCTGTTGCTCTGTAACTTTTTGTTTTTCTTCCTTAGCTGTATTCCAGTCTGCAAGCATATTACATGTTCTAGCTTTCACACCAAAGACTGATGTGTTGACTCCATCCCACACCAAGCAATTTCTTCTATTCCAAATATTCCAGCATAACAGCCCCACCATCACTATTTTCTCATTACTCCCTAACTGAAAGCTTGTTGCAATACTTGCAATACAGAATCATGTGTCCATGCTGTAACCAGATGCCTTAAGCCAACAGACTCCCACAATTCTACTGGAAAACTACACTCAAACAGTACATGATTGTCATTTTCCTCACATGTTTGACACCATGAACATATTCGATTGATATTAGCATTTTTTGTCACCAAAACTGTAGATATAGGCAAACATTTACGACACGATCGCTATAAAAAATTTACAACCTTCCCTGGCAGCTTTAATTGCCACATCATTTTAATTATATTAATATGGGTCATATTACAGTGAGAACTCCACTTAATGTGAAATATGAGATCTAATCGTAATCACTCATTTACATATATTATTTTCATCTCCCACCATTCATTAATTTTATTATAAATTTAATATTTCATCAACATCTTTTTCTGCTTTAACCACCACCTCCGACTAACGTCAATTGCCATCTTCGACCATCACTTCCCGATCATCACATGTATTCATCAACAGAATGTAGAAATCATCGCAGTTAACCAAAAATCACCAAATTTAAACAAAAATCACCTAAATCAAATCAACAAATTCTCACACCCCCACAACAACCATCTCCTCCGACCACCGTATTTCACCACCAGCTCTGACTACCATGCATAAATCACCCAATTTCATATCAAAATCACCCAATTTAAGTGAAAGAAATCATAATCAAACAAAAATCTCCACAACCACCACACCACCACCATTAATCACCACCCTTACCTTCCCTACCATCACGCTATCTTCTGTAGACCACCACCATTTACATAATCATTGGATACAACTCAAAATCACCATAAAATCAACACAAATCAGTAAAAGATAAAAAAATCACCATAATTTAAAAAAAATTACCACATATGGGATTTTCAAATCTAAATACATAACCTTATATTTTACAGATTTGATGCTCGCTGGAATGTAGTTGTGATGTATCTTCGTAAATAATTTAATAAGAAAGTGATAAAATATGGGTGTGGGTGTAGATGGGTGTGTGTGTGAGAGAGAGAATGAGAGAGAGAGAACCCAATCAAGATGTTAAATGACAGTGTGTTGGTGTTAAAGTTGGCCGGAGGTTGGTGGCAAAGCATCAGTGAAAGTGGTGGTCAGAAAAGAAATGGGATGGGTGGAATTGATGGGGAGGACATTACATACGTGTATAATTGGATGGTTAAAATTAAAAGAAAATGAAGGGCTGATATTAGATTTCAATTCTCATTTTATTCGGGGTTCTCATTTGAATAAAAGTCATATTAATATTATAAATCCCTCAAAAGAAACATTTTATTATAAATATAAATTAAATTGCACTTTGTGTACTTACACTTTGCTCGTCAGATCACTTGCAATACTAACATTCGAAAACTAGCATTTCCTATATTGGCAGTCCAACATACTTGCACAAAGCATGTTTCCGTTAAATTCATGTAACGTCATCTATTAAGTCGAGGGTAATTAAATCTACTGTTCTTTTCATAAGATTTTGCCCAACTCATTCTTCAACATATAAACACTAATCTATTCTAAGAAACTGAAGCCCTAAAATCATTATATGCATCACCCGCTATCAAATCCAATCCAAATTTCATATCCATCTCTAAATTAACCAATTAAGATCAATTTAAACCAAATTACCTGTCATAAAATTGAACCCAACCCAATCTCTAAATAAAGATGTTGCTGGTATTCAAGCGATAACTCGCATATTCTATTAAAATCGAGTTCATCATTAAGGATGGGCATTCATCCCCGCCCGCCCGATCCCGATCCGATCTCTGCACCGAATGGGGCGGGGATTCAGGGATTTTTTCGGGTACGGGACGGGGAATGGGGACAAATTTCCAAAAAAATCGGGGAGCGGGCCGGGACCGGGTTTTTATGTCTTCCCGACCCGATCCCCGACCCCCGCCCCGATTTTCTCTCTCCGACCCGATTTTCAATCCCGACTCGATTTCACCACACTTTAATATATATACATATATATATATATATATATATATATATATATATAATAATCATATATTAATATTAACGAATTTCCAATACTTCATATTGGAAACAAAATTATGTTTTAATCTTACATGTTTGTATTTCTAATAGTTAAATAACTTCATTTCCTTGTTATTTATAATTGTTTCTTTAAGTAATATTTTTTTATCTTAATTTAGTGCATTTGAGCTCACTAGTTAGTGTTTAAAATTATTTAAAATTATTTTTTGATTAAAATAAAATTTCCCAATTCCCCGCGGGGATCCCCGTTACCCGTTTGGGCCGGGGATGGGGAATGAAAAATAGTCCTCAACGGGGATCGGGCCGGGAATCAGGATCGGGTTTGAATTCGGGTATCCCGCCCCCGAAGTAATAGGTTTTGTCCTAAATCCAATCATGTAAGATGAGTTAGGAAGAACTTTCATGTAATTATATTTGATTTTGTTTATATTTATAAAAGACTTGTTTGTTTTTATTACGGGTTTTATCTATTTAAAGTGTTTTAAATAAGATGTTCCATAGTTTAGAGTAAAGCTTCTAGAATTATAAATGAGATTATAATAGTGATATCTAGAAGATGATAATACTAAACTTAAACTGTTCCTGATCATAGGATAACTAATTGGGAGTTAGTCAATCCGTAAAGATCAGTACATACTATACTTGCTTCTACGAAGGATGTCTGTTCTCATAGGCATTTGTGTGGTGACACTATAGTTAGTATGTAGGTGCTCATTGGGGAATGAGTTCATTGAACATGACTCGATCACTTGAGCAATTAATAGAGTTTACTCACGTGTGAGTAATTGTTCATATAGTGATGGTTGTACAAGTATCCTTAGACTTGAGTTTGTTAGAGTCATCTTGTATATAATGAATAATGCTTTGGTTTAGTCCTTAGTCTCAAGGGCAATTAATAAGTTCTATTCTGGGCATTGGAATTTGTATATGGAGATAGTTAACGATCGATAAAGGATCTACCCCTTCCAGTAAAGGAAGTGAATATCCTATGCTATTCTTAATATGGTAGTTCAGGAATCTCTGGCCAGAGTGAATGAAATTAGGAAGTAGTTTCTAATTTGCATTAACATGAACTATACATAATGAATAAGATATCATATGATTAAATTAGATAGGCTTGACACGAGATCTATGCCTTGTATTTAATCGGGATATTGTTAGGACAGAAGGAATTTATTATACGGTAACCATTCACAGAATAGGTTCTATATTCCTAGCGATGAATTCATATTATTCGGATAGTCGCAATATACCTTCAAAAGTATCACTCACGATGTAGAATGAATTTAATTATAACGATAATTATTTTTGACGAATTAATTGTAATTCGTATAAATAATAATAAATAGTTTATTATTATTTATTTCTACTACCGACATTATTATGAACCAAAAGGGTCACACCATAAAAGAGATTAAGTTTGAAGATGAAGGAAATTATTTATATTGGCTAATGATTATTTATTTAAGAAATAAATAAATAATTTTATAATTAATTAAATATGATCTAATTATTTATAAATATATATTAAGAAGGAGTTGTTAATATTATAAATTATATATTTAATTTGAGAAATTAAATATGTAGAAAGAATAATTTTTAAAGAGTTTAAAAATGAATTAATGATTAAAAATGTTTTAATCATTAAATGATTAATTAATAAAAAGCTCATCATGACAAGCATCTTGTATGGCATATTCTAAGCTGGACTATGGCTATAAGAAGTGATGAGCTTGAAGAGCAAAAGACGTACAAAACATTTTTGCAAGTTTTAGAATCTTGTAAAAACAAAGATTAGCCAAATTCTTTCTACTTTTCTTCTTCATTCAATTCTCTTGGTGGATACCATTAGAGCACTCCACACACTGAGGAATAATTGCAAGGTGAAGAACAAGAACTGGTCTTGCTAATTTTTGAAGCTCTCAAGGTAATTTTTTTTATTTTCTTGAAATATATGCATGATTAATTAGGATTTCTATGCAAATAAATGTTATAAATACTTTCGCATGTGTAGAAATTCCTTCAATGGTATCAGAGCCTAGGTTTGATGCATATAGATCACAGAAAAATTTTGAGAATTTTTAGAGCTTGTATGGATTTATTATGAATTTTTAAAGTTCATGGAAGCTATAATCAAATTAATTATGAAATAATTCGAAATTAATTTTGTGAAATAAAATGACTCAGGATTTAGATTCTACCAGTGTTGTAGAGAATCAGGATATTTTTATTATATTTTTTAAATGAACAGATTATTAATTATGAATTTTAAAGAAGTTTGAAATTAATAATTATAATCTGTTATTAAATAATATATATAAAATATATATAATGGTGGGCTGCTATATTTTAGATGAGTAGTGGACTCATAATAATACGGCCCACTGAAATCGTGTAATGATATTGTCGGCTGCTGGTTCACGCGCCAGCGCGTGTGGTACACGCGCCAGGTGGGTCAGAGACACCGGTTGACGTCAGCGTGACGTCAATAGCAGGGATACACCTATAACGTATCTGTTGAATGCGTTATAGATGTGAAACGTATATTAGTCATGCGTTAGTGGTTTAAAGTTGTTTTAAATGTGTAACGCAGTCTGGTAATGCGTGACAGAAGTGATGTTTTATTCTCTGTCCTTTTCTGGGAGCTTGGAGACTCCGTTTGGGGCGTGCAATATATCGTTGGATTCGTTTTTCCGAGACGGATCTAATGGAGGGGTCAAATATTTTATAAAAAATAATTTTGAAATGATTATAGCTTCCGGAAGTGTTTTTAAGACCAGTTTTGACTATTTAACGACTTTTAAACACAACCAATGATCCATACATAAGTTTAAAACTGTACTACATGATCTAACATGCCTACCTATGTTTTATTGAATGAATATATAGATGATATATGTCTAGGTTGAACATGAGATGCTAGATTTAGGCTGATTCCTTAAACGTACTAAGCATGTTAGACATCTAGGTTATAACGAAAATGTTTCATAACCTTAATATGATTAAAACCCCTCTTTTTAAATATCAAGTTAATAAATGGTCAAAGACACAACGGGCTTGTGTCGGTCATAGCCTTCCAACATGGTAGAAAGTAGTTTTTATTTTTAAATCATTGTCATTTCGTGCTACAGCCGAGGGCTTTGATTTCGAAATTAGAAATAATTGTCTATTACATAGAGATGTGTACAATGAATTAAAATCTAATGGTCGTTACGTGCTACAGCCGTGGGTCGTTGGAGACGGATTCAATTGTACGAGATGTTGGGTTTGACTTGACTTAGAATATTGAGTTTATCGTGCCACAGCCGTGCCACAGCCGTGACTCAATGATTCAAGAGGCTAAAGTTTTATTAGGGAATAACATGAGATGTAATTGACAAGAGTTGTCCTCCTATGGAACATCACATGGTGTTTCGTGCCACAGCCGGGGTTGTGTGATGGAAAGTAGGATCCCTATTCTCACTAGCATTGTGAATGCTCAGTTATACATATAGAGGGTTGTATAAATTAGATAAACTGGTGAGAGCCACTTATGAATAAAGACCCGATTCATATAGTGTTTTTTAAAATGAAATTGAATATTTGCTAAGTGTTGTTATGTGTTTATCATTTACAGATTTACTATATAAATCATGTCTTCTGCACTATCACTCCATAGCATTCTTGATGCTAACAAGTTGACTGGTCCTAACTATGCTGATTGGCTTCGAAACTTGAGAATTGTTCTCAAGTCAGAGAAGTTGGATTATGTGCTAGACTCACCATTACCTAAAACCCCTATTGAAGATGCACCATATGATGAGCATCAAATCTATCAGTCATGGATGGATGATGCAAATGTTGCCCAATGTGTAATGTTGGCATCTATGAACCCTGAGCTTCAGAGGCAACATGAAAAAATGGATGCTTACACTATACTTGTACATCTACAAGAGTTGTATGATGTAGAGGGGAGGACAGCTCGATATGAGATATCAAAAGAGTTGTTCCGTTGTAAGATGATAGAGGGAACATCTGTGAATGACCATGTGCTCAAGATGATCAATTTGATTGAACATTTGGGGCAACTTGGTTTTGTCATGAATGGGGAGCTATGCCAAGACTTGGTCTTGCAATCGCTTCCAGATTCGTTCTCGCAGTTTGTTGTGAACTTTCACATGAATAAGATGAATGTTAGCTTGGCTGAACTTCATAACATGTTGAAAACTACTAAGTCGAACTTTCCTTCTAAAAAGAGTTCTGTTCTTCTTATTGGAGAAGGCTCTACTTCTAAGAAACGGAAGAGGACTTTTCCCAAGAAGAAGAAGGGTGGTGAGAAGCCTAATCCTGCCAATGCTAAAGAAGACCCCAAAAGCAAAGCTGTTTGCTTCCACTGTAACAAGGTGGGGCACTGGAAGAGGAACTGCAAGGCTTACCTTGCAGAATTGAAGAAGAAGAAGGGAAGTGAGACTGCCGCTTCTGATTCAGGTATGTTCATGATTGAAGTGAATATGTCACTAAGTCAAATTTCTACTTGGGTATTAGATACCACCTGTGGTTCTCACATTTGCAATTCGTTGCAGGGACTAAGGAGAAGTAGGACTCTTGAAGAAGAGGAAGTGATTCTACGAATGGGAAATGGAGCAAGAGTTGCTGCTGAAGCCGTAGGATCATTTGATTTACATATGCCTACGGGCAAGACTATTATTTTAAATAATTGTTATTTTGTTCCCTCGATTGTAAGGAATATTATTTCTGTTCCCATGTTAGACTTGGATGGATTTTCGTTTGTTATTTAGAATAATAAATGTTCAATTCTTAGAGATAACGTTCTTTATGGTAGTGGTATTTTAAATAATGGTCCGTATGTATGTGACGTAAAGCATAGTTTACTACAAATTGAACATACTAATAAAAGGAAAATGGATTATGAAAATCTTACCTATTTGTGGTACTGCAGACTTGGTCATATTAGTGAAAATAGACTTCGGACATTGCATAAGGAAGGGTTACTTGACCCCTTTGATTTTGAATCATATCCTACATGCGAGTCTTGTCTATTGGGTAAAATGACCAAATATCCATTTAGTGGACATGGAGAGAGAGCTGCAGATTTGCTAGGATTGGTACACACAGATGTATGTGGACCAATGTCTATGCAAGCCATGGGTGGATTTTCGTACTTCATTACTTTCATAGATGATCAATCTCGATTCGGATATGTGTATTTGATGAAACACAAGTCTGAAGCCTTTGAAAAGTTCAAAGAATACAAGAATGAAGTGGAGAAACAAACCAAACATAGTATTATAACTCTTCGATCAGATCGAGGTGGTGAATACTTGAGTGGAGAGTTTCTAGATTATCTCAAAGAAAATGGTATAGTCTCTCAGTGGACTCCTCCATATACTCCACAGTTGAATGGGGTATCTGAAAGGAGAAATCGAACTTTGTTAGACATGGTTCGATCCATGATGAGCTATGCAGATCTTCTAGTATTCCTTTGGGATTATGCATTGGAAACCTCAGCATATTTACTAAATAAGGTGCCTACCAAATCTGTTCCTCAAACTCCATATGAGATATGGAAAGAAAGGAAACCGAGTCTTAAATACATTAAGATTTAGGGATGTCCAGCTTATGTCAAGAAAGTTGACCCTGATAAGCTGGAATCTCGATCCGTAAAATGTAGTTTTGTGGGATATCCTAAAGAGACTTTAGGGTATTACTTTTACACCGATCATAGGGTATTTATCTCCAGACATGCTACCTTATTAGAAAAACAGTTTATCCTTGAAGGGATTAGTGGGAGCAAAATTGAACTTGATGAAGTTCAAGAAGCACAAAATACTACAGTTCAAGAGGAAGCACCTATTCAGAAAGAACAACCTTCTGTAGAACAGCCTGTGCGTAGGTCAAATAGAGTGTCTCGCCAACCTGAGAGGTATTATGGCCTTTTCATTGAGAATGACAATGAGTTGTCAATCATTGATGATGATGACCCTACGACCTATAATGAGGCCATAAGTAGTGTTGACTCATAGAAATGGCAGAGTGCCATGAAATCCGAAATGGATTCTATGTATACCAACCAAGTATGGACTTTGGTTGAAGCACCAGAAGATGTGAAGCGTATTTGGTGTAAATGGGTATACAAAAGAAAGATTGGAGCAGATGGCCAGGTGGAGACCTATTAGGCCAGGCTCGTGGCAAAAGGATTCAGGCAAAGGCAAGGGATTGACTTTGATGAAACTTTTTCGCCTGTAGCCCTGTTAAAATCAATTCAGATTTTGCTTGCGATTGCTGCTTATTACGACTATGAAATCTGGCAAATGGACGTGAAAACGGCCTTCATCAATGGGAAACTTGAAGAGGAAGTGTATATGACACAACCAGAGGGTTTTGTTTCCAAAGGAAATGAACAATTAGTGTGTAAGTTACTACGAACCATATATGGGTTAAAGCAAGCTTCTCGTAGATGGAACATCCGTTTTGATGAGACAATCAAAGAGTTTGGTTTTATCAAAAACATAGATGAACCATGTGTCTACAAGAAGGTTAGTGGGAGCGCGGTAACATTTCTCGTATTGTATGTGGATGACATACTACTTATAGGAAATGATATACCGATGATGCAATCAGTCAAAGTGTGGCTATCGAAGAACTTCACTATGAAGGACTTGGGAGAAGCATCCTACATTCCCGGGATGAAGATCTATAGAGATAGATCTAGAAGAATGATAGGTCTTACCCAGGGTACATACATCAAAAAAGTGCTTAAAAGGTTTAGCATGGAAAACTCCAAGAGAGGTCTCATACCGATAAGCCATGGAGTATCCCTTTCCGAAAAGATGTCTCCTAAGACACCTGAGGAAAGAGAGCGTATGAGTAAGATTCCTTATGCTTCAGTAATAGGATCTATCATGTACGCGATGTTATGTACTAGGCCTGATGTTGCTCTTTCAATTAGTGTGACAAGCAGATATCAGTCCGATCCAGGTGAAGACCACTGGAAAGCAGTGAAGAACATCCTTAAATACTTGCGAAGGACTAAGGATATTTTTCTTGATTTTGGTGGATCTGAGTTGAAAATAGAGGGTTATACAGACTCTAGTTTTCAATCAGAAAGTGATGATAGCAAATCCATGTCAGGGTACGTGTTTACTCTAAATGGTGGAGCGATTAGTTGGAAGAGTTCCAAACAGTCTACAACGGCTGACTCCACAGCGGAAGCAGAATATATAGCTGCAAGTGAGGCTGCAAAAGAAGCCGTTTGGATGAGGAAATTTGTTTCTGAGTTGGGAGTTGTTCCTAGCATTGAGGAGCCTATTGTGTTGTATTGTGATAACAACGCAGCAATAGCGCAGGCTAGGGAACCTAGATCTCATAAGAGCTCCAAACATGTATTGCGGCGTTTTCATCTGATTAGGGAGATCATTGAAAGAGGAGATGTCAATATCGAGAGAGTTGACACACATAACAACATAGCAGACCCGCTAACAAAGCCATTGTCTCAGAATCACTTTAATCGACATAAGGATAAGATGGGTATTAGATACCAGAGTGATTGGCTTTAGTACAAGTGGGAGATTGAAAGGTTTTGTCCTAAATCCAATCATGTAAGATGAGTTAGGAAGAACTTTCATGTAATCATATTTGATTTTGTTTATATTTATAAAAGACTTGTTTGTTTTTATTACGGGCTTTATCTATTTAAAGTGTTTTAAATAAGATGTTCCATAGTTTAGAGTAAAGCTTCTAGAATTATAAATGAGATTATAATAGTGAGATCTAGAAGATGATAACACTAAACTTAAACTGTTCTCGATCATAGGATAACTAATTGGGAGTTAGTCAATCCGTAAAGATCAATACATACTATACTTGCTTCCTACGAAGGATGTCTGTTCTCATAGGCATTTGTGTGGTGACACTATAGTTAGTATGTAGGTGCTCATTGGGGAATGAGTTCACTGAACATGACTCGATCACTTGAACAATTAATAGAGTTTACTCACGTGTCAGTAATTGTTCATATAGTGATGGTTGTACAAGTATCCTTAGACTTGAGTTTGTTAGAGTCATCTTGTATATAATGAACAATGCTTTGGTTTAGTCCTTAGTCTCAAGGGCAATTAATAAGTTCTATTCTGGGCATTGGAATTTGTATATGGAGATAGTTAACGATCGATAAAGGATCTACCCCTTCCAGTAAAGGAAGTGAATATCCTATGCTATTATTAATATTGTAGTTCAGGAATCTCTGGCCAGAGTGAATGAAATTAGAAAGTAGTTTCTAATTTGCATTAACATGAACTATACATAATGAATAAGATATCATATGATTAAATTAGATAGGCTTGACACGAGATCTATGCCTTGTATTTAATCGGGATATTGTTAGGACAGATAGAATTTATTGTTCGATAACCATTCACTGAATAGGTTCTATATTCCTAGCGATGAATTCATATTATTCGGATAGTCGCGATATACCTTCAAAAGTATCACTCACGATGTAGAATGAATTTAATTATAACGATAATCATTTTTGACGAATTAATTGTAATTCGTATAAATAGTAATAAATAGTTTATTATTATTTATTTCTACTACCGACATTATTATGAACCTAAAGAGTCACACCATAAAAGAGATTAAGTTTGAAGATGAAGGAAATTATTCATATTGGCTAATGATTATTTATTTAAGAAATAAATAAATAATTTTATAATTAATTAAATATGATTTAATTATTTATAAATATATAAATATATATTAAGAAGGAGTTGTTAATATTATAAATTATATATTTAATTTGAGAAATTAAATATGTTGAAAGAATAATTTTTAAAGAGTTTAAAAATGAATTAATGATTAAAAATGTTTTAATCATTAAATGATTAATTAATAAAGATTAATTAATAAAAAGCTCATCATGACAAGCATCTTGTATGGCATATTCTAAGCTGGACTATGGCTGTAAGAAGTGATGAGCTTGAAGAGCAAAAGACGTACAAAACATTTTTGCAAGTTTTAGAATCTTGTAAAAACAAAGATTAGCCAAATTCTTTCTACTTTTCTTCTTCATTCAATTCTCTTGGTGGATACCATTAGAGCACTCCACACACTGAGGAGTAATTTCAAGGTGAAGAACTGGTCTTGCTAATTTTTGAAGCTCTCAAGGTAATTTTCTTATTTTCTTGAAATATATGCATGATTAATTAGGATTTCTATGCAAATAAATGTTATAAATACTTCCGCATGTGTAGAAATTCCTTCACGAAGTGCCCCGAAGCCCATCCCTATTCATCACCCATTATTCTTGCCAAGTATAGCATTGGTCAAACCATATCTATCCACCAACACCTCCCATGACACATACTCAAACACAAGAATAACCAAGGGGTTTCTACATAAATACTAACCCACCACACTCAATTCATTATACCAATTCATTGATTATCCATATATGTATATAAAAAAAATTATATGTATAAAGATGAATCGAGAATAAGAATTGACTTTGAAACGAATTGGCTGAAGTTTGGATATAAAGATTGAAATCATATGAATTTGATAAAGTCTATATAAATATATATACATGTGTATATGTATATATATATACACTTGAAAAAATAGAAGTTAGCAAAATAAAGAAGATGAACCAAAGAAAATAAATAATTAACACATTCTTTTAAAAATATATTATGTTGTGTAAAGATTAATCAGATAACATCTAGCAGGCGCAAACTTTTTATTACGAAAGCACCAGCAATGGAGACGAAATAGAGGTAGTAAAGCAAAAAATGGGTGAAAGGGGGGTGAAGAAAAGCGGGGGGAAGGAGAGTCTTCAGGTGTGGTGAGTAATGATTCCTACCCAGATGGTTATAATGGAGGTGAATCTGAGGTCATAGTTCCAATTCAAACTGCTTTGGTAGACAGGTTAGTACTACTAATGCAAACACATGTTTAAATGCAGAGGTGCCCTCGGGGTTACAGGAAAGTGAGAAAAAAGGTGGGAGGTGGAAAAAATTTGTTAGGGGAGATGACAAGATGGGGAGCAAGACAGAGGTGGATAGGATAAGTGGTACTGCAAAGATGACAAAGAAAAGGAGATTAAATGATGGTCCAGATACTGACATTGATGATATGATGATTGACACTGGAAAAAAGATCAAGGGTAATGTGGCTAAAACAACCGGAGACGGTATATATCAAGTAGAGGGTTCTAATGGAAACCAAACCCTCGAAAAGCAATGAAAATATTAAGCTGGAACATTCAAGGGCTCGGCAACCCCTTGACAGTTAAAGCTCTCCGAGATCGATGCTGTAGAGATAGGCCGGATATCGTATTTTTAATGGAGACGATGGTGGATAGTAGTGTGTTAGATAAAATACAAAGAAGATGTGGTTTTGAATATGGTATTTGTGTGAGTAGTAATGGTAATTTAGGGGGTATTGGTTTCTGGTGGAGGGAAGTTAAGGTGGCCATTGTATCCTATTCATCGCACCATGTTGCAACTGATGTGCTGAATAGTGATAACACCCCAATGTGGAGAGTTGTGGGCATTTATGGATGGCCAGAGAGAGGAAACAAGTATCGTACCTGGGAGCTTATGTCAAACTTGAAATCAAATTGCTTCAGTTCGTGCATTATGTTTGATGATTTCAACGAGATAGTGAGTCTTAGGGAAAAAGAGGGGGGTGCTACTAGAAGCGAGAGACTTATGGATGCGTTCAGAGAAGTAATCGATTCATGTGGTTTCCACGATCTTGGTTTTAAAGGTAGTATATTCACTTGGCAAAGGGGAAAGTCGAAAGAAACTAGTGTGAGAGAAAGGTTAGACATGTTCTTAGCGGATGATGGATGGTGTTCTTTGTGGCCCAACATAGTGGTTAATCATCTCCCAATTTATAAGTCAGACCATGCTCCCATTCTTTTGCAAGCCTGTAACTACTTTGAAAGAGGGAAAAGGGACAAATTATTTCGCTTTGAAGCTCTTTGGCTATCAAGGGCAAAGTGCAAGCAAGTGGTCAATCAGACTTGGAATGAAGTAGTAAGAGAGGATGTACACCTGAAAATTGAGGCTTGTGCCTCAAGATTAGCTTCCTGGGCTACAACAACTTTTGGTGATATCAAAAGAAAAATTAAGAAGCAGAAAAAGAGCTAAAACAAGCACAAGAGCTTCCAGTAGATGCATATATGCTTACAAAGTGTAACAAAATTGCATCAATTCTCGATGAACTGCACAGACTTGAAGAGTCCTATTGGCACGCAAGAGCTCGAGCTAATGAGCTAAAAGATGGGGATAAAAACACTACCTATTTTCATCGAAAAGCCTCTCAGCGAAAGCAGAAAAATACCATAAAAGATTTGTCTGATAGTAACGAAATATGGAAGGATAAACAAGATGACATTGTGCGAGTGGTAAAGGAATACTTTCAAGGCCTCTTTACCACTAATTTCCATCAAACTTTGAGGCAGCTTTGGAGGGGATAATCACAGTTGTAACAGAGGAAATGAACGAGGTTCTGAATATGGAACCAACTAGCGAAGAAATAAAATTTGTGGTGTTTCAAATGCATCCCAATAAAACGCCTGGGCCTGACGGCATGCACGCACTGTTCTTTCAAAAATTCTAGGATGTCATAGGTTTTGATATCGTTAGATTTATGAAGAATTGGTGGCGGGGATCAGTAAACCTTTCAGTGGCCAATAAAACCTGTGTTGTGTTGATTCCTAGATGTGAGGAGCTGAAACAAATGGCAGATTTCAGGCCTATAAGTTGCTGCAATGTTCTGTATAAGATAATCTCGAAGGTGCTTTCAAACAAACTTAAACAATTCCTGGATAATATCGTTTCCGTGAACCAAAGTGCTTTTGTAAGAACCCCAAATTTTGGATATAATTAAAACTTTTTATTAAGTACTGATAAAATGAGGAACAATGATTCCGACAACAAGGTCACCAGCTCTAATGAATGAAGGGAATGGATATGGATTCAAATACTTATATGTCATGAAGAATGCTAAAGGGTGACAACATAGGTAAGAATAATCTATCTCCTAAGGGAATAAGATATGGCAATTCCAAGCAGGAGAATATTCTCATGTCATCCAGATAGATAGCGATTAATCCAGTGGTTCCGTAAAAAGGTTAAGGAACGATCGAAAGAGAATACGGACAATTGTACAACCCTAGATGAATAAGTAAAGAATAAGGATGAATAGTGATTTTGGTGTAATTGAGAATATTATTAGACGACGGTATATAGAAGTATTCGGAACGAATTTCCGAGTTCGCATTAGTGATCCAGGGGGAAAATAAGTGTATGTAAAAGCTGTCGGATTTTGAAAAACCGCACTTTTATTTTCTCCCAGAGTTCCCTGGACACTGATAGCCTGAAGTATTTAACGAATGGATTTAAGGAATATAAATTGGAAAGTTAGAATGAAAGATGGAGAATGATAGTATTAATATTAAGAGGATTCCCGGTAAACCCTAATTAGAAATCCGTGAAATATTCCTACGAACGATCAATCGAAACGGGCAATAACCGGACACAGAATCAAGCAGAGGAAGCAAGATACATGCATGTACAAATGATAAATATCTAGTAACTAGTATGGTTAGAGATTAACTAATACTTAGCAAATCAAACTACTAGTTGCATGTAAACCATCAAAATCTTAACACATGTCCCTCCATTTTCATCATCCATTACATCACTACTTTAATAAAGTAGCTTTACACAATATCTTCCACTACACACTTGAATTATTGGATGAAAAGTAGCAAGGTAAAATACACCACAAAACCAACCAAGGCAAAGAAACTCTCCATTTTCTCTTTCCTCTCAAACTGATCAGCTAGAGCAACCATCAAATAAAAAATCATAACTCCATTTCCAACCATGATAAAATCACCATTATTTGACCATAGCTTCTCCACTCCATGTATAACATTCGTACAAAATTTCATAATTTTTGAAGGTCGTTTGAGTGGGTAAATAAATTCAAGAAGATCACCCTGTTTTTCCTCTCAAAAATAGGGCATTCGAATTTTGCATAAATTGAAGGATCAAAATCAAGCTTCCACCCCTTATTTGATCTTCCAAATTTTATGGTGAGTCCTATATTTCATAAAACTAATCTCCATGAAATCTTAGCTTCAAATTCCTTTGTTAACATTTTCAAATAAATCAACAAAGATGAGCATGAATCGTGTTCTTCAAGATTTAACTTTGTTTTCTTTGATTCTTATGGTTGATCTAGCTACTCTAAGGCCACACAAGGGTAGATCAAGGCTTAGTAGGGCTTTAGAACACTCCAAGGAAGGTAATCATCACTTGAAACCCTAGGTCTTACTTTGAGATTTTGCATGCTTTGGATGGATTTAGTATAAGTGATGTTATTAGCATGATTAGTTAAGTGGTTTAGTTAATTTAAGAAGCATGATGATTTTGATGCTAAGATCAGTAGCTTCTGGACTTGTTGAGATGAAGATCATGTGTATAAGTTGGATTTGTGCCCGGTGTGGCTTGGTATTGTTGTTATGATTTTTGGAATGTTCGATTTATAGCCGTCGTAATGCCAAAATTTCGTTAACCTTAAGAAAATGATTTTTACAGAACATGTAACTCCCTGTTTGGCTTCGTTTTCTGCCATGATAGGATAGATCATGTTATAAGCTTCGTTTTGATATAAAGATCGTGTGAAACGGACTTACGGTTTAGGAGTTACGATCGGTTTACTAAAAGTAGTTCGAAACCGTAACCGAGAATTCGTAATTAAAAATGAACCCTCGTAAAATACGTAAGTCAGTGGAGAATCTTGGTAATTAAATACTAGAGGTAAAAAGGGAGGTGTGAGAGAAAACCTCATGTGAATCGGATCATTTTTCGATTTTATAAAAATGTTCGAATCTAGGTTAAACGCGAACGAACCCCTTAAAAGTATAACTTTGGTTATAACGTAGAAAACGAGCGATAAAACTCGAGATATAATCTTGGTTCGTAATCGATCAAATTTAGAACCTATACGACTTAAGTATACACTAAGTGTGAGTACGATGACATGTCTTAATCACGAACAAATGTCAAATCGTATCGGTAATAAAAAGAGTTACACTAAAAAGGGGTATAACGAGATAATTCGAAAACATGTTTCGACTTAAGTTAATACTTAACCTTTTGAAAAATGTTAAGTGATTAATCTCGAATTTCTTGACTATTATAGATCGCCGAGCTGACTCGGGACACCCTACCACTACCCCCACCCGTGCTCAATTACCAGGCAAGTGTTCAAACCTTTGAACCTGTTGTTGTGATAATATATGTATATGATTTCTATTTTACATATGCCATCGCATGCATGCCTGTTTCCAATTATATTGTGACTCTGGTTTTTTTGTGATACTTGTTCCCTGAATTGATATTGGCTTATAGACTAGATACGATTTATCAGTAATAAGCCGGATTGTTTTGGTAAGACCCTTAGCAAAAGGGCATATGATATTCATTCTAAATATAGACCGGGAGTCGGTATTTTGAGTTATAGATAGTCGTGGAAACCCGGAGGGATTCCAACGACAGATTATTATTTATCTGAGGAAGGTTATTGTTAAACGTTATTATATTCCATAAAGTATCAATTACTTGGAAATATTTTGAGGAATGTTATTCGAGTATTATCTTAGTCGAGAGATAATAAATGAATGTTAATTTTGAATATTCATTTAGAGTTGATATTTAATGAATATTATTTTGATATTTTTTAGAATGTTATTTATTAAATGAATATTACTTTCGAATATTCATTTAAGGTTTTATGTACTTAATGAATATTATTTTAAAATATTCATTGGAAGTTCTATTTACTTAAGGAATATTATTTCGATTATTCCTTTAAAGTTTTGATTACTAAATGAGTATTATTTGGATATTCATTTAGAAGATTATTTATTAAATGAATGCTATTTGGATTTTCATTTAAAAGAGTAAATATTAAATGAACATTATTTTCGAATATTCATTTAAGGTTCGACTTATTTATTGAATACTATTTTAAATATTTATTGAAGTTTAATTATTTAATGAATATTATTTCGAATATTCATTTAAGGAGGGATTTATTTATTAAATAATTCCATATATTCATTCGAGGATTACTTACGAGCAATATTATGAGTTAATAATATTCCATAATTATTATTGAGTAAATAAATATTCTTGGAATATTTATTTAATCCTTTTAAAATTCTTTTTAAAATAATTTATATTATTCGGAGATTACCTTCCACCTCCAGATATTATGTAAAATATTTCGGAGTCTTTTTACGACTATTTTATCAAGGAAAGGTTCCCAACTCTTTCTTTTTCATTTAAATCTATCTTAAAAGGATTTAAATGCTCGCTCAAACTTCCATATTATAGGGGAACCTACTTGAGCAATGTTATTTATCTTGTTGACTTCCTGGTCATAATTTATCCTCTTCACTCGCAACTTGGTTGCTATGGACTCATTAAGTCTGTGTTTACCTTCTCATCTTTCGAGGGGTAAGATTGTTGGAACAAGTTGATGTTCGTTACCAAGCAATAGCTTGGAAGTTATTGGTGAATTTTCCTTTCCAACTAGATACGACTACTTTGTAGAGTCTTATCAACAAGTATTATACTTGGGGAAAGGGGGACAAACGTTACATTCAGAATCATGAATTCTATTGGAACTAGGAGTCGTGTAAGAGGCCGAGTAGCGCCGGTCCATCCCCTTTGGCCCAACCGTTGGCCTGGGAGAGCTAGTAAGGCGGTCGACAAGTAAAGCCGTCAGTTCTTCCTTCTACCGGTAGTAAATCTAATTTGAGTTGTACGATCTTGACTGATCATCAAGATTGGAACAGCGGGCGCGGTGAATACTCCATCATTGGTTCATCATCCAAACTTATTTATTTCCTGCAACATGATTACTGTTGGCAGAGCTGGAAAAGTGTTCGTAACTGGAATTGCAATATTTTCCTTGCAAGTTCCTCTTTATAATATCTTGCTTATTTTCGACATAGCAGATATTCCCTCATATATTTACATTTTGAGTTACCTTGTAACTTCATCGTTCATATTATACTGGCATCATTTCCGTAAATGCATGGCATATGGTTTGAAAGATACTTTTGAACTGTTATATATTATCGTTCAGTTAAATATTATTGTTGGTGGGCTATTGCTCACCCTTGCTTTATTATTATATCACAACAACAGCTAGACCAGATGACTCGCACAAGGCGCACTCGATGCTGGCGAGGACGATGAGACTACCAGAGCCGAAGAGAAAGCTATTGGTAGGATAGATTTATTCTTTCAGTACCAAGTATATGGTCTAGTATGACTCATGTAAATGGATGGCAAAGAGTATGTATTTATATTAAAATTCTTTTGGGTTGTAAGAACTCATAATGTGTTTAATAAAATTTGGTTGTTACTCTGATTTCATCTCTGGGACTATAACGGGTGTGTTTTATGTTATTGTTTTGGGTCACAAGGTTGTAATTTAATATTTATGTTGAACTGTGGATGGGAATTGAGACGGTAACGACCAGATCCCTGACCCCGGATCTAGGGGTGTTACAGAAGTGGTATCAGAGCGTACGTTATAAACCCCAGAGGTGAGGCGACGTTAAAACAATAAATTCACTAAGATAATAAGAACTCTTGCCAAGTTCATAGTCGGACTACTTAATGTAGTGATGACATATAAAACCCTTATGGGAACTTTTAAGTATCATGATAGTAACTTATCTCGATATCGTATCGACGAGTAAGGCGACAGACCTTGAGGCATACGAGCAGCAGCACGATGATGCTTTATTATATGCTGAAGATCAGCGGATAAATTCGATAGAGTACCCTACTGGAGACCCGAAAGAGGTTCCAGCAGATAAGGACAGTCCTGTTAGGATAAGGAGCTTACCCTTGAGGAATGAGGGCCGTAGCCAGAAAGACTGTGATGATTAAGGTATAGTGCTCAAAAAAGGGAGCATAAAGAACTAAGCTATTAGCAAGAGAACTGAAGATTCATGTTGGATTCGTGGCTGGACTACTGGAGGTAGTACCAGCAAGTAAGACGGATTGGAAGAATTACTTGAGATCTTATACGGGAATAGATGAAAATCATTAGAGACTTTCATATTAACGAAAAGAGTGCTAGAAGGATGTATGATTATCAAAGGCATCGATATAAGGCGAGGAGCAGAGTCTTTAGGAATAGTTGAGAACAGGCAGTAAGTGCCATATCATTTGATAAATGAATAAGTATGAATATTGTCAGTAATAATTCGCCATGAGAAGGCAGATGTCATAGGTTGTAATTTATGGAACCAAATTGAGGTTGATGAAGTTGTTTTATTCAAGAAAATGTCCATTTTATGAATGAATCAGTTAGAAAGTGAAAACATTGGGAAGTGACAGCATGATTGGATAAAGTTATATAAGGAAGTAGTAAGCAAGACAATGATCTCAGAACCTACCGGAAGATAAGACCAGTGAGTCAAGACGAACTCGTAATGAGACTATTGTCAGAGACTAAGTATAGGGTTAATTTAACTCAGTGAAATGATGAACCAGAAACGTTAGATGCATGTGACTCAGAGGAATATTAAATTCTTTCTTTTCTTTGAATGGATTATAGTAGTTACCTTAAGTTTACTCCGATGCGGAATTATAACGGATCAAGTAATACGATCAGCAGTTAAAGAGAAAAATGTGAAAAAATCTTCCTGGAGCTAAAAGATGAAATTGGTAATGATCAAGAGTTGGCATTGTTTAATGGAAAAAGGGAGACTTTGTGCTTCCAACGACGCTTCGCATAAAAGATTAGGATGTGTGCTTGCGCAGCACGACAAAGTACTTACGGATGCATTCGGACAGCATGGTTCACCAGGTTCGGATGGCCTTAGTAGTGCCAATTTTTGTGGAACAACCAACTCCGACGGTAATGTTCCTTCTGAGACTGGTAGTCAGGTAGACTGACATTTGGTAATATTGAATATCAGGACGTATAGGTATCAGGACGTTGTGACAAGTTTCAGTTTAAAACTGTTAATTCCCTTCTAAGGGATGTATATAATTGGTTCCTCTCCAGGGGTTAAATTTCCAACCCAATGACGATTATTTCGTTAATTATGACTGCTTACGGTTCTACCTACTAGGAGGTTCATAGAACTATTCTTCAGGTTTCGAAACTGGTCTCCTTAGTGTTACCAGTCGATGGATAGATTGACCAAAATTTCCCTAATTCTGGGAAGAACTTCAACGAATTTTGGCAAACCTTGTCTTTCTGTTTATCAGAGAACATCATGGAAGAGAGTAGAAACTGGGGAAAACCCCGTGAATTGGGTAAGGTAGCCGCTACATGGGTTGGTGGACAGACCCCGGTTATCGCAATTGATTGTAGAAACACAATGATGAAGTGAGATTGGACGAAAACAGGAAATGTAAGTAAGAAACCAGTCGGACTGAGAAACTCCGGGATTGACTTAAGTGAAAAGGCTGTTGTGCCAGGAATGGTAAGCTTGCGTGGCACACGGGATTGATAAGAATAGTTGAAAAGATAAAAGTAGAGGAAAGGTGACCAGAGACGGTACCGAGAAGTCGATTAAGACTTATATGGAGTAAAGTTTTGGGAAAGGTAGAAAGGTATCAAAGAAGAAGGCACTACGCCGGCAATTGCTAGAAAAGTAATGCTAATTAGCCAACCCCTAAAATCATATATTTTTATTCTAGTGTGGCCAGTTGAGGCCAAGTCACAACGGATTATCAAGTGGACCAGCAATGAAAGGACAAAGTAGGGTTGCTTCTAAGTAAGCACCGACTGCAAGGGCTTCTTATATAAAGGAAATATTAATGAGATCGTAGGAATCTTCTACTGAACCCTTTGCAACCCATGTTTGGATTGGGAATTTACTAGACTTTTTGGAATGGGGTCACCCGTACTAAAGTGATTCATATGTATATGATTGCCCAAGATTACGAGTAAAAATGGAAGTATAATAGCTTGAGATGTATGATGCTAGGGAATCATGAATACCATGAATATATTATAACGGAGGAAAATAAACAATGAACGTATATGAAGAGAGTATAGAAATGGTCAGAAATTGAACAGTATGCTGTAGAAATTTTGTCTGAGGCAAGTACCTTGCGAAGAACGATAAATACTAAGAGATTCACCTTGAACTCGACTAAAAATACTAAGAGATTCACGTTGAACTCGACTAATATCTTCCAAAACATCCTTGCTACCATTACCAAGTTCTGTAAGAGAGCAGATAGGCATACGTTGCCTTTTGGTAGGCCAAATAGGCTGACAACTATCTGAAAGAAGAGGGTGGCATTAAGTTACCAATCCATTATCAAATGAGAACAGTTGAAAAGAGACCCTTATTAAGGATACATGATCTGATTGCCAGTTATAGAATGCAAGAATTCCTTGGCAGTTGGATTAAGGATAGGATATCCATAAATTAAGACAAACCCTGGGGAATGCACAAGGGATGGAATTAACCCTAATAACGACATTATGAATTCAGATGGTATGAGTTGGACTTGCTAAGGCAACAATGACCGGTAAGGATTATTAAAAAGAGTTCTGGAAAGAACATAGACAGAATTATTAAAGTATTGATCAATGACATTTTTTATATACCCTGTACCCAGAAAATACAGGAGGAATGATAAGGATGACCTAAGAAACCTTACAAGGAAAAAGGTAATATTCCGAACTTCAAAATGGAAGTTTTGTAAGGAATGTATGACATAGTAACAATAATGCCAAATGAGCATGTATGAAACCCTGAGGAAGTATGGATTGAACCTATAAAGGTTGAGATTATCCTAAGATAAGGAAAGAACTAAGAAAAGAAGTATCCTAAGTAGGATTGGGAATAAACGTGATAAAGTTCCCACGGAAAGGTGGAAGCAATGACTTATGGAAAAAGACTGATACTTATATTTTCTCCTTCAGCAGAGCTTAAGGGAGAATGCTTTAACCCAACAGTGATGGGAATGAGGTAGAAAAATTTGAGTCGGAATAGATCCAGAGAACATCGATTACAAGGAATTATTATTATCAGAAAAGGCCAATGAGGTGGCCGACACTCTAAGTATAGAGGAATAATTACAAATGTTCATACCGAAGAAACATAATGATATTTGGAAGGACCTTGAAGGTCATATCGGAGTGGAGGAAATTACATTCCTTCTGATGACTGTGCAAGAATCGACGGTAATAATAGTCTAAATAAAGATTCGATTCCCGATATCATCTTAAGCGAACTACACACCTTAGAAGGTCCCGTTTTGAGGAAAACCAGGACCATGATACAAAATTGACGAAGTAAACCATTAAATTTCCAGTCTTCTATGGAAGATGCATGAGTGATAGTTTCATCAACCGGACATAGCCGCGATGCTTGAAGCTCTTCTGCAATTTTATCTACTTCATGTAATATCTACCTCAAGTTCAGAAAGTGTTCCTTATGGATAAGGAATAGTGATTACTTTGTCTCCCTAAGGGATTTGAAACCCGTAGGTTTAGCTATTAATGCACTACGTAAACAACAAGCGATGGTGATTCTTCTAAGAAAGTAGATGACAACGTAAAGATAAAGAAAGTGCTGCTATTGATAAGCTAAATGGCATGTTGATGAATGACAAGCAAGTTTGTGTTAGTGTACTTCTGCGTAAACAAGATAGAGAATATGAGATTTACGATTCATGATGCTAAATGTATTCCCGTAGAAAGAATTAATGAGACTTGGAGGGAAGGGCAGTTGAGCCCGAGACTTATTGGGTCATCTGAAAGTTTAAAAGTGTTCGGAAGGTGGCATTCGAGCCAGTTTTACCCCCAAAGCTTATAGCATGGTAGTAACGTGTTTCATGTGGCAAAGCTACACCAGTAAAATGCAGATGCTCAACAGATGATAAGAGTGCAAGCAGGTGGATGTACGACCTGGTCTGACTTGCGAAAGACAACCTGTGGAAAACCGCGGGTAGAAAAGAATAAGTGATGAGAAACAAGTTGACAGAAGTAGATTATATTGAATCTAAGTTAAAGGGATCGGCCAGATTCATTTCGGAGAATTTGAATTGGAATAATGTGATGATTATAGAGTAAATGTAACGGGATACCAGTAAGGAGGTACCAAGTGCAAAAGATATCTCAATAAAGAGACGAAGGTGAAAGTGAATAACAGAAGTAAGTAAGAATCAGATAATAAGAAGGATGTGATTGATAAAGAAAAGACTGGGAAAGAAACTATGGAATGTGAAGCAAGGAATGTTATGAATGGATTAAAAAAAGGGTTTTCTGATGAATTCTCGGGATGACAACCTGATAGTGTTAATATTATAGATATGAAAAACCTAGTAGCGTGACATGGAATGTCAGTAACAATGGTGTCAAAGCAAGAAACTAAGATTTAACCTGAGAGGTTCAAAGATTTTCTAAAAGTAAGTGTTGCTAAGGTTGAACCAGAGTACAGGTCCAGAGAATAGTGGACAAAGCAGCAAGATATGTTGACACGTGAGGTTACGATCAAATAATATTGGATATAATTTTGATTAATTTCTTCCTTAATGAACCTCTATAATTCAGAGGTAAGTTCTGAGTATGATATTTTACAATCATGAAACCTTTCTATAATCCTTTAGAATTTTTTCTTTTCTTTTCTTTTATTCATCTTCTTTATGAATTGAGAAGAACAGCCCTTTAAGGAAGGGAGGTACTGCTACGTGACTATCTGTCTATGTGATAGAAGTCTAAGTGGAATACCATAACTTGTTTAATTGCTTGTCAAGTACTAAAGGCTGGCCCCCTTCTGTACTAACTATGCAATATAACAAATGTTCAATTGATCATAGTGATCTCTCAATAAATCTTTCCACTTCTCTATATTGATCGAGATTACGAAGATTAAGGCGATCAGGAAATGCATAGTGCGAGTGAGGTTATCTCCGAATTCGCAATGCGATAGTGATACCGAAGTCACTGTAGATACCAATAAGGGTGATATTATATGAATGAGTAAGAGCAGAACCAGGATAGTGTGATGTGCAAAAGTAGAAAAGTTGATAAAAAGGAAAAAGAGAGTACTGTAGCACTACGGAGATGTGCTGTAAACGGGTTGAAATGATTAAGGATCAACCGAGGACTGGAAAGCTAGATGACAAACAAGAACCCGATTGTTTCCTACCTGATTCCGGGACGGAATCCTTTTAAGGAGGGGAGACTGTAAGAACCCCAAATTTTGGATATAATTAAAACTTTTTATTAAGTACTGATAAAATGAGGAACAATGATTCCGACAACAAGGTCACCAGCTCTAATGAATGAAGGGAATGGATATGGATTCAAATACTTATATGTCATGAAGAATGCTAAAGGGTGACAACATAGGTAAGAATAATCTATCTCCTAAGGGAATAAGATATGGCAATTCCAAGCAGGAGAATATTCTCATGTCATCCAGATAGATAGCGATTAATCCAGTGGTTCCGTAAAAAGGTTAAGGAACGATCGAAAGAGAATACGGACAATTGTACAACCCTAGATGAATAAGTAAAGAATAAGGATGAATAGTGATTTTGGTGTAATTGAGAATATTATTAGACGACGGTATATAGAAGTATTCGGAACGAATTTCCGAGTTCGCATTAGTGATCCAGGGGGAAAATAAGTGTATGTAAAAGCTGTCGGATTTTGAAAAACCGCACTTTTATTTTCTCCCAGAGTTCCCTGGACACTGATAGCCTGAAGTATTTAACGAATGGATTTAAGGAATATAAATTGGAAAGTTAGAATGAAAGATGGAGAATGATAGTATTAATATTAAGAGGATTCCCGGTAAACCCTAATTAGAAATCCGTGAAATATTCCTACGAACGATCAATCGAAACGGGCAATAACCGGACACAGAATCAAGCAGAGGAAGCAAGATACATGCATGTACAAATGATAAATATCTAGTAACTAGTATGGTTAGAGATTAACTAATACTTAGCAAATCAAACTACTAGTTGCATGTAAACCATCAAAATCTTAACACATGTCCCTCCATTTTCATCATCCATTACATCACTACTTTAATAAAGTAGCTTTACACAATATCTTCCACTACACACTTGAATTATTGGATGAAAAGTAGCAAGGTAAAATACACCACAAAACCAACCAAGGCAAAGAAACTCTCCATTTTCTCTTTCCTCTCAAACTGATCAGCTAGAGCAACCATCAAATAAAAAATCATAACTCCATTTCCAACCATGATAAAATCACCATTATTTGACCATAGCTTCTCCACTCCATGTATAACATTCGTACAAAATTTCATAATTTTTGAAGGTCGTTTGAGTGGGTAAATAAATTCAAGAAGATCACCCTGTTTTTCCTCTCAAAAATAGGGCATTCGAATTTTGCATAAATTGAAGGATCAAAATCAAGCTTCCACCCCTTATTTGATCTTCCAAATTTTATGGTGAGTCCTATATTTCATAAAACTAATCTCCATGAAATCTTAGCTTCAAATTCCTTTGTTAACATTTTCAAATAAATCAACAAAGATGAGCATGAATCGTGTTCTTCAAGATTTAACTTTGTTTTCTTTGATTCTTATGGTTGATCTAGCTACTCTAAGGCCACACAAGGGTAGATCAAGGCTTAGTAGGGCTTTAGAACACTCCAAGGAAGGTAATCATCACTTGAAACCCTAGGTCTTACTTTGAGATTTTGCATGCTTTGGATGGATTTAGTATAAGTGATGTTATTAGCATGATTAGTTAAGTGGTTTAGTTAATTTAAGAAGCATGATGATTTTGATGCTAAGATCAGTAGCTTCTGGACTTGTTGAGATGAAGATCATGTGTATAAGTTGGATTTGTGCCCGGTGTGGCTTGGTATTGTTGTTATGATTTTTGGAATGTTCGATTTATAGCCGTCGTAATGCCAAAATTTCGTTAACCTTAAGAAAATGATTTTTACAGAACATGTAACTCCCTGTTTGGCTTCGTTTTCTGCCATGATAGGATAGATCATGTTATAAGCTTCGTTTTGATATAAAGATCGTGTGAAACGGACTTACGGTTTAGGAGTTACGATCGGTTTACTAAAAGTAGTTCGAAACCGTAACCGAGAATTCGTAATTAAAAATGAACCCTCGTAAAATACGTAAGTCAGTGGAGAATCTTGGTAATTAAATACTAGAGGTAAAAAGGGAGGTGTGAGAGAAAACCTCATGTGAATCGGATCATTTTTCGATTTTATAAAAATGTTCGAATCTAGGTTAAACGCGAACGAACCCCTTAAAAGTATAACTTTGGTTATAACGTAGAAAACGAGCGATAAAACTCGAGATATAATCTTGGTTCGTAATCGATCAAATTTAGAACCTATACGACTTAAGTATACACTAAGTGTGAGTACGATGACATGTCTTAATCACGAACAAATGTCAAATCGTATCGGTAATAAAAAGAGTTACACTAAAAAGGGGTATAACGAGATAATTCGAAAACATGTTTCGACTTAAGTTAATACTTAACCTTTTGAAAAATGTTAAGTGATTAATCTCGAATTTCTTGACTATTATTGTAACGCCCCGATTTCCCAATATGATAAGAAAAATACTTTTATAGTAAATTATTGGGTTTAATAGATAAAATGGATTTTTTTTTTTTTATACAGGGAAATTTTGGAAAATTTCGGCATGTAGTATTCGTAATACGGACTATCCACCTGTAAATTTGAATCCAAACCAATTCTTTCCAACATCACAACAAATTCAACTACTAAAGAAATAATACCACACATGTTCAACCTGTCCTAACTGATCAGGTGAACCATACCAAAATACCCTCCCGATCAGAGCAAAGATCGGGGCATCATAAAACCAACTAAAACATAAACCATGATAACAACATAATAATAAATACAACCCCACTACTAACCCGGATCTCTACCAGGTAGTGGTATGAAACAAGCAACTATTAACTAAGTTATTACATGACAACACTAAATCCTTAATTAAAAGATACATACACTCCACAAATATAACTACAATTAACTAGAACTATTACACAAATTGATACTGATACACAAAAGTTCAACCTTCTAGTAGAGTGCAACTAGGCTGCTTATGGTCCACAACAGGTTCTTCTCGGATGTAGCTCCTACTTCGTATCTTTTTCTTCTTTAACTGAAAAAGGGGTTAGAAACAGTAGCAAGGAGTGAGCCAAATGCTCAGCAAGTGATAAAAGTAGAAATGAAGGATTCACAACTGTATACTGGCTACATCAAATTAAAGTTACCAAAGAATATTCAGAATGTTCAAATTTTAATTCACAACCTCAAGATAAAACTGTCTGGCAATACTGTACTCTGTTTATGACTTTTCAAAATCATCAAATAAACTTTTATTTTAAAACATTTAAATTGATTGGAGGTTTTTCCCGACTCTGGACAATACGGGTGATCAGCCACGTAAAGTCCCCAGCACGGACACTCGATCCGTCTGGACATAAAAATTGGGTTCCCAATTAGGCAACACATTGGCCTATAAGATGCTGGACTGGTCCCACCAGAACTACAGCATAAAATAAAACATGTTGGACCGGCGTCACACGGCCTCTTACGCTCTCCAATCTGAAGGAATCCGTAGAAAATATTTTAACGGTATTCCCCCACAATAAATCTTTAAAACTTTTAAAACATTTTTCAGTCCTTAAACTCACTGGCAAAAGACCAGCCCAGTATAAGGAAATTTTAAAATCATTTTTAATTAACAAACCATTTTTCTTTTAGGAGCATTGATAAATGATGGAGGGTCAGGGAAGCATTTAGGAGCAGTTGCATATTTGCATAAGGTACACGAGATAGGGTTCAAGTATGATTCCAAGGTATTTAATAATAAGGTTTAGTCCCGCACATAATAATATAAGAAGGTAATGTGAAAGAAACATTTAATTAACCTGGGTGGGTTTCAGAAAAATAGGATTTAAATCAAACAAAAAGGGTCATGAGCTAATGATGAATAAAGTAATTGTTAAGGTTTTAGAAATTAAGGTTCCAAGAAATTACAAGTAGGATTTTATTAGGGTAATTTAGGAATTAAGTGAAAAGAAAGGGTTTATGACAGAGCAAGGCATGAATTATAATTTAAGGGTTATAGTTTAACAAGAATTAGAGTGATTTAGGGTAACAGTAGGGTTCATGGGTTTAAACAGTTATGCATGGCATAAAAAAAATAAGGTACAAGGGTTTAAGAAATTAATTTCATAAAAATAAATGACAGGGTAAAGAGGTAAGCAACAATTTATAATGAATAAACAAGGTACATGAATTTAAATCACAATTCATAAGCAGTTCATGAATTCTGAACTTCAATAGAAGGTTCGAGTCACTTGCCTTAACAAGGTGCTTTCACACTAGTCACTTAGCATCAAAAGTCCTCAGCCTTTGCCTTTCCTTTATCCCTTAAGTTTACGCTCTTCGAATCTACACATATAAAAACACTACTTCAGAATTCTATAAAATACTCGACGTTCGCCTTTGAACATCTACCCTTAATCTACCCTTGCGTTAACCCATGACCACTAACATAAATAATTTAAATATATATATATATATATAACTTACATCCTACATACTTATTAAACAACTTACCATTACTAGATAAGCAACTAAACACATAGCTTCTATAACATGAAATCATATAAGCCATTTAAGCATTTAATACATAATACCAGCTTAACTCTAAAAACAACTTATAATCTTATACTATAAATTTTATGACCTATAATTCTAACAAACTATTCTATATTAGTCACATATATAGCACCACTATGTGTTTTAAGGACCCGTTATCGACTAAGCATATAAGTTCTTGACATGTCATACTCGAAACCAACCAAATTCGAGTTTAACACTTAGCATATAAGTTCGAAACACATTTTTCACCAATCTTGAAACTCGAACCAAAATCAAGCTAAACAAATTGGTTATTTCACAATTTAACAACGAAATTCACCTATAACATTCTAATCCCAACCTTATATTCCAATTAATCACATTCTTACCAATTCAAATTACACAAGCATTTTTGAAGTATGAAATTTGAATGTTGATTAAACAAGGTAATTAAACTCTAAAGATTCAATATACCATACTCGACTAGCAATTAAAACTCATATTCATACTAATCGAATATACGACCCAGAACTTACAAACAAAATTATACGAACAATTAAAAATTAATCTCACGGAAATAATCGAAAAAAAAACATCGAACCACAACAATTTAAAAACCAAGGAAAACATGAACCATAATTATCTAGCAGTAATTCATCGCTAAAACAATCAATTAATTTAGAATTACCAAGAAATGGGAAAAACCCCATCTCGGTTCACTGTACACGAAATATACACACAAATGGCACACCAACCCAACTAATATCATTGATGTAAAGAAACCCAGACATAGCCCATAGCCGCGACAAACACACAGCAGAAAATGCACACACACATGGTGTTTATAGACCTCACAGATAGCAGTGTGCACAACATATACATACCCACAATTTCAAACACACCCAGATTATATATACACTAGCTATACACATACGCACACACGCTTGAAGCCAGGGGGGGAAAACAATCAGCGGGGAGAATCACAGAGGGAAGAGAGAGAGAGAGAGAGAGAGAGAGAGAGAGAGAGAGAGAGAGAGAGAGAGAGAGACGATACCGAGAGAGAGGGATACCCGGGAGAGAGGAGAGATTGAGAGACCGCGGGATTAAAAAGAGGGAGAGATGAGAACCTTCGAGAGAGACGATCGGGAAGGGCCGAGAGAGATTGATTGTTGTAACTGTAGGAAAAAAATTAGGGATTTTAAGAATAAAAAGAGAAAGATTTGGGGGAAATGGTTTTTATTAATGATTAATGATTAATTAAACAAATACACTACTCAACTAATTCCGAAAAATTAAATTATTAGGAAAAATAGATGAAATTTAAAATCAAAAATTTCTAAAATAAAGAATACAAAATTATGATCGCCCCCATATTTTTAAAATATTAATCGGATCAAAAACGAATTAAATATGAATTTTACAAGATTAAATCCATAAAATGGAAAATAATTCATAAAATCATTTTAAAATCCTTAAAAATCAAAATAAATCCATCTAATATTTTTAAAACTCAAATAAATTAATAAAGTTAATAATGCAAAAGATTTCATAATTTTTACTAACACCGAAAATTTTATAACATCTTCAGAAGATAAATAACTCATGATTTAAATAGAATTTATTCACCACAAATACAATTAAAATACACAGACTTACACGACACCTATAAATCATCAAATAAACCCACGAATATAATATTCCACATATTTCACCTACTCAACCAATATTCACATTATATAATTCACATTTAATATTAAATAAATAATTATAAATATGAAATTTTTCTAAGGCGTTATATCCTTCCCCCCTTAATAGGATTCTGTCCCCAGAATCTCACCTAAGTAAATAGATGAGGATAGTTTTCGAGCATCTCGCTCTCGAGTTCCCAAGTTGATTCTTCAACCCTTGGATTCCTCCACAAAACCTTTACCAACCTAACTGTCTTATTTCTTAACTTCCTATCCATTCTGTCCTGGATTGCTACAGGCTGTTCTATATAAGACAAGTCTGGCTGTAACTCAATAGGCTCGTACTCGATCACATGACTCAAGTCTGGATGGTATTTCTTGAGCATTGACACATGGAAGACATTGTGAATGTGGCTCATATGTGGTGGTAGAGCTAACTCGTATGCGACTTTTCCAACTCGTCTTAAGATCTCGAAAGGCCCAACAAATCTCGGACTGAGCTTTCCTTTCTTGCCGAATCTCGTAACTCCTTTCCAAGGTGACACCTTTAGTAACACTTGCTCTCCTTCCTCGAAATTCAAATCTTTCCTTTCTCGATCTGCATATTTCCGTTGTCTGTTCTGAGCAGCAATTAGCCTTTTCTGAATGAGTTCGACCTTTTCCTTCGTCTGCTGTACCAATTCCGGTCCCAACACCTTACGCTCGCCAACTTCCTCCCAATATATTGGAGATCTACATTTCCTTCCATATAGAGCTTCGTAAGGCGGCATTCCAATACTCGCATGGTAGCTGTTGTTGTAAGAAAACTCCACCAAAGGTAAATGCTCGTCCCAACTTCCTTTAAAATCCACTACGCATGCTCGAAGCATATCCTCAATAGTTTGGATGGTTCGCTCACTTTGTCCATCTGTCTGCGGATGATAGGCTGTACTCATCTTAAGCTTAGTGCCCAAACATTCTTGAAATTGCTTCCAAAATCTGGAGTTGAAACGTGGATCTCGATCAGACACAATGGATACTGGCACACCGTGACGCATAACCACTTCCTTCAAATACAACTGTACCAACTTATCTAGTGAGAATCTTTCGTTGATCGGAAGAAAATGCGCAGACTTAGTCAAGCGGTCTATGATCACCCAAATTGCATCATGATTAGCTTTTGTTCTAGGTAGTCCAACGACGAAATCCATAGCTAGATGCTCCCATTTCCACTCAGGAATATCTAATGGCTGTAATAGTCCACTGGGCTTTTGATGTTCAGCTTTGACTCTTTGACACGTGTAACACTTGCTAACCCACTCTGCAATCTCTCTTTTCATATCAGGCCACCAGAAATGTTCCTTCAAGTCTTGGTACATCTTCGTACTCCCCGGATGAATTGAATACCTTGAACTGTGCGCATCGCGTAAAATCTCATTCTTTAACTCTGGCACATTAGGAATCCAAATTCTCGAAGAAAACCTTAATATACCCTTATCATCTTTCTGAGTGCAAATTTCCTCACCTGTTAACGTGTTCATATCTTGACTCATGATTTCCTCTTGACATCTTCGTACCTTTTCAAGTAATTCTGGTTGAAATGTCATGGTATATAGCTTCTCACTGGTAGGTCCTGAAATTTGTACGTCCAATCTCAGCTTTTCAAATTCCTTGAATAATTCTTTTGGTATGGTGAACATGTTCAGTCTCTCCTTTCTACTCAGTGCATCAGCCACCACATTCGCTTTTCCTGGGTGATAATTAATCGTACAGTCGTAATCTTTAATTAGTTCCAACCATCGTCTTTGTCTCATGTTAAGTTCCCGTTGAGTGAAGATGTACTTCAAACTTTTGTGGTCGGTGTAAATCTCACATTTTTCACCATATAGGTAGTGTCTCCAAATCTTCAGTGCAAAGACGATTGCTGCTAACTCCAAATCGTGAGTTGGGTACTTTTGTTCGTGAGGCTTTAATTGTCGAGAAGCATACGCGATCACTTTTCCATGCTGCATCAATACACACCCTAATCCCTTGTATGAAGCATCACTATAGATCACAAAGTTCCCTTGACTGTCGGGTAAGACCAACACTGGTGCTGTTACTAATCTTTTCTTTAATTCTTGGAAACTTTCCTCGCACTTTTCATTCCATATGAACTTCTCATTTTTCCTAGTCAGCTTGGTCAATGGTGAGGCGATCTTAGAAAAATCTTGTACAAATCTTCTGTAATAACCAGCCAATCCTAAGAAACTTCTCACTTCGGTAGGCGTCCTTGGTCTGCTCCAATTCACCACAGCTTCTATCTTTGCAGGGTCTACTCTAATTCCTTCACTACTGATTATATGGCCCAGAAACTGCACCTCTTCTAACCAGAACTCACATTTTGAAAACTTGGCATACAACTTTTCCGCTCTCAAAATTTCCAACGCAATCCTTAAATGTTCCGCATGTTCTTCCCGAGTCTTAGAATATATCAAAATATCATCGATGAAGACGATCACAAATTTATCCAACTGCTTCCGGAATACTCTATTCATGAGATCCATAAACGCTGCTGGGGCATTTGTTAACCCAAATGGCATCACTAAGAATTCATAATGTCCATACCTCGTACGAAATGCCGTCTTTGGAATGTCTGCTGGTTTGATTTTTAACTGATGGTAGCCCGATCTTAAGTCGATCTTCGAAAAGTAGGCTGCTCCCTTAAGTTGATCGAACAAATCATCGATTCGAGGTAAGGGATATCTATTCTTGATGGTCAACTTATTAAGCTCGCGATAGTCAATACACAACCTCATACTACCATCCTTTTTCTTGACAAACAGCACAGGCGCTCCCCATGGTGATACGCTAGGCCTTATGACCCCTTTATCCAAAAGTTCTTGCAATTGTGTTGCTAACTCTTTCATCTCCACAGGTGCCATCCTGTATGGTGCTTTAGACACGGGTTCTGCTCCAGGCACTAGGTCTATAGCGAACTCCACTTCTCGATCTGGAGGTAAACCGGGTAATTCTTCAGGAAAAACATCAGGAAACTCATTAACTATGGGTATGTCTTCTATCTTCGGTGCTGGTTTCTCTACATCCACCACATGTGCTAAATACGCTTCGCAACCTTGTCTAAGTAACTTCTTAGCTTGCATAATGCTCAGGAATTTCTTTACTTGTCTTTGTCCTTGAAATACCACTTCCTTATCATCTTCAGTCCTTAATCTTACCTGCTTCTTTCTACACTCAATATGTGCATCATAATCGGCCAACCAATCCATTCCTAATATTACATCAAATTCTCCCATTTCGAAAGGTATCAAATTGACATAGAAAAGGTAACCACCTATCTCTATATTACACTGAGGACACACCTGATTAACAGGGACTCTATCTTGATTTGCCACTTCTATCATTAAAACTTGCTCTAGAGGTCGAATTTCACATTTCAATTTATTAACAAACTTGTTGGAAATGAAAGACTTGGTAGCTCCAGAATCAATTAAAACTTTAGCCTCTATTGAATTCACAGGAAGCGTACCTGCGACAACATCCATTTCCTGAATGGCATCCTGCATAGTCATATTGAAAGTTCTGGCTCGAGGTTGAGAGGTCTGGGTCTGAGATGGAGGTCCGGTTATCCTCAAAGCATTCGCCGCTGGGGGTCCGGCTATCCTTAAAACATTCGCTGGCTCTTTGCAATCCTTAGCAATATGACCAAGTTTCCCACATTTGTAGCACGTTACTGCTGGTTTCGGAGTCAGGCACTCTGCCGCATAATGTCCCTTCTTGTTGCACTTAAAACATGTAACATTTGGTTTATTGCAAACTCCTGAGTGCTTTCTCCCACAAATTTTGCATTCAGGTAGAGCTGGTCTGATTGCAAGTTGTTGATTGGTATTCTGAAAACGCTTTACTTGACCACCATTTCCATTCTTCGATTTCTGAAAACCTCGGTTCCTGTCAAACTGACCCTCATTCCTTGGTTTGAACTTGTTATTATTATTATTACCTCTTGGGTTTTGACTTCCCTCGGTACTCTCTATCTTCCTTTTCTTTCCCGCCTTCTCTTTCTGATACAGTTCACTTTCACCTTCAACAATCATAGCTTTCTCCACCACCATTGCATAGTTCTCTAACTGAAATACTGCCACCTTACTACGTATCCATGGCTTTAGACCCTGTTGAAATCTTTTAGCTTTCTTTGCCTCAGTATTGACATACTCAGGAACAAACCTTGCTAACTCTATAAATTTTGCCTCGTATTCTGCCACGCTCATGTTTTCCTGTTTTAATTCTAGAAACTGAATCTCCAGCTGATCTTGCTTGTACCTTGGAAGATACTTCTCAAGGAATAACTCCGTGAATCTCTGCCATGTAATTACTCCTTCACCTTCCAACAGCTTTGTTGACTCCCACCAATAATTCGCTTCAACTTTCAAGTAATAGCTCGCATATTCAGTCTTTTGGTCTTCTCCTACCTTTACCAAAGAAAAAGCTTTTTCCATCTCAATAAGCCATCCCCTAGCTTCTATTGGGTTAACAGTACCTTTGAACTCTGGAGGGTGTACGGCTTGAAAAGCTTTGAAGGTCACAATTGGTTGAGCAGGTCGCTGTTGAGCTAATACAGCAGTTTGTTGTTGAAGAAGTTGGAGAATTTGAGTCATTGTCGGGTCAACTGGATTTTGGTTTCTAGTATTCTGGTTTTCAGGATTTGCAGTAGGTGTTTTCTTCTTTGGAGGCATGATTCTGATAAAAAGATAAATGGTTCATTAAATAACAGGTAATAACCAACAAGTAATTATGTATAAAGATAAGGTTTACCAATCCTAAATTTTGAGTTATCTGTGATCACAAGAGTTATAACAATGTATAGAACAGGGAAGCATAGGTATTATCTTGAACAAATAATTTCTAACAGGAGATATTTAAGCAACTCAGAAATATAATAAAGGATATACAGATAACAAGAAAATAAAGGTCATGGTACCAACAAAGATAGTTTCAGAGTTCAAGGTACACTGTTAACCATCCTACTACAAGAAAATAAATACCGAGGATAATCTCAATGATCCACCATCTGCGATGAAGATATAGCGAGTAAAGAAATTATTAAAGAGATAAAAGAATATCCTAAATCTACAACCTACTATCCTAGTGATAACCTACACCTATCACTATTATCCTATGTCTGTAAGGGTTCCTATCCTACACCTATCCTATACCTAATCCTGGCTTGTTTCAGTGACCAAAACCTGATAGCTCTGATACCAACCTGTAACGCCCCGATTTCCCAATATGATAAGAAAAATACTTTTATAGTAAATTATTGGGTTTAATAGATAAAATGGATTTTTTTTTTTTTATACAGGGAAATTTTGGAAAATTTCGGCATGTAGTATTCGTAATACGGACTATCCACCTGTAAATTTGAATCCAAACCAATTCTTTCCAACATCACAACAAATTCAACTACTAAAGAAATAATACCACACATGTTCAACCTGTCCTAACTGATCAGGTGAACCATACCAAAATACCCTCCCGATCAGAGCAAAGATCGGGGCATCATAAAACCAACTAAAACATAAACCATGATAACAACATAATAATAAATACAACCCCACTACTAACCCGGATCTCTACCAGGTAGTGGTATGAAACAAGCAACTATTAACTAAGTTATTACATGACAACACTAAATCCTTAATTAAAAGATACATACACTCCACAAATATAACTACAATTAACTAGAACTATTACACAAATTGATACTGATACACAAAAGTTCAACCTTCTAGTAGAGTGCAACTAGGCTGCTTATGGTCCACAACAGGTTCTTCTCGGATGTAGCTCCTACTTCGTATCTTTTTCTTCTTTAACTGAAAAAGGGGTTAGAAATAGTAGCAAGGAGTGAGCCAAATGCTCAGCAAGTGATAAAAGTAGAAATGAAGGATTCACAACTGTATACTGGCTACATCAAATTAAAGTTACCAAAGAATATTCAGAATGTTCAAATTTTAATTCACAACCTCAAGATAAAACTGTCTGGCAATACTGTACTCTGTTTATGACTTTTCAAAATCATCAAATAAACTTTTATTTTAAAACATTTAAATTGATTGGAGGTTTTTCCCGACTCTGGACAATACGGGTGATCAGCCACGTAAAGTCCCCAGCACGGACACTCGATCCGTCTGGACATAAAAATTGGGTTCCCAATTAGGCAACACATTGGCCTATAAGATGCTGGACTGGTCCCACCAGAACTACAGCATAAAATAAAACATGCTGGACCGGCGTCACACGGCCTCTTACGCTCTCCAATCTGAAGGAATCCGTAGAAAATATTTTAACGGTATTCCCCCACAATAAATCTTTAAAACTTTTAAAACATTTTTCAGTCCTTAAACTCACTGGCAAAAGACCAGCCCAGTATAAGGAAATTTTAAAATCATTTTTAATTAACAAACCATTTTTCTTTTAGGAGCATTGATAAATGATGGAGGGTCAGGGAAGCATTTAGGAGCAGTTGCATATTTGCATAAGGTACACGAGATAGGGTTCAAGTATGATTCCAAGGTATTTAATAATAAGGTTTAGTCCCGCACATAATAATATAAGAAGGTAATGTGAAAGAAACATTTAATTAACCTGGGTGGGTTTCAGAAAAATAGGATTTAAATCAAACAAAAAGGGTCATGAGCTAATGATGGATAAAGTAATTGTTAAGGTTTTAGAAATTAAGGTTCCAAGAAATTACAAGTAGGATTTTATTAGGGTAATTTAGGAATTAAGTGAAAAGAAAGGGTTTATGACAGAGCAAGGCATGAATTATAATTTAAGGGTTATAGTTTAACAAGAATTAGAGTGATTTAGGGTAACAGTAGGGTTCATGGGTTTAAACAGTTATGCATGGCATAAAAAAAATAAGGTACAAGGGTTTAAGAAATTAATTTCATAAAAATAAATGACAGGGTAAAGAGGTAAGCAACAATTTATAATGAATAAACAAGGTACATGAATTTAAATCACAATTCATAAGCAGTTCATGAATTCTGAACTTCAATAGAAGGTTCGAGTCACTTGCCTTAACAAGGTGCTTTCACACTAGTCACTTAGCATCAAAAGTCCTCAGCCTTTGCCTTTCCTTTATCCCTTAAGTTTACGCTCTTCGAATCTACACATATAAAAACACTACTTCAGAATTCTATAAAATACTCGACGTTCGCCTTTGAACATCTACCCTTAATCTACCCTTGCGTTAACCCATGACCACTAACATAAATAATTTAAATATATATATATATATATAACTTACATCCTACATACTTATTAAACAACTTACCATTACTAGATAAGCAACTAAACACATAGCTTCTATAACATGAAATCATATAAGCCATTTAAGCATTTAATACATAATACCAGCTTAACTCTAAAAACAACTTATAATCTTATACTATAAATTTTATGACCTATAATTCTAACAAACTATTCTATATTAGTCACATATATAGCACCACTATGTGTTTTAAGGACCCGTTATCGACTAAGCATATAAGTTCTTGACATGTCATACTCGAAACCAACCAAATTCGAGTTTAACACTTAGCATATAAGTTCGAAACACATTTTTCACCAATCTTGAAACTCGAACCAAAATCAAGCTAAACAAATTGGTTATTTCACAATTTAACAACGAAATTCACCTATAACATTCTAATCCCAACCTTATATTCCAATTAATCACATTCTTACCAATTCAAATTACACAAGCATTTTTGAAGTATGAAATTTGAATGTTGATTAAACAAGGTAATTAAACTCTAAAGATTCAATATACCATACTCGACTAGCAATTAAAACTCATATTCATACTAATCGAATATACGACCCAGAACTTACAAACAAAATTATACGAACAATTAAAAATTAATCTCACGGAAATAATCGAAAAAAAAACATCGAACCACAACAATTTAAAAACCAAGGAAAACATGAACCATAATTATCTAGCAGTAATTCATCGCTAAAACAATCAATTAATTTAGAATTACCAAGAAATGGGAAAAACCCCATCTCGGTTCACTGTACACGAAATATACACACAAATGGCACACCAACCCAACTAATATCATTGATGTAAAGAAACCCAGACATAGCCCATAGCCGCGACAAACACACAGTAGAAAATGCACACACACATGGTGTTTATAGACCTCACAGATAGCAGTGTGCACAACATATACATACCCACAATTTCAAACACACCCAGATTATATATACACTAGCTATACACATACGCACACACGCTTGAAGCCAGGGGGGAAAACAATCAGCGGGGAGAATCACAGAGGGAAGAGAGAGAGAGAGAGAGAGAGAGAGAGAGAGAGAGAGAGAGAGAGAGAGAGAGAGAGAGACGATACCGAGAGAGAGGGATACCCGGGAGAGAGGAGAGATTGAGAGACCGCGGGATTAAAAAGAGGGAGAGATGAGAACCTTCGAGAGAGACGATCGGGAAGGGCCGAGAGAGATTGATTGCTGTAACTGTAGGAAAAAAATTAGGGATTTTAAGAATAAAAAGAGAAAGATTTGGGGGAAATGGTTTTTATTAATGATTAATGATTAATTAAACAAATACACTACTCAACTAATTCCGAAAAATTAAATTATTAGGAAAAATAGATGAAATTTAAAATCAAAAATTTCTAAAATAAAGAATACAAAATTATGATCGCCCCCATATTTTTAAAATATTAATCGGATCAAAAACGAATTAAATATGAATTTTACAAGATTAAATCCATAAAATGGAAAATAATTCATAAAATCATTTTAAAATCCTTAAAAATCAAAATAAATCCATCTAATATTTTTAAAACTCAAATAAATTAATAAAGTTAATAATGCAAAAGATTTCATAATTTTTACTAACACCGAAAATTTTATAACATCTTCAGAAGATAAATAACTCATGATTTAAATAGAATTTATTCACCACAAATACAATTAAAATACACAGACTTACACGACACCTATAAATCATCAAATAAACCCACGAATATAATATTCCACATATTTCACCTACTCAACCAATATTCACATTATATAATTCACATTTAATATTAAATAAATAATTATAAATATGAAATTTTTCTAAGGCGTTATAATTATAGATCGCCGAGCTGACTCGGGACACCCTACCACTACCCCCACCCGTGCTCAATTACCAGGCAAGTGTTCAAACCTTTGAACCTGTTGTTGTGATAATATATGTATATGATTTCTATTTTACATATGCCATCGCATGCATGCCTGTTTCCAATTATATTGTGACTCTGGTTTTTTTGTGATACTTGTTCCCTGAATTGATATTGGCTTATAGACTAGATACGATTTATCAGTAATAAGCCGGATTGTTTTGGTAAGACCCTTAGCAAAAGGGCATATGATATTCATTCTAAATATAGACCGGGAGTCGGTATTTTGAGTTATAGATAGTCGTGGAAACCCGGAGGGATTCCAACGACAGATTATTATTTATCTGAGGAAGGTTATTGTTAAACGTTATTATATTCCATAAAGTATCAATTACTTGGAAATATTTTGAGGAATGTTATTCGAGTATTATCTTAGTCGAGAGATAATAAATGAATGTTAATTTTGAATATTCATTTAGAGTTGATATTTAATGAATATTATTTTGATATTTTTTAGAATGTTATTTATTAAATGAATATTACTTTCGAATATTCATTTAAGGTTTTATGTACTTAATGAATATTATTTTAAAATATTCATTGGAAGTTCTATTTACTTAAGGAATATTATTTCGATTATTCCTTTAAAGTTTTGATTACTAAATGAGTATTATTTGGATATTCATTTAGAAGATTATTTATTAAATGAATGCTATTTGGATTTTCATTTAAAAGAGTAAATATTAAATGAACATTATTTTCGAATATTCATTTAAGGTTCGACTTATTTATTGAATACTATTTTAAATATTTATTGAAGTTTAATTATTTAATGAATATTATTTCGAATTTTCATTTAAGGAGGGATTTATTTATTAAATAATTCCATATATTCATTCGAGGATTACTTACGAGCAATATTATGAGTTAATAATATTCCATAATTATTATTGAGTAAATAAATATTCTTGGAATATTTATTTAATCCTTTTAAAATTCTTTTTAAAATAATTTATATTATTCGGAGATTACCTTCCACCTCCAGATATTATGTAAAATATTTCGGAGTCTTTTTACGACTATTTTATCAAGGAAAGGTTCCCAACTCTTTCTTTTTCATTTAAATCTATCTTAAAAGGATTTAAATGCTCGCTCAAACTTCCATATTATAGGGGAACCTACTTGAGCAATGTTATTTATCTTGTTGACTTCCCGGTCATAATTTATCCTCTTCACTCGCAACTTGGTTGCTATGGACTCATTAAGTCTGTGTTTACCTTCTCATCTTTCGAGGGGTAAGATTGTTGGAACAAGTTGATGTTCGTTACCAAGCAATAGCTTGGAAGTTATTGGTGAATTTTCCTTTCCAACTAGATACGACTACTTTGTAGAGTCTTATCAACAAGTATTATACTTGGGGAAAGGGGGACAAACGTTACATTCAGAATCATGAATTCTATTGGAACTAGGAGTCGTGTAAGAGGCCGAGTAGCGCCGGTCCATCCCCTTTGGCCCAACCGTTGGCCTGGGAGAGCTAGTAAGGCGGTAGACAAGTAAAGCCGTCAGTTCTTCCTTCTACCGGTAGTAAATCTAATTTGAGTTGTACGATCTTGACTGATCATCAAGATTGGAACAGCGGGCGCGGTGAATACTCCATCATTGGTTCATCATCCAAACTTATTTATTTCCTGCAACATGATTACTGTTGGCAGAGCTGGAAAAGTGTTCGTAACTGGAATTGCAATATTTTCCTTGCAAGTTCCTCTTTATAATATCTTGCTTATTTTCGACATAGCAGATATTCCCTCATATATTTACATTTTGAGTTACCTTGTAACTTCATCGTTCATATTATACTGGCATCATTTCCGTAAATGCATGGCATATGGTTTGAAAGATACTTTTGAACTGTTATATATTATCGTTCAGTTAAATATTATTGTTGGTGGGCTATTGCTCACCCTTGCTTTATTATTATATCACAACAACAGCTAGACCAGATGACTCGCACAAGGCGCACTCGATGCTGGCGAGGACGATGAGACTACCAGAGCCGAAGAGAAAGCTATTGGTAGGATAGATTTATTCTTTCAGTACCAAGTATATGGTCTAGTATGACTCATGTAAATGGATGGCAAAGAGTATGTATTTATATTAAAATTCTTTTGGGTTGTAAGAACTCATAATGTGTTTAATAAAATTTGGTTGTTACTCTGATTTCATCTCTGGGACTATAACGGGTGTGTTTTATGTTATTGTTTTGGGTCACAAGGTTGTAATTTAATATTTATGTTGAACTGTGGATGGGAATTGAGACGGTAACGACCAGATCCCTGACCCCGGATCTAGGGGTGTTACAGCTTTTGTCCCCCGGAGACTCATTACAGATAATGCATTGATGGCTTTCGAAATTTTTCATGCGCTGAAGTTAGACATGAGCAAGGCTTATGATAGAGTAGAATTGAGCTTTCTAGAAAGAGTGATGTACAGGATGGGATTTGGAAATGACTGGGTGAGGCGTGTTATGGATTGTTTATCAAGTACATCTCTTTCGTTTAAAGTAAATGGGCAAATAGCAGGTGAGTTATCACCAACAAGAGGGCTCCGTCAGGGAGACCCGATATCTCCGTATTTATTCTTGTTATGTGCTGAGGCATTCTCCATGTTAATCAGTAAAGCAGCAGTGGGAAATCAAATCCATGGCGCAAGAGTATGTAAAGGGGAACCACGCGTGTCACACCTATTTTTCGTTGACGATAGCATTTTATTTGTAAAGGCAAATCTGCAGGAAAGCTCAATTGTTGCTGATATCATCAGGAAGTATGAACGAGCTTCTGGCTAGAAAGTTAATTTAAGAAAAACAGAGGTTGCCTTCAGCAAATGTGTCACTGCAGATCGAAGGAAAGCAATTACGGATACTCTTGGGGTGAGAGAGGTCGAAAAGCATAAAAAGTATTTGGGGCTACCAACTATCATTGGCAGATCAAAGAAATCAATTTTTGCGTGCTTAAAGGAAAAATTATGGAAGAAGTTACGGGGTTGGAAAGAAAAGCTGCTATCTTTTCCAAGCAAAGAAATCCTTATCAAAGCAGTAGCACAAGCCATTCAGTCATACATGATGAGCATTTTTCTGATCCCTTCTAGATTAATCGATGAAATTCATGGGATGTTGAACCGGTTCTGGTGGGGGTCTGATGACTCAGTTCGGAAGTTACACTGGCATAAATGGGAGAACTTGTGCTTGCCAAAAGCTATTGGGGGGAATGGGTTTTCGAGACATAAAGTGTTTTAATCAAGCGCTGCTTGCAAAACAGTGCTGGCATCTTCATAATGCTATAGATTCGCTGCTTCACAACTCACTCAAAGCTAGATATTTTAAAGACTCAGATATGCTAGAAGCCAGATGCGGATATGACCCAATTTATTCGTGGAGAAGTCTATGAGGGGCAAAGTCGCTATTGTTGGAAGGTCTGGTCTGGAGAGTTGGGAATGGGTTGAATATAAATGTGTGGGAGAAGGCTTGGATTCTGGATAAAAGGACTGCAATTACCCCAAGTCCGATGCCTAATAGCAACATGAACCTGAGGGCTGCAGACTTTATAGATTATGGTGGTGGGGAGTGGCTCGCAGATAAGGTTCGGTCAACCTTCTCTTCTAGAGATAGTGTATTAATCCTTGCTCTTCCTCTATCTTCACAGTGGCCTAGTGATAGACCATTCTGGTGGCCTTCTAAGAGTGGTGAGTATAATGTAAAATCAGGGTACTGGATGGCCAGAACTGGGCACTTGAATTCAAGAAGAAACAGTGCTAGTGAATCCAATGAACACGTATGGAAAGGAATATGGGAAATGAATGGTCCGCCAAAGCTAAGACACTTCTTATGGAGGGCTTGTAAGGGAACTTTAGCGGTAAAAGAAAGGCTATTCCAACGTCATATAGTAAGCGATACCATTTGCCCGATTTGTAATGCTGAGATAGAATCCATATTGCACTCTCTCTTCGAATGTAAAGCAGCTCAGGTCATATGGCAACAGAGTGTATTTGTAGAAGTTGTTCAGGAAGCACCAACACAGTCTTTTGAAGATAGATGGCAATGGCTTTCAAAAAAGCTAACTGCAAATGGGCTACATGATGTTGCGTCCTTGATGTGGGCTTCATGGGCGTGCCGCAATAAAATCTTGTTTGAACATGTTCTGCAGAGATAGCGGAAGCAATGACAGTTAGATATGGGCTTCAAATTGCTCTAAGACTGGGATTTCAAAACATTATAATCGAATCAGATGCATGGAACGTGGTAAACAATGTCAGTGAGTACAAGTCTGGTTTGGCTCCGATTTATTTGATTTTTGAGGATATTAAGAAGGCGAGATCAGCATTTAATTCATTTAGTATTGGCCATGTTAGAAGAACTGGGAACAAGGTTGCTCACTTGGTGGCAAGATGGGAGTTACAAATCAGGGCTGAACATATTTGTATGGGATCTTTTCCTCATATTGTAAAAACTCTGGCTGACCTTGTCTCTTCTTAATATATCCTTTTACCTTGCCTCAAAAAAAAAAAAATCTAGCCTTAACATCGATTAATCTTTACTAACAGAGTTTGAGAATTTTTAACGGAATCATACAAGTATAACAAAAATGAAATTTCGGAATTGCAAGTAGTAATTTTTGAATGTCAAGTGCAAGTACACGAAATGCATTTTACACATAAATATATTAAAAAATATATAAATTACACAGTCAGAGAATTATACTAAGATATAGTGATCATTTTGATTGTAATTTTTTTTAATCCAACTATTAGAAAAAAGAAAAGCATTATTCTCATATTTTGTTTCCAAAAGTATATTCTTTTCAATTCGCAAACACAACCTGAAAAACAAATAATACAAATTCTAGGGTCTAGGTTTTCATTCCAATAACAAAAATGGAGGGATTTGATCCAACAACAAAATCAACTCTCACTCAAATCCCTCTCCTATCCACCAAGGCCGGACCTCGCGACGGCACCGCCTGGACACAACGCCTGAAAGAAGAGTACAAATCGTTGATTGCTTACACTTCTATGAACAAGTCTCGAGATAACGATTGGTTCCGCATCTCCGCTGCTAATCCCGAGGGTACACGCTGGACTGGTAAGTGCTGGTACGTGCATAACCTCTTGAAATATGAATTTGATCTTCAGTTCGATATTCCGGTTACTTATCCTGCTACTGCTCCCGAGCTTGAGCTTCCGCAACTCGACGGTAAAACTCAAAAGGTTGTTATATTATGTGTATGTATGTATAATTGCGTAATTGCTCCCGTTTCTATACTATTTTTAACCAGGTTTTGACCGGGACATTTCGTATACTATTTTTAAAAGTTTTTGTAATGCTGGAGTATGAACCGATTAATATGAAATTGTAGTCAAAGTCTGGTCAATTTGACACGGAAGTTAATCAAGGGGACTTAATAGAAACGGAGGCAGTATAGGTTAATATTGGCAATAATGTGATGTGGTTATTTGATTGTAGATGTATAGAGGAGGGAAGATTTGTTTGACGGTGCATTTTAAGCCGCTCTGGGCAAAGAATTGGTATGTTTGCTATGCTTTCGCTTATTAGTTGAGGTGTTTATGTGAAAGTTTTATTAGTTCTGTTTTATTTGATAATTGCAGTGAGCTACGTGGATTTAATTTTTATGTGAATTGTTGCAGTTTCTATTATGTTGCTTATGAGTGATTTAAAATATAGTTACTAGAATGATACAACATTAAAAATGAGGATTTGTGACCAGTGAGAAGTGAACCAAAGGGTGGATAGGTAAACTGGTTAGAGTTAATAATTCGGCTCTTAAGTTGGTTTTTAATTGTTCCCATTGCTATATTATATAATGCTTAATAATAGAATTAGGAAGGGTGATTGTTGTTGGTAACTTGGAATACTTTCCTTTTGTTCTAAAAAATACTGTACTACACAGCTAAGACGTGGTTGATTTAATTTCTCATATTTGCATGTTGTAATATAGTTTCTTATAATATTAAATTTTATATGATTCTTGTCAGATCATGATCTCTGAAATGCTCAAATTTATTAAATCAGGTAAACTAGTTGGGCGTGTTTTTTACTTGATAGCGTGTTTGATGTTCATGGTTATCTGGGTTGTGAGTGTATTAGACTATTATGTTGTGTTTGGTTGGGATGAATGAAATTGTACAGAATGGAATGAAATGAAATCTGAACTATATTATGGGTGATTGTTCAGAATTTTCATTCCTCCCTCCATTCCATTACTAACAACCTAACCTAAAACTCAAACCCACCAATTCAAAAAGGAATGCTCCTTTCTCCACCATAGCAATTTTCTATACAATTTTTATAATAGAAAAGTTGCACCCATTTTTTTTTCAAATCTTTCCTCCTACTTTCATTGTTTCCCCTTAAGTGACTGAACCAAGCTAATTAAGTTGGGGTGGTTTAGTCGGTTTATTAGTTTATACACAATCTTACCAACTTTGGGTCTTTAACTATAATTGTTGTCTTATACATACAACTCTATCGAAGCCTACAATATTGAAGCCTACAAAAAAAATTGCAACTATTTTAGTATCATTAGTTGTATAAGAAGTATCAAGCCATTCTAGAGTTATAGACAAAGTGGGTAGAAGGACTTGCTATTTCACATGGTACACCTATTTTGGGGAGGACCTTACTTTTTAGATGAATTATGTAAACGTTTTTGGCATCGTTATATTTTCCATTTTGATGTGGAACAAAGACAATAACATATAATTTTTCCATGTGTTACTTACAAGGATGGCTAGTAATCTTTCTTTCCATAACTTGCGTTGTGCTTATGTACCCTCTCTGTTAGATGAGTCCTGGATGTCTATCTTTGTTTTTGCAAGTATTAGTAACATGGTTACCATTTAGCTCATGTTCTATGCAATAAAAATATGTTTAGATACCTATGCTCAAAAAATTACTCTAGGAAAAGCTTCATGCTTGGGCATGGAAGAGAGACACAGTGAAACAAAATAATGATGCTAAACAATAAAACATATGTGCATAAGAGTTGCAAACTTGATCTAAACTAAGAGTAATTGTGAGTTGCTTCTTCTTCTTGCTGCTGCTTCCTTTCGATGTATGATTGTTGTAGTGTTGACATGTGATCGTCCTCAATGATTGTTTGGTATGCAAATATGATTTAGGCATCTATTTCTCAAAAAGGATAGTTAGACTCCATTTTAATCTGACATACTCTCGGGGATAGTCAAATGTTTTTATTATATTGTTGTATTCTGTATTTCTTATGTAGTATTTGAATATCACCAGGTTGATCTTTGCTGGTAACTTAGAATGTTTCCCTAGTATTCACAAAAATATTCTTTAACACCTAAAATGCGGTTGATTACCTTTCTCTTAAATTGCATTTAGTACCCTAGTTTGTATGATGTTAACACAGTATCAGATAATATTTCGTGCATTATGCACATTTATTGAATTTTGTGAACTATTAAAATGGGTCTGTTCTTTACTTGATAGTTGATAACCTATTTAAGCTCATCTAGGTGTCTTTGTTAGAGGTCTATTACCAACTTTTTTCTCAGCATTGGGCATAGTAGAACCTTCAACTCAATCCGAGCCCGAACCATAAACTTGCAACTGTTTATAAAATAAACAAATCTTAATCTTAATAATTCCAAGTAAAAGAACTAGTCAGCCATTCCTGTGTTGCAGACAATTTAGTTGATATTTTGCATACGGCATACCGTACCTATCTTGGAGAGGACCTTGCTCTCTTTGGTGCATGAAATAGGCACTGCCAGCGTTGTTTCCGTTTCGCACTTCAAGGCAGGACAGATATCAAAACTAAGCTATACAAGCTATACATTTATAACAATAATAGATAGAACTAGGGGTTTTTAATTGCACCCAGGAATTTTTCGACTGCATGAAAGAGTAATTGCATGGATCACAACCAATAAAGAGAGAGCACTTCTTAGTTTCAGTTTTTCAATTCACGAGTTATGAAAATAGCCAGTATAATATCACATCACCTTATGTAGGAGAACCCTAAAACTAATCCTAATAATACAGGAATCCTCTTGATCAATTTCTGTTTTTCAATGCAAATCCACTACCAAACTTAAATGAGAAATTGCTCTGTTTATTACCTACTACTCTAATGTAGAATATCTTACTAATCCACTTATACAATTAGACTAAACTTCATAATCAGTTACAAATTAAAATGAACTCCTTGCTTGAGTAAAAACATAAAATAACTGCAAATTAATCTTTCAGTTACTATATCTGCAATGTCAGCTCTCTGCCTCAACATTGATCATGTTAAATCTGTGCAAATGTCTTGCTCATGCATTGATTTCATAAAAAATAAAGGAGAATAGATATAGAAAACAAATTGTGATACTTGCACAGTACTGGTATTTGTTTTATAGGGTACAATTGTTTATTTATTTTGCATGTGCTTTACTTTTGCTTGGGTTAACTCCTTTTTGCTCAACTGAGATACAGTAGAACTTCGATAAATGGATAACATCGTCAAATGAATAATATTTTCTGGTCACAACATAGTAGAAACAATATATTTTTCGTTTCGATAGATGAATAAACTTTTATGATCCCGAGGTTATTCATTTATTGAGGTTTAACTGTATTTGCTTATATTAAAAGTTAATGAAAGGTGCTTGAATCGGGTAAAAGATGATTTGGTACCTGTTACTATTACTAGATTTTCTTATATATTATATTTGTACACCATTGACCTTATTTAGTGAATTAATTTAATAGCTAAATAAATATATTATGAAATCCTTATTTTTCGTGTATCACTGTGAAGCTCGAGAGATTGACGTATTTTAATATGATGGGTTGTGTTTTCCAGTCCAAGATTTGGTATAGCCCATGCACTTTGTTTGGGTCTGGCGCCATGGCTTGCAGCTGAGATTCCTATTCTTGTTGATTCTGGCATGATCAAGCACAAAGATGATGCTGCCTCATCCAGTGAGTCTTAGGCAGCTATATGTTCTTGTGGGAATTAATGAAGAGATATCTGTGTATCGACTCTAAGCTCATGAAAGGTTGATAAAAATTAAAATTTACAGATACTTGTCAAAATAAAAGTACAGGAGGTCTAATTCCCTAACTCTGCCTTACATTAGATGTGATCTAAAGTGTAACATTTAACTCTACAAAGCTGCAGAAGATTAATATCAGAGGATGTACTAGTTGTTTTTCAAATGTGTTGCAAGTTTTTTTTTTTTGGTTGACTTTTCAGTCAACTGATGATGGGTGCTTTAAACGTTCAGATTGGTGATAATTTTTTTTACATGAAGTAATTATATCTTTGACTTATAACTCTTAAGATAAGCTCAGACAAACAGGTTATTGTGTTGGTGTTACTAGTTTTCTTTTTCTTTCTTGCATAGTACTTGGTTGCGTACTGGATGATTTCATTAGGATATTGGCATGCTCTGCCGCTCTGGTATTTCTTGTTTGTGGAAGATGCTTGTTGATTGATATTGGCATGCTCTGCCGCTCTGGTATTTCTTGTTTGTGGAAGATGCTTGTTGATTGTTGTTTTCGGTGACTAATACATGTTTTTTTTGTTGTACTGGTTGCTTTGATGGTTAATATAATTACATATGTTTTTTGAAATATGATATATAGCTCTTTTGTGTTCTTGTATTTCTAAGTATAGGTCCCAAAAGTCCCTTAAAAATTGCTTTCCCTTTGATGAGAAGATATTCACATGTTCAAATCATGACTGTTAATTTGTTGTATACTTGGGCTTAGTTGTGCATCATCACAATGTGCACATGCATATGCACACGCTTCTGTATATATATATATATATATATATATATATATATATATATATATATATATATATAATATGGGAGTATGTATAACCAGAATTTGGTAATCTGGAAATTGTAGAGCAGCAGACATGCTTGGTGGAATGATAATGGAACCATAGGTGCCTTGTTAATTGTAAATCTTAATCCCCACTTGACCAAATAAAGTAGTAATTAGGTAGAGATAATGGTGAAGTAATCAACTTATCTTGGATCTTCTAAGCTATCCCGCAATGAGTGCTTTATAATGGACGTATTTCCTTATATAGGAATGTAGATGATTAAGGTATTGTTTGTTCTTAAATCTTGTGTAGTTTGCACACACATACGCTAATCTTCCACAGCACTTAAAGCTGGTGGTTTCACAACGTTTTGCTCTCAACCTCTCATGAAATATTTTAAAATTTTATTGCCTTAATCAGCACCCTTTAGAGAGTCTGAACTTGTGGCTTAGTACAATTTTTAGAACAGGACAAACATTTACCTTAAGGGTGTAGATTGATGAGACTAAACGCAAAGAAAATTGAGACACATGAATTGAGAAAATTGGTAGCCATGCATGTAGATATGCAGGGTCCAATTTGTTAAAAAGTGAGTACATCTCAACTCCACGTCTGCTACAAGGGGCTTGTGGCAGATGAAGACCTTGAAATCCTATGAAGCAATCTCCGTCACAAGCTTTCAACCCTGCGCATATCTCCACTTCTCACCTTATCTCCTTAAATTTTTTAGGTGAATAAAAATGAAGTAGTGTGGACACATTTTACTTGATACATCTATAACATTTAGAGTACTTAATATAAAAATGAGAATGATTTAACACCAAATAAAGGAGGATTAATTTGTCAATGTAAAAGCATATGGTAAAATGGGGGGAAAAAATACTTATCAGTGTAAAATGGAACGGATATATTTTAAAAGTGACAACTTGTACAGAGTAAATATATATTATTTAGAAATTATGTTTTTATAATATCACCATATTTTAATTTACATTTTTTATATCTTATCTTCGTTATTTTTTTCCTTAGAAACCGTAGAAAAATAAAATCTTAGATAAGAGAACAAGTGAAAGAAAAAGTGTGACTTGGATACTTGCATAGTTGCATGTGATTTGGTGGACGGTAAACTGCCAAGACAAAGCATCATATTCACCCAGTGACCCCCAGTTCATTGTTATCACTTTCATATTTTTAGCTTCGACATTTTATTTCTTCAGCTTGGAATATATTGGCAATCTAGAAATAAAAATTACCTCCAAAATATACAATTAAAAATTAAATTAAAAATTAGAGTACCATAAATAATGAGTTTAGTCAACAAAAATAATATAATAGCCTTCATAATTTAAAAGTAAATTTTTTGTACTTTAAAAGAAAAGGATGTAATTAATATGTATCAAGATAAAAAAGATAACATATTAAGAAAATGTACTAGATTTCAATAAAATTAGAGATTAACTTACTATACTCTTCTACACAAATTATTTACATTTTTTAATTGTAACGTTTCTTCAGAGTTCAATTCAAGTAATGTATATTGCATCTGCAATGTCTATCCGTTTATTTAGATTTTAGAGCATGATTTATTGTGGAATCTTAGAAAAGTACTAAAATAATAAAACAAATATTTGATAAAAGATTAGAGTATGTAAAAAGTAAGCAAGTGAAGGACATTTTGGACAAAATATATCAATAGGGTGTGCAACCATCAATTGAGGGTGTGCATATATCACCACCCTTATAAAAATAATTATAATTTAATGAACAAGAAATAAAATTGAGTATATCAACATTTTTCTCGTTAAAATTATAATCATTGAGTAGATACTAGCGTAACAGCCCGTGTAAGGCAAGGGCCTCTATGTGAATGCATCTAATTTTATTCTAAAGAAGAAGGTACGTAGCGGTTTAATAACTTTTGGACTGAAAACTCGTAATTATGAAATTGTAATATGTGTAGTGATATTTGTTAATAATGAATGCCAATAAGGACTGTATATAGATGCCAACAATAATATTATTGAGTATGATGTACAATTTTGAGTTATGAACGGGGATCGTGTAATTATAAATTTGAGAGAGTAAATGATAATCTTTGTCTTTCCATAGCGATAGGCATTGCTTACCATATCAACACGATTACAACCGTCCACAATTAATCGCAAGGGATAACATACTCATTAAAATATGTTAAGTGAAAATGGCATGATTTATCTTATAAGATTTTGCTTCCCTTAAAATATTTTAATGTCATCTCTATTGCAAGGCTATAATGCAATGTTCTCACACCGGTCATGAGCCTATAAAAACAAAATTCCTATAGGAAATAGACCGAGGTTGCAAAAAAGAATTTGAAAAAAATGGCATATAAACAAATAATAAAATTATAATTCATATCATTCTACATCAGATCAACCTGGAAGAAGCATATTATGTTAGTTATATTTTTAATATTATATCCAAAAGGAGATTGGGTATTATGTAATATTTCGCTAAACAATCATATTCTTTCAGGATAAATGTAAACTTGAATATATATGGTTAACCAAAAAAAACTTTTTTTCAACTAAATTATATTTTATTTCAATAATTTAATATATACATAGAGATAAATGTTTGTGAATTTTTTTTTTAATCCAGACTTAGTAACATTCATGTATAACTAAAAATTTTATCTTAACATTTTATTTTTATGTTAATAAGTTATAATGACAAAGAGAGTGTAGATTATTTCTTGATTTCATCCTTTTTTCTTCAAATATAAACTCGAGAATCTAGTTTAAGTGTCAGTTGCACAAGGATGACATATTTATTCATATATCAGTTATATTTTGAAATTCTCGGTACCACAAGAAACGGAAAATTTATATACGTAATGATGAAAGCAGTTTAGGTGATTTATAATCAATGTGCGAAAAAAATTACATATTCTAAACTTTTATCTTTTTAGGCATACAATTTGAAAAGACTCTAAGTGTATAATATAATTGATAGATCCTAATATTTTGTCTACTAATGCTATGCAAAATCTTATGTTCTAAAATATCGACCTTTATTAAATTGAATTTGGATTTTAATCCAATCCTATTTTTATACAATTTATTATCAACTTTTGAATATTTATTATTCAACCCAAGTTTGATCTAAATATGAGGTAATCCTAATATTTGATATATAATCTATGATCCTACTTTTGAAGAAAGTTTTTTTTTAACTTGACTATTTGATTTATTTAATTTATTTTTTTGTACTATCTATTATTTTTCAAAATCTTATCTTTTATTTGTAAATATATAATTTCGATAATTATCATAGATGTCAAGTAAACATGTTATCAATTCATGTTATATGACATTGATTATTGTCTAATTTTAAAATAGTTTTAACTATAATTTTATTATTTTTTTAAAAAAATTAATAAATAAATAGGTAAACTACTTGTAATACGTTATTTATGTCATATAAATTTATATATCATGTTTTATGTATTAAATATCTAAATAATTCAAATCAAGTATAAGAAAGAAAACACTATTATGTAAAGATATAAAATATATATTTCAGTTAACATTATACGTAAAAAAAACATTTATTTAAGTAAAAGAAGGATAAATGTACATCACATGATACTGTTATCAAAATTTGATATTAAAAATCTATAAAATTGGTTGTATACATAATCATATATGATGTTTTTGATATTGAAAATACAAAACTTTATAAACAAATATAAGTCATCATTAACATATTTACTTAAAAGTTAAATTAATAGGAAAAATAGAAAAAGGGAGAGACCAGGTTTATGTAATACGTTTTTTATTTCAAACTCAAAAACTTATGTAGCTCAATGGTTATAAAGATGAGTTTATTTGGAGAGCAACAACATAATTTACTTAAATTTTTTCTTTGAACAAGAAAGTAGTGGCATCTTCATGTAATTTTCTAATATTTATGAGCAAAATTGTAATTTCACGTAGAATTTATTGGCTCAAAATGCCCTTATAATATCCCATGTTAATGGAAATGGATGGATGGATGGATGGATTTCACTATCAATTATTTCTCCCTCTCATTGCTGGAATGTATTTGTGATACACCCTAATCTGTCTACAGACTAAATAATGTATCAAAGTTATCGTATTAAAATCTTGAATTAACACTTGGTTGTAGATATGCATTAGACTTGACATGGGAAAACTGATCACTTCAACATAAAAGAACTTGAAGATATGGGGTTGTGTGGATAAAATGTGTAGACCATACGCCAATCAGAACCCAAAGAATCCGAAATGCAAGATAGCTATAGAATATGCTTTTTGGAGGATGAAAATTTAGGAATTGAACTTACAAAATGTGCTCCTCGTGTTTATCATTATATTACTGAATATTTTTTACTAATGAGTACGAATTCCAAAATCAATTCGTTTTACGTGTAAAATAAATAAAAAAAATTAAATTCTATACAAAATTAATGTTGTCTACATATACAACTTGTAGTGGTGATCAAAAAAGGAGGAATAGCCAATCAGCCACATCCCATTTGTACATATTTACACCTACTCTCTCTCTGAAATCCTTTTGAGGACTTTGATTGAGGAGTTTTGGGAGGGGGGCAATGGCAGTTTCAAGTGCTTTTGCAGGCCCAAAACTGGAGACTATATTTCTTGGGAATGCTTCACAAAATGGGGTAGTGTTTTGTAAGCCCAGAAAAGCTGTCTTCTCAAGAAACTGTAATAGTCTTAGGTGTGAGCAGCAGCTTCAGACAACTAATGACAATATTGTCACTTCTACTGCCCCTTCTTCTTCAAGTCTCTCTGCTCTTCAACAGCTCAAATCCTCATCTGCTGACAGTAATCTCTCTCTCTCTCTCTCTCTCTCTCTCTCTCTCTCTCTCTCTCTCTCTCTCTCTCTCTCTCTCTCTCTCTCTCATATGTATGTAAGTGTTGATGAATGGTGGTATGCAATGTGTTTGATGATTTCTCTGTTTCTGGAATGTTTTCTAGATTGAAGTCTAGTTATTCTAACTTCATTTCTTTCTTTTTAGAACTGAAAGCTGCGAGCATATTTATATAAGGTTGGGATCAAACTAGAACCATAGCCAAAATAAAATGAGAAACATTGAGAACCACAATGGTTCAACATACAGATTATGCCCGTTTTATTAAATAGCAACCATCAATCTGGGGTTTACCGTTCCAGGATTAGGGTATAGAATATGTAAGGTTCGAATATGCTTAACTAAGGTTCAACACATCTTGGTGTTAAACTTTACTTTAGTATTATATATGTTGAATTTTAGCAGTTCTCCTTGTATTCAGTTTTTATTTGAACCGGAACTTTTATACATGTTTTAATGATAGAATTTTTATTACTTGTTGAAATTCGGAGCCATGTTATCTAATTGGACTACTTATGGTACTTCATTACTTTCATTTTATAATTGATTAGTGTTGTCGTTCCTCAAATTAATCGGTGGGGTTATTATTTCTTTCTTTCCATGTTGGAAAACTGAGGATAGAAAATCTTTCTTCGTCATGTTTGCGTGACATGGTAATTGGACAGAACTATAGATGATTTAGATTGTGTTCTTTTACTATAGTACCTTTCTTGTAAAGAACGGTATGCAAGTATTTTCTTTAGTGCTCTTTCATTTGCTTATTTATAGAGGAACTTTCCTATTTAGAATTTTCTCCCCAACAATCAAGGTTTTTATGTTGCTATTACAGATACAGAAGTTATATTCACAAATTTGTAATAGCAGCTTTAGCTGGTGCGGAAGTGAAATTTGTAACAATATATTTTATATGCTCTGAACTTGTGAGATTGAAGTATAATTTTTACTTTTTTATAACTAAGATTGAAGCTTTTATGATCCGTTGATCATGTTGTTTCATTATGTGTTTCTAAAGGGATGTCTTGTGTGCGTCAAATGATCTTACTGTAGTTTGCTTGCGTTTCCTTTAATGACAACTTTTTGTCATTCAAAACCGTGTTATTGTCTCTTTGCGGAAACCTTTTTGTTCAATATATCGCTATTCTAATTACTTATATTAATACCTTTACATCTGTTGATATAGGGTATACAAAGGAGAGGAGCAGCATTGTAGTCATTGGTCTCAGTATCCACACTACACCTGTTGAAATGCGTGAAAAACTCGCCATTCCTGAAGCTGAATGGCCCCGAGCTATCAGTGAGTTATGTAGCTTGAATCATATTGAAGAGGCTGCTGTTCTAAGTACCTGCAACAGGATGGAGATCTATGTCGTAGCTTTGTCTCAGCATCGAGGTGTCAAAGAAGTGACTGAGTGGATGTCAAAGGTATGGCTTTCTATGTTAAATTGTACCAACTCTCGTAATCCTCTGCCACCTTCAGCCTTATTGTTCTACTTGATACATATGATACCTCCGTGGCTTCGTCCACTTTTCAATAGAACTTGATAAAATTTGGAGATTGAATCTAGTATGAAACAGATCTGGATGCCGCAGCCCGCAAATATATTTCATTTATAACATACTGATAAACCTGCTTAGCACCTAAACTTTGACATTGCAACTGCTACTTACACGACTGAAATGTCCATTTCCGGAGGATGGCTTTTCATTTTATATTTTCCTGGCTATTTCTCTCCTGTGATGCCTTGTTTTTAGCAAAACATGGTCTGCATCTGTCCTGACTTCGGGATCTCAATTCCTACATAATCTTGTCATGCATCTCTAGCATTCTTTATTTGAATACTTTTTTTTTTCCAAGTACACCCACCTGAGAACATGCTTTCTTTTTTCTTGGCAGACAAGTGGGGTACCAGCTTCTGACCTTTGTGAGCACCGGTTTTTGCTATATAACAATGATGCTACCCAACACATCTTTGAAGTATCAGCAGGGCTTGATTCACTGGTGTTAGGAGAAGGTCAAATTCTTGCGCAGGTCAAACAAGTTGTCAAAGTTGGGCAAGGAGTTGTAGGCTTTGGGAGGAACATCAGTGGGTTGTTTAAACATGCAATCACTGTCGGGAAGAGGGTTAGAAGTGAGCTTAGTATTGCATCAGGGGCAGTTTCAGTCAGTTCGGCTGCTGTGGAACTGGCATTGATGAAGCTACCTAAATCCTCTCATGAAACTGCTAGAATGTTACTGATAGGGGCAGGAAAGATGGGAAAGCTCGTAATTAAACACTTGGCAGCCAAAGGATGCACAAAAATGGTGGTCGTGAACAGAAGTGAGGAGAGAGTAACTGCTATTCGTGATGAGCTGCATGGTATTGAGATAATCTACAAACCCCTTTCAGAAATGCTAGCCGCTGCTGCAGAGGCAGATGTCATCTTTACCAGCACCGCTTCAGAAACACCATTATTTCTCAAAGAGCATGTAGCAGATCTTCCACCTGTTGGTTCAGATGTTGGATCTGTGAGACTTTTCGTTGACATTTCTGTTCCTAGAAATGTTGGCTCTTGCATCAAGGAGCTAGAAACTGCACGAGTTTACAATGTGGATGACCTTAAGGAGGTTGTGTCGGCAAATAAGGAGGATCGACTTAGAAAAGCAATGGAAGCTCAATCTATTATAGCTGAGGAGTCAAAGCAATTTGCAGCCTGGAGGGATTCACTAGAAACTGTTCCAACCATAAAGAAGTTACGAGCCTATGCTGAGAGAATCAGACTAGCAGAGCTGGATAAATGTATGTCAAGAATGGGCGATGAAGTCACAAAGAAAACAAAGAAAGCAGCTGATGATCTTAGCCGGGGTATAGTAAACAAGCTTCTCCATGGTCCCATGCAGCATCTGAGATGTGACGGGAGTGACAGCCGAACTTTAACGGAGACACTTGAGAATATGCATGCCCTTAACAGGATGTTCAGTCTTGAAACTGAAATATCTGTTCTGGAACAAAAGGTACGAGCTAAGGTGGAGCAGAACCAGAAGTAAGCTCCCTTACATTTTAAGTAGTTTACTTTGACGACACTGATTATCATCTTTTGGAGCCCGAATAAGAGGGGAAGTTTCTCGTCTTGTCATTTGTTTGAGATCTTGCAATTTTCAACCTGATATATACACAAAATTGAATTCTTCATTGGCTCACCAATTATTTGATTGCTGCCAAGTCTAAACTTTCATATTATCTCTGCACTCGGTGTAATTAATCAATTGAACTTGGTTTTGGTCACTGATTGAATGTAATAGATGCTTAAACCCGCTTCTCAGGGCGGTTTCTAAAACATTGTTACTTCTTGTAATTAATATACTCGTTATTTCAAACACCTCGATTCTTGTCTTGCATTCAGCGGGTAACCTTTCAATATATTTATTTCTAGTCCAATGAGAACAGCGTTGATCAAAGGAAACATGATTAGTAGCCTATCTTTGTAAGAGTTATGTCCCGGATTTGACCACCTTCAAGAAATCAGTTGTTTCCAAGAGACGGAGGCACAGATGGTTGTAACTAGTAAGTGGTGTTGCAACATCAGGTTGGCCTAGAACCATACATGATACTGATACGTCTCTCTGAGGTTATGGGCGATCCACTTATATGTCGTGATTTGCTGCAGTAGGAGTTAGGGAAGCTGAGGACTTGATATGCAGGGCTGTCAAACGTATATTTCGGATACGGATACGGACAATTTTTTTCGGATACGAATAATATCCTAATTTTTTCGAATACGAATACGGATATTTCGGACGGTATTCGGATATTTCGGATATTTTTTACAGCAATATATAAATGATGATATATATATATATATATATATATATCATATTTATAGTTTATTAATATAATATATTAATATGATATATGATATATTTATACAATATATTAATATAAAATATTAAAATATTAATATAATATATTAATATATTAATATAATAATATATTATATGATATATAATACATTAATATATAATATATAATATATTAATATATAATATATTATATAATATATATATATAATATATATTAATATATTATATAATATGATATTATATAATATATTCTATATTAATATATTAATATAATATATTAATATATTAATATAATATATTAATATATGATATATAATATATATTATATTAATATATTATATTAATATAATATATTAAAATATTAATATAATATCCTAATTTTTCGGATACGGATTTGTCGGCTTTGGATACGGATAATATCTTAATTTTTCGGATACGGATAATATCCTAATTTTTCGGATACGGATTCGGATATTTCGGACGGATATCCGGATATCCGGATTTTTTTGACAGCCCTAGTGATATGTGGGCCCCGTTTGGCTGGGATTAAAGATGGCTTATAAGACAAATAAGTCATCTTCGACTTAATTTGAAGTGTTTGGCTAGCATCTTATTTTAGGGACTTATGAGCTTATAAGCTCATAAGTTGAAAGTCAGAAAGTCCCAACATTTTTCCAGCTTATTTACTATTCACTGATCCCTCTGTTTTTAATTGGATTTTTGCGGTCAAACGGTGATATTTTTTTCAAATCTAACTTCACCATATTTTTCTCCATCTCCCAACGATCGTTTTGCATACCATATGTGCTATATTTCGACGCAAATTAGGAAAATTATATAAAAATATTTGTTCTTCAGTAAACTTATAATTTCTGATTTACCAAACACTTTACTAACTTATAAGTTCTGATTTACTTATCACTTATAATCAACTTATGGGCTTAAAGTCATAAGTTACTTTTTTTAAGCTAAGCCAAACGGGCTCGTGATCTTAAATGGTCTATTGCCACTGGAAACATTGATAGTCTTTTCATGGAAAACAGATAAATTGCATACATATGAGCTTTTTCTCTATGTATTCTTCTATGTATTTTTAGTGGTGAAATAAAAATTATTATGAAAGTAATACAAATACAAATTAAAAAAAACAAAAAAATGAAACATAACAAAATTGAAAAATCTAAACAAAATAATAAAATATTGAAAAACTTTACAAATAATTCATGGATGACATTCCATTATAACAAACAAATCATTACAAATTCCGCAAATAATAGAAATGACTGCTTATTTAGAAAAAGTTAAGCCTTTTTACATGACAAGAATTTAGAAGACCACTGCAGATTCACTTTTACTGCTCTTATCCTGTAGACACTGACTTTCCAGAAAAAAGCATTTCTTAGTAATAATCCCATTTTTGAATTCCCATCACTAGCTGAAATTCCCTTTTATTTCTCTTTCATGCTATCCCAACTCGTGACCGAAAAACATAATATGGTTAGGAACTTAATCCAAAGTTGATGCATAACACCTATTATACATGTACGGAGATTTGTGCACTGGATACGAATTTATCCGTATTTCCTACAAACACCTCCCACCATATCCGGCATTCCTAAATAATGCTTGCTTTATCTCTTCTGAACTCGTATTTCCTCTTCGCTCCGTTTCCTGTCATAAAACAAAACAAAATCAAGCAAAATGATTAGTGACAGATAATCAAGTTTGGTTAAATAATTAGAAGCTGAATCAAACTCATAGTACCTCTGAGCAAGAAGCACTCATTCCAAAGTCATTGAAGCAGCTAATAACACACTGTTGAATCTCAAGGCCTAATGCTTCTAGCGTATTCACAGTCGACAGCAACAACCCCGGCTTAGTAGCACAACACATTTCGATTCTAGTATCCATGTCTTTCCTCTCCACATTAAACTAATCACAAATTAAAATGCAAAAGAGTAAGAGCAAGTCCAACAATGCCTTAGTTGGTTCCTATAAATATTATTACATCTATTTTTTTATATTAGTTGCTTGACTTTTCTGCACGTACTTTTAAGTGTTTTGACTGCATAGTTAAAATTAATTTTTTCAATTAATTTTTTTTGTGAATTAAAATTTTGATTACATATTTTTATTCAAAAAAAGAAAATTTAAAAATAATAATTTTAGCTATGTAGTCAATGCACTTAAAAATGTGTGCAGAAAAGTCAAACGACTAATATAAAAAAACAGAGGGAATATAAAATAAGGATTCCTAGTGGTTTATGGACATTATTTTATATACCAACTCCAACAACAATCTCTATATTCATTCCTTATTATTATAATAATAATAAATTTGAAAGTAATTACGAAAGAGACAAAAACAATTATTGGTAAAATGGAGTGAAATAATTATTTTATTGATGGAAATGAAGGTAGAGATGACTAGTGGTTCCCGAAAAGTAGGGAATGACTAGTGGTTCCTAGTGTTTTAGAGAACCACTAAAACACTGTTGGAGCACTATTTTGTACCAAATTCCCTAAATTCTAAGTTAAGAACTCAAATATGAAAGCTGTTGGAGTTGTTCTAAGTTATTAGTAAGATGATCGAGTACAGTAAGTATCAGTAAACAGTAATTATAAAAATAAATAAATACCTTTGGTGAATTTCTGACAAGAATTTCATTGGGCTTCACATCTTTAAAAATGCTTCTTAAGCTTGGCTGGCGATGGTCATTTGAGTCAATTTCATTCTCTTCTTGCAAGTTATTGATTCTCTCCAAAAGTTCCTTCATGTAATCTATTGTGTCTCCAAGTATTGATGTCCTGTCCATCTATTACAATTTCATAGTAAAACAGCAAAAAGATTAGCAGATTTAGAGGCCATTCAGAATCACAAAAAATAGCTAAAAAAAAATCTCATAACAAAACTTAAATGTTCAAGATTTTCAACAAATTTTTGAAAAAAACAAATAACGCAGACACAAAGAAAAAGGTACCTTGCTAATCTTAGGAACAACAGATCTGAGCATCGAAAGCCTGTCATTAAGTCGCTTCCTTCGCCTTCTTTCAGCCATTAGGTTCTTCGAAGGCTGTCCATCCAATTTCTTGGCTTTACTCCTTCTTTCCATGCCAACACCCATGTCAAAACTAGGGACTTCAGGGGATTGAAACGGCTCCATTTTGCAAGCATCGGCAGCTGCTTGTGCTTCAAAATCATCCACAACTGCAGACAATAATGAGTACTCATCTTGACAAGGAAAGATTGGAGGTGTATCAAGCATGTTGGTAGAAGAATCAGTGTGTTCAGGAGCTGATATAGCTTGATCATCTCCAAATGGCACACAAAATTCCCCGAAAAATGTCGAAGAGTTTAGTGTTTGATGAAATTGATCAAATGGTAATGTAGGTAACTCACCAAAACAACAACTTTGAGGAATGTTGGGAAAAGGGTTATCAGGAAAAGTAGGAACATTACAATAAGCAAAATTATTACTAGTATTGTAGAAATCATAAGGTTGTGTTGGAATATTAAGATTGGTATAGGAATCCCAAGGCTCACTTCTTAAAGCCAACAACTCTTCCAAGAAATCATGACCATTATATTCCATTTCTAACATAACTCACACACACACTCTTGCTTTTTTTGCTCTCTCTCTTTCTTACTTTGTGTTTTGCTTTGATGCCTACTTACACGAGGGACCAGGATAATATGGAGATGCAGCAAGTGGGCTCATATATATATATATAGCAGTGTACTCTGTACAGAATATGTCATGGTAATTCACAATTATGAGAAACTAATTGCTACATTTTATCAATAATTTATTTATGCCTTTTGTAAAAAGCAGTCATGGACAAAGGCTACATTATATAGGGGTGTTTGGGAGAACTTTTTTCCAGAATAAGTCAACTTATTTTAAGACAAAGTTAGTGTTATTCCCAGATTACACACTTGTATAATTGTAGAAGGCGGGGTTGAATACAATTCTTGATATTTATAAATTTCTGATAAGAACTCCAGAAATCTATACTTAGATAATTGCTGTAGAAAGATTAATGCACAAACACATAAAAATCAGGTGGTTAAATGCACCACCTGAAGCTTTTATTCGAAGAAAACTCTGTAATACAAAAGTACACAGCTTGTGTTTTACAACTCTTTGCTTTCTAAGAATATTCAATAGAAACCCTAAGTAAAATGTATCTGTTTTCTTTTCCTACAAAGAGTTGCTACACTTGGTTATAAATCCCAAGTTTTACAAGTACTACTGGAATAAGATAATATTAATCTAATTCTAGTTGACTTGCTGCTACACTCCAAATACACATGTAGCCGAAAGGTTGTCCTTGTGTTCAGACATGTCTCCTGCACCTTTCTTGTATTCATAGTGTAAACGGAATGCTTCTTTCTTCTGTGTTTCCAAAGTATGGCTGTCATACTGCTTTTTGTATCTACTATCAACCCATGTGATCTGTCAGTCAAACATGTCCTTATCAACTGCTAATCCCCAGCTTATCATAGAAGACAGTGTCAATGATTATCAGTTGATATTGTACACTAACATCCGTTGATGATGTATTGAGCTGTATCCGTTGATATTGAGACTTGAGCTGTATCCGTTGATAGGCTGGATTTGAGTTGTATCCGTTGATAGAGTTTTGTCTTCATCTGTTGATACACTTTCACTTAGACAGAATTACATAGCATAGCTTATTTACAATTGGCTACCCTATTCTGCCTATCCGTTGATGGTCAACATGACTGTGGATAAAAACACTATCAATTGATAACATAGAGATACTGCAGTATGCTACAAAACCTCATCCATTGATGAGCTACCTGTCAACGGATAGAGTTATAAATCCTCATCCGTTGACAGCTACAAAACCTTATACAATTTGATTGATTGTGAAGTTATCATCAAGTACAACATATTCCTAACAATCTCCCCCAATTTATACTTGATGGCAATAAAGCATAAATTCAGGACCTTGATGATAACAAAACATTCCTAAAGATATATATATAGAACAATGCAAAAATTGTATTAAGCTACAAAAATTAAAAACTGAAAGTTTGAGAAATTTACAGAGAAGTGTTCCTCTAGACTGAGCAGATTAAGACTGTTTCTTTTCTGTTGTTGGCATCACCCTTGATTTTCCTTCTTTGGCAGAGTTGGACTCAATCTGCACTTGGAGTTGCCTATAGAAGGCATCTTCTTCATCAACCTTTGGATTTAGCTTTTGTTGTAACCATCTCAGGTATTGAGAACTAGCCTTTGATAGTTGGTCTTCTAACCTGAAGAATCTCCTGTTACCATCTTCATCCCTGAACTCCATCTTCCAGAAGGGTTGAAGGTGGATTTTCTGTCCATTATATGGGATCTTCATCTTCCTTGGTAGACTTGATGGTGAGTTCCATTCCCTCCTTATATGTTCTATTCTGTCCAGTATCTCCCCTTTTGCTATCTTGGAGAACCCTGTGTATCTCTTGATTGCAGAGAACACTTTGGTTAAGGTCAGATAATTTTCTCCAAGAACCCTCTGTAGTGGCCATGTCCTTTCCTTTCCTCCCTTGTATACAAAGACCAATCTCTCAGGCAAATGTTTATATTTGTCAATTCCTCTTACTTCTGACAATTCATCCAGATAAAGATTCATGCCAGAGTACTCTTCAATATCTGCCTGATAGATAAAATCATCCTTGTTTTCCAAGATTGGCTGCCTGACAATAGCAGGTACCCTGGCAACTTGAATTGGTTCCTTTGAAGGTTGCTTCCTTGGTATCCTTTTCTTCTGTATATGCTTCTGTTGAGGCTTCAGCAAGAATGAAGGAACCTCAATGGAGTCAAGATTCATTGGTTCCTCTTTAGGTACTATAGGATCACCATGGAAATTCACAGCTGGGTTGAATACTTTTACAGAAATAGGTTGTGATGAGCCAACTGTCTCCTTGCTTTCAATTTCTGGAGAGACAGGCCTCCTTGCCTTTGATTTCATTCTCTTAGATTTTGATTTGGGGACTGATTTCACTTTCCTTTTGGATTTGGGGACTTCCTCAGGTTCCCTCATTTCATCCTCTACCTCATCCATTAACTCTTGAGTTTTCATATTGATTTTCTTCACTTGGATGAGCTTCCCTTAGAAGTTTGGAGGTCTCCTCTCTTTTTGCTTCAACAAATCTAGGATGGCTGTTGGATATATTTAACACTTTTCCATTCCTTATTATTACAGTCATCCAATCTCTTACACTCTTATTTGTCTTTTCCTTGAACTCTTTGATTGTCTTTCCCATTAGCTTCTCATCATCATCCTTGGGAAATGGAAAGTCCAATTGTAATTTGTTCTTCCCATTTGCCTTTGGTGGAGAGTAGGCTCTGGTTTTTATGTATGGTTCAAATTCTTTGACATAAGATGGTTCAGCATCATAGAAAGTAGGAGCTACAATCTCTGGAGTGAGCACCTTCAGAATTGTAGTTGATATTGTTGGAGCCGAGGACTGAGTAGAGAACAGATTTGATACAATTGATTCATTGATCATCCTTTCTGTTCTCATCATTCTTTCATTTGCCTCCTTGTTGATCTTCTCTAAGGCCTCTATTCTGGCTTGCCTTTCACCATCTGAGATTTCTGATAGGTCAGGAATCACAGGCAAAGCATTTTGTTCCTTCACAGGGGAAGCCTCTATAGAAAATTCTTTTGGATTGACCACTATCATTGGCTGTTGCTCCCCCTCACTTTGTGCTATCTTGCTACTGGAAGCTAGAATTTGAATTTGACTAGAAGTGGCTGCAACCTCTTCTACCTTTTTCTCCCCCTTTTTGTTAGCATTAAGGGCTGGAGATGAGGCTGCAAGCAACCTTTCCAGTAGCTCAGTCTGTTTGGCTTGAGTTGCAATGAGTGTCTGCATTTGAGATTCCATACCATCCACTCTGGAGGAGAGATGCTGAACAGATTTGGCCAGGCTATCTTCCTTCAATAATTTGCTAGTCAGCACCTTCTGAGTGGTAGTAGGGGCTAGTGCCTCAATCCTGGCATCTAGTTCCACTTTCATTTCTCTAATTGCAGTTTGGACCTCCTCCTGTTGAGTTCTTTGAATGACCATGTGCATTTTCTGAAGTTTCAGGGAGTCCATTATGTGCTGAAGGACAGCCTTTCTCTGTGGATCTGCATTTTGGTGCTCAGCCCTAGAAGATTGATATTGCTTCACAATCTCCACATTGAAATCACCAGCCACAGTGGCAGTAGAAAATAGCCAGTCTGGAGTATCACCCACATTGACTTCTTCATCATTTGCTGTGCTGTCACTTTCATCATTGCCAAACTCTTCACTGTCAGCATTGGAAGACAGAGTTGTCAAAGCATCCTTTGCTCTTTGTAGAGATTGTGAGGTGTGCACTAGGTGCATTGCCTCCTCTGCCTCCACATTGCCCTGTTGTGCCATGATTTGATAAGCAGAAACAGGATGAGTAAAGGTTTCAGGATCCAAAGAGATGGAGTCAATGATTGACTGATATTCTTGTCAAAATTCCATCTCTTTAGAAGCTTCATTAACCTCCATTAACTCACTTGCAATGGCTGAATCTTCTTGCCTTATTTCTCCTGTAGTCCCTTCTTTCCTCTCATCTCTCTGTTCTTGCATCAGGGGCTCCCCCTGGCTCACACCTCTCACACCCTCACCTTCACCTACTAAGGTGGAACTCTCTTGCTTTCCTTTTGCCTGACCTGAAGAAATGGTCAGCCTCTCATTATTTGCCTCTCCTTTTGCCTGCTCACAAGGCAGCCTCTCACTCCATTCCCTCAATCCTAAAAGTGTTTCAACTACTGAGAACTCCTCCACACTTGACAAAGGAATGTCAGATATAGCAGTGGTAGAGTGAGTTATCAACAGATAAGGAATATCCGTTGATGGAGTAGTTATAGCTGTCAACGGATGGCTAGACAGAGGCGCATCCGTTGATGGAGAAACACTTGTCAACGGATGAAGGATATCCGTTGATGAAGGAATGATAATATCCGTTGAAGTGAAAACCAACACTGAATCTGTGGAGATTGATTTTAAAGATGAGGCCACAGATGTTGTTGTGAATTCAGGAATGGAAGGTTGATGGCCCAACAAATCATCTAAAAGATGATGACCACCAATTGCAGAGTGGGGCTTCTCCAAGAATCTTAAAGATGGAGAATCAGGAATTGATGTAGATATCATATCCACATCCAGAGATGGAGTTGGTGATGGTGGATTGTAATGTGTATCGATTTGAAGGTTAAGATCAAGGGGCTGTGACTCCACATTTATTGAAGTTACATCAAACTGAATTTGAGAAGGTACAGTTTGCTGTACTGTGTGTGCACCCTGTGCTTCCCCTATGGTTTTAGATTTTACTCTTCTTTCATAGGTTTTTGAGAGAGGGCTAGTGTCCCTTACCCTTTTGTGCAGAGTTGCTGTAGAACTAGTAGTCACACCCTGTTGAGAGGAAGTAACTTGGGCTTGGCTATTTGGTGCACTTTCCTCACCCACCTTATTCTTAGGGTTGCACCCTGTCCCTCACCACTCACTACCTCCTTCACACTCCCCTCAAGAGTTGTGGTAGTTTTTGCAACAGGTGCTTTTTGAGAAACACCTGAGGTTTGTCTCTTAGATTTTGGTTTGGAAACTTTTGTTTTAGTCACTTGGGTAGGAGCCTGTTTGGTCACTACTACAGACTCCATTGTGACTGAGGAAGGCAAAGAAATTTGGGGGTTAGAGATAGGAGTTTCAAGGTTAGAAAGAGTTACCTGAACAATTGGTAGGTATACCAATTGTACCTCTGCATTGGAGTTCATTCGAATTAAATCACTTAAGACTCTCTTCTCCTGAACAAAACATGTGAACTTGCTATCCGGGTTAGCAATGGATAGCTTATTCTCAGATACATGTAGTGCTAAGAGCATCAAAAATCTAGCAAAATAGATATTCTTGCCCCTAGTTTCCTTTTTTCCTAATTTTGTTGCTATCTCATACATGACTAGTGTGCCAAAGTTATAGAATTTATCAGTCATAAGCATACACAGTATAACTAGCATGGAATGGTTAATAGCATCAAAGTTACTAATTTTGCCTGAAAAAGTTTTAATGAAGGCATCACAAAAATAACTCCATTCTTTAACCATCCCTTTCCTAGCAATTTTTCCTAAATTATCAGTACTAAGGGCATAATTTATGGAATTAAGCATGGCAACTATTTCAGCATCAGTGGGTACTTTCAGACAGTTATTCTCATGCAATTTTAAACAGGCAGTTATCACATCAGAGTTAACTACATATTTTTTACCCTTTAGAGAAAAAGCAATCGTACCATCTGTGCCATTGTATTCAGCAGATGCCCACACCTCTTCGATTACTTCGTGGATTAGAGGGGTGGTGGCAGTCATAGCATAAGAAAGTTTACAATTCTTCACAAAATTCATCATGGTGTGATAAGCTTCTGGGGCATTCACTGTATCGACATAGGCAGCGAAATTGTTCTTCTCATAGGTGAACCCAGTGGAAGACATCATCTTAACAATAGGCACCATTGAAGAGTTTGAACTTTTGTTGCAGAGAGTTTTTGTGAAGAAGAAGATGCAGTTTACTTAAGAGAATCTTGAAAGTCGATAAAAGTGAGATGTGAGAGCACAAGACAGCCTTTTATACTTTTCAAGAATTGAAAATGAAATAATTAAAAGTAATTACTCATTGGTCAAAAGTAACTGTCAAATAATAAAAGAAAATAAATATAACCAGTCATATATAAATACACGTTTACCAACGGTTATATTTAAAAGAAAATATGTATATCAACGGATATGGATTGAACGGTTGAGAAACAGTTTATCCGTTGATGACGTGGATAAGCTGTTATCCGTTGATATACAAAAAATCTAGGAATGTGTTTATGCTATCAACGGGTAAAAGGATATCCGTTGATAAGATAATTTTGCCTTGGACAAAATTAAAAAAAAAATTTCTGAGAGTTTTTAATTCTCAAGTAAATCAAAACACATTCCTAGCTGCAATGCAGTGAAATCAAATATCACTAGGAATTATGACAAGTTAAGCATACCTAGCTCACCTACCAATCTTGTGAATGTGGATTCATCAAGAGGCTTGGTGAAGATATCTGCAAGCTGCATTTCACTTGGCACAAAGTGCATTTCTACTGTACCATTCATCACATGTTCTCTAATGAAGCGGTATTTGATGTCAATGTGCTTGGTTCTCGAATGTTGCACTGGATTGCCTGTGATGGCAATAGCACTTGTGTTGTCACAGAAAATTGGAATCTTCTCAACTTTTAGACCATAGTCAATGAGTTGATTACTCATCCATAGAATCTGTGCACAACCGCTTCCAACAGCAATGTACTCAGCTTCAGCTGTAGAAGTGGAGACTGAGTTTTGTTTCTTACTGAACCATGAAACAAGCCTGTTTCCTAGAAATTGACAGGAACCTGTAGTACTTTTCCTATCAACTCTGCAACCTGCATAATCTGCATCTGAATAGCCAGTTAGATCAAAACCAGATTCTCTTGGGTACCAAATGCCAAGGTTTGGTGTTCCCTTGAGATACCTGAAGATTCTTTTAATAGATATTAAGTGAGACTCTCTAGGGTCAGCTTGAAATCTAGCACAAAGACAAGTAGAAAACATTATATCAGGTCTACTAGCTGTTAGGTATAGAAGTGAACCTACCATGCCTCTATAGCTTGAGATGTCCACAGACTTTTCCTTAGTATTCAACTCAAGCTTAGTTGCACTGGCCATAGGTGTTTTTGCAGATGTACAATCCATTAAGTCAAATTTCTTTAAGAGATCATAAATATATTTTGTTTGACTTTTGAAAATGCCCTCATTAACTTGCTTTACTTGTAGGCCAAGAAAGTAAGTTAATTCACCCATCATGCTCATTTCATACCTACTTTGCATAAGTTTGGCAAACTTTTTGCAAAGCTTCTCATCTGTAGACCCAAAAATAATATCATCTACATAGATTTGAACAAGTATTGAAGAGCCATTAATATTCCTATGAAATAAGGTTTTATCTACTGTACCTCTAGTGAAGTGGTTCTCCAAAAGAAATTGAGATAAAGTGTCATACCAGGCTCTTGGTGCTTGCTTCAAACCATAAAGTGCTTTCATGAGAAGATATACATATCCTAGAAATTCTGGATCCTCAAAGCCAGGAGGTTGATGGACATAGACCTCTTCTTCCAGTTCCCCATTTAGAAAGGAACTTTTGACATCCATCTGATAGACTTTGAAATTGGCATGTGCTGCATAGGCTAGAAAGATTCTTATTGCCTCAAGTCTTGCCACTGGAGCAAAAGTTTCATCAAAATCTATTCCTTCTTCTTGAGAGTAGCCTTTTGCCACTAATCTAGCTTTATTCCTCACAATTATGCCATTTTCATCTGTCTTATTCTTGAGAACCCATTTAGTACCTATGACACTTCTATCATCAGGTTTGGGCACAAGTTTCCATACTTTATTTCTTTCAAATTGGTTTAGCTCTTCTTGCATTGCTAACACCCAATCTGGATCTAGAAGGGCATCTTCCACTTTCTAAGGTTCCTCTTGAGACAGGAAGCTACTGTATAGAAATTCTGCTTGAGTGGCCCTTCTAGTTTGGACTCTTGAATTTGATTCACCAATGATTAACTCAAATGGATGATCTCTAGTCCATTTTCTTGCAGGTGGAAGGTTTGATCTTGATGAGGTTGCTTCATTTCCATGAGCATGATCATGTTGATTTAGCATTGAATTTTGACCTTGAGAAACTCCCCCTGAGTTTGTTGTCCTTGCTGAATTTTGAAGTTGAATGTCAATGGATGCATCATTTTGCCTGTCGACGGATGCTTGAGAATCTCTGTCAACGGATGCATCTCTAATAGTGTCAACGGATGTTGCAGAATGACTGTCAACGGATGCTTCATTTTCAGTGTAAGCATCACTTCTAGTTGGTATAACAGCTCTAGGTGGATCTCTGTGGTCATGATCTTCATTGTCCTCATCATCATCATAGTACATTCTTCCTTCACCTTCATTCTCAAATTTCAACTTTTCATGGGAACCTTCATCATTTAGGCCTAGAATCTTTTGATCATCAAACACAACATGTACAGATTCCATAACAATGTTGGTTCTTAGATTGTAGACCTTGTAGGCTTTCCCTGCTGCATATCCAACGAAAATAGCTTCATCTGCCTTTGCTTCAAATTTGCCCAAGTTATCTCCATGATTCCTTAGCACAAAACACTTACATCCAAAGACATGTAGGAAAGCTAAAGTTGGTTTCTTGTTGGTTAATAACTGATAAGGAGTCATTCCTCTAGCTTGATTGACCAAGGAAATATTCTGAGTAAAGCATGCAGTGTTGACAGCTTCAGCCCAGAAATATGTTGGTAACCTTGATTCACTTAACATTGTTCTAGCTGCTTCAATGAGAGTTCTGTTTTTCCTTTCAACAACCCCATTTTGTTGAGGTGTTCTGGCAGCAGAAAACTCATGGACAATTCCATTCTCTTCACAGAAAATCTTCATTGTGGAATTCTTGAATTCAGTACCATTGTCACTCTTGATTCTTTGTACTCTGTCTTCAGAACCATTGTTTAGTATTCTGAGGTGATTGATGATGATTTCACTTGCACAATCCTTGGAGTGCAGGAAGAATGTCCATGTGAACTTAGAAAAATCATCTATAATCACCAGACATTATTTCTTCTTTGAAATAGACATGACATTTACTGGACCAAATAAGTCCATATGCAGCAATTGAAGAGGCTTAACAATGGATGACTCTGTCTTGATTTTGAAGGATGATTTCTTTTGTTTCCCTAATTGGCAGGCATCACACAGTCCATCTCTGACAAACTCCAATTGAGGGATTACTCTAGCAAGATCCTTTTTAAAAAAAAGGATCACACAGTCCATCCTCTAGCAAGATCCTTTTTAAATTATGATTTATTGTCTTATATATATACATAAGACAATAAATCATAATTTTTTTAAAAAAAATAAGTTTTAAAAGTATATATAAAAAAGAGATTAACAAATATAAAATGAAGAACAAAACTTTTCTATCTAATATAGTATATTTGAAAAATGATATTAAGTCTTAAGTCTTAACTAATGTGGATCAGGTGTACGATACTTCAGAGAAGTAGGGTATAGGTGTGCATGTAGTTTCAAATTTAAATCCTAGTCGTGTGTGTTGTTAGTATAATCCAAAGGTCTTAAATTAGTTACTCTTAACCCATTCCCCACAGAATCGCCCTCTATATATACTTTTTTATTAATATGACACAAAGAATATATTTATTTTTCTATATAATATTAAAGATTTGTAAATTTATAAACTAAGATAATTGTCTCATAAACAAAACACTAAGGGCAACTCCAATAGAAGTTGCCAACATTCTAACACATCATCACATATATTACTTTTTTATTTCTTCTCTCCTCCATCTCTGGCAACTTTTGTTACAAATCTACTCCAATAGTTGGCAACTTTAAAAGTTGCCAATGTGGTTCATACATCAATTTTATATTATCTTATAAACACATATTATATTTATATATTCTAAATAAAATTGAAAATTTGGATATTTAAAATACTTAATTCCCTCCCGTAATGATTTTTTTCTTTTTTTTTTGACATTACATTAATATCAAATATCAAATGATTTAAATTTTTAAATATAAAATAATATTATCTTTACATCAATATCATTTGATTAAATGAAAATAGTGCAAAAAAATTATATTTTTTTCTTTTCTACTCATGTGCATTAATGATATTAGATATGTGAGATATTTAGAAAAAAAAAAAAGAAAAAAACATTTAAAGAGATAATAAAATGTTGGAGATATAAAAAGGGTAAAGTTAAATACACTTTTGGGGAGTTGTATGTGTTTTAACTAAATGGGGAAGTTGCCAACTTTTGACAACTTTGGTTGGCAACTTGATGGCAACATTGATTCTCCAATAGGTGGGCAACCAAGGGTGCCATGCCACATAGGACTTGGCAACCTCTTGGCAACCCCTATTTGGAGATGCTCTAAGAGGGTGTTTGGCAAACACTACTTAAAGCTAAAAACGGCTTTAAGTAGTTTTTGACATATTTGTTAACCATGACTTTAAGCCGGCTTTAACTTAAAAAACTGCTTTAAGTCATAAGTTTCATTTATGTACTTTTGACTCATGACTTATGACTTATCGATTTTTTTTAATTTTTTTAATTTTTTTTAAAACTTCCAGAACTCTTATAAAGTTTAAATATTTTAATTATTTTTTAAGTCAAATTTTACTTTAAGTCAAAATTATTAAACTCCCATTTAACTTTAACTAAACTTACCCAAACAACACATTCATTCAACTTAAAGTAAACAACTTTACTTTCTTCTTTGAGTTAAAAACACCTCCATTTTAAATCATAAGTAACTTATTTTAACCAATCCAAACGGCAAGATGAGTTATAGTTTTCCTAACAGAACATGACACTCCCTAACATAGAAAACATACAATTTTGTGTGCTGTCCATGTCTAGGTAATTTCATGTCTTTTTCATCCGAATCTGGCAAATCAAACAGACAATAATTTTTATATCGTAAGAGTCTAAAAACTTTGACTTGCATTACTGTCTTAAACGTAAAGGTTGGAGTTTAGCTACATAGGCAATGTCAGGTTCTTTGTATTCTCCTTGTATAGACTTGCATGCTCATCGGGGGCTCACCGGGAAAGAAAAACCTAAAATGTAAACTTATGTTATGGAGTAGTATATAGCTTGTGAATATAATACTTCTTTTGTCAGTCGACTTTCAAAAGTTAAGTAGTCCTAATTTTGATGAACAATTATAAATTATTTATTTATAATTTCGTTAATTTACAAATTCATTTTTAAAGTAGATTAAATAATATTTAATTATAGAGATTGAGGAGCCTGAGACGTATTTCAGGATTGTATGCAAATATAGGATGAACATTTCTGTAAAATCACAATTTTTTAATTAGCCTATGGGCCAAATTAAATTTATAGTATATTTTTAAGTATCTCAGCAAAAGTTTCGTGAGATCAAGCATCTTTTTCTCTTAATTATAATACATTCTATATATTATTTGATATATTTAAATTGTTAGACAAATGTGATAAATTTAACCTTTAAAAAGTACAAAAGTTTTAGTACAAAGGATCAACCGGGAAGTTGGGAAAAAAAAAAAATCACCATATCGTTAGAAATGAGAATGGTACTGAAAGCATGGGAATAGTCAGATTGTTTGCTGGGGACGACAATCTTTTAGATGACAATTAATGCAATGTCCTTAAATTTTACACGCGTACTATTAAATATTTGTTTATTGTTTGTTTTTTAATTCATGGTACAAAATTTATCAGAGTTATATTTAACATTTTAATCTTTTTTTTAAAAAGTAATAAATTTATATGCCTTACAAATAAAATATTTTATACACGTTAGTTATGTTTTACCAAAAGTTGTAAGAACTTTTATGCACACAAATTAGTTATGTTATCGAATTCGTGGAAAGATCTCATAGTAAGTATTTTCGAAAAATCTTTTTGCTTTTCTACATTTCGTGATTTAAGTATTTTCAAAAAACTTTATTTTTAACGTTAGAAAAACATAATATATATAAATCTCGTCAAAATTGGAATAATGGAAGTGTTCAAGATAGTAATAATGAAAGATGTTCAAGATTTAAATGTGTTGTTTTGATGTGTTACTATGAACTGAATATATGAATCTCGATTCGTACTCTAGTAGAAGTCTTTAGTAGAAGTTTTTAGTTTGTTGCTTAAAATAAGTTACTTTTGATTTAATGAAGGTAATTTTAACTTAAAGGAGAAAGTAAAGTTGTTTACTTTAAGTTGAAGGAATGTGTTTGGGTAATTTTACTTAAAGTTAAATGGGGGTTTAATAATTTTGACTTAAAGTAAAATTTTGACTTAAAAAAATTTTAAATTCATAATATTTAAACTTTAAAAGAATTGTGAAAAAAAAAATTCATAAATCAAAAGTACCTAAATGGAGCTTATGACTTAAAGCAGTTTTTTAACTTAAAGCCAGCTTAAAGCTGGATCCCAAACAGGCTGTAAATCATGTTTCGTGATGGTATTATAATATTTTATAAAAATTTAAAATAAAATTATTTACAAAAAGTACACAAAAATATATGTATAATATTAATATAAATTGATGAACAAAATATTGTATAAATTAAATATATATTAATAATAAGATGTATTATTTATATATATTTTTATACCAATTTTTATCTCACGGTTTTTTAACCTGATACCCATTACATATATTATGAAAATAGCATACGTTAATAAAAATTTAAACACTAAGATTTTCTTTGACTTTGATTTCGATATGCACATCAGATAAATTTTCTAAATTAGGATTCAATTCAATTGGAAGATACAGTTGTAAGAAAAAAGATTAGATATTCCTTTTATATCCTTACTATAATATAATTTAGGTGAGACTTACGTTTAATAACATCAATTATATCCTTGATTGTATATTTTATGTACATGAATATTTACTTGATTGCATATTTTAAATTGAAAATTAAGACAATTTAGAAAATTAGATAAATTAGCTTTCGAGTTTTTAAAAAAATTACAAAAAAATATCTATAATATCAATATAGTTTAGTGAACACAATATTGTATAAATTAAATATACATGATAATAAGATAAATTATTCATATATTTTCTATACCGATTTTGTCTTACTATTTTTTAGGCCGACATCCGTTGTATATATTATAAAAATACTAAACGTACACAATAATAAAAAACTAAATACTAAAATTCTCTATGACTTTGAATTCTTTTTGCACGTCGGTGAGATTTTCTTATGATTCAATTAGAATTGGGAGATTTTGTTGTAAAAAAAAAGGTTAGAACTTGTTTTGTATATCCTAACTATAATGTAGTGTAGATGTTAGATTTGCCTTTAATAACAACAATTATTTTAATGGCATATTTTATATTTGAAAATTAAGATAATTTAGATAATTAGATAAATAGCTTTTGAGTGATTACAAACTTCTACTAAATGCCCGGAAAATTCCTTTATATAATATAAAAATATACATGATAATACGATAAATTATTCATATATTTTTCTATACTGATTTTGTCTAATTATTTTTTAGGCTGGCACCCGTTATATATATTATAAAAATACTAAATGTATACAATATTAAAAATTTATATACTAAAATCCTTTTTGACTTTGATTTCGGTTTCCAAACCAAAGAGATTTTTTAATGATAAAATTAGAATTGGGAGATTTTGTTATAACAAAAGGTTAGAATTTGTTTTTTATATCATAACTATATTATAGTTTAGAGGTGATGCTTGCCTTTAATAGCAACAATTATTTTTTTGATTGCATATTTTATATTTGAAAATTGAAATATTTAGAAAATTAGATAAATAACTTTCGTGTGATTATAAAGCTACACCAAACATTAGGAGAATTTCCTTTATATAATATAAAAGATAAAGATAAAATATTGATGATTGAATAATAATACTAAATGAAAAATGCATAACTTCTACATGGGGTTGAGCATTCGGTTCGGTTAACCGAATACCGAACCGAAATAACCGAAATAATTCGGTTCGATTAACCGAATCGAAATAATTTGGTTTTAATTCGACTATGGTTTTTGTGTATTTCGGTTTTTCGGTTTTTTTTAACCAAATTAACAGAAAAACCCAAATTACACGAAATATATAAAAAACCAAAAGTATTATTATATATATATATATATATATATATGTTTATATAATATATTTATATTAAATATAAATTTATATCAATTCGGTTTTTTATTTCAGTATTCGGTTTTAACCGAAACATTAAATTCGGTTTGGTAAAATAACCGAAATTATTTCAGTTGTTGATTCGGTTATGATTTTTGAGCTATTCGATATTTCGATTATTTCGTTATTCGATAATTTGGTTCAATTATAACCGAATAATCAACCCTACTTCTACAGCTAAATTAAAAATATTGCAATATACCACTAAACAAAAAATTTCATTACCTATACAAAGTAACACAATAGACCTAACAATAGATCAATCATCTTGAATGGAGTGGAAGAAAATACTACATAGCCTTCAATCTACGCACAACATACATTGAAAATGTTAAAAATTATAAAATAAAACCAAATTTGAATTCTAAATAATTGCCCATACAATCAAGATTAATTAACCAAAACCAAAAAGCAATGCAAATAATGCATAAACAAACAGAAGTTAAAAAGTAGATGAAAAAGAGGTTAAAAACCAAACCAAACCAAACATATCCAGTATATCCCACTCAGAGCAGGGTCTGGGGAGAGTAAGTTGTACGCAGACCATGCCCCCGCTTTTTAAGGCAGGGAGGCTGTTTCCGTGAAGACCGTCGGCTATGTGAGTGGCGCCTCTTTCTATCAAAAAGTGGTTCTATTTCGAATATGTAAAAAGTTATTTTAATTATCATAATTATTTCCCTGTTTAAATTTTAGAACTTTAAAAGTGAAAATTTTAAAATTTATCCAATTTAAAAAGGTTTTGATTTTCTTTTCTAAAATTTAGGACTTAAAGGTAGGAAGTTTAACTTAAAGAAGTAAGTTTTGATTTCAATTATTTAAAATTGAGGAGCTCTAGATAAATATGATTCGGATGATTTGAGAGCCTGGGGATCTCCTTTATATAATACTAGTTGACTAAGCCACGCTTCGCGGCGGTCTTGTAATATCTTTTTAAAAAAATTCAAAATATAAATTTAAGAAAGAAATCGAAAAGAAAATATTTATAAATAAATTAATAAACACAATACTGTACAAATTTTAGTATACATAGACATCTAAATAAACTACATACTTATTTTTTATGTTGATTTTTGTATCACGTTTTTTAGGCCGACACCCTAACACCCGTTGTAATATATACATGTAAGACACGTTTCTTGGCGGCCTTGTAATATTTTTTAATTTTTTAAAAATAGAAACTATTTAAGAAAGAAATCAAAAAGAAAATATCTATAAATAAATTAGTGAACACAATATTGTACAAAGTTTTACGTATATATAGACAACAAAATTAACCATATACTTATTTTTTACGTCGATTTTTGTGTCACGTTTTTTTAGGCCGACACCCGTTGTAATGAACACATATAGATAAAAAAGATGACTTGATTGAATTAATTAAAAGAAGACGTTGGAATATAATGATCAACAGCAATGAGAAGATAATAACGACAAATTAACAATTAACAATAAATAAATAAAGAGGGAATGGTAAAAGTTGAAACCTTTTGTGCCAAGTTTCTCAAGTGTTTCTGCTTCTCAAACAGAGAAAGATCTCCCAATTCTTGTTCACACGATAGGTGTCTCTGTACCGAGATCACTAACAAAAAAAAATCCAAAGCAAAGAACAAACAATGGTTACTAATAATCCATAATTATAACTAAAATCATAACAAATCATAAATTTAAAAATAAAACGAATAAAATAAATATTAAATAAGTAAATTCAAACCTTAAAAACCAACAAAAAAAACAATCTAAAAATCGCAAAAAATCAGTGGAGCACATACATAGCCATATACATTGAAAATTAAACAAAATAAGAGTGAATAAAAAAACTAAACGAAGACAAAAGCAAAAAGAAGTAAGAAAAAGTGTTACAAACATGGTGATAAAATTTGATCATTAGAAGCGATGATTTTGTATATATAAGAATATAATTTTTTTTCTATTTCGAATATGTAAATTTGAATTTTTCTTCCATACAAATTCAAAAACTTTTTCTATTTCGAAGATTTTAGTATTAGAAAAAGGAAGTTTTGAAATATAAAATTTCCTTTCCATTTCGAATTTATATATTTTACTTCTTCTTTCCTACAAATTCGAAAACCTTTTCTATTTGAAGATGTTAATGTTAAAAGAGGAAGTTGTGATTTCTTTTCTAAAAAATAGGGTCTAAAGAAGGAAGTTTTGATTTCAATTATTTAAAACAGAGGAGCTCTAGAAAAATAGATAAATATTCCTACAAATTTTAATGCATATATAGACACCAAAATAAACCATGTTGAGTATTGAACACACAAAAGAATACAGAGGGGGGTGAATGAATTCTTTAACTTTGCTTGTTCTTGAATCTGGTTGATGTATGTAGCACAATATGTGTTATGTGTGTGCAGAAATATAGGTGCGGAAAATGAACAACACAAGACACAATATCACTTTAATGTAATATTTTATTAGATAAAGATTTGCAACAACATGTGAATACAAATGGTAGTATTCTCAGCTTCGTTTTTCTCAGAGAGATGTATATATTGAATATGTATGTGAAAAACTTAACTGCTAGCTAGAGAAGTGAGGCTGTATTCTTATAAAACATGAATACAGCCCTACTACAAATAAGGTAGCTAAACAGATTTACTTTCTAGTGTGTCTATCCTTTTTGAGTAAGCATCCAAACGGCTACAAATTTGACTTCTTGAGGTTCTGTTCAGATCCACTTCTTTAGCTCTTTGTTTCTTGTACATCTCTCTAAGATTCCTTGTAGGCTTTCCAAATTACTTTACAGATTGTGGTCCACAAAGTGCTTTAGCTCGTTGCAGGTTTCTGACTTGTACAATTTCTTCAGTAGTTTGTCTCCAAGAATGTATTCGAGAAGTGGCTAAGTGATTGGTTCGAGAACTAGGATTAGATAACTCTGAGTTCTTGAATATTGCAAAGTTGACATATCGAATCACTTCTCGAATAGCTCTTTTCTTCAGGAATCCTTGAGTCGTTGAATAGAGCATTTAACTTATCGTATCCCTGAGATATCGAATAGCTTTCTGAGTCTTTGAGATATCGGATGAACCTTGACTTACTGACTCCTAGAGAACTCGAATGATGCTTTGACTTCTTGACTTTCTGAGTTCTCGAATAGAGTAGTAGACATATCGAATCTTTGAGATATCGAATGAGATATCAAATAGTGCATTCAGATATATCGAATAATGTCTTTTGAGATATCGAATCCCTGACTTCTCGAATATAACAAACATACTTCTCGAATTGGTACTTAGGCAAATCTTCACTCTCCAAAATCTAACTGTGTTTATTTTGACAGTCTTGATCGAATTGAGTCTTTGAGATATCGAATGAACCTTGACTTGTTGACTCCTAGAGAACTCGAATGATGCTTTGACTTGTTGACTTTCTGAGTTCTCGAATAGAGTAGTAGACATATCGAATCTTTGAGATATCGAATGAGATATCAAATAGTGCATTCAGAGATATCGAATAATGTCTTTTGAGATATCGAATCCCTGACTTCTCGAAGGCTAGACTTCTCGAATATAACAAACATACTTCTCGAATTGGTACTTAGGCAAATCTTCACTCTCCAAAATCTAACTGTGTTTATTTTGACAGTCTTGATCTTCAAGCTTGAGATTTAGAAATTGCCATGATAGTATAGGCTAGGTTGATGTATGTGCGACATCATGATTTGTAGCGTAATTAGAAATAACTTATGCTGCCCTATGTGATCATTATGGATAACTTGTTCTTCAACCATTATGTTTTCATATTCTATAGACATATAGGGCCTAAGCATAATTGGTGTCTATTCATCTTCTATCTCTTTTGTGGATGTATGAGTAGTTTGGTATTCGTATACTGAAAGGTAGCCTATACTTGTTTCGTGTTGTCCGATCAGATACATAACCATCACATGCATTGATTAAAGGCATCAGATCTAAGCGAAGTATTTAATGAAGTTAGGATCCCATGTTTATTCTCATATAAGTAATTTGATTTTAAATTTCATTAGTTAAGTAACTCTTAATTTGTTCAATTGCTTGTTAGTTAATCTTAGTTAATCAAAAACCCAAATTTATTAATTGTCTTAGCAGTGAGTAAAAACCGTACATTGTTGCATAGGTACAATAAATGAATTAAAACCAAAACCAGATCTCTGTGGGAACGAACTTGACTTATATTTATATTACTTGTGACCACGTACGCTTGCGTGATTTTGTGTTAACAAGTTTTTGGCGCCGTTGCCGGGGATCATCGGTTTTTATTTTTAGTTTATGTGCTTCTCATCAGTGGTCGTTAGAGTTCACTGACTCGGATTGTTTCTTACATAGTTGTTTGTTTCTTGGTGTTTCAGGTACTTGAACGTGTATGCGAACACGTTCTCAAACTCGTAAATTGGAAGAAGAACTTGAAGCAGCAGTAGATATGGGAGAACCAATAGCAACTAAGGCTTTGAAGGACTATTCTTAGCCGAAAATCAATGACATTCAATCTAGCATTATTAGACCAGCCATTGAAGCTAACAATTTTGAAATCAAGCCTGACACGATTCAGATGGTACGGAATTCGGTTCAGTTTGGGGGCGCTCCAACGGAAGACCCTAATATGCACATCCGGGACTTCATTGAGATCTGCGATACTTTTAAGTTCAACGGTGTGTCGGAAAATGCTGTCAAATTGATACTTTTCCCATTCTCTTTGAGGGATAAGGCTAAGGGCTGGTTACACTCTTTACCAGCCGGTTCCATTACTACGTGGGAGGATCTTGCTCAGAAGTTTCTTATTAAATTCTTCCCCATGGCTAAAACAGCTGCAATAAGGAACGCTCTAACTCAATTTGCACAGCAATCTGGAGAATCTTTGTGTGAAGCTTGGGAACGCTACAAGGAGATGCTGAGGAAGTGTCCTCATCATGGTATGCCTGACTGGATGGTGATCAATGGTTTCTACAATGGGTTGGGAGCACAATCTAGACCTTTGCTAGATGCAGCATCAGGTGGAGCTTTATGGGCAAAGAGCTATGAGGAAGCTTATGAGCTAATTGAGACGATGGTTGCCAATGAATATCAGAATCCAACTTAGAGACTAGCACAAGGCAAGGTAGCAGGTATTCTGGAAGTTGATGCAGCGACAGCTATAACAGCTCAGTTGAAGGATTTAACTATGAAGGTGGATTCTATTACTAACTACGGAGTTCAGTAGGTTGCAAGTGTGTGTGAGCTGTGTGCGGGTGCACATGATACGAATCAGTGTGCTTTCTCTTCTGAATCAGCACAGTTTGTTAGTAATTTTCAGAGACCTTCTACACCAATTCCAACCACCTATCATCCAAATAATAGAAATCACCCTAATTTCAGCTGGAGCAACAATCAAGGTGCTCAACAACCACAGCCTTATCAGCAGTTTCAAGGTCAGCAGTATGGAGCTAAGCCGTACAATCCTTCTGGTTATCAGCAGCAGTATGCTCCAAGGCAACAGTTCCAACCTCCGAGATTTCAGCAGCAGCCCCATGCAAGTGCGGGGTATTCTTCTAATGAAAAAACTGAATTAGAAGAATTGAGGTTGATGTGCAAGAGCCAAGCGGTTTCAATCAAGATCTTGGAAAATTGGATTGGGCAGATTGCTAATGCCTTGTTGAATAGGCCGCAAGGAACTCTTCCTAGTAATACGGAGGCTAATCCAGGCAAGAGGGAAGTCCATGAGCAGGTGAAAGCAGTAACTTTGAGATCGGGAAAGGTTACAAAAGATTCGAATTTAGCAGCTAAGGAAGATGAAGAAGTTCAGAATCAGCAATTTGAAAAATCTACAGTGCCCGAAATTGAAAAATCTGACTTGGTGGCTGATCAACTAGTTGGTGAAGTGGGAAAGAGCAAGAAGTCTACTGAAAAGTCTATTCCGGAGCATTCTACAATGAGCAATCATGTCTATCCGCCTCCTCCATATCCTCGACGCTTGCAGAAAAGTCAAGAAAAGTAATTTCAGAAATTTTTGGACGTCTTCAAGAAATTGTCCATTAATATTTCTTTTGCAGAAGCTTTAGAAAATATGCCAAGCTATGCCAAGTTCATGAAGGGTATTCTCTCAAGGAAGTTGAAGCTCGATGAATTAGAGACCGTTGCTTTGACGGAAGAGTGCAGTGCTGTTCTGCAGCAGAAGTTGCCTCCTAAACTTAAAGATCCGGGAAGTTTCACCATTCCGTGCACTATTGGAAACTTATCTTTCGACAAGTGTTTGTGTGACTTGGGAGCTAGTATCAATCTAATGTCTTTGTCTATCTTCATGCAACTTGGTCTACCTGATCCAAAACCTACGAATATCTCCTTACAGCTAGCTGATCGGTCGATCACGTATCCAAGAGGAATAGTGGAAGAAGTCTTGGTAAAGGTGGATGAGTTTATCTTTCATGCTGATTTTGTCATTCTAGACTTTGAGGAAGATAAGAAAATTCCCATCATCTTGGGAAGGCCATTCCTAGCTACCGGTCGAACTTTGATTGATGTGCAGAAAGGGGAGCTAACTATGCGGGTGCAAGATGATAAGGCAACCTTTAATGTGTTTGCTCCTAAGAAGATTTCAGATGATCCATAAGTGTGCTTTTCTGTGGAATCCCTTGCATTGTCTTCCCAACAAGAAAAAGGTGATTTAAAATTAGATGCAGTGCCTAGTGTTCCAAATTTTTCGAAGAATTCTGAGTCAGTTAAGATGCTCGAGGAAAGTGATGTTGATAAACCTTCCATACAAGATCTCTCGAATGTAAAGCTCGGAAAACTTCCAAAGCATTTGAGGTATGTCCTTTTGAATGATGAGTTAGTGATTTTTGAAGAGGGTCAGGATAATGTGTTAAGAAGGTGGATAGTTGATGATGAGGTAGAAGAGTGTTCTGTTTAGTCGGCTGAGAGGGATAAACACCTTAGAGGTGTGAGGAAGAAAAAGAAGGTGAAGAAGTCGATGGGTGGAAAAATCAAGGTGAAGAGTGAAAGAAAAGTTGTGTTGGGAGTAAGTAATCGAGATGTCAACGTTCGGATGAATGGTCTTTCTGTTGAGGACGGTTCGGTTATTCTTTTGAAACCGCCGTGAGTTGAGGAAGTAACGTCCGGCTAATTGATGTTAACGATAGCGCTTTGTGGGAGGCAACCCATGTGGTTCCGAGGATTAGGTATGTTTCCTACTATCCCTTGTATTACCTTCCATTCAATGGGGACATTGAATATTTTAAGTTTGGAGGTGGTTTGGGGATAAGTAGTGTGTGGTAGTTTTTGTGTCATTGTGTTCATATAAATATCATATTCTTCATTTTAGTGTAATTCATTCATGTTTGTTCATATTATTGCATGTTTTGTTTCATATAGGATATTCTGTTATTGTTGTTTTGTTTTATCAGGTGAGTCCATGTTAGTTGCATTTGCATGGCATGCATATTTCATGATCCCTTAGGATGAGCTAATTCTGATTGGTAGGTAAATGTCTAATTGAGTGTGGTAATGATGAATAGAGGGTTGATTTATAGTTCCTATGAAATTGACTTGCATGTGTCAGAAACAAAATCTTTACACAATCTCATCGTTTGCTTTTGGGCTAGGTTGAGTCATGCTTGTTTGGTTGTTGTAGATTTAATCACTTGTTTATATTTAAAATTTTCGTTATTCCCCTGATGGCATAGGAATACTAAAGTATAAGTTTGGGGGAAACCAGGGATTTCATGCTAATTGTTAATAGTTGTCAATAATGGTTAGGCGTCAAATGGCTAGTAGCCGGCTCATATTTATATGAGTAGTCTAGGGTTGGAAATGAGAATTCTCATTCCAGATTGCATATATTAAAAAAAGAAAAAAAGAAAAAATCAAAAGAAAAAGAAAGAAAGAAAGAAAAAAGTTGTTATGTATAAATTGTTTAAATGCATAATTAACCAGGGTGAGCTCTTTAATACTCGAGCAATTAAGTTCGCGGGGACTTTGTGCCTAGTGACCTAAGGCTTTTATAGTCTGGGATTCACTAACCTAACGCTCGTTAAATGGGTATTATTGTATAATCCTTTTGGGGTCTCATCCATTGCACGGTTAAATAAGCATGCTTGTATATTATGTGTCGAAGTTGTTGTTTAGTAATAAAGCATGGATTTCTGGCTAACTCGGATGAGGATGGAGGTGTCTTTAGGTTATGAAGTGTTTACCGTCTGTTCTATTTATAGACCTGTGTCTTGGCGAAGAATAGGTATGATTTTGATCTAGTTTTGGAAGTCTGATGAGAGCACACACGCACGTTTCTGTTCATGTATTGTTAGTATGCGGGGACTTAGTCGAGCTCTATTTGGATTTAGTTGCATTCTTTGAGATATTTGCTTGCTAGTTGGTTTTGGTTAGTTCGAGGGGATCGTTGCATTTTCATATTAGTTGCATTCATGCATTGCATTGTTTATGCATTGTTTAGTTAGAAGGATTTTGTGGGTACAATCGCTATAGGCCCTCACGAGACCTCACTCGTCCACTAGGGCTGCCTAGGGGTTTAAAGGGCTTGTTGCATATGCCAAATGCAACCGTGATCACCTACGGAAGTGGAACTAATTAGTTAGTGTTTAGTTGTTTATGCTTGAGGACAAGCATCGGTTTAAGTTTGGGGGTGTGATAAGTGGATTTCATATCCACTTGGATCGCTTCATTTCGGCTTAAATTGATTGACTTGGTCTCAAGTATGTTGTATTTTTGATAGAGCCGGCAATTTCGTACACGACACGAAAACACGACACGAAAACGACACGAAAATTACGGATTTGGGTTGACCTTTTTGGTACACGAACACGAAAGTACACGAACACGAAATTACACGGATGAATTTAGTGTCGGTTTTGGGTTTACCCTTGGGTACACGACACGAAACGAAAATACACGAAATAAATACATATTTAAATAAATATTTTAAATTATATAAATATATATTATAAATAAATATTACATATTTAACTTTTTTATAAAATAAATAGAAAATACACGGAAAGTACACGAAAAGTACACGAAAGTACACGAAAAGTACAAGAAAGTACACGAAAAGTACACGATTTTTATTTCGTTTTCGTGTAAACGGAAAGTACACAAAATATTTCGTGTACTTTTCGTTTCGTTTCGTGTTTACACGAAATATTTCGTTTCGTGTTCGTTTTAAAATTTGACTACACGAATTAATTTCGTTTCGTGTTCGTTTTGGTCTCTTGGTACACGAAACACGAAAGTACACGACACGAAGTACACGAAACGAAACGAATTGCCAGCTCTAATTTTTGATGTGTTTTGTGTAGTTGTGTAGAATTGTAACTATCGATTAGGGTTGGAGATTTCCATTGATTTTGGAGTGGATTTCGAGTTTGGAATAAAGAAAGGAGTGCTTCCCTACGCTTTCATGAAGGTTTCAAGTCAAGGAAAATAATGAATAGAAGTTATTGTAAAAAGAACGGATGCAAACAGAGAAGAAACGAAGAAAAAATGCAAAAAATAGGAAAAAGAAAAGCAAACGGGCAGAGCACAGCAGGGCAGACTGCGCTCCTACTGCACAGACTGCGCCACAAGCGCCAGAAACAGAAGCCAGCTGCGCAGACTGCGCTACTGCTGCGCAGAGTGCGCTCGAAATCCTGGAATTTCATGATTTTTTATTCTATTTCGATTTAAATTGTATTTTTAGTACTTTTCTTGCTGGCCAAGATATCTAGGGCTTATAAAAACACATTGTATCATTGTAAATCATATCCATTACTGATAATAACATCAGAGAGAGCCAGAGATAGAGAATTATACTTAGAAACGGATTTCCGGAAGATCATGACATCATTCGGAGATCTAGATCTACTTTTGTATTCTTTTAAATTAGGCGATACTCTGGATTTCGGATTTGTTTTCTTAACTCTTCACTTTAGTATTATTATTGTTTTGATTCATACGTTGTTTCATATCATGTTTTCATCATCCCATGATGATGAACGGTTCGATTATGAACTAATCGTTGTCATGAGATTCTAATGGATTTATCTTTGTAGTTTAGTAGTTTGATTGCTTTAATGTGATGAATTATTGATATCCTTGTATGGTTGTGCTTATTCTTCTTGGATGCGTAGCTAACATCTAAGTTGCCTTGTTAATCTCTTGTGAAGCGACGGTGGATCTTGAGATTTAGAACTTGCCATGCTAGAATAGGATAGGTTGATGTATGTGCGACATAATGATTTGTAGCGTAATTAAAAATAACTTATGCTGCCCTATGTGATCATTATAATAACTTGTTCTTCAACCATTATGTTTTCAAATTCTATAGACATATAGGGTCTAAGCATAATTGGTGTCTATTCATCTTCTATCTCTTTTGTGGATGTATGAGTAGTTTGGTATTCGTATACTGAAAGGTAGCCTATACTTGTTTCGTGTTTTCCGATCCGATATCATAACCATCACATGCATTGATTAAAGGAGTCAGATCTAAGCGAAGTATTTAATGAAGTTAGGATCTCATGTTTATTCTCATATAAGTAATTTGATTTTAAATTTCATTAGTTAAGTAACTCTTAGTTTGTTCAATTGCTTGTTAGTTAATCTTAGTTAATCAAAAACCCAAATTTGTTAATTGTCTTAGCAGTGAGTAAAAACCATACATTGTTGCATTGTTACAATAACTGAATTAAAACCAAAACCAGATCTCTGTGGGAACGAACTTGACTTATATCTATATTACTTGTGACCACGTACGCTTGCGTGATTTTGTGTTAACAATTTCCTTCTCCCTTTCTAGCCATTTCTCAAGGCACCCTTTTCTGATTTTCTCTGCATGATCTCTCTTCATCTTTACAAAATCAGCTAACTCCAGCTTCCATACCCTTTGCACTTTGTCATTAGCATCCAACAGTGCAATAATTCTTTCTATGTCATACAACTTGCCCCAATTTTGACACTGCCCTTGTTTGAATTTCTTCTCCCTTCCATCAGTATATTTGATCTCAAGACAGTCATTCACAATGGCAACATAGTAGATTCTTTGAGCTCTTAGGAATTGCAGTTGGTCTTCATCAAAGTCTTCATCTAGTGGTTGGAGTTTCGGTCCTGGATAGATAGTTAGGGCCCTTGACTTGGGTAACTTCACTCTTCTTGCAGCATGCTTGAATTTAACCTTTTTCACTCCAATGCTTGGCAGAAACTTATGACCTTTGCTTGTAGACCACTGTAGTATACCATTAGCAGTTTGCTTTTGGAAACATATAGATGGTTTCTTGATTTGTATCTTCTTCTCTTCTTGAGGTGGCAAAGCAGTTGCAGAGGCCATGGGTGCAGATTTTCGTAGGTCAATACTAATTGTATTCACCATAGACTTAGAGTCTTGTGTTATGGTGAGATTACAGTTAGCAGTGCCTAAGGCTTGCTGTTTTCCACTTTTCCTCTCATAGACTTTGCCTTGGTCATCATCAACTTTCTTGTCTTTGCTATCCTTCTTCTTCATCTTGTCTTCATCACCTTTATCACTCCTCTGATGTCTTCTTCTCCCATCACTCTTGTCTTCATCTTTATCATCCTCATTCCTCCTTGCTTTAGCCATCTCTGGGATATAGCCAGTTGCTATGAAAGATCTGAGAATATTCAATGCTTCCAACTCTTCAGCAGTCCTTATCCCATTCTTCTTTTGCAGTTGATCAATGATGTCAATTATAAGTCTGTGATTTTTGATTGTAAGATCCTTGGGAATGACAAGCTGACTGATATCTTCTATCTTTGTACCAGACTGATAGAGAATGGTTCTTGGATTAATGCACACTTCAGGCAATCTAGCTTGTTGACCATTCCTAAGTTCAGAGTGTAGGCTCTTGTTGTTTTCTCCCTTCTTTTCAATCAGCTCCAAGATAGCATCAATCTCTGTGAATTTTAGAGCCTTCAAGGTGTCATAAGATAGATGCCATATTTTGCCATTTGACACCATCATAATCTTCTTGAGATAGATTTGATTTAGCTTCCTTGGTATCACTATCAGATATTTGATTTGTTCTTTAAGACTTCTTCTGTACAGCAGTGTGTCTCCTCTAACTTTTGCCTTAGAGAATTGCAGAAACTTCAAGAACGCATCATCATGATAGATCTCTGAGTTTGCTACTTCTATCAGCTTGGCCTCTTTAACTACACTAACTTCAACTGGCTGATCATCTTCTTGTCTAGAGGTTTGGACTAGATCACTTGGCATGGAACTTGCCACACTGTAGCAGTGACAGTTTGATTTTGGCCACTTGGAGTAGTAACAACTGGCAGGACTGATGGAGGTTCATCAGTTTTAGCTTTCCCTTTTACCTTGAACATGAGTTGTAGTTTTTGAACCTTGACCACCCTCAGTGATGACAATACCTTTCTCCTTAGGTTTTGAGTTCATTAAGGTCCTCTTCTCGTCCTTAGGCTTGTTGTTAGGCACAGAGGCTTTGGTAGGGGCCTTTGGGTTGGAAGATGTGGGATTGATAGATTCATCAGGCAGAGGGAGTCCCATGTGCTTCATCATAGCAGACAACATCAGTTGTTGGTGAAGAAGAACCTCAGCTGTGGTGGTGGCTTGAGTGTCCAACTTTTCAGTAAGAGTTGCAACTGTGTCTGTAAGATGAGCATTTGATTGTTTGAGAGAGGTCACTTATTTCTCCAAAGCATCCACCTTGTTGAATAATTCAGTTGATTTAAAACCAGACAGTGATTGTTCCTTGAGCCTCAATACTTCAAATTTGGTCATTTCATGAACAGGGACTTCAGTCACCAGCTTATCTCCATATTGATTTGCAAAAAGAGTCCTCAGCATGGCATTGTCATCAGTTGTCTGATCAGATAGATTTTGAAATTGAGTTGCTAGATTACTGACAGTTTCATGAAGCAAAGCCAATCCCTTGTCCATCTTGGTGCAGGTAGATTTGCATTCTTGTATTGTCTTGAGAAAAGGATCTAGAGTGGGAAATTTGGCAGCAAATTCTCTCTTGATTGCACTTACTTCCTTGGCTATTGCATCACATACTTTATTGACTTCTGTTTTAACTCCCTTCCGAAGATAGTGAGCAGCCTTGAGGAATCCCTTGTAAGAATCATTTATAGCCTCATACACTTCACCAGGAGTCAGAGATTTGGCATTAGAGCCCAGTGAAGTTATGTATTCCTCTCTTAGGTATTGAAGAGCTTCATTGAGAGTAATGTCATATTTTCCTTGCAGCCAGGCATCTACATTGCCATCTCTCTCTGCTTCATCTGCTATTTTCTGCTTTTGCATCTTCACATCATCTCTGTGAAACAGCAGAATGGCTTCATAGTCTGGATTTGATATGTTGGATGTGACCAGGTTTTGGGCTATATTAACAAACTCAGGAATCTGATCCACAACTAAGCTTTGAAGTGCTTCAACCGTCAATTGTGGTGGAGCAGACCCTGATCCTAAAGCACTATCATGTTGCACAGGCTTCCGCCATTGTGACAAAAAGTCAGAGCTAGAGCTAGGCAAGCTAGACTCCTCAGTTACAGATGCAACTTCTGTAACCGGATGGATTGACTCTACTATTGTTGTCTCCACATGAGTGGGATGAGTTACAACAGTAGTTGACACAGGCATAGAGTCTCTAGCGAAAACTAGTGAATTCTCTGTGTTTGTGATGGTGTCATTAGGATATGCCCCAGCTTGCATTCCCTCACAATCTAAATGTGGTTCCTTGGTGGTGAGCAAAGTGTCATGCACTAAGTCACTTGAATCCATTGGCTCACCAAGAGAAGAGAATTCTTGGTGATCAATGCCTTACTCCTCAATTGCTTGAGTTGCAGGCTCCAAAGAAATTTCACTGATAGATTCTGGAAGAGAAGTGTCTTGTAGATTTGAATTTGGCAACTCCCCCTGAGAAATAGAGGGAGTTTCAAGTGTGATGTGCTCTCTACTCAGTGTTGTGCCAGCCTTATCACTCCTTGGTGCTGACTCTTTACAAGAAGGTGCATTAGGGAGGATGCTTGATTCTATAGATGCACCCTGTTGAGAGGATACATCTAGTGAGCTGTTTGCCCCTGATTTTACAACTTCATCCATTTGTGTGACTGAAGAGGTGGCTTTAGATTTCTTCTTCTTTGGTCTCTGTAAGGGTGACTCAGGTTCTTCTAGACCTAATTCTACAGCCAATGTTGCTTCTGTCAAGATATTCAAAGGCTCAAATTCAATCTGTTTTCTCTTCTTCTTCTCCTTTTTACTAACACCACCCTGTTGAGAGTATGATGCAGGTGGCTCTGTGTTTGGTACAGTGTTTGGTTGAGGGGGCTGGTTAGTAGGCCCTGGGTTAGCATTTTGTTCTACTTGCTTGGGCTGTGCTAACTCAGACTTAGAGGCAAATGTTGGCATGTTGTGGGGGTAAGACTCAAATAAACTCTGCATATGAGGAGTTATTTCAAGTCTCACATCCACATCATTCCTAGTCTCCAAGTTACCAAAAATGAGTTTGGTCATGGATTTCGGATATCCTATTCTATTTCTATCTATCCCAGGCAATTCAATCAATTTATTATCTACAAAATTAAGAGCAGATTGAATAAAACGAGGGAAGAAAATTTCAGTACCTCTCTTAGTTGAGTTCTTACCAAGTCTCCCATATAGATCCTGCATAATTAGATTACCCACATTGATTTTCCTATCATATGCCAGGGAGTATGCAATTTGCTGTGCAGGTGCACTGATTTGATCAAAACTCGACTTTCTAGCAGTGAACACCTGTAGTAGTGTGGTGAACACATAACTCCATTCCTTTATGAGACACTTCCTGTTCATTTTTCCACTCTTGATTGTATCAGCATATCTTATAAAGTCGAAGAATGTAATCAAATCATCATCGGATACCAGAGGGTGATACAGGTCTTGATGAAGTCCTAGTGCTTGATTCATATCCTCTGTAGTGATAGTAACCTCTTTCTCTTGTATTTTGCAGTAGATGATATAACAGGTTGCTGCATTTTCGAGAGCAACAACTTCCACAGTGGCTGTCCTCCAAAACTATTCTAGAAGATCTAGGTACAGAGTTGGGTTGGCTGAGAGTGCATCCTTGATGTATGACTCAGACATCCAGCGAATGAAACACTTGAAATTAGAATTGGGTGCTTCCACATCACTAGTAATAGCAATGAAGTTGGTGTGGGTAGGAATTATGAGTTGGGTATTTGCCATTGTTACACAGAGAGAGAGAGAGAGAAGAGAATGAAGTTCAAAGAAGAAATTTAGCTTTTTGAGATTAGGGTTTTCAGGGGTTTTGGAACTTTAGATGCTTGAGAAATCGAATGAAATGAATCAAATATATGTAGAAATGTATAAGTATGAAATACTTGAATTGTCGATTAGATATATGTTTTGTATCGACAAGTCAGGCATTCGAGAAGTAGAAATCAACTATTCGATAAGTCAAGAAAGGCTTAATCGATATCTCAAGCAGTTTGTAACTCACAGCTGGCAATTATCTAACTTAGAAATAATTCCAAATTAAATAAAATATGTTTTTATGAGTGATTTAAAATTCTAAATAAAAATCCAAAAACGGTTAAGATTCAGCGAGAATTCAGCCTTTTCAAATGGTTCGAGAACTCAAGTACAATATTCGAGAACTCAGTCATTAGAGATCTTAATTGCCATATCCGAGAAGTCAAGCATGTCTCTGTTCGATTTCTCTAAAAGACTCTATTCGAGAACTCAAGAGGGTTCTGAATAGACTTGTTAGAGAAGTCGAGCATTAGTAAGAATTGAATAATTAGAGAAGTCTGATTTATCGAACTATACTTTACACTCATAAAATTCTATTTTCACTATCCTTTTAAAATTCACCAGAGTTTTTCAATGAAGAATATTCTACCAAATTAAATAGTGATAATCTTAAAATTTCATAGAAATTTCAAGCTAACTGAATATGACTTTCAACATATGCAACAAATCTGAAATATTTATAAATCATATTTCAGCCAACACTTACTTCAAAAATATTGAGAATTTAGATAAAGTAAGTGTTTACTGCTGCAACAATCTAGTTGATATTTTCTCTTAGCCAGATTCTGAAGAATTCAGCATTCCAATCTCACTAACCAACCTTGTGAAGGTGGCTTCATCCAATGGCTTAGTGAATATATCAGCTAATTGTTTATCTGTGGAGACATAATGCAACTCAATGGTTCCATTAGTTGCATGCTCCTTAATGAAGTGATATCTGATGTCAATGTGCTTTGTCCTGGAATGATTGACAGGATTGGCAACTATAGAGATTGCACTTGTGTTGTCACACATGATTGGAATTCTTTCCAACATAAGTCCATAATCTCTAAGTTGATTTCTAATCCAAAGCACTTGAGCACATCAACTTCCAGCAGCTATGTATTCAGCCTCAGCAATGGAAGTTGACACAGATTGTTGTTTCTTGCTGTACCAAGAGACTAACCTTTGTCCAAGAAACGGGCAGCTACCTGAGGTGCTTTTCCTATCCACTCTGCATTCAGCATAATCAACATCAGAATAACCAACCAGATTGAACCCTGTGTCCTTAGGATACCATAAACCCAAGTTTGGAGTGCCCTTCAAATATCTAAAGATACTCTTTATAGCAATCAAATGTGACTCTTTTGTATTTGATTGAAACCTTGCGCACAGACATGTAGCAAACATGATGTCTGGCCTACTTGCAGTGAGATAGAGTAGAGAACCAACCATGCCTCTGTAGACTGAGATATCTACTTTCTTGCCTTTAGCATCTTCATCCAATTTAGTGGCAGTGGCCATGGGAGTCTTTGTAGGTGAGCAGTCTTCTAAGTCAAACTTCTTCAATAAATCCTTGATGTACTTGGTTTGACTGATAAAGATACCATCATTCCTCTGACTAACTTGCAATCCAAGAAAGAATGTTAACTCTCCCATCATATTCATCTTATATCTGCTTTGCATGAGCTTAGAGAATTTCTCACACAGCTTCTCATTTGTAGAGCCAAATATGATATCATCCACATAGATCTGAACTAGGATAATATCATTACCATGCTTCTTGTAAAACAGTGTCTTGTCCAATGTGCCCTTAGTGAATTTATTTTCAAGGAAAAACATTGACAATGTGTCATACCATGCCCTTGGAGCCTGCTTAAGTCCATATAGTGCCTTAAGCAATCTGTAGACAAATTTTGGGAAATGTGGATCCTAAAAGCCAGGTGGCTGTTGCACATAAACTTCTTCTTCCAACTCTCCATTCAGAAATGCACTCTTGACATCCATCTGATAGACTTTAAAGTTTGAATGAGCAGCAAATGCCAAGAAGATTATGATGGCTTCCAATCTAGCAACATGGGAAAATGTCTCATCATGGTCAATGCCTTCCTGTTGAGAGTATCCTTTTGCAATCAACCTTGCTTTGTTTCTTACTATTACACCATCTTATTCTTCAGAACCCATTTTGTTCCAACAATGGTTCTGTTCTTTGGTGTAGGGACAAGTTCCAATACTTTGTTTCTTTCAAATTGATTCAGCTCCTCTTGTATAGCAATAATCCAATCTAGATCCAACAGTGCATCATCAAGTTTCTTAGGCTCAATCTGAGATAGAAAGCAACCACAGAGACACTCATTTTGAGTTGCTCTCCTAGTTCTCACTCCTGCATTTGGATCTCCAATAATTTGATCTGCAGTGTGTGATCTATCCCATTTCCTTGAATGCTCAGTTTGATTTCTCAACCTTGATGTTGCTTCATCATCCAAGTCATGATCATTTTCATTTCCTCCCCCTGTGAAGTTGCCACTATTCACAGGTGTGTCTTGGATGCTTGTATCTTCACTGTTGATTGGCACAAATTCTTCTCTTGCTTCATCATTCACTTGAGTTTGTTGAACTACAGTTTCAACTTCAGTTTCAATCTCTTTATCAGAATCATCTAGATTTTTAAACTTTAATGGATCTCTATCTTCATCATTGGCTTCTTCTAATCCAGGTAGTTTGCTGTCATCAAATGTCACATCTGTGCTTTCCATAAATTTCTTTTGACTGATGACATAAACTTTGTATGGAATTCTCTCCATAGAATAGGCAAGAAAAATTCCTTCAATTGCCTTTGCATCAAACTTTCTAACATATTCTGAATTATCCTTCAATACAAAGCATTTGCTTCCAAAAGTATGAATATACTTAAGAGTAGGCTTCTTTCCAGTCATCAAATTATAAGGTGTCTTTCCAGTGTTCTTGTTGATGAGAGTCCTGTTCTGGATATAGCATGCAATGCTCACAGCCTCAGCCCAAAAATATGTAGGCATCTTTGCATCAAGCAACATTGTTCTAGCAGCCTCAATCAGAGTTGTATTATTTCTCTCAACAACTCTATTTTGTTGTGGAGTCCTTGCAGCTGAGAATTGTTGAGAAATGCCATTCTCTTTGCAAAACGCATCAAGTAAGGCATTTCTGAACTCTGTTCCATTATCACTTCTCAATTCAATCACATTTGCATTGTTGGCATTTACTTCCTTATCAATTTTCTTTATGTACTCAATGATCACTTGTGGAGCCTCTTCCTTTGATGCTAGAAATTCCACCCATGTGTACCTTGTGTAGTCATCAACCATCACCAAGGCATACTTCTTTCTTGAGAGTGACATAATATTGACAGGCCCAAACAAATCCATATGGATTAATTGCAGGGGCTTGGTGATTGATGTCACTGTCTTTGACTTGTGGCTTGATCTTTTCATTTTTCCCTTTTGACAAGCCTCATACACTCCTTTTTGACAAAATTCAAGTGTGGGCATGCCTCTTACTAACTCTCTTTTGACCAGAGAATTAATGGCCTTGAAGTTCAAGTATGATAGCTTCTTGTGCCACAGCCAACAATCTTCATTTGATGCTTTTGAGTAGAAGTAACAAACTTTGTGCTTGCTTGCAGAGTCCATATTGGCTACAAACAGGCTTCCTTGCCTCACTCCAGATAGAGCAAAGCCACAAGTCTTCTTGTGGGTGAATCCTCTGTTAGTAAACTGCCCAACACTTAGCAGATTATGCTTGAGTCTCTTGACTAGTGCTACATCTTCAATGATGACATTACCAACTTTTAACTTGCCATATCCCAATGTGTTACCCATGCTATCATCTCCAAAAGCAACCATTTGGCCAGCCTTCTCCTCATACTGTGATAGCAGGGCCATATCACCAGTCATATGATTTGAGCATCCACTGTTCAAAATCCACATGACTTTCTTTTCTTGTTCTTTGCCCTGCATACACAAAGGTATTACTTCTCCTTTGGTACCCAAACAAGTTTGGGTCCACTTGACTTAGAAACGGATTTATCAAAAACATCATGCTTATTAGTTTTCTTAGGACTAGTCTTCTTGTCACTGTTAGAAGCCTTAGAAACAGAGGTCTCAGACTTAGGTGACAGAGGTACCTTCCTATCTCTAGGAGGACTTGAAGACTCTGGCCTTGTGTAGTGTGTGTGAATGTTGTGATTGATGCAACCATCCATGAATTGTCTCCTCAAATTAAAACAGCTAGTCATAACATTCATATTACATGGCATACAGTCAAGTTTATCACAAAAAGGTGAATCTCTATGTCTTAAAGGCATAGAGAAATCATAGAATGGTTTAGCTACACTACCAGTTGGTTTCTCGCATGCATGAGTTAAGTGATTAGTGCTAAAACAGTTTTGACAAACTTTCCTAGGGGCATTTGGCACATAAGCATAATTGTTATTCTTGTTTTTCCCTAGTTTGCCCTTCCTGTTATGTTTTTTATTAGCCACTTTCTTTTCAGATTCATTTTTCCCAGCTGAAACAAAATTCAAAAACTTCTCAGGTCTAGGTCTACCTCCTACTGGCTTCTTGGCTTTTGCCTTGACACTCTCACCCTTCGAGGATGCCGGTTGTTCAGTAGACTGTGCCTCATCCTCATCATTCAACATTTGTTTAATAAGTAAGGAATCCTCATCAATCTCAAATGTTGGTTCTTTAAAAATTGGAGACTCAGTCTTTTTCAAAATGTGAGGTACTTCCTCATGAACTATGTCATCTTCAATGACAGCATAGCCTTTCCTCTATTTAAGAGTGTCATAGTCAAGTCCAATGGCAGCCTTGGGTTTAGCTTGGTTTCTCACATGGTAGGACTGCAATAGACTAGATGAGTTCTTAAAAGATTTTAGTTTGAATTCATTTTCAGCTTGCTCATCCCTAAGAGCCTTCTCAACCTGACTAGCACATAGAACCTTATTCTGCAGATATTCAACTTCTTTCTTAAGGTTATCTACTTGCATAGCAGTTAGCTCAAGTTCCTCATTTTTCTTGTTTAACAGTTCATTTCTAGTAGACAGTTTAGCAATCTCTTCATTAGCAGCAGTCATACTAGTATGAATATTAATCATTTCAATAGACAGTTGTTCAACCATACATTTATATTCAAAAATAGACATATCTATGGTAGTGAGAGATGGTACCTGAGAGTCAGATGGAGATTGTTCATCCTTGGAATCAGCCATCAAGGCATAGTTGCAAAATTCTTGCTCTTCTCCATCACTATTAGAGTCATCCCAACACTTCCCTTCAGCTATGTAGGCCTTGCCTTGTGTTTGCTTTTTCAGAAGGGCCTCATACTTAGCTTCGAGCTCTAGAAACTCCTTATCATTCTTTTTAGGCTTCTTGCATTCACTGGAAAAATGCCCTAGGTCATTTCATCTATAACACCTTACAGATGACCTATCCACATGGTTGGTTTTGAATTTATTCTTGTTTGCTTTCACAGGTGTCTTGCTCTTGTTGAATGAATGGTTTTGGGGTCTAGGTTTGAAGGGTTGGTTTCTCTTGAATCTGATGTTTGGAAATTTTCTGGCCATGAAAGCATATGAAGTGTTTTCCATGCCATCTAGCTCTTCAAGAGTATAGAACTCTTCTTCTTCCTTCTCCTCAACAGGTTCAGTCACTTCCCCTTCATTTTCTTCATCATCTACTATCTCCTCTATCCTCAGCTCACTTGTAGATGCTTCTAGGTCTTGAACAGATTTGCTGACAATCAAGGCACATGATGTGTTTATCATTCTGCCTTGGTTGGCTTGGATAGCCCTCTTCTGAAGCAACTCAAGCTCATGAGTCTTTAAAACCCCATAGAGCACATCATATGTGACTTTGTTCAAATATCTTTCTCTTAGAGAAATGACCCTTTGCTCTAGATGTTTTAGTGAAGACAATAGAAACTTCATGTTTAACTTCTTGGTGCTGTAAACCTTCCCATTCATCTGTAGCTCAGTCACCAGCTTATGAAACCTTTCAAACATGTCAGTAATGCTTTCCTTGATCTGAGCCATGAAAGCTTCATACTGTGTGACCAGTATCTGTTTCTTGTTTTCTCTAACCTCCTCTGTTCCTTCACATAACACCTTAATATGATCCCACATCTCCTTTGCTGTTTTGCAAGAGGCTATATTAGCAAACATTGACAGTTCCATAGAATCTATGACTATTAACATGAGATGACTGTCAAGAGCATCCATCCTTTTCTGTCTTTGTCCATTTGGATGGTTCTTTAGCCACATAGGATCTTGGAATGGTTACAGTTCCAACAGTCTTTTCAGGAATCTCCTGTTGTGGAACAAAGGGACCATTCTTGAGTATCTCGGGATATAGAGGGTTAGCAGCTTTGATGAACAACAGCATTTTAATCTTCCAGAGTTTGTAATTCTCTTTGTCGAACTTAGGGACCTTCACTGTTCCTGTAGTCTTTGGTGTATTCATGATCTTTTTCTATTTTTTTTAAATAAACAGCCTGCTCTGATACCACTTGTTGAGTATTGAACACACAAAAGAATACAGAGGGGGGTGAATGGATTCTTTAACTTTTCTTGTTCTTGAATCTGGTTGATGTATGTAGCAAGATATGTGTTATGTGTGTGCAGAAATATAGGTGCGGAAAATGAACAACACAAGACACAATATCACTTTAATCTAATATTTTATTAGATAAAGATTTGCTACAACCTGTGAATACAAATGGTAGTATTCTCAGCTTCGTTTTTCTCAAAGAGATGTATATCTTGAATATGTATGTGAAAAACTTAACTGCTAGAGAAGTGAGACTGTATTCTTATAGAACATGAATACAGCCTACCTACTACAAATAAGGTAGCTAAACAGATTTACTTTCTAATGTGTCTATCCTTTTTGAGTAAGCATCCAAACGGCTACAGATTTGACTTCTTGAGGTTCTGTTCAGATCCACTTCTTTAGCTCTTTGTCTCTTGTACATCTCTCTAAGCTTCCTTGTAGGCTTTCCAAAGTACTTTACAGTTTGTGGTCCATAAAGTACTTTAGATTGTTGCAGGTTTCTGACTTGTACAATTTCTTCAGTAGTTTGTCTCCAAGAATGTATTCAAGAAGTGGCTAAGTGATTGGTTCGAGAACTAGGATTAGATAACTCTGAGTTCTCGAATATTGCAAAGTTGACATATCGAATCACTTCTCGAATAGCTCTTTTCTTCAGGAATCCTTGAGTTGTCGAATAGAGCATCTAACTTATCGTATCCCTGAGATATCGAATAGCTTTCTGAGTCTTTGAGATATCGAATGAACCTTGACTTGTTGACTCCTAGAGAACTCGAATGATGCTTTGACTTATTGACTTTATGAGTTCTCGAATAGAGTAGTAGACATATCGAATCTCTGAGATATCGAATGAGATATCGAACAGTGCATTCAGAGATATCGAAAAATGTCTTTTGAGATATCGAATCTCTGACTTCTCGAAGGCTAGACTTCTCGAATATAACAAACATACTTCTCGAATTGGTACTTAGGCAAATCTTCACTCTCCAAAATCTAACTGTGTTTATTTTGACAGTCTTGATCTTCAAGCTTGAGGCATGATCCTTAGAACATCTTTCAAGCATTATTCTCTGACTTTTAATTACAGTTACACAGATAGAAATTGATGCATATTACAAGTACTAAACAAATAGAAACTCTACAACTAGAGGTTCCCTCAGTTAAGAGGTCATGTAGGTAATGCATAGCATTACACATTCTTAGGCTTGTTATTATATGAGTACAGGCATGTCTCTGTGACTAACAAACCATATACTTATTTTTTATCGATTTTGTGTCACATTTTCTTAGGTTGACACCCGTTGTAATAAATACATATAGATAAAAAAGCATATTTGATTGAATTAATTAAAAGAAGACTTTGGAATATTAGGATCAAGAACAATGAGAAAATAATAATAACAAATTAACATTAACAATAAATAAATAAAGAGGAAATGGTAAACGTTCAAAATTTTTGTGCCAAGTTTTTCAAGTGCTTCTACTTCTCAAATAGGGTTTAAAGAAGAAAGTTTACTTAAAAAAGGTTTTGACTATCCTTTTATACAATGGTTTATTTTATACAACTTTTTTTTTATTTTATACAACTTAAAAATGTTTTGACTTTCTTTTCTAAAAAATAGGACTTAAAGAGTGAAGTTTAATTTTTAGTATTTAAATTTGAGGAGTTCTAGGAAATTAGAAAAATTTTATATAATGGTTTATTTTATACAACTTAAAAAAGGTTTTGACTTTCCTTTAATATAATGGTTTATTTTATACAACTTAAAAAAGGATTGGACTTTCTTTTCTAAAAAATAGGACTTAAAATAGGAAGTTTAATTTTAAGTATTTAAAATTGAGGAGCTTTAGAAATTTAGAAAAGTTTTATACAATGGTCTACTTTATATAACTTAAAAAAGGTTTTGACTTTTCTTTTATACAACTTAAAAAATGTTTTGACTTTTTTTCTAAAAAATAGAGTTTAAAGAAGGAAGTTTAATTTTAATTATTTAAAATTGAGGAGCTCTAGAAAATTAGAAAAATATGAATCGAGCGATTCTAGAGATCCTGCGGGTTTTCCTTTATATATATAATAGATAATAATAGATAGATAAATATAATAAAGATTTGTATGTTTTTGAATTCTCAAACTTAAATTTTACATCTTTTTAATAGTTATTTTGGTAATAATTTTTTTTATTAATAAAATATATTTTATTTAAATTTTTTGATAGTTTTGGTGTTTGGTTTCGGTACGGTTATCCTAATTATTAAAATAAATAAATAATTTAATAATGTAATTAATGGTAATTATTTGATTGTTTTTTTAATTCTTTTAATTGAAGATATTACCCTTTATAAATACACCAAATATCGTATCTTCCAATCATTAAGATTTGTTTTCTAATTAAAAATATTTTACCTTTTAATTTAAAATATAATCTTTCAATCATTAATATATACCCAAAAATAGAATACCATATCTTTCAATCACTAATAAAAAATAAAATAGGAATCATTAAATCTAATAATTAATATCTAATCATTACAACGAATAATGATCGTTCGATTTTTAGTAATAAATAGGAATCATTAAATCTAATAATTAATATCTAATATGATTAAACTACTTTACTAAATATTTAAGGTTTGAATTCCGTTAATAACATATTTAATTAAAAAAATTCATAATATAAGTTTTAAATCATGCATATCATTAATTAAGCTTAAATAAATTATGTAAATTAAAATTAAAATATTTATTGAAAATAATGATTTTATAAAAATGTAATTGTAACATATAATAAAATTTATTACATATCAAAAAAAAAATCGCGCATGCACTGATTGTAATATAGTACTATTATATTAAAGTCGAAACACCGAAAGCTTTGGTTTATGATTTTCGATCTTTTATCCTAATTAATAAATATTCAGATAGTATAGTTAATGGTAATTAGTCGATTGGCTTTTCTAATTAAAACACGCTTACTTTTAATTAAAAATATTAGCTTTTATGATCACCCGAAAACATTAATTTTATCATATATTTCAATCACTGGTATTTTTTAATTAAAATACGTTTCCTTTTAATTAAAAACATAATCTTGCGATCATTAATATATACCCAAAAATATCACACAACATCTTCAAATAATTAAAAAGTTATATTTGAAACCCATATACATTATAATAAGTAAACGTGAGTATAAACCAAACAACAAATAATGATCGTTAAATTTTTAGTCAATAAATAATTATTGTTAGATATGATGATAAGTTATATTATATATTTAAATTACTCTAAAAAAAGTTAAAATTCGAATACCATCAACAATAAAGTTAATTTAAAATTTACTATTATAAATTTAAGCCATGCATATCCTTACTTAAATTTATATTACATTCAAATTCAAATAACTATTGAAAATAAGAATTATATAAAAACATAATTGTAACATAAAATTAAACTTTAAAACATGTTAAAAAAAACCTGTCCATCCCAGGGGCTATAAGATAGTAAATATATAAAGAAAAATGATTGAGAACAAAAGTTCTCCCACAATTTTTTTCAAATATTTAGATATTTCGTAATTTTCTTAATAAAATGATGAAACCCCGTATGTATTCATTTGCATTTACGAATTAAAACCTGCCACTAGTACATATGCACGCCAACCCATGTCACATCAATTGCAAAGATTTTCTATTTTTTTATTTTTGAATTTTCTAGAATTGCTCACATAAAAATTAAAATGATGAGATTCAACTAATTGTATATTATGAAATGTTTATAAAAGTATAGTACTGATAAATTATAATTTTTATTGATATTAATATATTGAAAATAATAGATTTTTGATATCGATAATTTGTATAAATTCATATATAAATTAAAATTTCAATTTTAAGAACCTTTATAATAAATATTCAAAAAACCGTATTTATAATATATAATGCTAATAAAAAGTACATAAACATGCATATTATCAAACTGACTGGAAACATGCATATAAATATGGTTGATGGTGTAATAAAACTAGCTTTTTAGTCCGTGCAAAGCACAGACATGTTCTAAATATCAATAATTTGTTATTTTTTCTAAAAATATATGATGTATTTGTAGGTGCGATAAATGAGTTAGTATGATAGTTGATTTTCTTGTGAGACTAATAATCCAGTACTAGCTAGTTTAAGTGTAATTATTTTATCACTAAGATTCGATGTTTGTTTTATTATTTTATGTATTTACGTATTAAGATGTGATTGATGAGTTTTACAAATGTTCATGTTAATACAAGTTTGTATTATATTTAAATACATATGAAGGTTCCTTTTTATATTGATTTGAATTTATTTGTGCCAGGTAAACATAATATTTAAAGTATGACAGAAGTTATATATACATTGTTGTATTGAAGGTGTGCATGTGCATGTTTGATATTACTATATGAATTTTTTTGATGTGATATTTTTTTATAATTTTTAATTCATAAATATTCACAATTGATCTAAATAATAGTATAATGAGACATGGTACATGTTAGTGAGTATTATCATATATTATTATATATCCACATAAATGTATATATGTACACATATATGTATGAATGCATAAATATGCGTATTACTTATAAATAATTAATAGATTAAAATTAGTGAAAATTTAATAGATTACACAACATAAATGTATGTATGTATGTATGTATGTATGTATATATGTTTGTATAATATGTATGTATGTATACATATATACATGTTGATGTATGTATATATGTATGAGCATTTATTATGGATATTAACTTGTAGCATTTAATAATATGTATTAAATATATTGATGTCAAAAGGCTAGAATAATCCTGAAAAGATATAATAGAAAGGAGGGTAAAATGATCATTTTGATTTAATTTGCTCAGGAAACCCTGTTGATGTATTAGATATATCTATCTATACTATACTATTATAAGTAAAACAACCTCTATTTGGTTGGTTGGTAGTTTGGTCAATTATTTGGTCGTACACTCAATATCAACCATTGAATTTTAAGATAGATTAATGAGAACTGTTGGATATATAATAATAAAAAAAACTCCTTTTATACATTGACAAGCTCAACCAAGACTACATATTAAATTTAAAAATTATTTATCTATTTTCAATTTACAGTAAAAAGACTATCAATTAGAATACTATCAAAAACGTATAATCATATTTTATTATATTTTCTAATTTATATTATTACTAATTTAAAATTATAAATATTCAAATAAAAATATTAAGATAAAAATATTTAAAATGTACACTTTTTGGTATACTCAATAGAAACCGTTGAATTTTTAGATAGATTAGTGAAAACTGTTGGATCTAATACTAGAAAAATATTCATTTTCTAATATTTAAAATATTCTCATGGGTTATGTTTAAATCCCACCAACAGCATATCTTTATTAAACATATATATTATTTTATAAACTATTTTTAAGAGTTTGAGGTTCTATTCCCGTCAATGTCATATTATAATAAAAAAATGTATTATTTTTTTAATAAAGTATTATTATTCATTTATATAATCTTATAAGTTACTCCAAAAAATTTCCGTCAATAACATATTATAGTTAAAAATTAAAACATTATCGTTTAAAATACTATAAAAAATGTATTATGATATTTTGTTAACGTAAATAATTTTTTTCTATATATATATATATATATATATATATATATATATATATATATATATATATATATATATATATATATATATATATAGAGAGAGAGAGAGAGAGTTGCACTCCATAGCAAACACCTTATATAACAAACAATAAAGAACACCTCATATCTAATATAATTTAAGAGTTCCGTTATAGCACCCAATACAAAAAGTTGTTATTTTTTACCCTCTAGCAAACTAGGAAAAAAAAATTTGAAAATTTACTGTTCATTGATGACGTCATCAGTGAAAAGTAATTTTCATTTTTTTTTGCAGACTTGATAGAGGGTAAAAAAATAACAACTTTTTGTATTGGATGCCCCTGACGGGGCCAAAGGATCTAATAGATCTATGGTGTTCTTTGTTGTTTGTTATATAAGAGTGTTCTGTATGGAGCAAAGGCCTATATATATATATATATATATATATATATATATATATATATATATATATATATATATATATGTGCATCACACGAGTTATAAATTATATAGTTAAAAATTACATAAAATATGGAAAACACTTATAATATAAAAAATTTTGTATAAAAATTGAAAAAAGGTCTACATGATTAGATAAATTTCACTCTTGCTACTAAATAAAAATTAAAAAAACTACTTTTATGTAATATTTTTAATTTTTTATATATACATATGTATTTGAAAGTAATAATTAAAATACATAATTAGAATAATATTTATATTCATGAAATTTATAAAATTCAAAAAATATTTTTGTAATAAAAATATATATACAACTTAAAATTTTAATTAAATATAATTAAATAGTTTATAAGTAACCGTGCATCGCACGATTTATAGGCTAGTAATAAATGATACGAAAAATAAAGTATAAATGATGGGTTGATGCGTTGTCCAGTGAAATTCATAGGAACAAAACAATGCGCCACTTTTGACAAAATTAAAAAATAAAAAATGCGCCACTTTAATAGGAGGTTAAAGCATAAATAGATAGAAAATTACTTAAAAAAATTTGTAAATTGCCACAATCACCTCTCAAATCTTCTGCAATTAGCATATCTATATATACATAGATATAGACGTGATGTGATATAGAGGTTGTGCATATCTATATATATAGATATAGACATTTATAGACGTGAATGTGATATAGAGGTTGTTTGGATGGGGTTTAAAATCCTTTACTTAAAATAATATTTGATTTTAAGTTAAAAAAAATGTTTATTTGTGTAATAAGTCAGAAAATGATTTAAAATTAAAAAAATAGCTTAAAACTAGAACTTTTTGAATGATTTAATTAATTTTGATGATTTTATTTGATAAAAGTTAATATCATCATTCAAATTAATAATTTATCAATTTTTTTTGTACATTTTTAAGAATTCATAATTTATTCATTATAAAAATTACCCAAACAAATATTAACTTAATTTTTTTTATAAATCACAATAACTTTAAATTATAATTAATAACTATAAGTTAAGCCAAACGGGCTCAAAGCGTAAATATTGAGCTGTAATTTTAATTAAAGAAGAAATTGCCCAAAATGCCTATCTCCCAGCATCCAAGACCCGAAATACTCATTTCCGGAAACATGGCCCTATTTACCCACGGGTTACGCATTAGGTTACGCATTCTGAGAATGCGTATCTAGGAATACGCTACGCATTCCAGGAATGCGTATTAGCGGTCACGCATTCTCAGAATGCGCGATGATGTCATCTGCGTCATTCTCACACAAACGATGCCGGAATTGCTCTGGAGTTGAAATCGCCTTAACATCGCCTTTAGCATCGTCGATCATATTCCGGCTACCTCCACCACATCCAATGACATCAAAATGAATCCCAGCCGTTACCCTACATCTTGACCCATCGAGTTGTTAATTTCTGGCCCCGCAGGAGCGTGTATCGACACATCGGAAACGAAATCGGGAAAAAAGCTTCGAATTGGGGATTTCGATTCCGGCGAAACAAACGAAAATCCATTGATATAGGCTTCTAGAGGGTGAAAAGACGAACATTTTGGTATATTGAACGATAATGGAAGATGCCTGTAAGGTACTCAACGGATTCGTTAAAGTTTCGATCGGAAAACTGATGCCGGCTGGACCTTCAGGAGGATGAAGAGTACAAGAGACACGCAGTACATGCGTATCTATATACACGCATTCTTAACATGCGTGTTCCAAACACTGTTCACGGGTTCAGAATTCTATTTTGTGAAGGATGCATGTTACTGACATGCGTATTCGAACACGCATCTTCCAAATGCGTGTCTCGTGGGTAAATAAGACAATGCTCAACGCGTGTAGGCATTTCGGACCAGGGGAATTAAAATATCGGTAGTTAGGGCCTTCACCCTTTTTAAAATGGTGGGTGTTTTTTTATTGTTGTATCTTACCTTTTCTAATTAAAGTGGTGGGTGTTTTTTTGTTCTTGTATCTTACCTTTTCTAATTCATAATTAGGGAACATACATGCATGGCTTACAAATTTGTCAAACAGCCTTCTCGTATTCTACACATATTTAATTATATATGTAGCTTTTGAATATTTAGTACATTGTATACCCAGCTCTATATCTTAATCAAGTTGTTATTATAGTCAGTATCTATATTTGGATGATGTTACATGTAACACTGTACAATTCTAATGTTCAATACGAACGATCATAAATACCGTTAAAATGTATGCTAAACCTTAAGATGTATTTCAATATTAATTGTGTTTATAGTTAAATTTTCACATTTAACCAATTTTTTATTCAATTCATTTAAATTTCATATTTTAGATAAATTAATGCATTCTTAGATTCAAATTTAATGATAAATATCCATTTATACATATTTACAATAATATGTTAAGGATAAATATTCTTAAAATTAATTTTAGGCAATGTTTACAATAATATGTTAAGGATAAATATTCTTAAAATTAATTTTAGGCAATGTTTCTAAAGTCATTCCATTCATATTTTTAATATAAAGTTAAGTAAAATGTATTTCTTATAATATTTTAAACATCACATTTTTACATTAGTTGACACATTAACACATGCAAAGCTTACTATGAATTGATAAAAGCTCACCAATTCTAAAATGAAGAATAAAATAGAATAAAGAAATCAAAATCTTCAATAATTTGTTAGATGCACGTCATAGGAGAGGGTGAAGGCCCAAAATAATCAAAAATAAATACTGTTTGTCCAAAATACTGAACTCCAAATATTTGACCTTAAATATCAACGGGATACGGTGTTTCGTGTACCGTATTAGTTTAATACGGAGCGCCGTCCACCGTATTAGTTTAATACGGAACACCGTCCATCGTGATAGAGGCAGATAAGCCTTTCCGTGTCACGTATTACCTGATAATACGCCTTCTATTACAAAGGTAAATGGAACTGTCTCAACAATACCCTCAAGCTCCATTTCTTCCTAATTAATCCTCTCTCCTGCAAATCCTGATAGACCAAACACCGTGGAACAATCAAAATCTTAATATTAGGTATCACACGAGCTTCAAGATGTATCACACGAGCTTCAAGATCAGAAACCCACCTCGAGTTTAAAAACCGTTTAGTAGCAACAAACGTTCTATCACTAGAAATCATGACCAATGCATTCTCATTGGCACTAGAAATTTCCTTCACAAGCAACTCCACCAGAGCTTGAGGAAGAACAAAGTTACCAGGTGCTATGCTTAAAACTCTAGAGATGTCAAATTCATAGACGATCTTAGCTCAGACACAGAATAGGTGTCTGGTGAAGAGGGATTCTCTTGTCTTCATTGTTTTGATTATCCTGAGTACAGTAGCACTAGACTTGTGGTGGTTTATGTTTTTTTGATGTAAGATTGAAAGATGTGTCCTTTGGACTAAGAAGTACATGGTTGGGCCAATCATCCTACCAAAGTGTATGATTTTGTCTTAATTGCTTTAGGAATGGCGATTTATTGTTTAATTAGCGCTGGCAAGCATCTCAAATCGATGCCCCTGCAGGGCCAGATTTGATAAACTCAACTGGGCAAAACAAAGAGGAAGCAGTGGTGATTGTGTTGGTGTGCTCAGAATATGGTGATTCGAGAGAGATGGGAGATGAACAGTATGCTACAGCACTACAGTCACGCTACACGCAGTAGCGTGTTATGGGACTAATACGGAACACGAACTTTCGTATCTCGTCAGTAAATAAGGGCACATTCCCGCTTTTCAGTATTTTGGGCAAAATATCTCCAAAAATGATTATTTTGGTAATTATCTCCATAGGAGATGTACGTATAGTAGTTTTTTATTGAAAATATGTAATTCAAAAAAGTGATTCTAGAAAATTACCTAAAATTAAGTTTAGGAACATTTTACCCATATATTTATATAACTTTTTTAAAATTAGTATTTTTTATATTTGATACTAAAGTAATATTTTTTTCTTTCTTCTCATATTCAAGATTATTCACTCTGCTATCTTCTTAGTAAAACCGAGTGCACCCTTTTGACTTGCAGATTTACGGTGTACGTGCATGGTGCATTCTGCATATATCTTTCGTTATCTATTGGAGTTGGTAAAAAAACAAAAATTTACTTAATAATATCTTTTGTAAATAAATCTAATAATACATTAATAAAAATGAAAAAAACTTTTCACCCACACATTATTTATTCATTGCAATTAAAGATGCATTAATTGAACCTAATTTGGTCCAAATACAAAGCCCATTAATGAGGTCCAAAATCCTATTTTAATATTAATTTCGTGATTAATATTGAGGGTGATTAACAACTCAGCAATAAAAGTCAAATAAGGATATTATCCTACAAGAAGTAGCCTCCAAGGCACCTAATTCAACATGGAAACAGACTCCTACAAGGCAGGAGCCTAGAACCTTCTTCAAGGAGGCGATTTGTCCATCAAGTCTCCTAACCCTACTCTAGATCTTAGGCTCCCAACGCCTATATAAGGGCCTGACCCCTCATTTCTCAGAACTACGTCTTGGCTTGATTCTCAACTCTGAGATACGTAGGCATCTTGTGAGGACCGCTCAGTCTCGAAACACAAGAACAACCATTAAAGCTCGAAACTCACCAACCCTAGCATTAAATATGTGCAGACCCTAATTTTTATTCCACAACATTTGGCGTCGTCTGTGGGACGACAACATCAACCATGATTAACACACGAAGAACAACACCGGTCTCGATTAAGGCCGTCCCCGTCACCTATGTTCCACCGGTCGTCACCTCTACTCCACCTGTCGTTAATTAGTTCGTTACTGAACAAGGGTATGTACCCCCATTGACGGAGACAACCACTCAACCTCAAGTTTCTCAACCTATAGGGACGGCTCCCCAAGCTGAGAGAGCTCTACCAGTGGTTGTCCATCAAAACCAAGAGACCAACTCTCTTCAGATGGTGGTTTCTCCCCTTTTTGATGTTAATCGTCCACTACCTCCGGGGGTACGGATCTCTACCACAGATCTCCCTAGAAGCACAAATCCCGCATACGGGCTGCCTAACTACCCTCCGAATACTCGAAGTGTTGGGCCAATTGGCCACGCCCTGCAGATACATGAGCCATATCACCCTCCTTACATTAGAGGCTTGGGCCCTGATCAAGGATATTATGACTACTCCGATCCTTATACTGATGATTCATCATTTGAGGATGACAATCACGATAAAGCCCCGAGGAGGTGACGTGCTAGAAGAAGGACTCGAGGGATCCATGATGGACCACCGATGACGTCCATGGAAAGAATCAAATCCCATGAGGAAGAGATTCGGAGGCTAAAGGAAGACATAGCAAGAGAACAACAAAGGCAGAATCAGAATCAGACTTAGAGTCAGAATCAGAATCGACCTCCTCCAACTTCAGGAGAGATTCCCTTTGTTGATTTGGAAAGGCCTTCAAGGAGGCAGAGAAGGGTTGATGCCCCAACAGGAGGAACTAAAAGGAAAGAAGTCCCCAAGGGTGATCCTCAAGATTTAATGCAACTTGGAGATCCTGATGATCCTACAACCCCATTCACTGAGGAGGTGATGAATGCTCACGTCTCCATAAAGTTTCAAATGCCTACTATAAAGGCATATGATGGAACGGGTGACCCCGTAAACCATGTATGAACGTTCTCGAATGCACTGTTGTTGCAGCTTGCTAGTGACGCTCTCAAGTATAGGGCGTTCCCTCAAACCTTGGCGGCCGGGTATGGCTTAAAGATGGTATAGTCGTTTGTCTGCAAACTCAATTGGCACATTCAAGGAACTGAGCACGGCTTTCATCAATCAATTCACTAGTGGAAAAGTCCATAAGAAGAGCTCTGCGTTCCTTATACAGGTAAAATAAGGAAGGAACGAAAGCCAATGGGACTATCTCAATCGTTTCACCTGCAAGGAGACATTGAACATCCCCGATTTGGAAAACAAAGTAGCTATGATAGCCTTGGAGAATGGGACGTCGAATCTTTTTTTTTTCAGATGTCATTGGCAAAGCATCCCCTTGAGAGCATGACTGAGCTCCAAAAAAGGGCGAGCAAATACATAAAAGCTGAAGAAAGTATGAGGAAAATAGAGGCCTATACCGAAAGTGGTGAAAACGGGAACTCTAAGAAGCGAAAGACAGAGCAGGAGTATGATTTTAGGGACAAATATCCCCGAACTAGCAAGGACTCCGACTCTGCTCTAGGACCGAGGTTTGCTAAGTATGCAAGGTTGAACACCTCCAAGAGTCGAATCCTATTGGACATTGAGAAGGATAAGGATTTTTGATGGCCGAAGCCACTCAGGGTTAATCCCGCAAAGAGAAATAAGAATCGGTATTTTAGATTTCACAGGGATGTGGGGCATGACACTGGTGATTATTAGCAACTCAAAGATGAGATCGAGTTCTTGATCCGTAGAGGGAATTTGAGCCACTTCACTAAGGGTGAATATCGTGGTAATCAGAGAAGAGAGTATGATAGGAGCGACGACGATCGAGATCGCAACCTATAGTCCCGAGGGCTAGTAATCAACATGATCTCATGAGGCCCAACCGCGACCGGGACAACAAAGAATTCCCGAAGGGCTTATGCCAGAGAAGTAATGCACATTGTTGGAGAAACACCAAAACATGCAAAAACCAAGGTAACAATCAGATTTGATGATTCAGACCTTGAAGGGGTGAAATTCCCCCATGATGACCCACTAGTCATAACACCCGTGATTGGAAATTCAGAGGTAAAGCGAGTCTTAATAGACAATGGAGCTTCTGTGGATATCTTGTTTCACGACACATTTATGAAGATGGGGTATAACGACTCTCAGTTAACCCCCTCCAACACACCTATATACTGTGTAAAGCATAAAAATGTAATATGTAATAGAGGACATATATAACTCAACTAGGATAAAAGATAAATAATAAACTCTATACAGGGATCGTGAAATTTGAAGAACAGGCACCAACAAGGATCAAGTCGCTGAAAGAAGTTCATTAAAATGATCAAGCCTCAGTGACAAAATAAGATGTACAAATGATTCAGTTGAAGGGCCAAAAGATTCCAGTGATAAAGTTTTTATGGTTGGACAATTCTTGGCAGTATTCTTAAAGACATGATACGAAGACCACGAGTGAATGTTAGTCGTCTGTGAACCAGACCAGTTGCACTAGGCGTCAACATTTTCACAAAGAAATCAAGGTATCTAACTCAGAAAAACTGTTAAAGAGGTATGATTGAGAGCAGTGTTGATATCCTTCATTTCAGAAGTTGAATATTTAAGGATGTCAAAAATAAGAGGAAAATGAATAGTAACCGGAATCACTATTCACACCGGGTGAATAGTAACCGAAGTTACTATTCATGTGAATAGTAACCGAAGTTACTATTCATGTGAATAGTACCCTATGTACGAGACGTAGTGTGGATATTCCGAAGTTATACTAGTAATCTACGGAGTAAATAAGTGTATGTAAATGCGATCGGAATTCAGAAATTCCAAATTCTATTTTCGTGTAATATTTGACCGAGCAGTGAATTATATATCAGTAATATCAAGAAATGAGATATTTAATTTGAGGAATTGAGGAGTTAATATTTTGGAATTTTATTATAAGTGATTTGAGAATTTGGAACGAAAACCACTGAGGAAGTGAAACAAACGTTCTAGAAACCGCTGAAACTTTACAACGAGATTAAGCGATCAAGCGAGCGAATCATGAATTGAGAATAGTAAATATTAAAAGTCCAAGGAAGGATATATTATGAGAGGAAAATGGAATTGAGAATAAAATCCTAGAGTTAAAGGAAATGAGAACAATTGAGAAACCGCGAGAATTTTTTTCTGAGATAAAGAGAAAATACAAAGAAAATTGGACACAACGATTGTTTGAGGTATTGGGCCAAACTATTACAATGAAGTGCAACATATAAGTTGTAACATATTGATTTAGTAAATATACAAGAAGGGAAGCCCCTTGGTGCAAATAAGAAAAGGAAGGAAAGACTTGGAAACAATATGTATAAAGCAAGGGACTTGCTTGCAATTATGGATGGATAAAGGTAATTCAAATGAACCAATGAGGAGATGACACCACATGACAAGAAGATAAGATGCATCCAAGTGAAAATATCAAGCATTATTGATCACTTTATCACTTTAATCAAACAAAACAAACACCAAATACTCCATTCTGCCCAGCAGGAAAGGAGCTCACTAAAACGGGCCTAGAGACTTCATTACTCAATGAAATTTTTTTTCTTTATATGGTTAGAAAGCTGTGAAGACGCTCTACAACTTTCATTCAAAAGCCTCGACCAGGAAACGAGTGCAAGGGCTTCGTTTTGGTTGATCTTTGGGGCGTGTTTTTCCAGTCAGGAAACTCACTTCCATGTTCTTGATTTCTTTGGTGAGATTGAAGATGGTGAGCATAGAGTAAGGCTTCCCCAAGATTAACCAAGCTTGTTTGATATTGTAAGAACATCAAGAAGGTATAAAAACCCTAACCCCTCTTGGCCATGTAGTATTTGTGATGTTAAATGTTAGATCCATGGTTATTAGTGTGAATCTTGGACATATAAGTCATGGATGATGTAGAACTTGAGTTTAAGTGTTGTGGTTGTGATTTTTAAGCTTGTGGTTAGTGTATGTATCTCCATGTATGTTATAAAGTATGATCTTGGTGATTTAGATGTTGGTTGTGATGTGGATGTAAGATTCTTGGTCAGATTAGTGATTGCTGAGTTTTTCCCAGGAACTTGTACTGTCTTGTAGGAGGGTTTTGAACCCCCAAATCTTGTCCCCTGAAGTCCTAATATATATTGTTGGAAAGGTATTTGAATGTAGTTTCCAGAAATATAAGGTTCATGACTAGGTGATGTATAGATTTTGAGTTATGGCCTGAGAAGTGAAATGTGTTTCTGGATTCCGAACTGCACTAAGTGGTCCCCTTGTGAACCTTGTTTGAACCCCTAAAAAATTATGTAGGATCATGGAAAAATTAGAGAAGCTAGTAAATGCAGTGGGGAAGGCTACCCAAAAAGAATTGGATTAAAATATGTATTTTTCAATTTCATAAAAATCCTAGAGTAAAATTCGCGCAAGGGAAAAAGTCGTAAGTGGAGTGTAATTTTAGGGGTAATGGATATGATTCGGATATGGTAACCAAATTAAGTCGAATAAGTGACGAGCGTAATCGAGTGATGACATGAACCTATAGTGGGGCTAGAGTGTCATAAGACGAAGTCATTAAGTTAATTTTGTACCCCCTAAAAACCCCGCAATTAAAGAGATATTGATTAAGGTACTAACGAACGGTTATTGCTTATGTATAGATCGTTCCACTCCGCAAGCTCGACCACCCCAACCTCGCCAAGACAAGTTTACTTTTAAAAACTTACATATACAAGGACTTTCACTATTGTGTTTGTAGTTTTCAATCATATCAAATGTTTATGTTTATCGAAGTATCGATGAAATTGAGATGTATAAGTACATATATGTTTGCACCCCTTGAACTTAGAATGAAATGTTTTCTTCGGACAGCGACTCTAGCAATAGGGGTCGTAGCGGTCCGTATATGCTATTGACCGGGGAGCGGTATATTATTATATCTTAATTAAATTGCGAAAACCCGAAGGGTCATTCGGGAAGTATCGTATACTCAAGTAATTATTTTTATATCTCCGTAAATACTCAAAATACCTATCTTGGATTAAAAGCTTATCTAATTAAATAATTATTTTATTAATTATTAATATTAAATCTTAAAATATCATTTATTAAATATTGTTAATTATTTTAAAGACAAAGCTAATCCAAGATTCCTTTAATACTTTCAAACTCGAACTCTTTCAAACTCAAAACATTTTCGAAAACCCCCGGTCAGGTTTGCTTCTTGTGTGATTTCAAGAATCATCGGTCGACTGATGTCGGACCTCAACTACTCAGCTTTCAATCAAAATAAAGTTTTGAAAAGAAAAAGAAAAAGGGACTCTGGCAGGTGTGGGGATCGTTGACGAACGATTCCCGGGATGTGTAAGCGGCCGTGAGCCAGGCGGTCCATCAATTATTATTCCGGCCTAGGTGTTGCCGAAGGATGATTACGGATGTAGTTTTCGTCGAGGGTGATTACGGATGTAGTTTTCACCCGGGGATAGTTACGGATGTAGTTTCTATCCTTCTACCGGTAGAGAAGACCCGCGGATTATTGGACGTGGATGTGGCGACTTATCATCGTCAATCCTTGTCAGGTTTTTATGTTTTCTTCCAGTCCCATCCTCCACTTTGGAAAAATACTCAAACACTGCTTCTTGGGCCTAAGTGCCAAGTTGCCGATAGTGTGGTTTTTGATAAGAAAAATATTGACATCGTGGAGTATCTAGAACTGCAAGATTTTCTATAAAGATTGGCACGTGTTAGTGCACTCTTGCAATTGTTTCAAGGAATGAAATGTTTTTGTATGGGAAACCTTCTAAGCAAATGGAAGGAAAGAGGTTTGCAACGATGTATTCCCTGTACAGTATGTTAATCGTAGAGTGTTTTGCCGAAAATGATATACTCATATGTATATATTTTCAAACGTGAGATATATTGAAATGGGAACCTTATAAAGGGTTCATATGTTATTCTTAAAGCTCCTTAGTGAGTATAGATGTTCTATTCAAACTCGGACATATACATTGTCCAATTAGGTTTTGAAATCTGAGATATATACCCAAATAGTTGGGAATGTTTTCGAAATAAACCACATTATTATTTTACAAAATGGTGAACTTGCTGAGCATTATGTAGCTGATTCTTGCTTTATAAAAACTTTTCAGAAAGAGAAGAATTTGATCGGTTAAATCCGCACCAGCAGAAGAGGAGTAGAAGATTTACCCCTGAGATGATTTAGTTCCTGATAAATACTACAGAGTAAGTCTGATAGGTTTTCAACTGTAATAGTAAGACTTGTCTTCAAGTGTAGTTGTATAAATGGAAGTGCGCAAGATTCTAGATTGTACAGATGAATTGTAATATTTAGTGTTACTTTTGATTATCGTTTCTGAGGCTCTAACTTGTTTGTGTGTAAGATTGAGGTCTGGATGGATGTATTGTTGAGTTGTAAAGTTAATACAGGTATGATATGGTTGGATGGTGACGTGACGACCTGAATCTCTGACCTCGGATTTGGGGGCGTCACAACAAGACATTTACTCTTGAAAGGCTCTATGGAACTTTAAAGACATATGAGCTAGAAATGGAGCAGGATGAAGAGATTGAGAAGTCCCAAAAGAAAAGTGGGTCAGTTGCACTTGTTGCCAACTTGGAGCAGAAGGAGGAGAAAAGGCCAGAAGCTGCTTGTTCTACAACAAACAGGGAGGTTTGTAAAGATAGAGCAGAATCAAGCAGGAGCAAGGAAAAGGTGTCTGAAGAATTGAATGTCCTTCAGCAGGATGAATTGGATGAGATAGATGAGCACTTAGCCTTTCTGTCTAGGAGATTCTCTAAGCTGAAATTCAAGAGAAACTCTGGGGTGGCCAAGCCATTTAACAAGGATTATTCCACAATCAACTTTGTGGATAAATCCAAAATTAAATGCTACAATTGTGGAATTGCTGGTCACATGATAATGAATGTAGGAAGCCTAGATCTGAGAACAAAGGAAAGCCAACTGAAGCTGTTGACTACAAGAAGAAATATTTTGATCTTCTCAGGCAGAAAGGAAAGGCATTCATGACCCAAGAGTATGACTGGACTGCTGATGGAACTCATTCTGATGATGATGTTGAGTATGTCAACCTTGCATTGATGGCTGATTCTGGAGAGCAGGAAGCAAGTTCAGCTAGCAATCAGGTATTTTCTACTAATCTCTCTGAGCTCACCAAAGAGGAATGCAATAGTGTTATAGATGAAATGTCTACTGAACTATATCACTTGAGTGTTACTATTAAATCACTTACTAAAGAGAACAATAGGATTAAAGAGAATAATCTGTTTTTAATTGATAGAAATGCTGCTCTAGAAGTTCAATTTCTAGAATTTGAGAAAATGAGAATTGATTGCAATAATGCTAAAAGTGAACTTGAAGCTGTGTTAAAAAGAGAACAGATTTTAAAAGACCAGCTTGAAAAAGAACAAGGGATAATTGGTAAATTTCAAAGCTGTAGGAATATTTCACAAAACATAATAGAAGTCCAGGGAATAGAATCATTTGTGAAGGAGACCTGGACTCAAAAGAAAAAGGAGCTAGAACCTTGCCTTGAGGATCTAGAGACTATTTGTGAATCAACGGATAGTGATCATCCGTTGACAGATGAACCATCAACTGATGAGAGGTATCCGTCGACTAACAAAAAGTTTGTTAGTAAGAGGGAACTCAAGAAACTGGATATTAAGTATGGTCCAGTCAACAAGAACTTTGTTACTGGTGAGAGTAGCCAAACCAAATCTAGTGGGAAGGCTAAGGCAGGTGATTTACATAACAAAAAGGCTGTTGGTAAATCAGATAATGAAAAGGTAGAAATTAAGGGTAAAAAAAAAGAACAGAAATGGTAAGATAGGCATCAACAAGAAAAACAATTATTCTCCTGACAAGTTTGCCCCTAGGAAAACTTGTAGTAATTGTAATAATGTCAATCACCTATCTTCTAGTTGCAAGATTGTTAACAAAGCTCCTGTTCATGTACCTCAAACTATACCATGTATGCCTGCAATGCCTGGTTTGTATCAAAATGCTAGTTTTTCAAATCCATATGTGAACATGCCATATGTGTCAAATCCTTATTTTCAATCTGTGAATATGCCACAAATGTCATGGAACATTCCTAGCATGAATAATATGTATGCCAATTTTCCACAAATGCATGCATCAAATATTCATGCAAATAAGCATTTGTCAAACCCCATCAATCAGGCATCTACATCAAAGGTGAAGAATGTCAAGATTGTAAAGTTAAAGGCTAACAAGAAAGGACCCAAGGAAGCTTGGGTACCAAAATCAACTTGATTTGTTTTTGGAATGTGTGCAGGGAAACAGAATGAATCTATGGTACCTAAACAGTGGATGCTCTAGGCACATGACAGGAGATTCAACCCTGCTCACAGAGTTCAAGGAAGGAGCTGGCCCTAGAATTACCTTTGGAGATGACAGCAAAGGATATGCTAAGGGATATGGCTTGCTTTCAAAAGACAATGTCATCATTGAAGAAGTGGCCTTAGTTGAAGGTTTGAAGCACAATTTGCTGAGTATCAGTCAGATTTGTGACAAAGACTATGAAGTAAGGTTCAGAAAAGAAGCCTGTGTTGTTTCTGCCAAGGAAGACAACAATGTGGTATTGACAGGCTTTAGAAAAGGAAATGTTTACATAGCTGACTTCAATTCAGCATGCTCAGAATCCATTACTTGTCTCTTCAGTAAAGCAAGTAAGGATGAGAGTTGGCTATGGCATAAGAAGCTGTCACAATTGAATTTTAAAGTTATGAATGACTTGGTAAGAAAGGATCTTGCTAGAGGAATCTCTCAATTGGAATTTATCAAAGATGGACTGTGTGATGCCATCCAATTAGGGAAACAAAAGAAATCATCCTTCAAGAGCAAGACAGAGTCATCCATTGTTAAGCCACTTCAATTGCTGCATATGGACTTATTTGGTCCAGTAAATGTCATGTCTATTTCAAAGAAGAAATACTGTCTGGTGATTGTAGATGATTTTTCTAAGTTTACATGGACCTTCTTCCTGCACTCCAAGGATTGTGCAAGTGAAATCACCATCAATCACCTCAGAATACTAAACAATGGTTCTGAAGACAAAGTAAAAAGAATCAGGAGTGACAATGGCACTGAATTCAAAAATTCCACAATGAAGATTTTCTGTGAAGAAAATGGAATTGTCCATGAGTTTTCTGCTGCCAGAACACCTCAACAAAATGGGGTTGTTGAAAGGAAAAACAGAACTCTCATTGAAGCAGCTAGAACAATGTTAAGTGAATCAAGATTACCAACATATTTCTGGGCTGAAGCTGTCAACACTGCATGCCTCACTCAGAATATTTCCTTGGTTAATCAAGCTAGAGGAATGACTCCTTATCAGTTGTTAACCAACAAGAAGCCAACTTTAGCTTTTCTTCATGTCTTTGGATGCAAGTGTTTTGTGTTAAGGAATCATGGAGATAACTTAGGCAAATTTGAAGAAAGGCAGATGAAGCTATATTTGTTGGATATGCAGCAGGGAAAGCCTATAGAGTCTATAATCTAAGAACCAACATTGTTATGGAATCTGTACATGTTGTGTTTGATGATCAAAAGATTCTAGGTCTAAATGATGAAGACTTCCATGAAAAGTTGGAATTTGAGAATGAAGGTGAAGGAAGAATGTAACTATGATGATGATGAGGAAAATGAAGATCATGACCATGAAAATTCACCAAGAGTTGTTGGCCCAACTAGAAGTGATGCTCACACTGGAAATGAAGCATCCATTGACAGTCATATTGAAGCATCTGATACATCCGTTGACATGCATTCTCATGCATCCGTCGATAGGTAAAATGGAGCATCCGTTGATAGACAAGGAGATGCATCCGTTGACAGTCAACTTCATAATTCCGCAAGGACAACAAACTCAGAGGGAGTTTCTCAGGGTCAAAATTCAATGCTAAATCAACATGATCATGCTCATAAAAATGAAGCAACCTCATCAAGATCAAACCTTCCACTTGCAAGAAAATGGACTAGAGATCATCCATTTGAGTTAATCATTGGTGAATCAAATTCAAGAGTCCAAACTAGGAGGGCCACTCAAGCAGAATGCCTATACAGTAGCTTCCTGTCTCAAGAGGAACCTAAGAAAGTGGAAGATGCCCTTCTAGATCCAGATTGGGTCTTAGCAATGCAAGAAGAGCTAAACCAATTTGAAAGAAATAAAGTTTGGAAGCTTGTGCCCAAACCTGATGATAGAAGTGTCATAGGTACTAAATGGGTTCTCAAGAATAAGACAGATGAAAATGGCATAATTGTGAGGAATAAAGCTAGATTAGTGGCAAAGGGCTATTCTCAAGAAGAAGGGATAGATTTTGATGAAACTTTTGCTCCAGTGGCAAAACTTGAGGCAATCAAAATCTTCCTAGCCTATGCAGCACATGCCAATTTGAAGGTCTATCAGATGGATGTCAAAAGTGCCTTTCTAAATGGGGAATTGGAAGAAGAGGTCTATGTCCATCAACCTCCTGGCTTTGAAGATCCAGAATTTCCAGAATATGTATATCTTCTCATGAAAGCACTTTATGGTTTGAAGCAAGCACCAAGAGCCAGGTATGACACTTTATCTCAATTTCTTTTGGAGAATCACTTCACTAGAGGTACAGTAGATAAAACCTTATTTCATAGGAATATCAATGGCTCTTCAATACTTGTTCAAATCTATGTAAATGATATTATTTTTGGGTCTACAGATGAGAAGTTTTGCAAAAGGTTTGCCAAACTTATGCAAAGTAGGTATGAAATGAGCATGATGGGTGAATTAACTTACTTCCTTGGCTTACAAGTAAAGCAAGTCAATGAGGGCATTTTCATAAGTCAAACAAAATATATTTATGATCTTTTAAAGAAATTTGACTTAATGGATTGTACCTCTGCAAAAACACCTATGGCCACTGCAACTAAGCTTGAGTTGAATACTAAGGAAAAGTCTGTGGACATCTCAAGCTATAGAGGCATGGTAGGTTCACTTCTATACCTAACAGCTAGTAGACCTGATATAATGTTTTCTACTTGTCTTTGTGCTAGATTTCAATCTAACCCTAGAGAGTCTCACTTGATAGCTATTAAGAGAATTTTCAGGTATCTCAAGGGAACACCAAACCTTGGCATTTGGTACCCAACAGAGTCTGGTTTTGATCTAACTGGCTACTCAAATGCAGATTATGCAGGTTGTAGAATTGATAGGAAAAGTACTACAGGCTCCTGTCAATTTCTAGGAAACAGGCTTGTTTCATGGTTCAGTAAGAAACAGAACTCAGTCTCCACTTCTACACTTGAAGCTGAGTACATTGCTGGTGGAAGTTGTTGTGCACAGATTCTATGGATGAAAAATCAACTTATTGACTATGGTCTAAAAGTTGAGAAGATTCCAATTTTCTGTGACAACACAAGTGTTATTGCCATCATAGGGAATCTAGTGCAACATTCGAGAACCAAGCATATTGACATCAAATACCACTTCATTAGAGAACATGTGATGAATGGTACAGTAGAAATGCACTTTGTGCCAAGTGAAATGCAACTTGCAGATATCTTCACCAAGCCTCTTGATGAATCCACATTCACAAGATTGGTAGGTGAACTAGGTATGCTTAATTTGTCATAATTCCTAGTGATATTTAATGTTACTACTTTGCAGCTAGAAATGTGTTTTAATTTACTTGAGAATTAAAAACTCTCAGAAAAATTTTCTACAGAAATTTTTTGTCTAAGGCAAAATTATCTTATCAACGGATATCCTTTTACCTGTTGGTAGTATAAACACATTACTAGATTTTCGTATATTAACGGATAACATGTTGTCCACATCATCGATGGATAAACTGTTTCTCAACCGTTCATCTTATATCCGTTGATATACATATTTTTTTTATATAGCCGTTGGTAAACGTGTATATATAGGCATGACTGTATTTATTTTCTTTTATTAACTGACAGTTACTTTTGTCCAATGGGTAATTACTTTTAATTATTTCATTTTCAACTCTTGAAAAATATAAAAGGCTGTCTTGTGCTCTCACATCTCACTTTTATCCACTTTCAAGATTCTCATGAGTAAACTGCATCCTCTTCACTAAAACTCTCTGCAACAAAAGTTCAAACACTTCAATGGCGCCTATTGTTAAGATGATGTCTTCCACTGGGTTCACCTATGAGAAGAACAACTTCGCGGCCTATGTTGATACTGTGAATGCTCCAGAAGTTTATTACACAATGATGAGTTTCGTGAAGAATTGTAGGCTGTCGTATGCTATGACTACCACCACACCCCTCATCCATGAAGTAATTGAGGAGATGTGGACATCGGCTAAATTCAATTGTGCTGATGAAACTCTATCTTTTTCTCTTAAGGGTAACAACTATGTGGTTAATTCTGATGTCCTAACTGCATGTTTGAAATTACCTGAGAATAATTGTTCATCTGCACCAACTGATGCTGAAATTGTTACCATGCTTAATTCAATTAATTATGCTTTTAGTATTGATAATTTAGGCAAAATTGTTAGGAAGGGCATGGTTAAAGAATGGAGTTATCTTTGTGATGCCTTCATTAAAAAATTTTCTGGTAAAATTAGCAATTTTGATGTTGTTACTAAGTCCATGCTTGTGATGCTATGTATGCTCTTAACTGGTAGATATTATAATTTTAGCACACTAGTGATGTATGAAATGGCAACTAAATTAGGTAATAAAGGAACTAGGGGCAAGAATATCTACTTTGCTAGATTTTTGATGCTCTTAGCCCTGCATATTTCTAAGAATGAGCTATCCATTTCTAACCGGGATAGCAAGTTCAATTGTTTTGTACAGGAGAAGAGAGTCCTTAGTGACTTGATTCGAATGAATCTGAATGCAGGGGTACAATTGGTTTATCTTCCAATTGTTCAGGTAGCTTCTAACCTTAATACTCCTATCTCTACCCCCCAAATATCTTTGCCTTCCACTGTCACAATGGAGTCTTTAGTAGTGACCAAACAGGCTCCTACCCAAGTGACTAAAACAAAAGTTTCCAAACCACAATCTAAAAGACAAACCCCAGGTGCTTCTCAAAAGGCACCTGTTGCAAAAACTACCAAAACTCTTGAGGGGAGTGTGAAGGTGGTAGTGAGTGGTGAGGGACAGGGTGCAAGCCCTAAGAATAAGGTAGGTGAGGAGAGTGCACCAAATAGCCAAGCCTTAGTTACATCCTCTCAACAGGGTGCGACTACTGAATCAAGTTCCCCACAAGGAACACTGCACAAAAGGGTCAGAGACACAACTAGCCCTCTCTCAAAAACCTATGAAAGAAGAGTAAAATCTAAAACCATAGGGTAATCACAGGGTGCACACACAGTATAGCAAACTGTACCTTCTCAAAGTCAATTTGATGTGGCTCCAGCAAATGTGGAGTCACAGCCTCCTATTCATAACCTTCAAATTGATACACATTACAATCCACCATCACCAACTCCATCTGTGGATGTGGATATGATATCTGAATCAATTCCTGATTCTCCATCTTGAAAGATTCTTGGAGAAGCCACACTCTGCAATTGGTGGTCATCATCTTTTAGATGATTTGTTGGGCCATCAATCTTCCATTCCTGAATTCACAACAAAATCTGTGGCCTCATCTTTAAAATCAATCTCCACAGATTCAATGTTGGTTTTCGCTTCAACGGATACTATCTTTCCTTCATCAACGGATATCCTTCATCCGTTGACAAGTGTTTCTCCATCAACAGATGCGCCTATGTCTAGTCATCCGTTGACAGCTATAACTACTCCATCAACGGATATCCCTTATCCGTTGATAACTCACTCTACCACTGCTATATCTGACATTCCTGTATCAAGTGTGGAGGAGTTCTCAGTAGTTGAAACACTTTTAGGATTGAGGGAAGGGAGTGAGAGGCTACCTTGTGAGCAGGAAAAAGGAGAGGTAAATAATGAGAGGCTGACCATTTCTTCAGGTCAGGCAAAAGGAGAGCAAGAGAGTTCCACCTTAGTAGGTGAAGGTGAGGGTGTGAGAGGTGTGAGCCAGGGGGAGCCCCTGATGCAAGAAAAGAGAGATGAGAGGAGAGAAGGGACTACAGGTGAAATAAGGCAGGAAGATCAAGCCATTGCAAGTGAGTTATTGGAGGTTGATGAAGCTTCTAAAGAGATGGAATTTCAACAAGAATATCAGTCAATCATTGACTCCATCTCTTTGGATCCTGAAACCTTTACTCATCCTCTTTCTGCCTATCAAGTCATGGCACAACAGGGCAATGTGGAGGCAGAGGAGGCAATGCACCTAGTGCACACCTCACAATCTCTACAAAGAGCAAAGGAAGCTTTAACAGCTCTGCCTTCAGAAGCTGAAAGTGAAGAGTTTGGTAGTGATGATAGTGCTAACACAGAAAATGATGAAGAAGTCAATGTGGAGGATACTCCAGCAGGGCTATTTTCTATTGCCACTGTGGTTGGTGACTTCAATGTGGAAATTATGAAGCAATATCAAACTGCTATGGCTGAGCACCAGAATGCGGATCCACAGAGGAAGGCTGTCCTCCAGCAAATAATGGCCTCCCTGAAACTTCACAAGATGCAAATGGTTATTCAAAGAACACAACAGGAGGAGGTCCAAAGTGCAATCAGAGAAATGAAAGTAGAACTAGATGCCAGGATTGAGGCACTAGCCCCTACTACCACTCAGAAGGTGCTGACTAGCAAATTGTTAAAAGAAGATAGCCTGGCCAAGTCTGTTCAGCATCTTTCCTCCAGAGTGGATAGTATGGAATCTCAAATGAAGGAAATCATTGCCAACCAAGAAAAACAGACTGAGCTACTGGAAAGGCTACTTGCAGCCTTACCTACAGCCCTTTATGCTAACAAAAAGGGGGAGAAAAAGGAAACAAGAATAGAAGAGGTTGCAGCTACTACTAATCAAGTTCAAGATGCCAGTAGCAAGATATCACATATTGAGGGGGAGCAACAGCCAACTATAGTGGTCAATCCAATAGAATTTTCTATAGAGGCTGCCCTTGTGAAGAAATAAAAGGCTTTGCCTATGATTCATGACTTATCATAAATCTCAGATGGTGAGAGGCAAGCCAGAATTAAAGAATTAGAGAAGATCAACAAGGAGGCAAATGAAAGAATAATGAGGACATAGAGGATGATCAATGAATCAATTGCATCAGCTTTGTTCTCTACTCAAGCTTCTACTCCAACAATATCAACTACAATTCTGAAGGTGCTCACTCCAGAAATTGTGGCTCCTACATTCTATGATTCTGAACCATCTTATGTCAAAGAATTTGAACCATACATAAGAACCAGAGCCTACTCTCCACCAAAAGCAAATGGGAAGAACAAGTTACAATTGGACTTTCCATTTCCCAAGGATGATGATGAGAAGCTAATGGGAGATACAATCAAAGAGTTCAAGGAAAAGACAAATAAAAGTGTAAGAGATTTGATGGCTGTAATTATAAGAAATGGAAAAGTGTTAAATATATCCAACAGCCATCCTAGATTTGTTGAAGCAAAAAGAGAGGAAACCTCCAGAATTCTCAGGGAAGCTCATCCAAGTGAAGAAGAGATATATGAAAACTCAGATGAGAAGCAAGCCAGGCTGGCTCAGGAGTTAATGGATGAGGTAGAGGGAACCTGAGGAAGTCCCCAAATTCAAACCCAAAAGGAGAGTGAAAACAAAGGCAAAGAGGCATGTCTCTCCAGAAAATGTAAGTAAGGAAACTACTGGCTCATCAATATCTATTTCTGCACAAGTAATCAACCCAGCTGTGAATTTCCATGGTGACCCTATAGTACATAAAGAGGAACCAATGAATCTTGACTCCATTGAAGTTCCTTCATTCTTGCTGAAGCCCCAACAGAAGCCTAAACAGAAGAAAAGGATACCAAGGAAGCAACCTTTAAAGAAACCAATTCAAGTGGCTAGGGTGCCTGCTATTGTCAAGCAGCCAATCTTGGAAAACAAGGATGATTTTATCTATCAGGCAGATATTGAAGAATACTCTGGCATGAATCTGTATCTGGATGAATTGTCAGAAGTAAGAGGAATTGGAAAATACAAGCATTTTCCTAAGAGATTGGTCTTTGTATACAAGGGAGGAAAGGAAAGGACATGGCCACTACAGAGGGTTCTTGGAGAAAATTATCTGACCTTAACCAAGGTGTTCTCTGCAATTAAGAGATACACAAGGTTCTCCAAGATAGCAAAAGGGGAGATACTGGACAGAATAGAACAAATAAGGAGAGAATGGAACTAACCATCAAGACTACCAAAGAAGATGAAGATCCCATACAATGAACAGAAAATCCACATTCAACCCTTCTGGATGATGGAGTTCAGGGATGAAGATGGAAACAGGAGATTCTTCAGGTTAGAAGACCAACTATCAAAGGCTAGTTCTCAATACCTGAGATGTTACAACAAAAGCTAAATCCAAAAGTTGTTGAAGAAGATGCCTTCTATAGGCAACTCCAAATGCAGATTGAGTCCAACTCTGCCAAAGAAGGAAAATCAAGGGTGATGCCAACCAGAGAGAAGAAACAGTATTAATCTACTCAGTCTAGAGGAGCACTTCTCTGTAAATTTCTTAAACTTTCTGTTTTTAATTTTTGTAGCTTAATACAATTTTTGCATTGTTCTATATATATCTTTAGGAATGTTTTGTTATCATCAAGGTCCTGAATTTATGCTTTATTGCCATCAAGTATAAATTTGGGGGAGATTGTTAGGAATATGTTGTACTTGATGATAACTTCACAATCAATCAAATTGTATAAGTATTGTAGCTGTCAATGGATGGATTTATAACTCTATCCGTTGACAGGTAGCTCATCAACGAATGAGGTTTTGTAGCATACTGCAGTATCTCTATGTTATCAATTGATAGTGTTTTTATCCACAGTCATGTTGACCATCAATGGATAGGCATAATAGGGTATCCAATTGTAAATAAGCTATGCTATGTAATTCTGTTTAAGTGAAAGTGTATCAACGGATGAAGATAGAACTCTATCAACGGATACAGCTCAAATCTACAATATCAACGGATACAGCTCAATCTATTATCAACGAATGATAGTGTACAATGTCAACGGATAATCGTTAACACTTTCTTCTATGCTAAGCTGGGGATTAGCAGTTGATAAAGACAGGTTTGACTGACAGATCACATGGGTTGATAGTAGATATAAAAAGCAGTATGGCAGCCATACTTTGGAAACACAGAAGAAAGAAGCATTCTGTTTACACTTTGAATACAAGAAAGGTGCAGGGGACGTGTCTGTTCACAAGGACAACCTTTCGGCTACATGTGTATTTGGAGTGAAGTAGCAAGTCAACTTGAATTAGATTAGTATTATCTTATTCCTGTAGTACTTGTACACTTGGGATATATAACCAAGTGTACCAACTCTTTAGAAGCTAATAAAACAGATACATTTGATTAAAGTTTTCTTGAATATCCTTAGAAAGCAAAGAGTTGTAAAACAGCAGCTGTGTACATTTGTATCACAGAGTTTTCTTCAAATAAAAGCTTCAGGTGGTGCATTTAACCACCTGATTTTATACGTGTTTGTGCATTAATCTTTATACAACAATTATCTTCTTATAGATTTCTGGAGTTCTTATCAATTTATAAATATCAAGAATTGTATTCAACCCCCCTTCTACAATTATACAAGTGTGTAATCTTGGAATAACACTGCCCCTTGGACCCCAATAAGGGCTGTCGCCCCTTGGACCCAACCCGGGGGCACTGCCCCCGAACCCCCATCCCTCTAATTGGGAATCATAACAAACTCAAACAAACGTGCACTCCGCCTTTAGTGCCGATAGCACCTTTAGTGCTGTTAGCACCATTTAGCGTCGTTTAGTACTGTTTAATTCCATTCAACGTCGTTTAACACCGTTTAAACGTCGTTTAAGAAAGTTTAGCACCGTTTAGCACCCCTTAGTGTCGTTTAGTGTTGTTTAGCACCGTTTAGTGTCGTTTAGCACCGTTTAGTGTCTTTTAGCGCCGTTGATTGCCATTCAACGCCGTTTAACACCGTTTAAACGTAATTTAAGTCTGATTACTACTGCTTAGCATAATTTAAATGCTATTAAGGGTTCATTTACCCAAAAAAATAGATAAACATCGTCGTAATTGTGTCGGTCGCTCCACGCTTTAAATCAAGACGGTATTCTTGAAACACTAGTGTACAATGATAAACCTCGAGTCTCGAAAAAGGCAGTTATAAGTTCAATGAAACCTGATCAGTTTTCCTAGAAGTTGGGGGGCAAATGATATGGGCTAAAAATAAGCCCTACAGACACAATTAATTGAACCTAGTTTGGTCCAAATACGAAGCCCATTAATGAGACCTAAAACCCTATTTCAATATTAATTTCATGATTAATATTGAGGGTGATTAACAGCTTATAGTCAAATAAAAATATTACTCCTACAAGAAGTAGACTCCAAGGCACCTAATTCAACATGGAAACAGACTCCTACAAGGCAAGAGTCTAGAACCTTCTTGAAGGAGGCGACTTATCCATCAAGTCTCTTAACCCTACTCCAAATCTTAGGCTCCCAACACCTATATAAGGGCCTGACCCCTCATTCTTAGAACTACGTCTTGGCTTGATTCTCAACTCTGAGATACCTAGGCATCTTGTGAGGACCGCTCAGTCTCGAAACACAAGAACAACCATTAAAACTCAAAACTCACCGATCCTAGCATTAAATACGCACATACCCTAATTTTTATTCCACAACAAACTGATTTTAGTTTCATTGTAGTTCAATTATATTTTGTTTATTAGATAAAATTAAATCTTAATTATTCAATGGACAACACTCATCTCGATCATGACTCGTATATCTAGCTACCTGGCGAATTATTTTTTGACATTCTAGCTAGCTAGATGTCTCGTACTTGTACTTTTCAATAAACATTTCAGTCTCTTTGTCTTTACTAGCAAAATCTATTAGGTAATTACCTTATTTCCAGCTAACTGTATTGTTAATTTGTTCTATTTAAGTAGTATGGGCTCCACTTTGTTACCCTGCAAGCAATATTTTAATTTTTTTCATTCTATATAACATAAACCCAAACGGATACCTTCTCTCTTAGCTCAGTCCACCACACCTTTAAACACTGAACCCCGCTCCTTCAAGGTAGCCATTAAACATAAACCTTGGCGTGATGCCATGCGTCTTGAATATCAAGCTCTGCTTGCTAATCACACATGGAAACTGGTTCCACCTGTTGTTGGACATAATGTCATTTGATGTAAGTGGGTGTATCGCTTGATACGTCGTTCTGATGGCACTGTCGAGCGTCACAAAGGTCACTTAGTTGCCAATGGTTATAATCAAGAAAAAGGAGTTGAATTTGATGAAACTTTCAGCCCAGTTGTCAAGCCTACCACAATCCGTACAGTTCTCTCTGTTGCACTCTCTCGTAGTTGGCCAATTCACCAGTTAGATGTCAAGAATGCCTTCTTACACGGCTCACTTGAACAAGTGGTCTACATGACTCAACCACCTGGATTTATCGACTCCAATTATCCTGATTATGTTTGTAAGTTAAAGAGGTCAATCTATGGTCTACGACAATCCTCTCGAACTTGGAATCAAAGATTCATGTCCTTTCTTCTCCGTATTGGGTTTACTCAGTGTAAATCAGATTATTCAATGCTTGTCTATAAAGGTGATAGTGGTATGGAGATACTCCTCGTGTATGTTGATGACATTATTTTAACAGCTTCTTCCACAATTCTCTTGAATCTCATCATATCCCGCCTCACAAAGGAGTTCTCAATGATTGACATGGGCGATTTACATTATTTTTTGGGCATTCAGGTTGAGAGGACGCAACTGGTTTATTCTTGTCACAATCTAAATATGCTAATGAAATTCTTCTTAAGGCTAACATGCAAGATGCAAGTTCTGCTCCCACTCCTCTCATACCAAGTTTTCTCATCCACCATCTCCAACTCCTTTCTACGATCCTAGCCTTTACCGGAGCATTGTTGGTGCTCTCCAGTACCTCACTTTCACATGACCAGAAATAACCTTCGCCGTCAACTTAGTTTGCCAGTTTATGCACAATCCACAAGATCATCATTGACAATGGGTTAAACACATCTTATGGTATGTAAAAGGTACTTTACAATCTCTTATTGCTTATAGCGATATTGTTTGGGTTGGCTGCCCCGATACTCGTCGCTCTATATCTGGCTACTATATGTTTTTAGGCAACAATCTTATTTCTTGGGCAGCAAAGAAACAACACACAGTGCCGCGAAGTAGTGGTGAATCTGAATATCGTGCTTTAGCTGCTGCTGTTTCAGAAATTTGTTGGCTCTGTTCTCTCCTTCGTGAGCTCCATATTCATCTTACATTACCTATTGAAATATATTGCGACAATATTTCTGCTACCTAGCTGGCTCAGAATCCAGTCAATCACGCTCGTACCAAACATCTGGAAATTGATCTTTATTTTATACGGGAAAGAGTTCTTTGGGGAATTTAGCAAAAAAAAAAAAGTCAAAAAAAAAAAGAGTTCTTTGGGGTCACATTGCGGTAATACACATTTCTGCAAATAAGTAGTTGGCTGACATTTTTACGAAGGGACTGGACACTGTTCACTTTCTTTATTTGAGGAACAATCTAGGCGTTACTCATGCTCAAATTGCAGGGGGTAATAGACAGCTTGTAAACAGACTACCACATATATGTGAATATCTTTTACATGCACAACATGACTTATCATTTCTGTATAAATTTACCATGCTTGTATATATCCTTGTAATTATAAATATACATTCTGGGATCTCAAACATAATGAGACAATCCCTTTTAGTTTATTTATATAACCGACATGGAATATTTCGATTACATTTTGTTCTCATATGCGTTCAGTGGAATGTAGAAGAAGTTGCAAGTTGTTTTAAAATATCATTGATGCTGGTGCAACGTTTGTCTTTATGCAAAGAGGACGATTAACATTACGTTTTTCAGAAGCCACTTTGGCCATATATAACAATGTCTAAACCTAGAAGTTATGAACGTCTCCATGCACATGCTATAAGAATCTAACTAAATAATGATTAAGCTGACATGCCACCTTAGAATACAGGATTAGCCAATGGTTTAGTTAGTTTTTTCTTAATTATTATTATTTGGGAAGTTAAAGTAGAATATAGGGGCTGTTTGGCACAATTTATAATAAGTTTTTATGGACTTATTTTCGGGTAAAAATTTAATATTTTGATAATTTTTTTTATACATGTATTTAATTTATGTTTGAGATTCTATAAGTTGCAAAATAAATTAACTTTTTTCAGTAAAAAGTTAGGAATCTTTAACTTTGTCTTAAAATAAGTTGACTTAGTCCGTAAAAAAGTTCCCCCAAACACCCACATAAACACTTCTCATTTGTATATGTCATTACGAAATTATTATATAAATAAATTATTATACATATAATAATTATTATTATCATTATGATGATCTAGTTTGTTTTGCATCTATCATTACATACTTTTAGCTAAATATTTTGTCAATTTTCATGTGTCTAAGCATGTTAATGGTTGCAATTACAATTTTAGCATTTTATGAATTATAACATGATCAAATAAAGCTGTAATTCGAGTTCAGTCAAATCTAATTCCATTAAAAGGATTCGATTTGTCTAATAAACGAATCGAAGTCAAGCTAATTGTTTAAGTTAAACGAGCTTGAATTTAGTATTTTTGGACTAACTACACTGCCCTATAAAGTATTTTAGTCAATTATATTACTTTCTCCATTCTAAATTTATTATCCTTTTTTGATTTTTGGCAATCGAATTGACTAAATACACTTCCCTATAAGGTATTTTAGTCAATTGTTTAAATTTATAAATAATAATATTACTTTCTCCATTTTGAATTAGTTATCCTTTTTGTTTTTTTGGCAATCAAATTGATTGAAATTTAACTAAAAATTATGAATATTATATAGTTGAGGAAAATTATAAAAAAATTATTATCAAATAGATTATCGAATCTACTTTAAAATGTACTTTTCAATTATTTGAAATTATAAATAAAATTTTAGTTAAAATTGGATCAAATTGATAACAAAAAAAGTTAAATAGTATAACTAAAATGAGACGAAGAGAATGTTTCATTAATTTTATTTTGAAATCACATTTTGAATCCCAACGTATCTAATTCCACTACTGAGAATATGTTTTTTTTTTATCAGTAATTAAGTTATTTGGTCACCCTAACGTGATTTACTCTTTATATGTTTATTATTCTAAATTTTTGTTCGTAGATATTTTTAATGGAATGAAAAATCCTAACGTCACGAGTGTGTTTAGTATAGAAATAGGGAAGTACATTCTTTTAAAGTGTAAAGTAAACATCATCATTGTAAAACCTAATGATTTGCGCTAAGATAATCAATCAATTGATGGATGTGAAAAGTTGGTGCCTTGCATAAGTGAGAATATATGTTCGGTGTGGTGATTGCATATGTTACTCTTGGATTCTTCATAACTTCTTAAACTGTATCTGTTGATGCATACAGCATACTATTTGCACAGCTTTTTATGGTGTCTTATTGTCGTTGATGGGTTTTGCATTCTCACTTACGTATGTGTGAAGAATGAACGAGTGTGTGGTATAGCGCCAAAGCCCGGTGTCATCAGAAGGTTACTTCTTTTTCTATTTTTGTCAATAAAATGAAAATACGATAACATTTTGGAATCTTCCGTTTGTGAGTATAAATCTTATCTCTTAGTATTCATTTCAATAATCAATAATTTACCACGTAATTATGACCTATTTCTTCTAATAATTAAATATTTATTCGTTTAGAAGTGCATTTTGATTGTAACGACGTGCCGCTAAAAGATAAAAGATTATCCTTCTCTTAATCTATAATTTTGTCAGGTTTCCGGAAAAGCTAGGACTAGCTATCGCGGAAGCTATGTACTGCAAGATAGGAGGTTATCCTTCTCTTAATCTATAATTTTATCAGATTTCCGAAAAAGTTAGGACTAGCTGTCGCGGAAGCTATGTAATGACAATCATGAGCTGTCATCATTCATGGGAGGCTATCCCTGGATCCTTAACTCCATATCTACTCATTATTCATCTCATAGTAGTCCCATTGGAATATCATAGGTCCTTAGAAACCCGATTAATCATTCCATCTTATTATGGATTGGACCCTAATTTCATAGTGGGTCTAAATCTGATTCATACAAGATTTTGGTCACAACAGTTATATATAAAAATCAAAAATCGGTTCAAATCGTTTCAAATCGGTTTAATTCCAGAAAAATAAGGACTCGGAAATTGGGAAAGTAATCGGACAACTAATTGGATATTATTTTCATAATTTTACTCACAATAATTACATGTCATAATTTACTGTACTAATGTGAAAACATATTTATTTTTTGTTATTTAGTAATAATTTAATATAAATCTTAAGTTTATACTTAATAATTTTTTTAATAATGTACTAACAATAATATATTAAAATTTTAATACCATTTAATATTTTTAATAATCCTTCAAATTCGTTTTAGTTTCAATAATAATAACCTAGAGTGATATAGTGAATGTATACTGTACGTGCTAGTTGGCTGCTCCACTGCAGTCTACAGCTGGTAAAAACTATAAACTAAAATATAAGTTTTTTTACTCAATTTTTCCATAGTTAAGTTGAAAGGAGAAGGAACACAAATAACAGACAAACATGACCTACCCAAGGTACAAAGCGCTCAGCTGTTGATAGATCATATATGTAGCTTTAAGAGAAGGTCTAATGTTAAGTGTAAAATAGTTATAATTATTGTTATAGTTTGGAATTAAAAATATTTTTTGATGTTAAAATAGAATTTTAATTATAATGCTAGTTGTATTTTGCATTCAAATAATTTTAAATTTAAGTAAATTTTTGTCTCCCTACTATCTTTCATTTTAAAGTACACAAATATCTAATTCATTAATGATTAAATGATGATGTGGTATATATGTATAAATGCATTTTGGGTTTTAAATTTAGAATCAAGTAGGCATTTATGCATATTTGCATTCATGACATCCTTTTGAAGAAAATTTGTTTAACACCTCATACCATAAGAGCATAAGAGCAAGTCCGATGCTAAATTGCTATTGCTATAATATAGAACCAAAAAGTGAATTTTGGTACTAAAATAAAATTCACCCTCCAAAGCTAGTTCTATAACTAGTTTCAAATTTAACCAACTCTTTTAACTTTTATCTAACTCTTTTAACTTCTATTGAATATTTTCAACAAACTCGTCTCATTCTAGTTAAATGATGATGTGGTCTGAATGCATAAATGCATCCTTGGTTTTAAATTTAGCATCAAGGATGCATAATATAGCAATAACATCAAGGATACATCCAACTATAACACTCCTTTAAAGATGAATTTTTTAATATTTGGTGCTATAATATAGCATAACACTAAGGATAGCTTTGAATTGGATTTGCTCTAATATAAAGAGCGGTTGTTTGTACTTGCACATACGGTGAGTGGTATTGGGAGTAATATTGTGGGCTGATGGTATGATGGATGTGTAATGTATCACACGAGAGAGAGAGAGATGTGGAAGCTAACTGCAGAGCCGCTGTTTTTGGATGTGGTGAGTGTGCATGGTTTTGAGTGGCGTCGTTGTCTCCCAGACTCGCGTAGAATATGATTGGTTCTATTCTCTTGTCATTTTGTATATCCCAATTCTCAAATCTCAAACATCAATTTATTCAAATCAACTGTTTATAGCTTTCTAATTCCCGCCATTATTCACTTAGAAAGCAACATTAAATATTAGGCTATTATTGCTTATTTTTGAATTATTAACGAAGTCGACTAAGTAAAGTTCTACAAAGCTAGATTTGGGAGAATATAACCACAATTCAACGACAAAATCATGCTAATTTAGTAAATTATCTTTCCCAACATATTCTTCTTGCTATGGACATATTTGTCATGGATACCATGTACTTCTATGTTCTCTCATCCTAATAAAGGCACTTATTTTTGCAATTATCTTCTATATTTTACAATAATCTTGTGTCCAACTTAGCATAATCATTACTCCCTCCGTCTCATAATATGTTTCCTGTTTGAAAAAACACGTTTGCCAACGCACACTTTTGATCGTTAATATCTTAAATTTTGTATTAGTACTAAATATAAAAACTTCACTGTATTAAAGTACTTATAAATACGAATCCAACAAGATCACTCATGACTATATTTTATCTTATAAATTATGCATAAATTAGTAGTCAATCGCTTAAACAGTGTAAAAAGTCAAAACAGGAAACACATTAAGGCACGGAGGGAGTAATTTGTATGTATGCTCAACGTTATATAATTATATTATCAAGTTTTGAAATAATTATATAGTAATTAAATTGAGTTTTAAATAATTGGCACATCTCGTTCAATTTTTAATAAAATTTGCTTTTGCATGAAATGTACAAAAAATTAGTTTTTGTCTCATATAATATATATTATTAAAAAACTATATATCTTGTTATTAATATGCAATCAAAATTACACATATATAATTATATAGTAATTACAAATTTTTTTGATAAAAAATATTATGCATAATAAATTTCATAGAATATAAATAAAACATCCAAAATTTCCCCCCAAATGTTTATACGAGTCGAATATGTGTCGAATTCGAGTAAAACCCAGCTCAAACTCGTAAATTTGGTTCGATTTGAGTTTGAAATTATTTATAATTTAATAAATCATTATTTAATTTTGTTTTTATTATTTAATTAATATTGATAATTCGTTAAAAAATTATATATTTTTAATGTTTACAAACATTTAGCTAGCAAGTAAATCTGGCTCGGCACTCGTTTAACTCTACTCATTTGATTATTGAGTAAACTCGATTCGACTTGTTCATTAAATGAATCGGATTTGGACAATTTCAAAAGAAATAATAAATTCCGAATACATACGTTAGATAAATACTCCACTGTGGAGACCTAGGAGTGATTATTCCTGATACTTAGATGATCATACTCAACGTGGTCATCCTTCATTACTATTGACCTGATATTCGATGATCATTCTATAGGGGGTAATATTTAATTTGCTCCCCAATTACCAGTAAAATGTATGGCCCATGATATTACTAATCCTATCTCTACAGTATTCTATCACTAATACCTCCAACGAAATAGCACATTTGATTGCTACTTAGGGAAGTACTCCTCCGTCTCAAAAAACTCTTCCCATTTTAAAAAACACGTTTGCCAACGCACATTTTTGATCGTTAATATCTTGAATTTTGTATTAGTACTAAATATAAAAACTTCATTGTATTAAAGTACTCATAAATACGAATCCAACAAGATCACTCATGACTATATTTGGTCTTATAGATTATGCGTAAATTAGTAATTTGTCTCATGTTATGAACAGGGCCGACATTGCAAAGAGGAAGATTAATTTGAGACAGAGGGAGTAGCATTTCACCATCATACTCCACTACAACTTGTCTATTTGTCCATATTTGCGGTCGTGTGTACAAAAAATCAGTATTTTTTATTTCTTCAAAATTAAATATTAAACGATCCCCAACTGACTAGCACATGATCGTAGCTTTGATGAGCATTCTGCTCCTGATCTCAAAGCTCTAATGTATTCAGAATTTCAGATATATTGATATATTAAAGTCTGCTTTGTTCTTTAAGAAAAAAAAAATTATACAGATTGTTTACAAATAAATTGTTGTTAATAATTTAGTTTCTGCCAGTGCATTAAAAAATGTGCCATCATTTATGATGTTTTCAATATACTCCCTCTGTTCCAAAAAATTCTTCACGCATACTTTTAGTCGTTAATATCTTTAATTTCGTATTAGTATTAAATATAAAAACTTCACTGTATTAAATGTATTAAAGTACTCATGGCTATATTTTATTTATAAATTATACATAAATTAATAATCAATCGTTTATAATGAACAGTACCAAAAATCAAAGTGAGAAGAATTTTATCATAGGGAGGGAATATCTTTTTAAGAAGACAGCAAGTACAAGATAATACAACATCACAGCCTCGGCATAAAAGCTAAAACACTATCAAAGCACACATAGGTACCTCCTTAAACCGAGACATGAAGATTAATAATGTTGATATTATGAGCTATCTATAAATTTTTAAAGTTAGAAGTTTAATTGTACTAAGAACAAGTCCAATCACTACAAGAAAAATGCAAATAGACGAAATTGATGAGACAACGTTAAAAAAAAATTGTCGTCCAGATTTAACAGACAACTGTTTATTTTTACACTCGAAAAAGTATTGTCTGAGCCAATATTGTACAATTGTTTTTAAACCGTTGTCTAAAAAATTTAATCAGACAACGCTTTTTAACTGTCGTGTTGGGCAAAGTAATAGCTTCGTACAACGGTTTTAAAAACAGTTGTCTGAATAAACTTCAGACAACGTTGCAAGAAACCGTTGTTGAAATCAGACAAGTATTTTTTGCTCGCCGTTATGTAAAACGTTTTCAAACAACGGTATGATATTGTGTTGTCTGAATGATTTTATCAAACAACGTATTTTAAATTGTTGTGACAACAGTTTATAAAAGTGTTGTTTGAATAGACTTCAAACAAGTTTTCAAGAAACCGTTATCTGAACTACAGGAAATTTTGAATTGAATTTGGTGGGAAATAATGAAATAATTTGAATTGAATTTGGTGGAAAATGAAAAAATTGAATTTGATTTGGTGGGAAATAATGAAAAAAATCAAACAATGGTTTTGTTATAAAAAATGTTGTGTGATATTAAGCACAACAACATTTTTAGAAATCAGACTTGTTTTCAAGCATAATTTGACTCCAAATATTTTTAAATACCTCCACATCATTTTCTAGATTTTTAGAAATTTTTCTAGAATTTTTAAATCATTTTCTACATTTTTAAACAATTTTATACTATTTTTAAATCACTGGAAACTATTAAACAAATGATTATAAATTAAATAATTTTAACTAAATTAATTGAAATCATTTAACAATCAATTAATAAATTATTTAATAAATATTAACATTTATTAAATAATTAAATTAATTAATCATTATTTGAAATTAATTAAAATAATTAAAAGTATTTAATCATTAATTGTTTCCGATTAAAGTAAATAGGTAAATGATTGTTAAAAACAAATAATCAAGTCAAATAAAACCAGAAATTCACTGAATTTAAAATACAATTTTAGAAAATAACTTTTCTGCATTTTTATAACTAAATTTCGGATTTAAAATAAATAATCAAAATAAAAACAATTGTGAAAAGTAAATAAATAATTTATCTTTTTAAATAAAAAGTAATTTAGTAATTAGAAGTAAGTAAGTTAAAAGGTGAAAAGGTTAAAAACATTTCCGTTTTTACCTTTTTACCAAAACAGGATTAAAGTAATATTATTCATCACCATCTTCAAGCTTTCATTCCAAGAACACGAAGAACACAATAATCAATCTCCAATTTCTATATGTTATGGAACTCAAAATCCAACATATGATATATGAAATTGACCAGAAAAACAAGATCTACAACATGGCATCTTCAGATTTCACAACAAACACTATTTGCAATTGTTTTATTTTTAATCTAATAAATTCGAAAATAAATCGAATTTTAGAAAAAAATCGAAATCACCTACACCGTATCTGTTGGCAAAAACACGTAGGGTTCGTTGAGAGCTTCGATTCAACTATAGGAGCGTCAAACTCCGAATTCAATAACGTATTCGAATTGGACTTTGATCTTCAAGAACAATATTTACCGGAATCTATACTATTACAACGTTTTCATTTTTGTTAAAATCTCGTACAACCCGACCTGTTTATTTTTTGATTATTTTTTCCCAACACTAAGATGAGTGTTTATTAACATCCGTACGGTTGGATCGTCGAAGAAATCATTCAAAAAAATTATTCAGTTAATCTGGATCCTGCACCGTTATAGGAAGCATCACTTTACTACGCTTTTGTTAAAATCTCGTACAACCCGACCTATTTATTTTTTGATTATTTTTTTCCTACACTAAAATTAGTGTTTATTAACATCCGTACGGTTGGATCGTCGAAGAAATCATTCAAAAAAATTATTCAGTGAATCTGGATCGTGCCCCGTTACTTGAAGCATCACTTTACTACGCTTTTGTTAAAATCTCGTACAACCCGACCTAATTATTTTTTGATTATTTTTTCCCAACACTAAAATGTGTGTTTATTAACATCCGTACGGTTGGATCGTCAAAGAAATCATTCAAAAAAATTATTCAGTGAATCTGGATCGTGCCCCGTTAGAGGAAGCATCACTTTACTACGCTTTTGTTAAAATCTCGTACAACCCGACCTGTTTATTTTTTTATTATTTTTTCCCAACACTAAAATGAGTGTTTATTAACATCCGTACGGTTGGATCGTCGAAGAAATCATTCAAAAAAATTATTCAGTGAATCTGGATCGTGCTCCGTTATAGGAAGCAGCACTTTTACTACGCTTTTGTTAAAATCTCGTACAACCCGACCTTTTTATTTTTTTTTCTTTTTTTCCAATACTAAGATGAGTATATATTATATTAATATTCCAAAAATTTGATTTTATTTTTTGTTTCGAATCAAATTTATGAAATTTCTTAGAATTTCATGATCCATAATCTCAAATTTCACTTCCCTCCCTTCATCTAATTCGTATTGCCGCTTGTTCCTCTTTGATTTTCCCCTTTACTAAAATTTCACTTCCCCAAATTTCATTTCCCTCCTCGCAAAAATTTCATTTCCCCCTCTTATCTTCAAATCCTCACCTCTTATCTTCTCAGCCGCACAAACACATAAACATAATTACACACCCAAATTTAACACTCGCATAAACATACAAACAGAAATTAAAACCCTAGTTCTTCATCTCACCATTATCAAACACGCACCATCCATTCATAGCTTGAGAACCAGTTCCGCGATTCAATTAGTAAGTTTCAATTGGGCACAATCTGTTTAAATGAAATGTCTCAACTAATTCATCATTTCAGATTTAAGAATACGCTCCTGAATACGCTCCTGAAGACCTCCAAGATCAGTGGGTGTATCTATTGATGTATGGTGTATATATTTTCTGTTATTTGCTTTATTAGTTATATAATATTTTCTTTACCATTATAAGTTCCTGTTGGTAGAGCCACTCTTGGTCGTATTATGAATGTTATTGGAGAACCGATCGACCACAGAGGCGATGTCAGTAAGTGAACTGTTTCATTTTGACAAATGAATGGTATAATGAGGTCAAATTGTAAGCAATTTCTACTGGAATAGAGACCGACCACTCATTGCCTATTCATAGAGAAGCTCCTGCCTTTGTTGAGCAAGCAACTGAGCAACAAATTCTTGTCATTGGTATTAAGGTAATTTATATTGGACCACGCTTTTCTTTTTCTGGTGTGGGGGATGTTGTTAACCCTTTTTATTCTATTGTCTGTATATAATGTATGTAATCTTAATGAGATGCTTAATTGTAGGTGGTGCTATAATGTGTGTAATCCTAATGAGATGCTCAATTGTATAGTTGATCTCCTTGCACCATACAAAAGAGGAGGGAAGATTGGTTTGTTTGGTGGTGCTAGCGAGGGAAACACCGTGCTTATTATGGAACTTATTAACAATGTTGCAAAAGCCCATGGTAAGATCTTATTTAAATTAAGAAATTAATTTTGGAGTGGGCAATATGTTTCTTACATATCCTCTTATCTTTTCTTTTCCTTGTGCAGGTGGTTTCTCTTTCTTTGCTGGTGTTGGAGAACGTACCAGAGAGGGTAATGATTTGTACGGAGAAATGATTGAAAGTGGTGTCATTATAAGCTAGGAGAGAAGCAAATTAGCTTTGATTACAGTAGTCACCTTTTCTCCCTTTTGGTTTCGTATTAGTTTCAGAATTAGTAAATTGTACTATTCTACTGTATCAGAGTGAGAGTAAATGTGCTCTTGTCTTCTGGTCTTACTGTGGTTTGATTGTTGCTGAACACTTTAGAGATGCTGAAGGTTAGGATGTGCTTTTACCAGAGCAAGGAATTCTATTTGGATAAGAAGTTTGAAGTCTGTATTATCTACTTAATAACTTAGTTGTATACTCATATTTGCTTATATGTAAGCTGTATCTTTGTTTATACAGGTGGTGGGTTTTGCATCATCTTTGAGAAAAGTCAAGCACCAGAAGATTCTCTTCGAAAGTTGAAAGGCATATGACTCAGCCTATTTGTAGTTAGAGGATCCTAATCAACTTAAACCAAATTGTAATAAGTAAATATACATATGAACTGTCACAGGAATCTCAAGAAGTATTATCTGTCAGAAGAAAGAAGAAAAGTCAATCTATAGTTTTGATGTCGTACACTGGAAGACGATTCAGTTATCTGATCAAGCCCCAGTATAGCATTGAAGCGAATGGATTCATTTGAACAGTGACAGAGATTTTTCGAGTGATAGTTTGAATGTCAGTTACAGTACAAGAGAATTGAGAGAAGAAATAAACCACAACCTAAAGTCAAAAGTGAAGAAGCATCATTGAAGTTAGTCGTTCATGAACTAGACAGTACATCGAACGTCAACACAAGTCAGTGGTAATTCTTTACTACCTTCAGTGGTTTGTAAGAATTAAATTAATTATTTATTGATTTAATTAAATTCATTTATAATTGATATAAATCATTTAGTTGATTTAATTAAATGAATTAATTCAAGAAGAATTAATTTATTTATTAAATTAATTATTGTATCAATTAAATATGAATTGGTTAATCATTAATTAATTAAATGGATCAATATGACTTAAAGAAAGAAGGTTGGATTATGTCTTGGTGAAGCTAAATTCGGTATGACCTAAATTATGTCATACCGACAGAATTCAAGATTATGTCTTACCAAGCTATGAAGATTATGTCTTACCGAAACAAATATCCTGATTAAGTCATACCGACCACCTGCCAGCTATTTTAAGTCATACCGAACTTCTATTAAGTCATACCGACCAGGTTTATGTCTTAATGGAGGTTTATGTAAGTCTTAATGAAGAAAAATTAAGTCTTGGAAGCAGTTTAAGTCATGCTGGAGCAGTTAAATATCCTACAGAAAGCTAGCAAGACTTATTACTGATACAAAAGAACAGAACACAGAAGATTAAGTCATAACCGAGAAACAGAGCAGAAAATATAATATCCAGCAGAATAGAATTTTCTCTCAAGAACACCAAGAACACCAAAGCTTAAACAATTCCCAGAAATTCAAGTTCTTCATCTTTGTAATATTCTATCCACTAGAACTTGTCTATTTGTGATTCTAGTACTACTAGCGAATTAAGTTTCCTAGTTCTTATCTTGATTATTATTAACTAAATTAGAAAAGTTCATGTCGAATTTTCTAATTAGTTATTAACATCTTGATAAGTTGTTAAACTGATTTTGTAACACCACATCAAGTTAATATACAGTTATATTCAACTTGAAAAATTGTGTTAAATAATTCCGCACAAATTTGTCTTTGCTAAAATATTATCTAACGGACAAATTTCGATAAAAAGGTAAAGATTGTATTCAACCCCCCCTTCTACAATCTTATCAGACCTAACAATTGGTATCAGAGCCGATTGATTGATACACAAATCAAAGATCCCATTTTACTCGATTAAAAATCATCCCCAAATTTTTTAACTCTCCTAAAAAAATTCATCATGTCTTCTAAAGTTGGAACTGTGAAAATTCCCATATATGACAAAAACAGTTATGATATGTGGAAGAACAAAATGTTAATGTTCCTAGAGGTTGCAAATCCTAAATACACGAAAGTCTTATCAGAATGACCAATAATACCTTTTGGATTAATTCTTGAAGTTGTTACTGATGGAAAAGTTGTTGCCCCTGCAAGGTTTGTACACAAAGATTCTTCTGAATACACTCTTGTTGAAAGAGAGGAAGCTGGACTTGACATTAATTTAAGACTGATCTTAATAGATTCTCTAGACTCTGTAATGTACAGTCATGTGATTAACTGCAAGACTGCAAAGCAAATGCGGGAAACCATTGAAACTGTGAATGAAGGAACAGAGGAAGTTAGGGAGAATCGACTAGAAATTCTGACATCTAAGTATGAACACTTTCGATCAGCATCCAATGAAAGTATTCAAGATGTGTTTGAAAGATATAACAAACTTGTCAACAATTTACAGATGCATGGCAAGTACTACACTCAGAAAGAGATCAACAGAAAATTTCTACTGTCAATGCCTGTTCATCTAGAACATAGGATTACAGCTATCAGAGAGTCGAGGAATCTAAGTGAAATTACTGTAGAAAGACTCTTTGGCGTTTTAAAAACCTATGAACTGGAACAATCTCAACAAAAGGAGATTTATGGAAAAGGAAGAGTTGCTAATACTTCTACAGCTCTTATTGTTGAGAACAAACAGGAAGTGGAAGATAAGGTTATTCAATCTTGTAGTGTTGACAGTGGCAAGCTTGAAGTTGAAGTTGGTCAAACGAATGCTAGTCCAGATGAAGGAGACTTCTATTCGTTAGAAGAGCTAGATCAGTTGGAAGATGAGTCCATGGCTTTGTTGGTAAGGAAATTCAGTAACTTCAGATTCAGGAAGAATCCCAAGTTCAGGTACAAATCTAACTATAACAGGTTCCAAAGAGGAGGTTCTTCATCCTCAAGTAACAGAGGAGGTTACAAAACTGGAACAGTTAAAAGAAGTAAAATTAGATGCTACAACTGTAATGAACTTGGACATTTCGCTACTGAATGTCAGAAGCCAAAACAAAACCAAATAAAAGACTTTGGATCTGAGAAGAAGAAGACAGGTAAAGCCTATGTGGCTGCTGGAAAGAGTTGGGATGATACAGACTCTGAAGAAGAAGAGTATGGCAATCTTGCCCTGATGGCAAAATCTGATAACTCCAGTGGTACTTCATCTGAGGTATCATGTTCTGAAAGTCAATATATTCACTAGGTTATGCTAATAGAGAGATTGAAAGGATCAATTTGTTAAATACAGATCTTAGAAATCAATTATCAGAATTACACGATGTACAAAATTGCCAGGATAAACAAAAATCAGAAATAAGAATTCTAAAAGAACTTGAGAGGTCTCTAGCGTTGATAGTGGTTCAACAACGTGAGACAATAGCTGAGCTAGAAATAAAGGTTAGTGCTACTTCTAATTCATGTAAAGTGGCTAAAGAGTTGTTTAACCAACAAGCTATTAATCAAACCGTAGGAATTGGGTTTGATTATAATGAAGCTGTTGGACGAAAAAGCATTATTACCCCTAATCGTGTCAGTGCTGTAGAAAGGGGTATACCAATAGTGCTTAAGGGTGTTAGTAACCCACTCTTTAAGACATCCATAGCAGAACCTTTGGATACAACATCTTTAATCATTAAGGAAGAGATGCGCATTAAGGATTTAGCTAATGGCGTAGTCTTAGAAAGTAATCAAGTTATTAAAAATGATGAAGATAGAAAGTCTGTGTTTAAGAAAACAGAAAGAGTTGGTGAGTCTACTAGTTCCTTGAAAACTAGTAGTAGAAGTAACAACATGAATAAATGCAACAACATATCTATCATGCATGCTATTCCTGTTATTGATACTGCTCATAAGATATGCAATGCTGTTAATTGCATGTCTTGTCCTTGTAATATAATGTCTGCTTACTTTAACGGTAATCATGCATATGTTGATAAGAATGTTCCTAGACATCATATGAGCAGAAATAAACATGTTAGATCCAGGACTGTAACACCACCTAATTTTAAGACTAGGACTCCAAGTCCTTCTCAGGATATGGTGAAGACATGGTTACCCAAGCTGAAACCAAAACAAGTTAAAGCTGTTTACAGAGTTAAATGTCCAGTACCTGAAGAAAATGTTGTTAAAATAAAAAATGTTGCTTTGCCTGATAAAGGCCAATTCTTTAAGTACTCCGGACCCAATAAAATTTGGGTTCCGAAGAAAGTCTAACCAATTTGTCATTGCAGGGTTTAAAACAGGTTGAACGAGTCATGTGGATTCTGGACAGTGGATGTTCAAGGCATATGACCGGAGATAGAGCCCTGCTGACAAATGTGGTGGAGAAGGCCGGCCCAGTCGTTACCTTTGGAGATAACAGCAAAGGTAAAACTGATGGATATGGCAGATTAGAAGCTGGAAATGTTATCGTTGAAGATGTCTCTTTTGTGAACGGCCTTGAGCACAATTTGCTCAGTATTAGTCAATTCTGTGACAAAGGTTATGAAGTTCATTTCAACAAGAAGAATTGTCTAATATCACACAAGAGAAATGAAAGGCCGCAGTTGACTGGAGTAAGAAAAGGAAACTTGTACATAGCCAATATGAACTCTGGAAGCACAGAAGAAATTAGATGTTTTTATTCAAAGGCATCCACTGATGAAAGTTGGTTATGGCACAAGAAACTTTCTCACCTAAACTTCAAAACAATGAATTCTCTAGTTAAAAGAGAATTGGTGAGAGGTTTACCTTCGATTGAATTTACTCAGGAAGGTCTATGTGATGCTTGTCAAAAAGGAAAGTTAAAAAGGGCAATTCACAGGAGCATTAACACATCATCAATAACTGAACCATTACAACTTCTCCATATGGATTTGTTTGGTCCAGTTAGTGTGATGTCCATGTCAAGAAAAAGATATGCTCTAGTGATTGTTGATGGTTTCTCAAAATTCACATGGGTACTATTTCTGAACTCAAAAGATGAAACTCCACAACTGGTAGTTGATCACATTAAGTTAATTGAGCTCGACTCTAATCGTCCAGTAAGAGCTATAAGGTCAGACAACGGAACTGAATTCAAGAATGCAGTTCTGAATTACTTTTGCATTGAAAAGGGTATAACTAGACAGTAGTCGGCTCCCAGAACTCCTCAGCAAAATGGGGTAGTTGAAAGAAAGAATAGAACCTTGATTGAAGCTGCACGTACTATGCTAAGTGAATCGAGGCTTCCATTGAGATTTTGGGATGAAGCTGTCAACACTGCATGCTATACCCAGAATCGAACACTTATCAATAAAGACTTAATGAAGACACCATATGAAGCTCTACATGACAAGAAACCAACTCTCAAGTACTTCCATGTATTTGGGACAAAATGCTTTGTGCTGAAAGAAGGAGATGATCAAGGTGGTAAATTTGAAGAAAAAGCACATGAAGCAATATTTATTGGTTATACTAGAAGAGCCTACAAGGTGTATCTTATTGATCAACAGAAAACTATGGAAAGTGTCAATGTTACATTTGATGACACAAAACTCCCAAGTATCCAAAATGAAGATCCATCTGAAAAGTTTAAGTTTGATGACATGTCAGACTCAGATTCAGATGATGACAATCAACCTGACGTTGTTGCTGATAATAATAATCAAAATGTTGGTGGTAATGATCAAGGTGATGCTGGTGAAAACAATGATAATTTTCAAGACACCACTGATACTCTTGAACCATCAATAAGTCAAACTGGCAACAACTCAGGGGGAGATAATGAAGGGTCAACAAGTCATACTCAACATCATACTGAAGATCAAGGCGAATCATCAAGATCAATTCTTCCCAGACAAACTGTTTGGAATAGAGCTCATCCTTTTGAGCTGATTCTTGGTGATCCAGATGTTAGTGTGAAAACAAGAAGACTTATCAGAATCAATGTAATTATTCTGGGTTCCTGTCTGTCATGGAACCTAAGAAAGTGGAAGAAGCTCTATCTGATCCTGATTGGGTGATTGCTATGCAAGATGAACTCAATCAATTTAAGCAACTAGAAGTATGGAAGCTGATACCCAGACCTAAAGATAGAAAAGTGGTGGACACAAGATGGGTATTCAGAAACAAACTAGATGAAGATGGCACTGTGATAAGAAACAAAGCAAGACTGGTAGCTAAAGGTTATTCTCAAGCTGAAGGCATTGATTATGACGAGACCTATGCTCCAGTGGCAAGACTTGAGGCCATCAGAATATTCTTGGCATTTGCATCCTATTCAAGATTCAAAGTTTATCAAATGGATGTCAAGAGTGCCTTTCTGAATGGTAAGCTAGATGAAGAAGTGTATGTAGAACAACCCCCTGGTTTTGAAGATCAAGATCATCTGGACTATGTCTACTTTCTTTACAAAGCTATCTATGGTCTTAAGCAAGCCCCAAGAAAATGGTATGACACTCTCTCTGAATTTCTATTAGAAAACGGTTTTATAAGAGGTGTCATAGACAAAACGCTCTTCACTAAAAGACATAAGAATGATATAATACTAGTCCAAGTCTATGTGGACGATATTATATTTGGGTCTACTAATGAGCTTCTATGCAAGAAGTTTTCTAAGTTAATGCATGGTAGGTTTGAAATGAGCATGATGGGAGAACTGAAATTCTTTCTTGGATTACAAATAAGTCAGAGACAAGATGGAATATTTATTTGTCAATCCAAGTACATCAAGGAGCTCCTCAAGAAATATCACATGGAGGAGTGATCATCAGCAAAGACACCATCAACTATAGCTGTCAAAATTGGTTTATGTGAAAGTTCTGCCAAGGTAGATATCACAGGCTATAGAGGTATGATTGGCTCATTGCTTTACCTAACTACTAGTAGACCAGATATAATGTTTGCCACATGCTTGTGTGCAAGGTTCCAAGCGAACCCTAAAGGAATCCATCTCACTACTGTCAAAAGAATCTTAAGATATCTAAAGGGTACGCCTAATTTAGGCATCTGGTACCCTAATGAATCTGGTTTTACTTTAATTGGATATACAGATTCTGACTATGCAGGAAGTGTTGTAGACAGGAAAAGTACATCTGGGAGTTGTCAATACCTAGGTGGAAGATTGGTATCCTGGTTCAGTAAGAAACAGCAAACAGTTTCCAACTCTACAGCCGAAGCTGAATATATAGCTGCTGGAAGCTGTTGTGCTCAGATCTTATGGATTAGGAATCAATTGATGGACTATGGCATTGTATTGGAAAATATCCCTATTTTATGTGATAATACAAGTGTCATAGCAATCGCCAGCAATCCTGTGCAGCACTCAAGGACAAAGCACATTGACATAAGGTATCATTTTATAAGAGAGCATGTAATGAATGGTACAGTGCAACTACTATTTGTAGGCTCTGGAGATCAAACTGCAGATATTTTTACTAAGTTGCTTAATGAATCCTCATTCACTAAAATTGTTAGTGAATTGGGTATGTTAAACAGTCCTAGTAATTAATACTGTTAATATCTGAAATTTGATCTTTAATAATTTTGCAAGTGATTATTCTGTGAATATTTGTTGTTTGAAATCACTTGTATAATTATTTTACCAACTGATTTTCTTGCTTGTTTAGTTATTTTTCACTCTCTATATTCATATTATTTTATACTTCATATTTCTGTATTTTTAGAATATTTGTAGATATTTATTTCTATTTTAATAATTAATTTATCATATGTTTTGTAGTGTTTGTCCTGTTAATATTGCTTTGTTTTCGTTAATAGGATAGCATATGATATTTATAATTATTTTTATTATTTGTTTAATTTTCTATAATATTTTTATTATTCTTATAAGTTAATTGTATATTTTTGTGTGTTTATTTGAATTATTTGTATATATTTTAATTTATTTTAATAAGTATATGTCTTAAATTAAATCAGAATAATAATAGGTCTTATTAATAAGTCTATTATATTTAATAAGTCTTAATTATGTTAAGTCTTATTAGAATAATTCTGTTTTTAATTTTTGGTCTTATTCGAATTTTTTAGTTAAGTCTTGTTTATATATAATTCTAAGTCTTATTAGAATATTAAGCTTAAGTCTTAATTAGTTTAGGTCTTATTAGTATAAAAATTCGGTATGACTTAATTAGGTTAAGTCTTATTGGTCGTTTTTTTTAACTTAAGTCTTAGTGAGTTTTTTAATTTAAGTCTTATTCAATTTAGGTCTTAGTTTTTTAATTTAAGTCTTATTCAATTAGGTCTTATTGATAAATTAAGTCTTATCAGTTAAGTCTTATTAGATTTATTAAAATTAGGTCTTATGTCTGTAATTAAAATTAAGTCTTATTCGGTTATTAAGTCTTGTACATATAGGTCTTAATAGAATTAAGTCTTAATTACCTGTATATAATTAAGTCTTATTCTATTATTATTAAGTCTTATTCAGCGTTTTAAGACATGTAAAGTTTAAGTCTTATTTTTAATTTTAAGTCTTAATCAGTTAGTGTATATATATTAGTTAGTAGTTTTTAGTCATTTTAGTTGAAGTCTTTCTCTCAAGTTAAGTCTTAGAGAACTATTGTGATACATACATATACACACGCGTATACACAGAATTCATGCCCAAATTTTGTCTTGATTCTTGACTGAAATCACTAACCAAGCACAATCATCGATTCCTTGTTCAATTCTCGTCAGTTTGATTGCTTAAAAACGTGATTTGGTTCGGATTTTGAAGGTTTTTGTTTTCGAAAAATCGTTTTTTACGATCTGATTTTCTAAAAAACTGGTTTCGATTCTTGCAAAACTAAAAATATACGTGTGTTTGTGTGTATACAAGGATCATTGTGTGAAATTTTCAGAATTTTTGGAGAAATTTTAATTATTTCGAATTTTTAATTAATTATTAATTCGAAAAATTAATTTTTAAATCATAATTTTGTAAAATCTGAAATTTTCAAAGAAATTAAATCTTGATTAAAATGGCTGATCGATTTGAAATTATTAAACATAATTTAATCGGTTATTTTGATCCAGAAAAATGTTCAGTTGAACGTTTTCGACCGTGGATTCGATTTTTAAATGAAAATTCACTGGTCCGCACTGCTTTGAGCTTAGATGCTCCATTGAAAATTGAACCCACAGCTCTGCCTCTACAAAAGAAAAGTAGAACCGATTCAGAGGCAACTGTAAGCCCATCTGTATCTTCCCAACAAGATATGGACGTTGATATGGCCATGCAACAGTTACTAGGATCATCCTCTCAACAGGATGATACTATTGAAATTCGCCATAGGGCCATGGCATCCTGTAATGTGTCAGGCACAACTCCTTTGTTAATGCTAACAATGGGAGAACAGATAGATTATGATGCAAATAGGGACACATTGACAGGAGAGCACATTGAGTTTGAAACAGTGCCTACCATAGTTACGATAGAAGAGTCTTCACAGACTTATGAGGGAAATCTTGGTTCCTTGCCAACTTTAATGGAACCATCATCTCCCCTCCTAGGAGAAACATTCCTAGATCCCTCAAGGGAGTTTCCACTCGCAGTTTCGACTGAATAAAGTGGAAGGCAACTTGATCAATCTACTACTGAAGCAATTCAGATTACAAATCAAAATGTACAAGTGGAATTGATTGAGGACAGGGATTTGCGAACTCCCAATGCACCACCACTGACCTTCCCAGAGGAGGCTAGGGTGATTTTAACTGCAGGTACCGCTTCTGGAAAAGCTAAGGAAATTGAGAGGAGTGATGTGAGGATTACCATAAAATTGAGTGATACACATGCACATCAGGTGAGTGAAATTCAGAGTGAAACTCAGGTGAGTGCACACACAGACACATACACTCTCTCATTGGTACAAAAAATACAAGATCTGGAAAGGGAACTAGAAGCAAGTAAAGCTGAAGCTAGATTACTTCGAGCACAAGTGGATAAACAGTCTTCTCCATCCACCTCTGTTGATAATCAGCTTACTTCGATAAAGGGTGACATCAACAACTTGAAGACATTCTTCACTAATAAAATCAAAACTCTCGAACTTTCTCATGAAAAAGCTCTTGATGATTCTGGTGAGGTCACGGTGGCACAAGATAAAATTATTGCTGAAATCTCCAACAAGGTTGACAATCTACAGGAAGAAGTGCATGAAAATCAGCGTTCTACTGATTTGCGACTAGATCAAATTGAGAAGCAAAATGAACATCAAGCTATAGGATTAAGGCATTTATTTCATCTGATCAGTCAAATCGCACACCAACTACTGAAGAAAGAGAATTCTTTGCAAGAACAGATGGTGATGATGATGAACGAGATCCTGAAGCTGGTGCAACTGATAAAACTGTAGAGGATTCCTCAACTAAGGGGGAGAAATCACAACAACAGGCACAGAAATCACAAGGAGGTGAGAAAGGACAAGGAGAAAAAGGAGGTAAAGCTGATAAATCTGATACAGACAGTGAAGACAGGAGGAATAAGGGGAAGAAGAAAGTTGTTGCAGATGATCAAGTCATGGATGAACCAGGTAATCTTGATGTTTTTGATGAGTTTGATTTTTCTGATGAAGGTGAGAAATTACCTGAACCAGATTTAAGTCACTGGGAAGAAGAAGAACCAGTGATATCTGAATCTGAAGCTCAACAAGCAGAGAAAGAATCTGAAGAATTATTTGCTCGGAGGGAAGCTAATTTGCTGATGAGAGAAGAAAAGCTTCAAAAGTCATTAGAGCAAATTGCACGAAATGAAGAACTTCAGAAAGCTGAACAGCAAGCATTACAACGATTACATGCTATAAATGTTGAGAAGAGAAAGACATATATCAGACTAAAGAGCGGTGATAAATGGGAACGTGCTCAAAAAGCAATTGATTCACCTCAGAGTTCTGATTATGAAGATCGTCGTCTTGGAGAAATTCTCGAGGAATTCAAACTGGCAAATCCAATTCATGATATGTATATAAAGGCCTTAAATGTAGAAGTCATCAGGATAACTACTGCATTTGAACCCAAATCTGATGAGCTGGTAATATTTGTGGATTGTCATAATGTTGGAACTTTCAGAGTATCTATTCAGTTTTTTTATGACAGATCGCTGACAGAGATTTGGGTACTTAGGCCTAAGGTGAGAACATCTTCTGAGCTAGGTGTGTTGTTACATGAGAAGTTCAAAGAATTTGCTGAAAGAGCTGGACCAGAAGTGATTAAGGATCCTCCACAAGTAAAATTTCTTAAGGGAGAGGTACTTCATTCAATCAATCTTCAGATAGATGAGTTATATGAACATCATGCAAAACACTTGGTATATGCTGAATATGCTCTCAGAAATCATGGATTCTTGACTGAAGAAAAGGTATTAGCTGCAGATCACATTCAATCCTATGCACAAACGAATATAAAAGATTACAAGAAATTTCAAGTTGAACTGAGAAAGAAGCTTGGAATTCCTTTAGTCTTACCTCAAGGATTGTCATCAAGAAGAGAGCGTCTTGTTGATTCTGATTTACACATGAGACTTCAAGTCACAGATGAGCCAGAAGAAGGAGAATTCAGAAGGGAAGACAACTGAAGAAAAAGAACTGCTCTACATGTTATATCTTTAGAGCTTAGATAAATCTTGATAGGAATTTGTATCATATGATCAGTCTAGAGGATCATCTATCTTGTATTTATCTTTCATGTTTGAATCTGGCAAATGTTAAATATAAACCAGAATTTTTTTATATTTACTTAGTATTTAAAGTTTTATATTTCATTTGGTTAAGTTGGATTAGTTGAGGTATCCTCTAGGAATTTGCTTGTTATTGTCTAACAAACAAATAGGGGGAGATTGAAAGGCATATGACTCAGCCTATTTGTAGTTAGAGGATCCTAATCAACTTAAACCAAATTGTAATAAGTAAATATACAATGAACTGTCACAGGAATCTCAAGAAGTATTATCTGTCAGAAGAAAGAAGAAAAGTCAATCTATAGTTTTGATGTCGTACACTGGAAGACGATTCAGTTATCTGATCAAGTCCCAGTATAGCATTGAAGCGAATGGATTCATTTGAACAGTGACAGAGATTTTTCGAGTGATAGTTTGAATGTCAGTTACAATAGAAGAGAATTGAGAGAAGAAATAAACCACAACCTAAAGTCAAAAGTGAAGAAGCATCATTAAAGTTAGTCGTTCATGAACCAGACAGTACATCGAACGTCAACACAAGTCAGTGGTAATTCTTTACTACCTTCAGTGGTTTGTAAGAATTAAATTAATTATTTATTGATTTAATTAAATTCATTTATAATTGATATAAATCATTTAGTTGATTTAATTAAATGAATTAATTCTAGAAGAATTAATTTATTTATTAAATTAATTATTGTATCAATTAAATATGAATTGGTTAATCATTAATTAATTAAATGGATCAATATGACTTAAAGAAAGAAGGTTGGATTATGTCTTGGTGAAGCTAAATTCGGTATGACCTAAATTATGTCATACCGATAGAATTCAAGATTATGTCTTACCAAGCTATGAAGATTATGTCTTACCGAAACAAATATCCTGATTAAGTCATACCGACCACCTGCCAGCTGTTTTAAATCATACCGAACTTTTATTAAGTCATACCGACCAGGTTTATGTATTAATGGAGGTTTGTGTAAGTCTTAATGAAGAAAAATTAAGTCTTGGAAGCAGTTTAAGTCATGCTGGAGCAGTTAAATATCCTACAGAAAGCTAGCAAGACTTATTACTGATACAAAAGAACAGAACACAGAAGATTAAGTCATAACCGAGAAACAGAGCAGAAAATATAATATACAGCAGAATAGAATTTTCTCTCAAGAACACCAAGAACACCAAAGCTTAAACAATTCCCAGAAATTCAAGTTCTTCATCTTTGTAATATTCTATCCGCTAGAACTTGTCTATTTGTGATTCTTGTACTACTAGCGAATTAAGTTTCCTAGTTCTTATCTTGATTATTATTAACTAAATTAGAAAAGTTCATGTCGAATTTTCTAATTAGTTATTAACATCTTGATAAGTTGTTATACTGATTTTGTAACACCACATCAAGTTAATATACAGTTATATTCAACTTGAAAAATTGTGTTAAATAATTCCGCACAAATTTGTCTTTGCTAAAATATTATCTAACGGACAAATTTCGATAAAAAGGTAAAGATTGTATTCAACCCCCCCTTCTACAATCTTATCAGACCTAACAAAAGTGCAGACAAAAGAAATGCTCTCTGTAAGGTGGTCAAATTTTTCTAGAGTGAAGTTTCTTTTTAACATTTGTATATCCTTTCTTAACATTCAAAATAAAATTGCAAAATTATCTATTAAACCACCAGATTCGATACTTGATGTTTTCTCAAGTTTTTCTGCTACATTTTAAAAGCTTAAATGAACAATGATTAGTTCCCCCTTTTGGCAGGTTAATTAGAAAACTAAAACAGAGAATGATATTTCTCCAAAAAGGCTGAACAGAGGTGAGGAATTCTGAAATTAAATCTATATTTAAATTTATATATCAAGTTTTTCTATCCAAGTTAAGAACAACTCTATTGTTACGTGCTTAGGATGAAATTTAATTAGGTGACCCGTGAATAAGTAACATTAAACTAATTTCAATAGGTAGGTGAAATGTGAAGTTGACATGTTGTATTTTTAATTAGGGCCAATGATCTAGAACATGATACCTAACTGATGTACAAAAGCATCCACTATAGAAACTAAAATTAGAGATTGCAGACAAAATTCTTTTCTAATTATAGATTATTATTTAACATTTGTCTGTTTATTGTTGTCACTTGGAAGTGATTTTAAAGAACAATTATTGAACTTTTTCTGTTTTTAGTAAGGGGTCCAGTGCTTCAAGATACCTGTTTTCTTGTACTTCATAATATACCAATAGCTATGCTAATTCTGTTGACACATGAGGTGTTCTTGTTTTATGCATGTTTTACTTTATCAGGGGGAATTCAGAAACATGCTGCAAACAAATAGATGCGGTCATGCAGAACACTTTGTTGCAGTAAATCAACCTGCTCTTGCATTTCTCTGCAGTTAGTTCACAAATTTCCATTTCCTTCGAAGTATTCTTGGCCACCGTCCTCTAAGAAAACCACAACAGAAACCCTTGGGTAGCTTTATAGCGATAAATATGGGTAGTTTCTGTTTAGATGATTATTGGTTTTGATTAGATTGGTTAATTTCTAGTAGTGTATAAACTTTGATTTTTGTTGTAAATAAAAGTGTTGTTTCATTTCATTTGCCAATGTTATCATCTTTGATAAAAACTTGTTAAAAATATCATTAGACAATGGACAAGTTTCAAGAAACCATTGTACCAAAAAGAGTTGACCACTGTATACAAATTGTAAAACCATTGTCTATAACCATTGTCTTTTTGACTGAACAACAACAATCATAGTTTTCAAAACACTTGTCTGAAATGATTTTAGACAAGCTTTTTTTAAGCGACTGTTGTTGTTTCTAGGTATCAGACAACGGTCTTCATAACTAGACACGTTGTGTGGAAACCTTTGTGACAACGGTTTCTGTACCGTTGTCTGATACAAGTATCAGACGGCATCTCAATAGACGACGGGAAAAAAGTATCAGGCAACGGGCAAAAACAGTTGTCACATCATTCTTTTTTAAATAAATCCATTTTTTGCCATGCTCTCCAACAACGATTTTATTCCGTTGTCTTTTCTATTGAACAACAACGAACATGGTTTAGAAATCACTTGTCTGAAATGATTTCAGACAAGCGTTTTTTAAGCGACTGTTGTTATTTCTAGGTATCGGACAACATTTTCGAGAACTAGGTATGTTGTCTTGTACACGATCAGATAACAATTTATGTGCTGTTGTCTGATCAGGATATCAGACGGCATCTCAATAGACGATAAGTGGATTTAATATCCACTTGGAGCGCTTCATTTCGACTTAAATTGATGTCTTGGACTCAATTATGTTGTGTTTTTAATGTGTTTTTGTTTAGTTGTGCAGGTTCGTGTGATGTCGGTTAGGGTTGGTGATTTTGGGTGATATTGGAGTTGATTTGAGAAATGGATGGAGTATGGAGTCTTACTTTAAGCTACCATGAAGATTCATGAGTAAGGGGATTGAAGACGGTGGCTAATGCAAAAGGAACGGAAGGATACGGAGCAAAAACGAAGAAAATAGAGAAAATCAGCAAATCGGCAGATTTTGGCAGAGCAATTTGCGCCAGTGCAGGGCAATCTGCGCCAGTCTTGAAGGGGAGAGCGTAATCTGCGCCAGTGTAGGGCAAAGTGCACCCGAACATCCTGGAAATTTGCTGAATTCTATCTTATTTCGAATTTTAGATGTATTTTGGGACTTTTCTTGTTGGAGAAGTATTCTAGGGTCTATATAAACATATCCTACCCTTGTAATTCGTACCAACACTTCACATAACATAGAGAGAGAGCCGAGAGACGGAGATTCAGAGTTGGAGAAGGATTCCTACGCTCGTGACAGCATTTGGAGATCTAGATCTACTTTTGTTTTCTTCTAATTAGGCGATACTCTTGGATGTTTTTGGGATTTGTTTTCTTAACTCTATTACTCTAGCATAATTATTATTCATACTTTGTTATTATCATGGTTTCATCAGATCCCATGATGACGAGTGGTTCGATTATGAACTAATCGTTGTCATGGGATTCTAACGGATTAATCTATGTAGTTTAGTAGTTTGATTGCTTTAAAGATTTGTGTGTGATGAATTATTGATATCCTTGTATGGTTGCGCTTATTCTTCTTGGATGCGTAGCTAACATCTAAGTTGCCTTGTTAATCTCTTTTGAAGCGATGGTGGATCTTGAGATTTAGAACTTGCCATGCTAGCATAGGATAGGTTGATGTATGTGTGACATCATGATTTGTAGCGTAATTAGAAATAACTTATTCTACCCTATGTGATCATTATGGATAACTTGTTCTTCAACCATTATGTTTTCAAATTCTATAGACATATAGGTCTAAGCATAATTGGTGTCTATTCATCTTCTATCTCTTTTGTGGATGTATGAGTAGTTTGGTATTCGTATACTGAAAGGTAGCCTATACTTGTTTCGTGTTGTCCGATCAGATATCATAACCATCACATGCATTGATTAAAGGTGTCAGATCTAAGCAAAGTATTTAATGAAGTTAGGATCCCATGTTTATTCTCATATAAGTAATTTGATTTTAATTCTCATTAGTTAAGTAATTCTTAGTTTATTAAATTGTTTGTTAGTTAATCTTAGTTAATCAAAACCAATATTTTTTAATTGTCTTAGCAGTGAGTAAAAACCATACATTGTTGCATAGGTACATTAGCTGAATTAAAACCTAAACCAGATCTCTATGGGAACGAACTTGACTTATATCTATATTACTTGTGACCACGTACGCTTGCGTGATTAGTGCAAACAGACGACAGGAAAAGGGGTCATCAGACAACGGGGAAAAACAGTTGTCTGATCCAGTTTTTCTTGTAGTGAATGTTCTAAGTCTAAATATGGAAAACTTAGTAAAAAATTTTACTCTAATCATGTGCTAGTGGTTACCTAAATCACTAGAACATCCATCACATTATCTATTAAACATTATTTATTTCATATTTAATTGTGTTAGGTACTCCAAAATATTTATCAAAATTTTTTCAAATGAAGTGTCATAACATATGGAAAATTCACGTAGGGTCCTATTTTATTATCAGAAAGTTACCAAATACATGTGTGACACGTCAACATTTGGAGAAAATTTTTGGGGTCTTTAGCATTTTCCAATAATTATGAATAAAAAATCCATTTCCTTTTTTTTTTAATTGTTTCTTTCCATTCACTTTTTCCAATTCTTTTTTCTCTCTTTCCAAATATGTTATTATTTTCATAATAAGAAATGAGTTTATAAATAACATATAACTCTTTCCAAATATGTTGAAATGAGTTTATAAATAACATATAAGGACATTATGCTGGGCTTGCTCTAAGTATTTTTAATTAAGACTAATTAATTACCTATATATATATATTGATCGTGTTCAACTTAATGGGTGAATCACTAATTACGTATTTGCCACAATCATATAATAATAATCGTATAAAAATTTGAGAGTGAAAATCTGGCATTGATCTAATATTCCAAGGAGCTTGTGTCCAAAATTTCACATGGATTCAATTTAAGCTCCATAGGTCTAGTAGGTCCAATTTAAGTGGGTTGAATTTATCATGGATAGGAGCTGGTCCAGATACAATCGTAGCTGTAAGGTCCTGATATAACCATAGCTGAGAGGTATGGATATTTTGGAAGTTGTGGAGATGCTAATATCGCCGTAGCTCCACCTGCATGCAAGGACCCTTTTTCCTACTTTTTAGGGGCCCGGGAATATTCTCAGAAAATGGAGTTTAACAAGAATTTAATCACCATAAATGTGATAAACTAAATATAGGTAGGATATATATGGATTTTTATGTAAATATTTATGGATTTATGAGTTTGGGAGTTATATTCGAACTAGGACACTAGGACCTCAAGCTTGAGCAGCTGGATCGGTTGGCAAAGGTGGGCTTTTGTTTATCTAATCAAAATGGTTGGCCCAAAAATAGAGTTATCACCTAAAAGAACTACATTGGGGCTTGATTCCTATAAATAGGATATGTAGGCAATTGGTAAGGGGTTTCATATTTCACTATTTTACACACAAGGCAAGTATTACCTTAGTGATCTATTTCCGGGCGCATTTTGGCCGGAATTTGCTGCCATTTCTGTCCAGTGACCTTGCCAATTTAGCCAATAAAACACATTTCCTTATTCTCAGGCGTAGCTGCTAGGAAATTGCTACGACTGTTGAACCTGTTTGTTTATCCGAGAACCAAGGATAAATTTGTTGTTTCAAGCGACATTTACTCAGGGTGTGCAGATTTTTCTCACAACATTTTTTACGCTAGAAGGAGAGGCAAACTTTCCTAAAAATTTGTTGGTGAACTAATGTCGGACAGTTCCAATCATAGGCGAATTCTGAGTGGTGGTGGTGGTAAGCATGACACTAACCCTGAAGGCGAAGTTACAAATAAGGATATAACCACCTTCAAAATATGGGTGAAAGGATTGGCCAACCCTAGACTACTCATAATTATGAGCGGCTACTAGCCTTTTTGACACCTAACTTTTATTACAACTAGCATGATATCCCTGGTTTCCCCCAAACTTATACTTTAGTGTCCCTACGCCATCAAGGGAATAAAGAACATTCTAAATATAAATAAGTGATTAAATCTCAAACAACCAAACAAGTATGACTCAATCTAGCCCAAAAGCAAACGATGAGACTGTGTAAAGATTGTGTTTCTGAAACATGTAAGTCAATTCCTAGGCACTTAAATTAACTCTCTATTCTTCATTACCACACTCAAATCAACATCGACCTACCAAACGAAAATAGCTCAATCCTAAGGAATCATGGAATATGCTATGAAAGTGCAACTAAATGGACTCACATGGAATACATAAACAATATGCAAACAAATATGCTCTACATGAAACAGAATTGCAACAAATATGAATGAAACTAACTACACTAAACATGCAAAATATGCAACATGATATATGATTCCTACATGAACAATGACTCTACTACTAACTACTAATCCTAAAATCACCCCTAAACTTAAAATATTTAATGTCCCAATTGAAGGTAATAAAAAGGATAGTAGAGAACTTACCTAACTATCAGCAGGGTCACCTCCTCGGGTGGGGAATCTGGTGGTGGATAAATAGCATGAGCTCCAAAAACCGGGAAATGGACCTCAATAACCGTAGCCTAAAAAGCAACTCCTAGAGCATGTATAGAATTAGGGGAGAAGAACAATTTTCCAGGTAAAAATTTTTCCTGGACAGTGGTGGGGCGCGCGCCCGCGCTTGAGACCTGCGCGGCTGCGCACCTATCTACTTTTCACGCTCAATTTTTTTTTTTTGATAATAGAAAATAATGGAAATGCCGAAAAGCGTGGGTTGCCTCCCACGAAGCGTTGTCGTTGACGTCATTTAGCCGGACGTTACTTCCTCAACTCACGACGGTTTCAAAAGAATAATCGAACCGTCCTCAACAGAAAGACCATTCATACAAATGTTGACATCTTGATTGCTTACTCCCAACACAACGTTTCTTTCACTCTTCACCTTGATCTTTCCACCCATCGACTTATTCATTTTCTTTTTCTTCCTCACACATCTAAGGTGTTTATCCCTCTCAGTCGACTGAACAAAACAATCTTCTACCGCATCATCAACTATCCACCTTCTTAACACATTATCATGCCCTTCTTCAAAAATCACTAACTCATCATTCAAAAGTACATACCTCAAATGTGATGGAAGTTTTCTGAGCTTTACATTCGAGAGATCTTGTGTGAAAGATTTAACAGCATCAATTTCCTCGAGCATCTTAAGTGAATAAGAGTTCTTCGAAAAATTTGGAACACTAGGCACTGCATCCAATTTCAAATCACCTTTTTCTTCTTGGAAAGACAATGCGAGGGATTCACTAGTGTTATGCTCTAGAATATGGGTAACAGTTTTATCAGCAAGAGATTCCACAGACAAGCACACTTCTGGATCATCTGAAAACTTCGTAGGAGAAAACACATTAAAGGTCGCCTGATCATCTTGCACCCGCATAATTAACTCCCCTTTCTGCACATCAATCAAAGTTCGTCCGGTGGCTAGAAAGGGCCTTCCCAAGATGATGGGAATCTTCTTATCTTCTTTAAAGTCGAGAATGAGAAAATCAGCAGGAAAGATAAACTCATCCACCTTTACCAAAACATCTTCCACTATTCCTCTTGGATACGTGATTGACCGGTCTGCTAGTTGTAAAGAGATATTTGTAGGTTTCTGCTCAGGTAGACCAAGTTTCATGAATACAGACAATGGCATGAGATTGATACTAGCTCCCAAATCACGCAGACACTTGTCGAAAGATAAGTTGCCAATAGTGGACGGGATGGTGAAACTTCCCGAATCTTTAAGTTTTGGAGGCAACTTTTGCTGTAGAACAGCACTGCATTCTTCTGTTAAAGCCACAGTTTCCAATTCCTCGAGCTTCAACTTCCGTGATAGAATACCCTTCATGAACATCACATAACTCGGCATTTGTTCTAGAGCTTCTGCAAAAGGTATGTTGATGTGCAACTTCTTGAACACCTCAAGAAACTTGGCAAACTGCTTGTCCAACTTCTGCTTCTGGAGTCTTTTAGGATAAGGAGAAGGAGGGTAGATCTGATTGCTCTTTGTAGACTGCCCCGGAGTAGACTTTTCAACAGACTTCTTGCTCTTTTCCACTTCACCATTCAACTGATCAGCTACCATGTCAGATTTTTCAATTTCTGGTACTGCAAATTTTTCAACCTGCTGATTCTGAACTTCTTCATCTTCCTTAGCTACTGATTTCAGATCGGTTGTAACCTTTACGGATCTCAAAGTGACTGCCTTCACCTGTTCCTTGACTTCCCTCTTGCCCGGATTAGCCTCTGTATCCTTGATTGTTGTTCGTTCCCCGGCAGCGGCACCAAAAACTTGTTCGCACAAAATCACGCAAGCGTACACGGTCACAAGTAATATAGAATAAAGTTGAGTTCGTTCCCACAGAGACTGGTAATAAACAGAATATGCGCCTATGCAACAATGTATGATCTCTATTCACTGCTAAGACAAGTATCAAATTTGGGTTTTGTTTTAACTAATTAACTAAGAAGCAAACTAACAATATTTAGATCTAATTAACTAATGTGATTAATAATTGAATTACTTATGAGAATAAAAACATGGGATCCTAACTTCATTAACTACTTCGCTTAGAGTTGATGCCTTTAATCAATGCATGTGATGGTTATGATATTTGATCAGATAACACGAAACAAGTATAGGTTACCTGTTAGTATACGAATACCAAACTACTCATACATCCACAAAAGAGATAGAAGATGGGTAGACACCAATTATTTTTAGACCCTATATGTCTATAAGATTTGAAAACATAACGGTTTAAGCACAAGTTATCCATTAAGATCACATAGGGAAACATTAGATGGTTAAAATTACGCTACAAATCATGATGTCAAAACATACATAATCCTATGCTAGCATGGCAAGTTCTAATCTTTAGATCCACTGTCACTTCAATAAAGATTAACAATTTAAATGTTAGCTACGCTTCTAAAAACATTAAGCACAACCATACGAGGATATCAAGAATTCATCACGCACAAATCTTTAAAACAATCAAACTACTAAACTCCGTAGATAAATCCGTTAGAATCCCATGACAACGATTAGTTCATAATCGAACGGCTCGTCATCATGGGATCTGATGAAACCATGGTAATAAATAAAGTCTGGATAAAAATAATTATGCTAGAGTAATAAGGTTTAGAAAACAAATCCAAAATCTGAAGATCCAAAGTATCCTAATAGAAGAAAACAAAAGATGAAGTAGATCTAGATCTCCGTTGCTTGTCACGAGCTTCGTAAAATCATTCTCCAACTTGTCTCCCTTGTTTCTCTGATAAAAATGTCTTTTCTCTGATGTCTAGAGGTGTTTATATTGCCACGGGAGTCTTGGACATCAAGAACTACCAAAAAAATCGATTTAGAGTTGAATCAGGAAATTTCCAGCCGGCCACCGCGCGGCTGCGCCTCATTCCTGCACGGCTGCGCCTTCAGCACTTTCCCTCGCGTGGCTGTGCGTTCTAGCAGCGCAGCTGCGCTCCCAGATTCTGAAAATTTTATGATTTTGCTTGAAACTTAAAGAAAATTCCGCAAGCTTCGAGTGGACTGTAAGATCGCTAAATTCGGACTTCTAGAACTCCAGATATGGCCAAAATAGTGCAGACTGCGCAACCAACCCGGAAAATCCGAATTTTCCACAATTTGCTCATTTCTCCTCCGTTTTCTCTTCCGATTCTTTTTCCATTTCACATTCTTTAGTTCTTAAGATCAAATCCACCATATAAGATGCAAAAAGTACTTTCCCGTTTCAAGTAGTAGCCCTACACATTCTCACTAAAAACGAATCAAAAACACAACATACTTGAGGTCAAGCCATCAATTTAAGCCAAAATGAAGAGTTCCAAGTGGATATAATATCCACTTATCAGTGAACCATAGGATGTACCTGGATCTGGTTGAAGAGGTATGGACAAATTCGCAGCTGAAGCTGGCTCCGTATCAGCAGAGAATCGGAAATATTTTGATAAAAAGGTTTGAGCTTGTCCTTTGAAAGTAGGAGATTTGGTGTTAAGAAGAGTGCTACCCAATACGAGGGTACCTGGTTATGATTTTTGGAGCTAATTTGGAAGGACCGTACCTCGTAAAGATGGTTCTTTGAGAATGTACTTACCACTTAACGGATTTGGATGGGAAACTTATCTCAAGGGCATAGAATGCCGAGCATTTGAAGAAGTATTATCAATAGGCACTTTTCAGGTAATATTTTCTATTAGACCTCTTTCAAGTATAGGATCAATAAAGGTAGCTTATTAGTTATAGTTGCCATCTCTAGGAGTAGTAGTTGATTTGGTTTGGTTTGATTAGTTGATTTGATTCAGTTTGCTTTGTTATGCTCGGGGGGTAGTGCATGTACACCTCCCCGTTAGAGAAGTTATGAATTTTGCCATACTGAGTCCAACAAAGTTTTTGTTTTCTTATAACATGTTTTGTTTCATATATGCTTTTTTATGGAATATATGTGTGAAATTTGCATGTTTGATTATGTGTTTCTATTTTTTCATCATAATTAGTTATATGGTAAAGAACTAGGGGGTAGTGAACATATATTAAGTTTCCTCAATAATGTGAAAATTTTTAAAACTTAAAACGGATCATGGACTTGGGAATGGATTCTGGCTCGCGAAGCTCCTTTGAAAATAGGTTCGCGGGGTGCCTTAATGGATTCTGGAAATACGAAGTTCCTATGGATTTAGGTTCGTAGACTGTGATTGAAGGGGTAGACCTATAAAGTCCTCATATGTTGGAAGCTATTATGGAATCACGCCATCAGGTTCATGTGGATCCTAGGGATACTAGGCACATGGAGAGCCAGGCGAAAGGATAGAATATGTGGGATCCGGAATACAGGCCACATATAATCTTGCATGGTACAGGTGTACAAATATGAGGATATATATGAATAAAAGTAAGCCCCAACTGGATGGTCGGATAGATTATCATGAGAGGTTTCAATTTGAATGGACCTCAAAAGGATTGGAATTATGGTATAAGATTCAAATGAAAAGAATCTGAAAATACAATAAGGATAAAATGTATCTAAATCTTGGAGCTCCGAGTATGTGAAGCCCCTATGCATTTTGAACATACTGGAAATCTATGTACATATGGTCATGGATATTCATAGAACAATTTCTTAAGGAACTTATGATTATAGACTGGATAAGTCTGATCAGGATAAATTGGTTTAAACATTAATATGATGGAATTAAATTATGCGAAGGGATGCTTCGCAGTGAAATAAATACGAATGGTTGGATTTTATCTCCTGGATTGGAGATGGAGTTAACACCACCGGTTGAGGTATGGATTTGTTAGTTGGAATATGGCCATGTAGTTGGAATAACTATAAGGGGGTGAAACATTTTACCTTCAATGGTACATACTTAAATTCATGTTCACTGGGGGATGAACGGGAATTGCCTAATAGGCTTGGCTAATGGATAAGATGAGGTACGACTATGGAAGTACCTAATGTGTAAGGATTCTGATAGAGTCATTGCTTTCGCACTTTAGGTTTTGGAATTTGTCAAAATAAAAGTGAAATTAAAATAGATTTAGGATTACACTTAGAATCCTCCCCCGGGGACGACACTATTCGAGATTCAAGTCAAACTGGTCAAACCGAGCCAAAAATATTTTCCGACATATTTTCGACATTGACTGAGGATGAGAATATCATAGTAATGGTATTTTATACTCTAGGTTATTTGTGTGAAAAGAAAATAGGCATTCGGCTAAAGGCACAAATATCGAGAATTTTTAAACACCGCTTTTACGAATCAAACTGTTCGATTTATTTAAAAGAGTGTTGTTCTTAAATGTTTTACTCTCAAATATTCTTGATATATTCACTTGATATTTATAATCAATTTTCCTTGCCAAAAACCATGCCAAAAGACCAAAAACATATTTTATTCCGAAATACCCAAAAATCCTTATTTATCCGGATAAAATCATTTTTAATTCAAATTTAGATATTTCTTGGACCTCATAGTCATTATTTCATATGGAATATTATTTTTAAATTTTTATCAAGTCAAAACTTTTGTCTAAGTTGTCGGTAAAGACAAATGAATTTTTCGGTCGCTCCGGAAGGCCATTTTTACATACGAAAAATTCGTAAAAATACTTCCTCATATCTTTTTGACTTGAAACTTTGAATGTGTCCTTAGTTTCTCCATAGGACATTGTAGAATTAATTTCGTAAATTTTGGATGATTTTTTCCGGGACCCCTTAAATCGATACGTAATTGATTTATCGGTCGCTTAAAAGTCATAGTTGGTCAACTCATTTCAAGGTGAAATTTTGACCACATTCCTCTGGGAACATTTCTAGGGGATTCCCAAAATTTCATAATTTTTGAATGATTTTTCGATTTATTACGATTAAACCCATTTCGTCTCGTCGGTACGCGCGTTTTACATTTTAATCGATTCGTTAATTAATAAAAACGTGTGGGCACTCTTTCCTTGGCATTTTTGAATTGTTATACAGCTGATTTGACTTTGGGAAGATTCCTCCCATTTGCCTTTAACCCATGTGCTAATACCATTTAAAAATAAAGCTATAAAGCCTTATTTTTTTGCTATAAATAGCCCCTTATCCCCCACTTCCTTTCCAAGCTTTGACAGCCAACAAAGTGCTGAAGAAAACACTTCCCAAACACTCTCCCTACTGCCTCTTTCATGCTAAAAACGTAGGTTGTGTTCAAGCCATTTTTACACCTTGTTTTAACACCATTTTGGCTTGTTTTTCTTCACCAAACTTGCTCTCCTAAACACACCTTTGGTCACCATTCTTTTTGTGGTCTTTGGACCTTGTTTTTACAGTTTATAAGTGACCTTTTGAGCCTCCAAAAGTCTGACCTTAAAGCCTTTTTCCGGTCATTTTCCGGCAACTTTGCTGGTGACTCATTTTTGTGTGTTTAAGCTTCGTTACTAGCTTTTTCTCTTGTTTTCTCTCTAGATCTCAAGGGTTACAAGTTGGTTTTCATATTTCCTCACTCTCCTATATATAAGTCGAGTATATATAGTAGAAGTGGTGGTGGGTGGCTTGAATATTTAGTGTTTATTGCTTGTTTGGTTTAGATCTACACTTATAAACACTAATATTCAACATTCTTGCATTTTGTCACTAATATACACTTGTTCTTGAAGTATATTCATGTAGTGTATATTTGACATCCTGTAAGATGTGTTCTTGAGGTGGAAGTTGAGAATCACTTCATTTAAGTCCTTTAATCCAAGTTGAGTATTTGGATTAAAAAGACTAGTTAACTATCTTTTGATTCAAGAACAAAAAGCTTACATCTTGTTTTTACCTTAAATGGTTTAAACTTGATTTTTTGAAATCAAAAGATAAGTTGGTTGTTAGTCTTTTATAACCAAGTCCTTTCCTCTTTTTCTGGTTTATTTTAAACAAGGACATAAAGAATCAAGACTATACAAGCTAGCTCTTTAAAACAAGTTAGTAGTTATTGTTGCCCTTTCCATTTTCTTTATACCATTCGGCCATAACTACTACTAGTAGTTTATCTTGTTCAAGTTGGTTACTCACTTGTCTTATCTTTATATCTTGAACAAGGATTTAACAAACAAGACTAATTGCACTTGTTTTAGGACTTTGAAAAATCCGGCCATACCACTTTCTTTACCATTCGGCCGAAGTACATTTGAAGTACTAAATTTTGTTGCTTGCTTGCACTACTTACTACTTAGATTAATATTCTTGCTTGTGTGGTGTGTGTAATATTTTAATGCATAATAGCGGCCCTCGTTTTATCCTATAGGTAAGCGAGCTACTTTTCTGTACGTGTGCGTTTTGTGTGCTTGTGTGTGGTCTGTGATTAGTGTAAGTGTGTGTACCACTTGTGTGACAAGTCCATTATTGTGACTTATCCCTTGCCGTTATATATTTAATTTAATGCATAATAGCATCCTCGTGACTAGTACCGTAACATACTAGCTTGCACGGATTTATATCTTATAAATTGCTTGGTTGTTGTTGGACTTGTATTCTAATCTTTGCAGTGAGGTGAAGTGAAGTGAGGTGACTTTTGTTCTAAGACCCAAGTCTTAGGCGTACTAACGGGGAGTTAGTAGCCTTTGTACCGTGAAGAAAAGGGAAGACCCAAGACCTAAGACCTAAGATCCAAGACCGGCAAAGTTGTAGAAGTACATAGTCTACAAAGGGATACTACAAAGTCTTTGAGGAGGTGACAGGGAGTTACGCTCCAAGATAAGTTTTGAGGAGGATACGTGTGTATATCGCTCCAAGATAAATAGATAGTGGTATAAGGAGTTGTAAAGGCTTCTCCGGCTACTATAAAGGAGTATCTTTGTAGTAGTGAAAATCTCGAGTCCGAGGAGGAGCTCGGGGACTGGAGTAGGGGTGTTCGAATCAATTAGGGGTTGCGGGCATCACAAACCAGGATAAAATTGACCGTGTGCTATTCTCTTTTCTTTCGATCTTTATTTTCCGCACTTTATTTACTTGTCAACAAGTAACAAAGTTTAAAAAGACGAAAGAATTTTCAAAAAGCCAAGCTCTAAATTTTTTTAATAAAAGTGATAAACTATTCGACCCCCCCTTCTAGCTTATCTTACCCATATACGGGATCTATCAGATTCAGTTGTTGGAAAATAAGGAGCTGGTAAGGTATATCCTACTAAGGGTCATGTACACCTGATATAGTACAAACAAATATGAAAATAAAATATTCATATAATAAAGAATTTCATGACATAAAAAAATCCAAGAGAGAAACCAATTTATGAATACAACTTATGAGGCATCACGAGGAGCCCACGGCCTCATTTAAATTCAAGTTACGACACAAGCGCCAAGGATGCATCGAAAATAAGGAAATGTTTTAACCCAAACATGGGTTCCAGGTTTCTTGGAAATAAAGTTCTTCAATGGTCATGAAATCAAAAGAAGCAGCTAAGAAGCAGGAGCTTCAGAAATTACCTCCGTGGCAACCTTTGCAGGATCATGGATAGCTTTTGTTGAAACATGATATGAAGTGGGGACATCATTCTCTGTTCCACTCTCCTGAACTTCAGCTTTAAGATTCGGAGTGGGTAGATGAGCTCCTTCTATTTCAGCATTTATAGTTCCCGCTTTAGTCTTCGCAGCTTCTTTCTTCTGGGCATCCTCCATCATCTTGACCGCATCTTCTCCAAGTTTAGACCAATCAAGGTCCAGGAACACAGCCATAGTGGACGTGATATAGTCATTGATCCCATTCTTGTAGCCTGCATCATATCTGGCTTTCTTTTGTTCTTTAAAAATGGATCTTTCCCTGGCCATGGTGGTGTTATGGGTCTCCATCTTCAACTTTAATTCGTGAATTTTCTTGGCATGAGAGGCTTCAAGTTCCTCTTTCTCCTTATCAAGGGTGACAATGGTATTGTTAAGTGGTCAAGCTCTTTTAGCAGCTTTGATTCTGAAGCCTTTAGCTTCCTCCCAGCCTCGACCAACTTCTTCTTTTCCTCATCTTTGTTTTTAATTGAAGTTTTTAGCTACGTCACCTCCTCTGCCAGTTCTAATTGCCCCTAGCAGCCTCCATAATCTCTTCATCATGCTTCAAATAGTGAAAAAAGCTATGTACATTGGCTAGAGGGATGGCTTTGACGCTTTCAGCTAGGCTCATTTTATCCCATTTGGCTATGGTTTCGTCTGGGATCTGATTCCCAACCATTTGAAAAAATTTATGCATGTACGGTCCTTTGCCTTCACCTCTTTGTGAGGGTGCTGCCTTGAGTTTTTTGCTGGGATGAGAGCCAAATGCTTTCACTTGTTTCACGAATGGAGGAGGGAGTTTTCTCTTGGAAGAGTTTGAAGACTTATCTTGGTTGCTAGGAGCTTTTTTTATTTTAGAAATTGGGGGTAGCTGATCATCATCATCATCATCATCAAACAACTCCTCATAATTTGTAGAATTTCGGATAAAGGAAGGAATACCTGAAACCATATCTGCAGTAAGACAAAAAATAAATGTTAGAGTATCGCAATCTTGAATACATTATGTGGATGAATGTGAAGGCGACAAATAAATCAAGTTAATTTGGTGCATGGATAATTGATATGGATGCAAGGTAAGAGTATATGAAATTAGTGAAGAACCTAAACCTTGAGGTATGCTAGATTCAGGAGCTTCAACAGCCGTGGCTGAAGCTGAATGGCTGCCACCTGGAATAAATCCGCATCTCAATAAATTTTCATGTGTTAGCAGACTAGCACCATCTCCTAGTCCTGCTGACAACTCAAGGGATTTGTTTGGACAAGAAAGTAAACGACCTTGTATTGGAGACATTGTTGGAATCTGGGGAGAAGTATTAAATTGGGTTCTTGTCTGAGGACAATCATAACAGTATAGAAACTGTTTCATCCAACCTGACATTCGAATCTTATTTCCTTTGATACATTTACCTTCATGAAATTCCATGCGGCAAGGTAGAAGAAACCTGAGTTGTTCGCGGTAGCTTTCAGTTGATAAAAATAGTTTAACGCGTACGCTGACAACTCCCTATTAAACTCCTGGTTGTACAAGATGTACATGCACATGGCCATTTGATAGAAGTTGATGGTGAGCTGGAAGGAAGCGATATCATAGAACTTAATTACATCCTGAATAAACGGATGCAGATGTAAAGAGAGTCTGAGCTTAAAAAATTGAGCGGAAAGAACAGCTCTGGGAATGATTTGGTCAGGCTCGAAGTTGTCGAACCTGTGGCATCTTTCTCCTGGAGAAGGTATGACTAAGGTGCATCCTGTATAACAAGATTGGAGAAGGTTCTCCAGTTGAGTTGAGGACATAGAGGAATCTAATCTTTCACAAGCTAGTTCTGTGATAGGGTCTTTTGAAGGGACGCTCTCAATGTTTTCATCTGAACATTCTTTTCTTGGGCGGAATTGACTTCGGTATATGTGACTGGTGAAGCAACTTCAGCTAATAAGGAATCAGTTTGGTTGGAGCTATGGGTGTTTGAAATAGGTCCTGTTTTTGTTGTATCAGCCATATCAGAGGAGGAAGGATTCAGGGTTGCGGGCTTTGTGTCTTTTATTTTATGGAAAAATAATATGGTCTTAGGAATGATTTGGGCTTGTTCAGGGTTAATCACCCTGACCTTGGATCTGGTTCTTGTGCTAACAGAGTATGGTGGGGGAATTTCCGCATGGACATGAACACCACTGTGGGAAGAATTCGAGTCAAGTGTCTCTATATGGCTTTGGACCTCGTTGGCAGTTGAATGGTGGGAGCTAGTTGTAGTAGTTCTGTCAGACATCTGTACATTGTAAAGCAAAGTGAGCAGGTTGCTAGCAGGACTCCCATGGCAAAGTATGGGATTTTTACGAGGCATGGAGGAATGAAAGAGATATTGATAATTTACAGCCTTCATAAAAGAGGTAGTAAAAGGTGTAATTTAGTGAGCGTACCTGAACCTCTAGCAGAGGTTCCATTATGGTCGTACCTGAACCTCTAGCACAGGTTCCATTATGGTCGTACCTGAACCTCTAGTAGAGGTTCCATAATGGTTGTACCTGAACCTTTGGCAGAGGTTCCATTATAGACGTATCTGCATTTTTAAGGAGAGCTAGTTATTTAAATGGCTTTCCTAGATAAACAAAGTTTGGGCATTCAAGAGGTAGGGATAGCTGTGGCGTCTTCAATCACTAACAGGTGAACGATATCAAGGATTCCTTGGATTCAATTGGTTAATTAGGTTTTCAAGGAAAACATACAGCAATACATACGAGTGGTAATTTTATTCATGATTTTAAGGCCTTAAATGGTTTTGTGGTCTGGTCGCATTTACAAAAGAAAAAACTAAGTTCAAAAGGATTTGACATGCAATAATCATGGAGCAGATGGGTAAATTCGGCAAATTGGGGATGACAAACCCTAACATAGATACAAGTGTGTGTAAGTGTGATGTAATTGTATATATATATATATACACGCAGATATACACACATCAATTGGCATGCAAAGAGGCAAAGTATAATGAAGTAGAAGGAGAGTCGATGACGTACCTTGAGTTGCGTGTTGAGATAAGGAGGGTGGAATTGCAGGGAATCACCGGAAGTTGGAGTGGATCTTGAAGCTCCGATGCCGAGAGACAGATGGGCGAAAGAGGATTTTGTTTTGGAGATAAACAAGCAAAGGGGAAATGGAAAGGGGTTTTGATATTTATGTGAGTGGGGAGCAAAGTTCGCATACGGCTTTTGTTTCTTGGTTTAAAAGAAAAAGGAAAAATGGTTGTTATTTGTGGGGAATTTGAATCGGTGAAATATGGATAAGGAGAGTCACGACTCTCAAGGAAGGCGGGAAAATACCATTTAAAGATTAATTCCTTCATTTTTGGTTTTTAGCTTGGATTTGATGTTTAATTTGGATTGATTTTCCTTATTTTAAAGGATAAAGTTTTGTTAGATAATTAATTATGTAAATGACAGAATTTGCATCAGGGTGTATAATTGGAGCTGTTTTCATCTTAATTACATGAGGTATGGTTTTAGCGGTACCTGAGAAGGTGTGAAAGATAAGGTTCCTCTTGCATTTTAAAGCTGCAAGGAACCAGGGTAGTTGTTGTGCCCAAAATTTCACATGGATTCAATTTATGGTCCATAGGCCTAGTAGGCCCAATTTAAATGGGTTGAATTTATCATGGACAGGAGCAGGTCCTAATACAACCGTAGCTGCGAGGTCCTGATATAGCCGTAGCTGAGAGGTACGGATGTTTTGGAAGCTGTGGAGGTGCCAATATCGTCGTAGCTCCACCTGCACTTATCAGAAGAGAAGTTATGCAAGGACTCTTGTTCCTACTTTTTAGGGGCACGGGAATATTCTCAGAAAATGGAGTTTAACAAGGATTTAATCACCATAAATGTGATAAACTTAATATAGGTAGGATATATATGGATTTTTATGTAAATATTTGTGGATTTATGAGTTTGGGAGTTATACTCGAACTAGGACACTAGGAGCTGAAGCTTGAGCAGCTGGATTGGTTGGCAAAGGTGGACTTTGGTTTATCTAATCACAATGGTTGATCCAAAAAGAGAGTTATAACCTAAAAGAACTACATTGGGGGTTGATTCCTAAAAGAACTATATAGGATATGTAGGCACACTAGTACAAAACTGATTTTTTATGTCGCCTAATATACGTCGGTTCAAATGAAAGGCGACGTATATTATAACTTTATACGTCGGTTATACCTAAAAGCGACGTATATTTGCATTTCTCAGTACCATTATACGTCGGTTCTGCATAAAGGAGACATATAAAATACTCATATACGTCGCCTTAAACAAAGGCGACGTATAAGATTAACTTTTTACGTCGCTTCTGTTTAGGCGACGTATAAGATATTAACTTTTTACGTCGGCTAACACAGAAGGCGACATATAAAGTTTGTTATATACGTCGGTTGACAAAAGCCGACGTTTATGAAGAACTTTTTACGTCGGCTTACAAATAAGGCGACATATAAAGTTTAATATATACGTCGGTTGACAAAAGCCGACGTATATGATGAACTTTTTTACGTCGCTCGGTATAATACCCGACGTATAAAACATTTAAGTAAAAAAAAAATTAAAATAAAAAGTTAAAATAAAAAGTTAAGAATTCATAATTAACTAGCGCGTTCTTCTTCAGTTCCCCCAAATTGAACTCCTCTCCCAAACCTAATTGCAGACTGAACAAACTCCACCACCGTCAATTAACTGCACCACCACCGTCAATTAACACCACCACCACCGTCTTCAACACCCACCACCGGTTTCACCCACCACCACCGTCTTCAACAGCACCACCGTCTTCAAATTCGCAATGTTTACTTCTAATTTACATTGATAAAAAGTAATCAGAACTCCAGCACCAACAACACGTATAAGCATATACAGATGTCCAGCATGAACCAGGTGGATATAGTTGCTTCTTTCCAAAATAGCTATTACATCTCAGGAATCGCTCCCTTTGGTGATAATTTGGTTGTTCTAGCTTATATTCCTGAAAAGGATGGTGAAAAGGAAATTACGAGCAGCATTTCATCACACCAGGTTTTCCTTTCTTCGTTTCCATATTATAAACTCGCGTGACTAAACTATTTTCTTCTGCATATTGAAACTTGCTGACTTCTTGTAGTTTCTATCTGGATACTAGCTGTATCTTGTATAATATTTTCCAGTTTTTATCCCTTATCATGGATAACAAAGCAAGTTTTCGGCTGCTTTGAAGTCATTTATGTGATACCTAAGTTGCAGTCTTGTAGATGTCAGACACATGCCCTTGTAAGTAGAACCTCATGCTGATTCTTCTGCTACCCTTTTGTTTCAAATTATTAATAAATGGACGTGATAAAAATTTTTCAACAAACGTTTTTGATAAATGTCAGGCGGAGTGAACTGCGTAACAGTTGTTACTGGTATGTATGGCTTACTAAAAGAATAAATTTTGTCACGTTAAGACCGGAAGGGGAGAACAAAGATTGTGTTTTTGAGCAAGTGCAGACCGGAAAAGGTTTGTTTTCTTTTTATTGTGTTTCAAAATGTTTGGCTTTCATGTTTTCAGAATATTTATGCACCCTTTCGAAAACTCGAAAATTAACTGTTTCTGACTCTTTAATTTATACATGCTTATATCAATCCTTGTTTCTTTGATTTTCAGGAAATGACCAATTTTATGATGTTTCCAAAATTAAACACAGCACCAAGACTACAAGAGAAGCATATTCAGGTTATGGCAGCTCACTGAGTACGACAAGATCATCTTCATGACTCTGATATAGCACACAGCCGTTGGTGGAAGGTCCATGACAGCATGGACGAAGGCTTGCAGAAGCATTGCGCATTGTCGAAGAAGAGGAAGATTGAGTTGGAGTGGGATAGAAAATTGGCTGGAAAAATGGGATTGCAAGATGAACACTGGAAAATTAATGTTACTGATCCACGCCGCTTGCATTAATAATTAATTTTCAGTTTCATGTTTGATTCTTTCTTCTTTTCCTTATGTAATGATAATTATTTTAATTTAATTAATCATTTTGTTGAGAAATTTAGATTGCAAATTTTATCAATTTTTTTGGTTTGAATAACAGGAATTTTCGTATATATATATATCATAAACAGGGGAAAATTATCTTTTTTAAATAGGCATTATACATCGGCTTTTAAGCATATACGTCGGTTTTAAAATTGGCAGATTTGGACAATATACGTCGGTCTTTCAGACATTATACGTCGGTTCATCTAGGACAATATACGTCGGACTTTAGCACATTATACGTCGCCTTTTTGACATTATATGTCGGTTGTTTATGAACAATATACGTCGCCTTTTTGACAATATACGTCGGTCTTCTGGACATTATACGCTGGTTCATTTTCGACAATATACGTCGCACTTTTTGGACATTATACGTCGGTTGTTTATCCATTATTTTCAGATAATATACGTCGCTTTTCTTGTTCATATACGTCGGTATTCTGTACAAATATACGTCGGCAAATGTTTACTTTATACGTCGGTTTTTTAGCGACGTATAATTGTATCTTATACGTCGCCTTTTTAACCGACGTAAAAGACACCTTTATACGTCGCCTTTTTAACCGACGTAAAAGATCACTTTATACGTCGCCTTTTTAACCGACGTAAAAGACCCCTGACTTTATATGTCGCTGCTCCATAGGTCGCCATTTAACCGACGTAAAAAGCCTTTTTAACCGACGTAAAAAGCCAGTTTTGTACTAGTGGCAATTGGTAAAGGGTTCCATAATTTCACTTTTCTACACACAAGGCAAGTGTGACCTCAATGATCTATTTTCGGGTGCGTTTTGGCCAGAATTTACCGCCATTTCTGTCCGATGATTTTGCCATTTCAGCCCATAAAACACACTTCCTTATTCTCAAGCGTAGCTGCTAAGAAATAACTACGACTATTAAACCCGTTTGTTTATCCGAGAACCAAGGATAAATTTATTATTTCGAACAATATTTACTCGAGGTGTACTGCAAATTTTTCTCATTACCAGATACTTAAGTCTCGAAAGGACTTTGCAACAAAGATTGCAAAGTCGGTGTGCAAGTTAATTATGAAACGCAGCATCTTCTTTTTGAATTTCAATGGAGAATATATTCTATTATTCTGCATTTTATTTCGTAATGATCCCCAACACGTCATTTTTGAGGTCCAAGAGTTTCATTGTTATGAATATGATGATATCATATATATATATATATATATATATATATATAATGATTTTGAAATCCTTTTGACGTGTTATAATGAAATCATTTTTTTTTATTTTAAATATTTTAATATAATATTTGCTGTTTACCGATCAATGCTTATTATTGATCGATTAGTATTTAGGCCCCGTTTGGAAAATCTTAATTTTCAGAAATAAGTTACTTATTCTGAAAAAAAAATACGTAAATATGTATTTTTTCTTAAATAATTAATTTATTTTTGCAAGAGAGCGAATGTTAAATTCCTTATATATACATTTTTTTCTAAAAAAATTATGTAAATGTGATTTTTTTTTCAAAATAAATAATTTATAAATTACATAATTATAAGGAGAACAAAACGGTACCTTAGTACACTACTGTATTTCATTTAATTTCTGCTAAGTAACACTACTATATTTTAAATAAAATACTACTCTATAGTAGTAATTATAATAACGTGAGCTCATTTCATTCCATAAAATTAAAATAACCTGTGTCCCTTTCCCAGTTTTTTTTTTAATTTTCTTTTTGCTAAGTAGGACTGATGTTTATTAAGCAATAACGAGATATTTTTACAACCACAATGTCACTGTAGATTCATATTGTTTACAAACCGAATATTTTTATTGACCTATGTGTATGTATTTGAACGAATAATATGATTGCACATGTAAACATGTAGCTTAGAATAAGATGACGACCTAGTCTAGAAACAAGCCTTGAAACACCAAAACAATATAAAAGGCAACGTGATCACAGGTTGCTTTGTGAGATGAAAGCAGTTTCGCCCACTGATTTTGGTGCCCAGGATGTTGGACGTACATGAAAATCAAGAGCTATGTGTGTACAGATATAGCTAGAGAGATGGTTCACTTTGTCCTATCGTAAACGCAATTACATGGAGAGTGACATTCGTGTCCGGAATCAATGTATATATGCATGCAAGGGGAACCTTGACGTATATATGATCAAGGATGGGTTAATTTAATAGATCCTTTCCAATTCTTTGATAGTACAATTGTAGCTCACCTGCTAACTTCATGCAATAATTTCTTGGCTCCCTCCCATTCACCTGATAAGTTATTTTCTACTTTCACACATGACAAATATTGTGGTAGGCGTCCGGCACTTGTTCTTAGAATCGAAGACAAAAATCGAAATAAAATTGAAATCGAGCTCGCCACTGTTTGTTGTAGTTTATTAAAGGGCTAGAGACGTGAGTTCTGTACTCGACCTTTGTTTCGAAAAAAAAGGGTTATTGAGCTATTTCATCACGGTACAATACATAAATTTTTACTAGTCCAAAAAGGTTTTCAGTCAAACACTTAAACAATAAAAATATTTCAAATAGGTGTTTACTAACGGAAAGGTGATGTGGGAGGTGATGTGGCGCGATGAAGTTTTCGGTCAAACACTTGAAGAATAAAAATATTTTAAACATGTCACTCTCGTTAAGTTTACGAATATTAGAGTAATTATCTCGAATTTTTAAATTTTTTCAAATGATTAGAATTTATTTAAATTTAAAAATGAACGTACCCATTCAATTTATATACGTATAAATCGATACATGTGAACAAATATTTTAAGATATCATGTTTTTTCAATCAATGTGAATTTTGAAATTTTTTCGAATTTAAAAATGAACATATTCATTCAGTTTAATACGTATAAATTTTTTCGAATTAAAAAATTTCAAAAATTTTCAAGATGTGCGTATAAATTTTTTCAAATATTTTAAGATATGTGTATAAATTTTTTCGAATTAAAAAATTTCAAATTTTGAATTAAAAAATTTCAAAAAATTTCGAGATATGCGTATAAATTTTTCGAATTTTTAATATATGTGTATAAATTTTTTCGAACTAAAAAATTTCAATTTTTTCGAATTAAAAAATTTCAATTTTTTTCAAATTAAAAATTTTCAATTTTTTTCAAATTTTCATATTTTTAAATTTAAAATTGAACATACATACTCATTTAATTTACTTAAATTCATATGTTTTTTTTCTGAAATTTAAATTTTTTTTAACGTTCAGTGACCTAATTGAAAGTTGATAAATAGTTTAATTAACATTTTCCGTCAAAGCTCATTTAACGGTCGTGAAATTTTTTAAAGTACGGTGTTACGATTGATGGCAATTAATTGTACAGTTATGCGATTGAAAACGTTTTTGAACTAGTAAATCAACTGAAAGTTTGTGTATTGTACAGTAATGAAATAGCTCATTAATCTAAGAAAAAATTAACAATCACCTGAATGTTCTTTGGACTAAATTTAATCCAGCTTTACAACATAATCTCGATAAACAAATATTAAATAAACGAGTTATCTTATCAAAGGTATAATTTTTTCGGTGACTATAATGTATTTTTGATTTTAGTAAAATGATAATCTCCTTAAATGAATAAAAAATTATGATACCAAAAATTGTTTAATATCAAAGAGCAATAATTATACATTGCACTATAAAAAAGCGGGCCTTTTCTACCGTCAAATCGATAGTAAAAGGCCGTTTTGCGGTACCGCACCCGTGCAATTTGAAATACTTGACTTGGAAATGATTCCTGATGGGAAATTTTGACGCGGTTATTAATTTGGACCCCATGTGTGACATGGATAGCCACCTGGACCCACTTGTGACAATTTACGTGGCATGGATCCGATCCATATGTCAGATTCCACGTCAAAAATGAGGCTGATGCTGGCGAGACATTTCCTACCGTCATCATCGGTAGAAAATGTTTTTTGATGGTAGGAAATGTCAACAGTTGCTAGGAAATAAAACAATAAAACAGTATAGGTAGGGGAATGTTATTTCCTTCCACCCATTTCTTACCCTTTTTTTTCCCACCAAGTATTTCCTACCACCCTCGATGATGGCGGTAGAAAAAGTCTTGAACACAGTAAAAATTTTGAATTCTTATTGGTAAAGATGGTAGGAAATAGATGAAAGTCGATAGGAATTACTAAGCAAATTTTAGAAAACAAATATTTTATTGATTCATTGTACAACAAATTGCACAACAAAATCAATATCTAAATCACAATTATGGTTTCTGGCAACTCTCACTGTTTCGCCGTCATGATTTTCATTAAATGAACTGTTTCGTTTGTTTTCTTGGGCATCATTCATCAATGGCGACGTACTGTCTCCTGTTGTTGCGGTGTTGGACATTAATGTTGGGCCACTAGTAAGCCATAACTCCAAAATAGTATGATATTGTCCGCTTTGGCTGATCCCGCATAGATTTATTTTTGGACACACTACCAGAAGGCCTCATACTAATGGAGTTAACTGGCTGCTTTATATACAAGAGATTTATCTCTTATCTCCTTGATGTGGTACTTAGGTTGACACCACCCAACAATCCTCCCCTCAAACCAAGAACCACATAACCCGTGGTCTTAAACTCGCGATAAATCTGTCTACATCTTGCATAGTCGCCATACCCGCAGAACCCACGGCCTGAACACCTTTTAGGAAGACTTTCGACACAAGGAACCCAACAGATCTCCAATCGCCACCGAGGGGAACCTTCCACATCCCAACACCGCAGCCCGTTACCCCCAAGATCCAATTACTGAACCATGAGCTCTGATACCACTTGTTGGGCTTGCCAAGCAGGCCTTAACTCCACATTAGTATGATATTGTCCGCTCTGGGCCGAGCCCGCACGGATTTATTTTTGGCTAACTCCCAAAAGGCCTCATTCTAATGTGGAGTTAACTGGCTGCTTATAAATTAGCTATCGGTCCCTCCCACAAACGATGTGGGACAACTCCTAACAATCTCCCCCTTCACACATCGGGCTTGACACCTGCCGAATCTGCCACCATTCTGTGTGATTTGGCTCCCCTCGAACCATACTGGAAGCTCCTGGCTATCTGACTCCCCCTAGGATCATGTATACTGGAAGCCCATCTGCTTCCTCTTGAAGCCCATCCTACGATAGCCCATCTGCCTTTTCCTTGATCCATCTGGAGCCCTTTGAGATCGTTATGGATCGTTACAACCATAGCTCTGATACCACTTGTTGGGCCGCAAGCAAGCCATAACTCCACAATAATATGATATTATCCGCTTTAGCTGATCTCGCACGGATTTATTTTTGGACACACTCCCAAAAGGCCTCATACTAATGGAGTTAACTAGCTGCTTTATATACAAGAAAATTATCTCTTATCTCCTCGATGTGGTACTTAGGTTGACACCACCCAACAATTAAATCCTGAAATGCATTGCTTTTCAAATACTCATATGCCAGTTCAAGTGTCTTGTTTGGCTAGTGGTCAAATTGAACGATTTCTGACTGTAAATTACATACATCATATAATTCAAAAAAAAATCTAATTTTGTTAAAAGTATATATGATCTACTTAAAAATAAAAAAAAATTAGCTTTTTAAAATTTTATAAGATAATTGACCAAAAAAATGTACAAGACACTAGTGGTCTGAGTAGGGCTATCAAAAAAATTCGAAAAATCCGATATCCGTTCAAAATATTTGTATTTGTATTCGAAATAAATCGGATATTATCCGTATCCGAAATAAATCGAATATTATCCGCATTCGAATCCGACAATTTCGAATATGAATATGGATGTAGGCACATCCGTATCCGATAATATCCGAATCCAAAATTATACATATATATTATAAATATTATATTTATAATCATATAATTTAGAAATTATTATGTTCTTTATTCATCAAATAATGCATTTATATGAGATAAATATATTTGTAAACATAATAAATGTATAAATTTATATAAATATCATATAAATCCAATATTTTAAGAATAACAAAAATATACATAAGAGCTTGTATTGAAATTACTTTTTTTAAGTAAAAAATTAAAATATGTCCAAGTAAATTTAATTTTTTATTTAGTTTTAGACAAGTGAAAAATCTATTTTTTATTATTTTTGAATTAAAAATTGAATTAAAAATAAAAAAAATATGACTGAAAAACGGATTCGGATATTTTTTAAAAAATATTTTCGAATTCGGATACGGATTTGGGTACGGATTAGATTTTCGGATTCGGATATATTTTTTAAAAAATATTTTCGAATTCGGATACAGATTCGGGTACGGATTCAGATTTTCAGATTCGGATAATGGCAGATTCGTATCCGAAATATCCGTTTGACAACCCTATCCGAAAGTATAGAGTTAAGCGGTTGGCACCTTATAAATTCACTCTTCCATATGTTTCTCAAATGTACATCTGTATCATGCCAAAGATGCTAGATTCTGGATTAAAGAGTTACTTTTTGCACTCCAGACGTTATTTATTCTCAGTGATCATAATGTTTGCAACTTAAACAAGTCTACCAAGTCTTGTACTAGAGTCTGGAAGCATAACTCAAACAATCACAGCGGATGAAATCTTTCCTGGTTTATACATTGGTCACTGAATGCAGCGTTATTCAGTATTTATTTTAATTCCTATTGTTTGCCAAAAGAAAAACATTGGATTAAGATACTAGTGTTTTTTGCTTTAGTATAATTAAGTGCAAAGACAATTAACCCGACTCTGTAGCTTGTGTTGAAGTTTAGAGTACTGTTATTGTGGCTGGCAGAGCTGGAGACAGATATGCACATGGGCGTCAATTTCATTTTCAGACCTTGCACTATTTGTGAGAAGCGCATTGCTGTCTGTTTCATCTGCAACTTTTTTCTCGTCAACCTAGGATGCAATATGGTTTTAGTTCAGGATGACGCTGAAATTTTAGATTATCCAAATTTGTTTCATCGGTCTAATGTGTAATGCAAATGCTTTCACAAATAATTTAATATAATTCTAAATGTTTACCTTCATATATAAGTTGATGTTTTCTTGATGCACTTTATCTACCTGAAATCATAACCATCAAATTCATCTATTTAAATATACACTTTGTTTGAAAGGATCATCGGAGATTGAAGGTTTTTAGTAATAACCTTTATGTTGAGTTCGTCTATTTCATCCATTAAAATTTGATCCTACATTAAAAATTATGTTAGTGCACATGATGTAATGTAAAGAAGATTATAAAGAAGAGCATCAAATATCGGTGCTAGTTTTAAACCTTTCTCATGCGGACAACCCGAAGGCTCATTTCAAGTTGGTTCTCCAGATTTTGCAGATCGTTAACGTTCAAACCAGAAAGCTCCTCACCCATAATTTGTCTGTTGTATCCAGTACAGTAGGATTAATGATGTTGTCGAGAATATATAAGCAAAAATAAATAAGAATTTGACTCAAGAGAGACGATGAACAGAACATTAGGTAGAAAAACAAAATGAAGAAGTTCCCCCCTTGGAAAGAAATTGAGCTTAAAACAACTTAAAGTTGTGAGCTTTGTTAGTTTCAATTGTCAATTTGTTGATGTTATAATGTTAACATATGATACACATATTAAACTCCCCTCCTAGTACTTTAAGATATTGGGAGAGATGACAACCTAACATAAATAACATTTTTAGTTATTTACACATTAAATTATCTTAACATGATATCACAAAGGAGGTCTCGACTTCAAACCCACAAAATTCTGATATTCTCAAATATTAAATTTTAACACCAAGTTGGTTATTGTTACCAAGATAGACTCCCATTGTTCTACTCGTCAATCTCAAAAATGGACTTTCGAGTGAAGAGTGTGTTAACATATAGTATAACATAATGATATGCATATTATGTCCTCATTGCACCTTAAAGTTTTAGGAGACCTAATAACCTAACAATTGAAATGCACAAGAACTTAACAATTGAAATATATTGCAATAAATAATTTACAATAGCAAAAAAAACTTATTATACCTGTGATTCTCTTGCAAGTTGTGCACCTGTCGTCTAAGCACGGTTGCCTCTATTTCCGCTAACTATAAATTAAAGTATCAAAATTAATTCGTGTACAGAAAGTTTTCAATCAATCGGCTTAACGAGAATGAATACTTAATCCGTCTTAGATTTGGTGATGGAGATAAGTTATTACTCCTTCAAATGTATAGGAGTAATCCTATCTAATGTCAGATTTGACAAAGATTTTCACTTTGGTTGCTAAACTTTCAAGGTCCAGTTAAGTCCCAGACCCAGAGTTAGTGATGGAGATAAGTTATTGCTCTTTCAAATATATAGAGTAATCCTAAATTGTGTCAGACTTGACAAAGGTCTTCACTTTGGTTGCTAAACTTTCAAGGTCCAGTTAAGTGCCCAAACTTTGCTTTTTCCACCGTATAAAACAACCGTAAAGAAAAAGTTGCAGTCACGTTCTAACTAATCAAATATTTGAGAATATCGGGGTTGAAAAAAAAGCCAAAAGAGCTTAGTGCAGAGGAAAACATGCAAGTGACTAAAACCTAATTTATGCAAATTTTACTTCATTCCTTTCTCTGGTAACTTTGTTGTCTGATTTCACTAGTACGTAATACAAAAATTGTGCTTTCCATATTATGTTATTTGTTGTTGCGTTTCTGTGATCGCTATTTTTTTAGTTTTACTTTTGCCTCGCTCTTTAGTTTTTTCATTTACTGATTTTCTACTAAAGTTCCATTTGTTGGAATCATCTTAGGCATTCAAACTGCTACATTAAATGTAAGTGAAAAGTCATCACACTTCTAAATACATATTTGCTAGGAACATATTTGTATTTCACTAAAAAGGGAAAGTGTTCCTTTCTGATTGTTATTAGCATCTCTGTTCTTTATTGGAAATGAGAATTTCCTTTCTAGTTATTTTCTTCAAAATGAGCTTTGCTTTCCAGTGTTTAAAATCAGAAACTGGGGTCATCATCTCCACTGTAGGAACTAGTAGGTATCTCAAGGACGCCTTTGGCATCCTGGGGACACCGACCAACCATAGACCATAGTACCTTGTTCAATATGTGGAAGTGTGGAACATAATAGCTGTTTACTCTCGGTTTAGGAAGTGAGGGTTGTAGAAAGGGCAATCACTCAGTGTTAAGACCAGGTTTTCCTCATAAAGTGGGAAATAGATGACAGCCAGACCGTAAGTGTATGAATTAGAAAGAGAGGAATAGGTGTGAGATAGATAGAGAGGGAGAAATACACTGCACATAATATTCGTATTTAACATGAATTCATATTGTTTAATTGTCCTTCTCTAATGTGCATCAATATATAGACTGACTTGATCTTAATATTGTTAATACAGAACTGTTCTGTTCAGATGGCCACAAGAGTAGTTGAAAAGTTCATATGAAATTGGAAAAGAGAAACGGTAGTGTTCTTTATGATTTCCAAACGGGATCAGCTATCCAATTGGACAGACATGAAAGAATATTGGACATGGGAGTAAACAAAATGCAGTTTGCCTTGGTATGATCAGAAAGATGTGTCGGGTAGTTAGGTAATAGCATATCTATTAGTAGATAACAGTCTGATCGATTCTTTTAAGAAGACGGAGTAACGGTACCTAGGTAAAAGCATATATGAGCAGATAAACAATCTGACTGAATTTGTAAGGAGATGGAGTAATATCTCACTAAACATGTTTTTTGATGAACTGTAACCAATAGAAGCCAATATTGTGGTTGATATCTGGTAACTTGGGTAATTGATGTTTCTTTTCTGTTTTTGATGTTTGGTGAATGGTGACTGATGATTATATTGTATAAATGTATAGATTTAGTAAACCGCTGTATGTTAAAGCATGAGAAAATTCAAAATTCGTTAAACAGAGGAATGACTCTTGAAAGATTAGGAATCGGGAGTACCTTGGCCTCAGAGACTTGGTTATCTGACTGATTTTGTTCAGCCTTTGCTTTATTGTACCTATCCATCACGAACTTCATGCTGCAGGAAGTAGCATTAAACTTTATGAGCATCGTGGTTGAATTGTCTTTGATTGCATGTTTTAAAGAAAATAATATGAACTCTTAACAAAAAAATTGAATGCTTCGTTAGGCATAGCATTAGACATATGTTGGTAGTTAAAACTGTTAAGTAACCAGTCCACTTAAGGTGTGACAAACAGATACAACAAATAATGAATCTCTAAGACCCCTTCTAAACCGAGCTCTGATATCATGTTAAGTAACCAACTCATCTAAAATCTTAAGGTGTTAGAGGTTCACCCCAACATGATCTTATGCTACAACATATATTTTTTAACAAAAACATGCATTTCCTCCCTCTGTCACTGTCCGCTTAGGCCTAAGAGTTTCATCGACTACATACTGATGACCAGAATTCAGAAGAGAGGTATAATTAGGTGGATCGTATTCATAAAACCTGGCTTGGCTTATACAGTTTTTAAAACGAGTTTCAATTTGTACTCATCCATTCTCTAGACAAAAAGAATGATACGAATAGTTCTAACTGGATGTTTGTTATTTTATTGTTAAAATTTTAATGTTTTTGATATCTATACTATCTATCTATACTATTATATTAAAGCCGAAACATTGAAAGTTTTGGTTTTCGGTTTGGTTATCCTATTTATTTTGATTTTCGGTTTGATTAATTTAATTTTTAATTTATTTTAAATATAAAATAAATCAATTTTAATCCGTTATTAACTATAGTCCTAAAGACACAATAGTATTTTATATTTACACCATTACTAATACAGCTAAACTTAAAATCTCCGTTGCCTACACCCTGCGCACAGAACTCTATTCTTTTAAACCTAATTTACACGATCTTCATCAATTCAATACACAAGTTTCTTCGGCTTTTCTATTCTTTTGCAACACCATATATATCATTAAAGTGTAAGTATAATGATTGTATTATGTTTTTGTATTATCCCCATCTTATAATTGTTACAAGAAATTGTAATTTTGGGGTTTTTTTTAATGTAATTTATACTATTATATAAAAGCCGAAACATTGAAAGTTTTGGTACCTGTTTTTTTTGTACTGAGTGAATTTAATTATTTACCCTTCATTATAAAGAAAAATAAATACACCTAAAATAAATAAGAACATAATATAATTAATGGTAATTAGTCGAGATATTAGCTTTTATAAACACCTAAAAACATCAATCGTATCATATCTTTCCATCATTAGTATTTCCTTTCGAATTAAAACACGTTATAATTAATGGTAATTAGTCGATTAACATAATAAAATTAATGGTAATTAGTCGATTGCCTTTTTCACATTAGTATAATAAAATTAATGGTAATTAGTCGATTGCCTTTTTCACATTTACTTTTAGTTAAACAAATTACGTTTTATAAACAACTAAAAACATCAATCGTATCATATCTTTCGATCATTAATATTTTTCTTTCGAATTAAGACACGTTACCTTTTTAATTTAAAACAAATCTTACAATCATTAATATATACCCGAAAATATCAAACCATAATTTTCAAGAAAAATATAACACCTAAAATAAATAATAACATAATATATTTAATGGTAATTAGTCGATTGCCTTTTTCACATTTAATTTTAGTTGAAGATATTACCTTTTATAAACACATAAAAAGATCAATCGTATCATATCTTTCAATCATTAATATTTCCTTTATAATTAAAACACGTTACCTTTTTAATTTATAACAAATCTTACAATAATTAATATATACACGAAAATATCACAACATATTTCTCAATTATTAATAAAATATATTAAAAATGGTATACTTTGTTTATAATAAGGAAACATTAGTATAATTTATAAACATGAGTATGTTAAATTATATTAAACTAAAATTAAAATAATTATTAAAATAATGATTATATAAAAACATAATTATAATATTAAATAAAAGAGTAAAATAAGCGTATCCCCATAATAAATATTAACATAATATAATTAATGGTAATTAGTCAATTGCCTTTTTCAAATTTACTTTTAGTTGAGTAAAATAAATATTAATATAATATAATTAATGGTAATTAGTAAATTTCCCTTTTCAAATTTACTTTTAGTTGAAGATAATGGTAATTAGTCAATTGCCTTTTTCAAATTTACTTTTAGTTGAAGATGTTACCTTTAATCATATCTTTCAATCATTAATATTTCCTTTCGAATTAAAGTATGTTACCTTTTTGAATTAAAACACGTTACCTTTTTGATTTAAAACTAATCTTACAATCACTAATCACTAATATATATCCGAAAATACCATACCATATTTTTCAGTTATTAATAAAGTATGATAAATATCCGTATACGTAGTTTATAAGAAGGAAAAATTAATATAATCCGTAAACATGAGTATATTAATTAAAATTTAAAAAACATTAGTATTATCCGTAAACATGAGAATATTAAATTATATTAAATTAAAATTAATTAAGTATATAATAGCCGAAACTTTAAAAAATTTGGTACCTATTTTTTGGTATACGTTTTTTTGTATTTCGTGAAATTACTTATTTAACCTTTATTATAAAGAAAAATATATACGATATCTATACTATTAAAACACCTAAAATAAATAATAACATAATATAATTAATGGTAATTTATCAATTTCCTTTTTCACATTTACTTTTGGTTGAAGATATTACCTTTTATGAACACCTAAAAACATCAATCATATCATATCTTCAGTCATATCATATCTAGCAATAATTAATATATATCCAAAAATATCACATCATATCTTCTAATCACTAACAAAATATAATAGAAATCAGAATCATTAGATCTAATGATTAAATATATTATCTAATTAAATTAATTTACTAAAATTTCAAGGTTCGAATTCTATCAATGACATATTTATTTCAAAATTTTATAATATAAGTTTTAGACCATGCATATCAATAATTAAATTTATATTAAATTATTAATATTGAAATTAAAATAAAATATTATAAATAATGATTATATAAAAATATAATTGTAATATAAAATAAAGTTTGTTATATATCAAAAAAATCCGTGCATCGCACGGGTTATAAGCTAGTACTATTATAAAAAGCGAAACAGGATATGGTTGGTTGTTAACATTTTACAAAAAAGTTTGTTAGCACCTTCCAAAAATGAAAAAATAAATTATAATGTATATAAAATTTTATTTTACTTAATAACAAACTCTTTTAATTTAGACTTAATTGCAGGAGCATGGCCTCAACTATATTTTTTTTGCACAAAAATGGCTCAAATATAAAAATAGACAATATGTTGGCCTAACTATTCTTTTTTAACAGATGAGTGTATTCAATTTATGACTTAATTACAACATGATGGCTGAACAATGTTTTTTTTAACACAAAATGGCCAAAAATAAAAATAAACAGCAGTTTTTAGACTAGTTTAGACGGAATGCAATCATCTTCTTAAAATAATTTTTGGGCCATTTTTGTACAAAAAAAATAGTTGAGGCCATCCTCCTGCAATTAAGTCTTTAATTTATACTAGGTATATTTGGTTAGTTGGTACTATACTATTATAAGCAAAACAGAGTATAATTGGTTGGTTGGTTAACACCTTCCAAAAAAGTTTTGCTACCACCTTCCAAAAATGAAAAAATAAATTATAATGTATATAAAATTTTATTTTACTTAATAACAAACTCTTTTAATTTATACTAGGTATATTTGGTAAGTTGGTTAACGCCTTCCAAAAAAATTGTTAACACCTTCCTAAAAACAATAAACTAAAAAAATTATATTAAAAATGTTAATTTATTTATTATAAATGCGTCTTCAATTAAACACTTCAAAAATCCTCGACCACATCGACCACAAACACTACATAAACACACATACCAAAACAACTCCTACATATCAAACACTACAATCAAAACTAGATGAAAAAGTACACGAACACATTTACCTCATTCAAAGGTTTTGGTAGTTAGATTTTAAAATAAAATGCTAAAAAAAATATTATTTTTATAATATTAAAAATACTCTCATAGGTTCAAGATTCGAATCTCATCAACAACATACTATTATTAAACATTTACATTATCTTATAAACAACTACTCTCAGAAATTCAAGGTTCAAATCCCCCAACAACATAAAGTTAAAAATTTATATTATCTATATTCACAAATATTTATATTATCTTATAAATCATTCCAAAAAATTCAAGGTTCAATTACCGTCAACAACATATTAAATTTAAAAAGTAATAGTATCTATTTTCAATATAGCAGAAAAACACTATCGTTTAGAATACTATCAAATATGTATTATTATATTTTATTATCTTCTAAAATTTATTTTTCTACTAATTAAAAAACATATATTAAAATTATGACTAATAAGATAAAAATATTAAAAAATAAGATAAAAATATTAAAAAAAATTCGTGCATTGCACGGGTTATAGACTAGTATATATAAATGATATGCTTATACCCATTATTATTGTTGTAATATCTCATAATTTTTAAAATAATAATAATAATAATAAGAAATTAGAATAAAAAGGATTAAAATTAGATAATAAACTGAATTAAAATTGAAATAGAATAATGAGCCTAAAAAATGGATGAATACAGATAATTAGTGGGCTTAAGGTTAGGGTTTTGTAACTATGTAATATCCCGTAATTTTTGGAATAATAATAATAATAAAGAATAATAGAATAAAAATGATAAAAATTAGATAATGATTAGGAATTTAAAATGGAATTAGAATAATCGGGATTAAATATGGATCAGATTTTAAAAGGGATATTAGTAGCTTTGGGTTTAGGGTTTTGTACCGTTATATGTACATCATCTTATCCTTCTTCGTCTTTTATAACAAAACTAGTTTAAAACCCGTGCAAAGCACGGACATTTTCTAATATAATGAAAACTTTTTTTTATTTGAATCAAAAAATTTAAGACACGATTTTTCTAGGCTTAAAATTTAAATCATATGATCTGATAATAATTATATATATATATATATATATATATATATATATTGTTCGTGATATTTTTAGAAAATGATGGATTTTAGTTTGAAAATATTGAAAAAATGAAATGTTTTAACTGAAATACGTAACGGTTAGTTATTAGTTATTATAATATCATTATTTTATTTTACTTAAATAAAGCTACCCGAATAGGTTTTTCTGGAAAAAAATAGAAAATGTAACGTATTTTAGCTAAAAATGTTATTGGTTAGTTATTAGTAATTATAATTATAATTTATTATTTTATTAAATATAATTACTCATAGTGTTTTTAGAAAAGAAAAATTTTTAGTTAGATAAAATATAAAAGATAATGAATTTTACGTGAAAAAAGAAATTTATTAGTTACTGAAAAATAGAAAAAGTAACATGTTTTACGTGAAAAAGGAAACATTTTACTTAAATAAGACTACCCAAATAAGTTTTACTGGAAAAAAATAAAAATAGAAAAGTTAACGTATTTTAGCTCAAAGAGGTAATTGGTTAATTAATAGTAATTATAATTATAATTTTTTTATTAAATAGAATTGCTCGTAGTGTATTTAGAAAGGAAAATTTTTAGTTAGATAGAATTAAAAGATAATGTATTTTATGTGGAAAAAAATTGATTAGTTATTTAAAAATAGAAAAGGTAACATGTTTTACCTAAAAAAGGAAATTTGTTAGTTATTAGTAATTCTAAATAATTAAGTAATGATAATTAAGTAAAAATAACATGTACCGTTAAGTAAGGTAAATAACTAAAATTAACAGGTGTCGTATCGACCAACCAAACTTTTAATGTTTCGGCTATTATATAATAGTATAACTTTTAATGTTTCGGCTATTATATAATAGTATAGATTCGTAGGTTTTTTTCACACATAATCTTGTAAAGTTCGTAGAAAATTCATCGTAAGTGGGAATTTTTGATTTTGGACTTGTCGGAAAGATCTTTTCGTGCTCTACAACTTTCATTTTTTAAACTTTTTAAGAAAATATCGTTTAGAGGGTCAAAAAAGCTAAGTACAGGTCTGGTCAGAATTAAATACATGATCTAGATTCTAGGATGATTTGATTCTTGAGTTTTCGCATAGAGGTAAAATCTAATTGATCTTGCTAGTGTTTTCCAAATTAGGTGTTATGTGTATATTTGTTTATTAAAACTTGGGCTAAGTGATGACATATTTTGAGGTTATATGTATTATATATTTATGTGTTATGTGTAAGCAATAGTCTTGCTCTGACTTATGCCATGGTTTGCGAAAGTAAAGACTTATGAACGAGTCACCGGATTGTAGTGACAATTTTTCTAAAATTTAGGACCATTATCACCGGGTTATAGTGGTTGTGTGGTGTCGTACTCGTATTGTAATGTACCAAATAAGAATAAGAATATGTGTATCGAAGTTATCAGTTTCGTGTATCGTATTATATCATATCGATTATCTTGTATTATACGTGTTACCTGGCCTTACTAGTTGGATCGATTGATTACTTGCTAGGTTGTATAGCTCATTAGTTCAGATTCGGTGTAAGATCCAGTGCAGTGGAGTTTAAGGATCTTAGTTTCAGAACACAGCTGCGCTTTTATAATAGTTATCTTTGTAATAAATTGTTGGATTAAGATATTGTATTTTGCTTTTAGTTTTATTTTAGAATTAATAGTACGAAAAATTGGTCCGTTACAATTGTTGTTTTTGCATTGTACAAATAAAAACAATAAAATAAAAAAATATAATAATTACTATGAAATCCTTTCTATTTGTAAGTAGAAAAATAATTAAAAAAAACGAAATCAAGAACCTGGTGCTAGAGAAATCATAAAGCTTGCTGGTATTGGAAAAGATGATGACTCCAACATCAGCATCACAGAGAATGGACAGCTCTTTGGCCTTCTTCAACAAACCTTTTCGTCTCTTGGAAAAGGTTACTTGCCTGTTGGTAGAATCATCGATCCTCTTGATAACTATCTTCCCTCTCCCCATACTTCTTGATCCCTATGTACTCAGATCACAAACAGTCAGTAATGTAAATATTAATGTTTAGAGATTGGGAAATTGATAGTATTATACTTAAATGCTTACTGTCAGAATGCACTTGCTAAATATGTAAAGAAATATAAGAACTAAAGTAAGTACTCTATATGGATAGATATAGGTAACAGTGCCTCTTTGCGTGTGTGTGTATTTTGTTGTAATATAGTAAGAAGACCAAGAGCAGTTGGTGTAGTTGCAGAGTTCCAGAAACAAATCATGGTCAATGAGTAATGCACTGTAATTGGCTGGTTTTTTACCGAATAGATCACTGACGCGTGCCTTCTCTTAGCACTCACTTCCTCCTTCGGGACATGTACTTTCTTTATAGTTAAGCCTTTCACAGTATTGTTTTCCAGCAAGCTAGTTTTAATCTACTTGACTACTTCAAATATAACGAGTTTATTTAACTAATGTTTATTTATCTAATTATAACAAGGGTAATATGTTCCTACAGTTAACTTTATGAAATTCTTCTAAAGTTAATCTTTAAGATTTTAAGATTGTGACACATATGCATAATCAATAATGTTCCGTTAAGATTGTGACACATATGCACAATCAATAATGTCCCTGTGAGGTTTTTTTAAATCAAAAAAAGAAATCCATCAAAACTACGTAGTTTTGATGAGTTAATTTTAGGAAATTCCTTACAGTTAACTGTAGGATCATTTTTCTCTTGTAACAAAACCATTCCTGCATCCTGGTACATATTTTAAAGTGCATTTTAAATTTTTATATAAGAAAAAAAAATTAAAAAAAATTATGGAATTATCCTTAAAATGCGTATTGGGACGGAGAGAATACACTTATATTGTATTGTACTTTAAATTTAAAAATAAGTGTGATGGACATCTTTTTAATTTTTATTATTAGAATAATATTATCCAACCTCCTTGAATGTGTTATTTGTTACTCCCTCTACCCAAATCTGTTGTCCTGTTTGACTTTTTATGGTCAAATTGATTAAACTTTGACCAATATTTACGTATCATTTTTTTATAATTTACAATATCTGAAAAATACATATTAAAGTAGATTAGATGTACTTTCTAATGATATAATTTTTATCATAATATTCATATATTTTATATATGTAATATATGGTCAAAATTTGGTCAATTTTACCATTAAAAGTCAAACAGGACAAAAAATTTGGGAGGGAGGGAGTATACAATTTTCATCTCAATCTCATGCAATCTATTTTTTTTTTGAATAAATAAGTTATATGTTTTACAATGAGTATCCGTTCTTAATAAATTTCGGGATGAGCGAAAATCAAACCGAGAACCTGAGACACTAAAAGATAAGCTCTAACCACTTACAAACTATTTAAAACTATTAATATATGAAATTACAATTATAGAAAAAAAATAGATCTAAATAGTATTCAAATATTTCTTTATGTAATTAACTTTATTCAATAAATTTAAATGACATTAATCATGTAAACAGAAATTAAATGAAATTAATAATTATTTAAAGTATTCAATAATTTAATTATCATATACTAATATACTTTAAATTTTACTATGAAGACACTTTCAACATACATGTTTCCTGAATAGTATACCGACGGCGCGTGACAACTCCGGCGGCGTATGCAGGTAACCTTCCCTCCTGTATTTTGTGATTTGTGAAAGAATCTGCTCCCTCTTATTCTCACTTTTTTTGAGCCTTTGATTCTTAGGGTTGAATTTCTATTCAGGGTTCTAATTGGTTATGTTATGTAATACAATTTATTTGACTTCTTGTAAAATACTAAAATGTGATCCATGATTTGTTTTATCATGGCATTGTAATATAGCGTATACATTTGTACTTGAGAGGAGGAAAGCTTGTTCTAAACAGTGTCATTTTTTTCCCAGACTCTGAAAGATTGCTGTGCTTGATTTAATCTCCTGAATATATATACGAAAAGATGTTGCGGTCGTTGTTATTTAAGGCTACTGCTAAACACAGCATTCAGCTTGCTCAACTTAGTTGCCAGGTATTTCTTTTATCTTCGAGTAATGGCCTCTATTTGTAATGTACATTAAATTGTTAATTAAATTTCCATTATTTTGTTAGGTACATTAAATTGTTAATTTCCATGCTTTTGTTGCAGAGAGGGATGCACACTAGAAACAAGAAGGCCATGGAGCTTATCGCCAAAGGGTGGAGTGCCTTGAAAGAAGTTGATAGAGTGATCGATTATTGTGAACTTAATGATAAGCGTCTCGTTCCTCTACTTAGGGTAATTATTAACAAAAGACCAACGATTCTTTATTTTTTTTTCGTTCTCGGTTGTTAGTGTTGCTTTTTTTAGTATATGGGGTGATATATAGAATTTCTGGCAAGTATGTCAACTCTCTGAAATTCATTATATTCCTTTAATCTGTTATTATCATTATTAATAGCAACACATGAAGCCATTTAGAAATGATGTACTTTTGTTTTTGCTAATTGGAAATAAAGTATCTTGTTTCTTCCTCTGTCACAGTTCATATTTGTAAAGTCTATTCGGTTGCACATCAGTTAATATTTGACTTTTAGCTTCTGTCCAGTAATTTGTTTGAGTTCATTCCTGGTTTCTAGTAGATTTAAAGTTGGATTCTTTGTCTTCCTCCATATTCCTTTTTAGTTCTTTAATATAAAAAATGAAAATTTGTTAGACATCTGTTGCTTATAGTTGCAATTCGGTTGAATTAGACAGCAAAGGAAAACTTTGAATTGGCACTGGAGACTGACAACTCAAATACGCATGCGAGATTTTGGCTTTCGAAGCTGCATTTAAAGTACCATGTCCCAGGGGCTTGCAAAGCAGTGTATGGAATCTTTTTTTTTCATCCTGTGAATTCTAATTGTACCATCTTCGCATTATGTTATGCAATTTTAATATCATTAGATCACTAAAGTCTTTGATTTTACTGCACCCCAATCCTAATTATTTGAACTAGGTAGAGAATGACTAGATCAGGAAGTGGTCAAAGTTTTCTAGATACTGAAAACTTTATCATCCACATGGCTCGTACATTGTCAAGAACGCCTGTTATTATGGTTCATCCACTCCTATGTTTCTAAGGCTTATGATTAATACTTCTTATCTTTCTTGTCATATAAGAGGGGCTGCTTTATTGATAGAAGCTGCAAACATGGGTGATGCAGATGCGCAGTATGAGTTGGCTTGCCGCTTAAGAGTGGAGGTCAGATTCCCGAAGTTCTTTTCTTTTTTCGTAGTGAAAATATAGCGGAAGTGATTAGTGATCAGAAATTTACTAGTGTCTAAGTAAATTCTTCTTATAATATTTGGTGGCAAATCAACTGTCATTTTACTGTGAAGCATTATAACAAGCTATAAAAGTAGATGGCTTAATGCTCTCGCCGTAGTACTTTTGTGTTTCTTTTTGCTGTCCAATAACAGATTCTGTTGTCATTTAGTTAATGTTCTGAGTTATGGTTTGGATTTTCTCCTCTTCCACGTTATTATAAATTATAAAATGTTCTTCTTTAGATTTAGCTTTCCCATTCCCAGGCTCTCACTAAAGCTTATCTTATTCTACTTACCTTTTGGTGGTTTATAAATAGAATGACTATGTTCGAGCTGATCAGCAAGCCTTCCATTATCTAGAGATGGCAGTTGACCAGGTTTGTTCAACTAACAATTTACCACCTTTGGACTTGAGTCTCGAGGGATTACATCTTAATGAGACTTTCTATATTGTAGTTACATCCAGCCGCACTTTATATGCTGGGAGCTGTATATTTGACGGGGGATTGTGTGAAAAAGGATATTTCATCAGCAATATGGTGTTTTCACAGAGCATCAGAAAAGGTACTAGAACTCATTCTATTCGTCAATTTGGTGCTGGACATGGTCTCAATTAATATTAGAACTGTTTGCTAAAATGGCTTGCTAAAGTTAAGAGTTGGTACTGAGTTTCAGAACCTTTGACCTCTGCATTCATTGTTATTAGTTAGTACTGATCATAATCTACTTAAGTTGTGTGCTTGAAATTCCATATACGGAGCTGGAACTTGCAAACTGGACTTGTCTACTAACGAACTGTTATACATGGACGTCAACATTTGTGCAATACTGCAGGGGCATGCTGGGGCTGCTATAGCGTATGGATCCCTTCTTCTTAGAGGTCAGCTTTTATACCTTTAAGCGTTACTACATGTGGATAAACTTTAAGTTCCTTTCAATTACTTAGTAGAGACATATATGTATTTGCGCTTACAGTATTCATTGTGCAGATCCATAATTTTATCTAATATCAGTCTACTTGAGGAGAAATTGTATGGCATGTTGTAATTTTAGGCTAATCTGGCTTTTTCAAAAGTGTAGCTACTAAAACACCGTGTTTTACTTCGACTGTACATCTATTACACTAGGTTGCAAAGAAAAAAAAATGTGTACGTATTAAACCTTGTTAATCATGCAAACAAAGGTAGAAATCAAATACTTTTATTATTCTTTTTATCGTACATTATAAGTTTACAACCTGTTCTTCACACAGTCTAGTTACTTTAAATTACAATTTGAAGATATTAATTAGACGGAATATAGAATTTTTTTAATTTATTACAATTTTATAGTAGTTTTGCAGTTTAATCATAATCTAAATCTGATCAAACTAAGATAATTTGTATAATATGAACATTTTACTATTGAAGGATATAATAATTATTATGTTATTATAATTATTATTTCATAAACATTAGAGTATTTGTTTGTACTAGTTTTGTTCGATACTCTGCAACTCATGTAAGATCAAAGTACAAAAGTTAATTACATTTGTGGAGAATTACAACTATATACTCATTAAACTGATTCTTTTAATATTATTATAGAAAATGAAGTTTTGTATTTTCAATCTTTACTAGTTTGTTTTTTTAATTAAATAAGAGTTTTTGTTACTTTGAACTCTTAAGATGGATAGTGTGGCTTGCTACTTTATCTGTTATATTTAAAATTTGTGTTTAAATATTTTTCTTTTTGTTCCAGTTTTCTGCCTTGCAAGTGTCTTTTACTGTTAAATATAAAGTAGGAAGTGAGATAAGCAATGACAACACAAGTCCACCAAACAAGTTAGGCCACCAACCAAGTTAGGCAAGCCATAATCTTTGACTAACATTAATGGTTGTTGAGATTGAAGCCTATAAATATAGTCTTATGTAAATGGTAAAACAACAACACAATACAATATCAGAAAACGCAGCAGAAGTAGTATAATAAAATACACAGTTCACTACACCATCTCTTTCTTGTTTTCATTATCTATCTCTTTTCTCTCTATATTCAGTCATATATATGTATAAATCATGACATGGTATCAAAGCGGGTCGATTTGTAGAGAGAAATCAGTAGTGTAATTCTGCATAAAAACAAGTTTTTCAAGGGAAACTTGCTGATTCTGTTTTCAGCAGAGGGGAGTAATTTTCTGCCATTTTCTGGCCAGTTTTTTTATGCAGATTCTGTTTCCAGCAGAATTTTCTGCCCAGTTTTTTTTTCTGCAGATTCTGTTTTCAGCAAATCTTCTTGTAGTGTTGTTGTCTTGAATAATGGCGGAGGTTGTAAATGAGTCGGTTGCAAGGAATAATACCGGTCAAGGGAGTGTTAAATTTGGTTTCCACGGTACTCCATATGTTAAACCCAAATTTAACGGAAAGAATTTCTTGGAATGGTCGGAATCTTGCACACTCGCACTTAAATCTCATCGTTTGATGAAATACATCAATGGGAAGGCCAAGAAGCCCTTGGCAACTGATACATGTTTTGATGATTGGGACAGCGAAAACGCATTTGTCAAGTCATGGTTGTTTAACTCTATGGAGTTACGTATTCGCAAAAGCTACCTGTTTCTTGATACTGCGGAAGCTGTTTGGAATTCCATCAACCGAACATACTCATATTCGGGTAATATGGCCAAACATTTCGAGGTAAAACAAAAAATATGGTCTCTAACTCAAGGGGGCAGAACACTGACCGAATATTATTCGGAGCTCACATCTCTATGGCAGGAGTCAGACCACTACACTGTGTTCGAGTGTAAACAGGCTGCAGACCAAGAGAAGTACCAAAAATTGGTACAAGAAGAAAGAGTGATGAAGTTTCTTGCTGGGCTGACAATTGAGTATGATTCAATTAAAAATCAATTCATTGGTCAGATTCCCTTTCCTACAGTTGAAGAAGCACATGGCCGTGTGCAGCTCGAAGAGGGTCGGAGAGAAAGCATGGCTCCGATTGATACTGTGCCTGATCGATCTGCACTTTTTACGGGAAGTGTTCAGAATCAAGGCAAAGCAGAACAGGTGATTGAGGCTTCAAAGGGTGAAAAAGATGTTCTCCACTGTGACTATTGTAATAAGTTATACCATTCTCGTGAAGAATGCTATATCTTACACCCACACTTACGAGATCATGGTCGAGGAGGACGAAGCCGAGGTAGTTCATCCGGTAGGAGCTCAGGAAGAGGCACCCAATATAGTGCTCATCATACGACGTCTAAAAACCATGCTGACTCTGCTACTTCAGCAACGGGAGCAATAAGTGCAACAGAACTCAATGCTCTCCGTCAGCTATTGTCTCGAATGGAGACTGATTTACCAGTGACTTCATCTGCCAATTCTGCCCTTGCAGAATCAGGCGACAAACAAAATGCTTGGCAGTGGTAAAGGGGTTGAAACCCCTTAATAAGGTGGCTATCTACTATAGCACTTGCATCAGCACCTTCTGTATTTTTTGACGGCCTAAAATATACTGTGTGGTCGAAAATTCGATAATCGGTATCCCAAAAGACTCAATAAACTCAAGATCGGTCGATCCTAAAAATGGGTATGGTTGGACGCTCAGATTAAGCTCAAGGGCTACTAGTGTCCACTCTTCAATCCCAAGATAGGTCTTTCATCCGAAGATGGGATTTCGAGTGAGGGGGCGTGTTAAATATAAACTAGGAAGTGAGATAAGCAATGACAACACAAGTCCACCAAACAAGTTAGGCCACCAACCAAGTTAGGCAAGCCATAATCTTTGACTAACATTAATGGTTGGTGAGATTGAAGCCTATAAATATAGTCTCATGTAAATGGTAAAACAACACAATACAATATCAGAAAACGCAGCAGAAGTAGTATAATAAAATACACAGTTCACTGCACCATCTCTCTCTTGTTTTCATTATCTATCTCTTTTCTCTCTATATTAAGTCATATATATGTATAAATCTTGACATTTACCCTAGTCGAAATTGTTATACAGACGGGTCGTATCTCTTTCTACAGGTGTTCAAGTTCCAGAATGTCTAACCAAATTCAGTTCAAAGAAGGATTCATCTGCTAGAACATCAAGGAAAAATGTAGAGTCAAGGAAAAATGCAGAGTACTCTACACAAAATCCACTTGAGATTGCAAGAGAACAGTTTGAAATTGCTGCTAAAGCAAAATGTGATGTAGGATTTAGATGGTTGAAAAGACTTGACGAGGAAGAGAAGCGTTTAACCAATTTGTAGTATGTAAATTACTTTGAGCAGTAAAGGCTTCTACAGCTGTCTGGTGTTTGTAGCTAAAGTTTAGGTATGGATACAATATTTTAGTGGATCTACCTGTCCTTCAAAGCCTATACTCATAGTTGTATGCTTGAAATCTACGCTTTCTTTTAGGTATTTTCATTGTCGTAAATGTTTCTAAATACATTGCATATCCTTCCCATGCATCAAGGCAGCTCCTAACTTTAGCTCCATGCGCTTTATCTTTTGCATCTGCAGTTTGTATCTCATATGGCCTCCTTTTGTACTTAGGTCGGTTGGGTTTCTAGACTCTTGCTTGAAATGTTACCAACATTTGCAATGAAAAGCTTAATTATATATAAAAAAAAACATTACATTTTCACCTGCCTTGATAGATTATAGATTAAGTTGCAACATTTCAATTTCAAATGGTAAATTGCAATGCCCCCAACCTATTACATTGTTAATGATTCCACTTATTAAAACTTGATAACTTTTATAGACATAAAAGTTTACAAAAGCAAATTTTTTTGTTCTTTAATTCATTATGGTGTATATATTATGCGTAAGCATTCCAAATTTTGCGGATGTTTTACTATTCATGATTTTCTAGGCAATAGAAATAGAAACTTAATGTAAGACCCCAACATTTTGGTAGTAGTAGTAGCAGTAGTATCATGTCTTAAGTTCTTTCCTGTGAAATGTCTTGAGTTCTTTTGGCAGATCCTCTTGTCACAAAAATGGGTGCCAAGAGTGAGTAACTCTGCGTCTCTGCATCTTATCATGACCATGTTTGTTTAACATTTTTTCTTCTTTAAATCAATGTCAAGGAACTAGAATTTGTTTTCACTTTGAATTTATGTAATTTTCGTGTTCTTTTAAAGGAGCTGAGGGATACTGAAAGACAGCGCCTTCCTCAAAGAAGGCAGCCCACAGGAATTTCTCAGAAGTGCCTTCTCTTCACTATAGTAATAAATGGAATCGTTGTGCTTTAAGGGTCTCTGTTCTGTTAGCAAGAACATGAAATAGTCCAACGCGTTAGAAGTTAAAGTTTATGCTTTCTTATATGTGCACTCCGTAAGCAAATTCCACTTGTATTTCAAATTCTTCATCTATGTAATCCATGTTTCGTCATCCAGCTTCTGTAAGTATGGGTTGATGCACTATGAAATGGTAAAAATAGTCTGTTTTTGTATAGCAAGTACAATAATTGCAATTCCAGTTCAAACTTCAAATTCTGTTATTCAGTTAGATTTAGAGAAGCGTAATGTTTACACCACTGCAAAAAATGATGTGATCAGCTTTTTTAGTTGTTTGTGCCCTTGTCCGATATCTCCCTTTCCAGCAAAAGGAGGTGCCCGACAGAACCTGTAGACTATACTTTGTTTGGTTTGGTTATGAGTCTACTGTTCGAAGAGCATGCTGTTTGGGTTTGGAGAGGTTTTGTTAGTGCCTCGGTGGAGAGGCCAAGAGGGGGTCTATGGAGTTCACCGAGGCCAAGAGGGGGTCTATGGAGTTCAAATGTGAATGAGATTTACTCAAAGTCTTGCTCCTGCTTATCTTATTTTCACGTCCAAAATAACACAGATCGAAGTGGACTATTATTATTATTATTATTATTTTTTTCCAAACTTTTGCTTGTAATTCTAGTATTTGTTCTGATAGATGCGATAGGGTAAAATCGAATCTTGACGATTCAACAAGGCATATTCCTCATTTACCACATGAGCTACTCGCAATTATTTGACGAAGTGGACTATTATTTGACGTGATAAATTCGAAGTATTTTTCACTTTTTGGCAAGGAATTAAGAAGTTTTAGCCGAGCAGTAAAAGATACTTCCTCAGTCCCAATCAATTGTTTACGTTTCTAAGAGAATGTTCGGCACGCATTTTAAGATGCATATAAAGTATAGTTCTATAACTTATTTGTAAATTTTTCTTTTTTTCAAATAAAAATATAAACATTTTACTTTTATTCAAAATCATAAAATTGTAAAAATAAATTACGGAACTATATTTTATATGCACCTTAAAATGCGTGTCAGACACTCTTTCAGAAATATAAACAAATAGGTGGGACGGAGGAAGTATGACAATAGTGGAGGCGTGGAGTAGTAAAGGATATATGACAATGATAATGAGTTTAATATTTTATAAATTTGCGTTTTTAAAATGTGAGTTTTTGAAGAACACAATATAAAACTTTTCTTTTCTATTAGTGTGGTTTATAATCATATTTTTTTGATAATTTGACTATACAGATGTGAAGATTATTCCAAAATTTTGTTGTAGAATATCTTTTAAGCAAATTTAAGTTATAGAGAATTAATTTTATAATGATAACACTTATTCTATTGCCAATATAAGTCATGCTTCGCGGGAGCGTTATAACTTTGCTTCTATAATGTGTAATGAATAACTATAGTTAAATTAGTTAAAAACATTTGAGGAAATGACCAAAATATTACAGTTTTTGTGTTTATTTGCCCAAAATACCCATTGGGTATTTTCAAACATACTAACCAAAATACTCATTTCGATCAAATACTCCATTGCAATATCAGATAATACTCATCACCCAATGGAAAGTCACGAGTGATACTCCATTACTAGTGAAGTATCGGACATTCTGATACTCAACTACGAGAGGAGTGTTGAGCCGCGCAACACACATTAACTCCACATTAGTATGATATTGTCCACTTTGGGCCGTGACCAAACCCACACGAATTTGTTTTTGGGTAACTACAAAAGACCTTATACTAATGTAGTTAATCTGGCTGCTCTATATACAAGAGAACTATCTCTTATCTCCTCGATGTGGTACTTTGGGTTGACACCACCCAACAATCTTCCCCTCAAACCAAGAACCACATAAATCGTGACCTTATACCTGCGATTAATCTGTCTACATCTTGCACCGCCGCCACACCCGCGAAACCCGCCACCTGAACATCTTTCAGGAAGACTTTCGATACAAGGAACCCAACAAATCTTTAATCACCACCGAGGGATACCTCTCACATCGCAACACCGCAACTTGTTACACCCAAGATCCAATTACCGAACCATGGGCTCTGATACCACTTGTTGAGCTGCGCAACAACCATTAACTCCACATTAGTATGATATTGTCCGCTCTGCTCCCAAAAGGCCTCATACTAATGGAGTTAACTGGCTGCTCTATATATACAAGAGAACTATCTCTTATCTCCTCGATGTGATACTTTGGATTGACACCACCCAACAAGGAGTATCGGACCTGATACTTTATTGTTAGTGTCGAACCTGATACTTCAACGTGAATGGAGTATCTGCCCCGATACTCCACCATTAGTGGTGTAAATCCTAATACTCCTTTGAAAGTGACGTGTTATCTTAATACTCCATTGGAGTATCTGGTGAGTATTTAGGATCATATTTATAGAATATTAGTATTTTGAGCATGTTTTATTGAAAATTAAGTATTTTGGACCTCCACCCAAAACATTTTATAAAATTATTCATTAAATGAATAAATAATCCTTTTTCGTATATTGTAAAAACTTAAATAACTTTATAATACATAAATATGACACAAAAGTTTAAAATCAAATCAAATTCAATTGGATCAAACATTCCTAAAAATTAAAAATTACAATAAATATTTTACATTTGATACTTTACATATAAAAAAATACAACATCATTTTCAATTTAAAATCGAATCAAATTTGATCGAACCAAATGTCCCCGAAAACCAGGTATTCTAGAATCAATGCTTTAAATAAACTATATAACATCATTTTAACTTAATTTTAAAGTTTTTTTTGTTGTTTACAATGTAGGCTTTGTCTAAGTTGTAAATAAAAATGTACTATACCAGTTGTTTAACAATTTTATTGTTATAATATCACTAGATATTATCATTATTTAATTTTCCAAAATTCAAATAAATTATATATTAATTTATTTTAAATAATGTAAAATAAATATTAAAGCATGACAATTATGTCCCTAGCATTTAACATGTTGCTGAGCCGATTTCTCGTTAAATATATTTTTTCATAATTAGCCGCTCTCTCGTTTCTCATTTTTCACGTTGACAACCTAGAAAACTATTTGATTTTTTATTTGTTTTATAAAAGTTTCATTTTTTATAATATAAATTTCAAAGGAAATTTAAATAATATGTTTTTCTATAAATTTATATTAGTTTTCTCTATTAATCAATATATATTATTTCATATGTTTTTGTCTACATCAAATATGTTAAGAAAAAGTTTAAATTCTATGTAACATTTTACTTTTTTGTATATAGGCCTTTTCTGTGAATTCAAATTCTCGTTCTTTATAAATTTATACTATTATGTTAAAATTGAAATATAAAAAGTTTTGGTTTTCGAACTGTCATCCTATTTAATAAAACTAGGTAACAAAGCCGCGCTACACGCGACACGAAAACATTTTTAAAAATTGTATATATAACATCATTGTTCGTTGAGTTTTATTATTTGAAAGTTTACATGATGAATTGAAACTTGTGTAAAATGTTACTAAATTTGAATGTTAAAGAATTATAGAGAAAAGAATTAGCAGAAAGAAACATGTTTCAGTTAAACTCTTAAGTATTAATAATAATACTTTCGAAGATATTAAAGACACCTATTTTGTTGCAAAAAAAAATGCTTTTAAAATCCAATATTGATAAACATTTGTAAAGTTCAACAATGGATAAGTAAAAGTAACATTTTTGTATCATTTTTGCTGTCATTATTATATACGTGATTGCTTAGTTTATTGATAAGTTTGTTTGTATGATGAAAAAAAGAAGCAAAATATAAATGTGATAAGAGGTGTGATTGACTTAACTTGTCGATAAATTTGGTTGCATGACAAACAAAACAGAATTCAAATATATTTTGTAAGTCATGCTTCATATTTCTTGGAGTGATCCGACACCTGTATTTATTCATTTGATTAAATTTTTTTGAGCATTTATAAGAACTTTTTTGTATGTAATATTAAATTTAAATTCATGGACACATGTTCAAAATGGTACTCACATATTATAATAATTTTATATTAAATCTTATAATAAAATATGTACATGTAATTATTTTCTATCTCCAATAAAAATGAATTTAAAAATAATTGGAATCTCAGCAAACACTAAGTCGTTTAAAATTAATTATACAAACAAAATGAAGATCCTCTAGCATATTATCAACTTCATCAACTCTATAAAGGTCTCTTACTTTTTTCATACCAAATTACAATGTCAACATAAATTTTATAATAAAAATTTATAAAATATTAAATATAACTAATTAACATTCTTAAACGTCGATGCCGGCTCATAACATACATGCATGATTACTTGATTAGTAATAGTATAAGAATTTGTGTAGTTAGAATACTCCCTTTGACCCTTAATACTTTTCCCACTTTCCTTTTAAGGTAATTCAAAATACTTTTCCCCTTACTATTTTTTGCCATAAAAAACAATATTCAATACCCACTACTACATCCACTACTCCTTAAAAACAATATTCAATACCCACTACTCCTTAAAAATAATATTCAATACTCACTACTCCACCCACTACTTCAAAAAATAATATTCGATACCCATTACTCCACCCACTACTCCAAAAAAACAATATTCAATACACACTACTCCTTAAAAACAATATTCAATACCAACTACTCCATAAAAAAAATAATATTCATTACCCAGTATCTTAAAACCTGTATTATTCAGCAAACGGGAAAAGTAATTAGGTACGGAGGGAGTATTAATTTAATCCAACACAATATAATAAAACAACGAATGTATAACTTTTTCTATGGATTTAAACAGTAAAGAAAAAGGTTGGATTGGTTCCATTTAATCGAGTTGGTCACACCCCATGAGTAAATTGTTCATGTGTAAAAGTAAATTATACAATTTTGCTTGTATTTAAATTTTGGATGTTAATTGGAAAATTTATATTCTCCCGTATCTTGTCATGATTCTCACGGTCACTGATTACGAATTAATCGAAATGTTAAAATCGTCTATTTATTATTGCCGAAAAAAGTTACATCAAATTTGAATAAAGATTAGAAATTGAAAATATAAATAATTTTATTTTATCGTTTTACCTTGAAATAATTGTACTTTTAGATAGATAATTAATATTTTATATTAATATAATAATTATAATGTTCTTAAGTATAAAATAAAGTGTATTTAATATAAGTTTAATTTTTACAATAATGACTAATTAAATTGCTATTAATTGCAAGAAAATTATTTTAATAAAAAATAAAAAATGTGAAAAATTAAGAAAAATATTTTGAAGCTTCTGAGTGGAAGCCTTTCCGATCTCCTACTATTATACTATACTAGTCAATTTATCCGCGCTTCGCGCGCTTTATAAATTTTTATTTTAAAGTAATGAAAATAGATAAATTTATTTCGATCACTTTTAAAAATTGATTGGTCTCTTATGAATTTCCTAAAAAAATTAATTTAAAAACAATTTATATGAATTATTAGTTGGAAAAATACTCTTATTATATATCTAAAGTATTGATAATCTTAAAATATCATAAACATATAAAAAAATAAAAATTAAAATATGAACGTAGTCTTTACAATCAAAAGTTACAAATATTGAATATAACTTAATAACATTTTTTCAAACCGACACCCCTCTCGTAATATGCATGTTCAGTAATAGTGTAAAAATTTATTTAATTAGAATATTAATTTATTTTGACACAATATAATGAAATAACGGGTGTACAAATTTTTTATCAATTTAATCTTCCGATCAAATGGTTGGGTTTGTTCAATTTAATTAGTTTGGTCATAACCCATGTGTAATTTATTCATGTGTAAAAGTATAAATTTGTCTGTATTATTTGTATACAAATTTCAGATATTAAGATAAGATCTATGTACTTCCATAATTTATTACGACTTCCACAACCATTGATAATAAAGATTGCTTGAAAAGTTAATGTTAACAACGTTATTAAAGCCGACACCCCTCTCATAATATACATATTCAATAATAATGTAAAAATTTATTTATTAGAAGAGAAAACTGCTCCTGATGATGGCCTTAGGGCTTTCCCTGAGGTTATATGTGTTTGCAGTACAAATTCTGAGTGACAATGTTGTAAATATTAATTCTCTTCACTTTAATTTACTTAAATGCCCTTATATTTATGTTTAGAAAGCTTTGAATCTCACAGTGCTACTTGAGGTCATCCTCAGGCACATCTATCTCTAATTAGATTATTAATTTATTTCGACAAAATATAATGAAACAAAGGTTGTATAGCTTGTTTATCGATTTTATCTTCCGATAAATGGTTGGATTTGTTAAATTTAATCGATTTGATCATAACTCATGTATAATTTATTCATGTGCAAAATTAAAAATCTGTATGTATTATTTGTATACAATTCCAGAAATGAAGTAAATATCTTGAACTTCCATAATTTATTACGACTTTTACAATTATTGATAATAAAAATTATTTGAGAAGTTAAGGTCGTCTACCCTATAATCATCCGAAAAGAAATTATAATGATCTTAAATAGGAAATAAAAAATAACGCAATATAAACAATTGTTAATTGTCATTTTACCTGAAAATAAACATAATTATATATAATTAGTATTTAATATTGAAATAATAACTATAATATTCAAATAAAGTTTGTTAATTTTTAAACAAATTAAATAGAGTTATTTAATATATGTTTAATAGGTGTAATTAATGACTAATTAAATTTTCATTAATAGCTATTTAATGTAAGAAAAGAATTTTAATAAAAAAATCAAAAAAACGAAAAATCAAGAAAAATACCTTAAACTGTTCTGGTGCATTTCCGATCTCCCGGCATTATAATATATATAGATATAATGAGATACTAATATTATAGTTACTAATAACTAATCAATTTCCTTTTTCAGATGAAACATGTTATATTTTTTATATTTTCAATAATTAATCAATTTTTTTTTAGGCAAAATACATTACTTTTGGTCAATTTTAATTAGTAAATAATAATACTAATACAATTAATAATGACTAACCAAAACCGGTTACCTTTTTCTACTAAATGTATCCTTTGTTTGTATATTGTTTTTACTAAAATCCCAACTTTTCTAAAAAATATCACGGGTAATATATATTTAATTATTATAAAATTTATTAAATCATATCATTCAAAAATTTTAGCCTATAAAATTCATATCTTAAAATTTTCAATAACAAATTAAAAATATATTAATATTAAAGAGTATATGTGTATCGCATGGGGTTTAAGTTAGTATGTTTTTAAGTACTAATGCATGATTACGACTAAAGATATATAGATTGAAGAATATTATGGGCTTGCCCAATAGATTCTTGAGATGTCGTCTTCCATTATGTTAATATTCATTGATGCGACAAACCTACAAATAAAAAAAGGTTTAGGGATTTTCGATGAAAAATAGTTACATTTCTCTCGCTGCGCTTTGCTCCTAAACTTTTCCCACTAGAGATTAATTGGTAAGCTTAGTTAGTCTAAAATCCACTAATTCAGTTGGTATATATATATATATATGTTGTTATTTGTATATATGATGAATGACGAATTTTTGAAGATTTCAAAGAAAATAATATGCACCCACATTCTCGTGTGTTATCTACACTATATGCAGATGTTGCACTTGCACCTAAATATGGTCAATGTTTCTCGTCGTTGTACTTACAAATATGGTAAGTTAAAAAAATAACCAAACCAATAAAAAAAAGATGAATACAAATTTGGATCTAATTGATCCAATCGATATATATATATATATATATATATATATATATATATATATATATATATACATATTTTGGAACCCTTAATCGTGACTTTTTAATGTGATTTGTTATAAATATTTACTCTAAGATGATATTAAATGTAGATTTTTTCCTTCTAAAAGTTATTTATAATATTCTTTATATTATGATCAAATGTTTCACGAAACAATGAAGATAATGCTTCAAGAAAAGATTGAGATTGATACCCACTAGGTAATATACTTGTACTGAATGTCTTTGTGTATCCTTCAGATGTTTTCTAATCAAATCGCAATATTTTGCCTATGCACAACTATATATATATATGTTTATATATATGAGTAGGGATCTGGAGAAAAGAAAACTTAAGGAACACATCTTAACCGTTGATTATATATAATCTAATATAATTGATCAAATAAACATAAATGGCAATTTTGTGATTAGTTTAAAGTTCTGGTGCATATATAATATCAAGTTTGTAACATATCATCAAAGATTTATTGGACAATTCAGCATCTTTTTATTTGAGGAAATCAAATCATATCTCTTTCTCTTATTGTAAGATTAAGATTTATTAGACCTTTTTTTTTTGGTAAGCCAAGCAACATATTATAAAAATTTCAGGCAAGCCTGACACAAGATCTAGTACAGACAAACCACAAATCCTTGAAAATCTAGTAAGTAGAACCTCTGAAAAGATAGACTAAACAGGAACTAGAAGCAATTCCACACAAGCAAGCTATGTCTATGACCTTACGCCCAATATGTGCTTGTTGAGTCTTTAAATTGGCCAGCCCGTGCCAGAGAATCCGCTGTCTCATTCAGTTCGCGAGGAACATAATTGAGAATATATCTATGCATCATTGTGTCTATGTTTAAGATCCCCACTTTGATCTTGACATTATTCAAGCTCCCCTCCCTGACTATATTAATTGCTTGGATCGAGTCTGAGCAAATGACCACTTTCGAATTACTGAATCTGGGCATACCAATAATGTTTACCATATGCCGTATCGCCTCTATTTCAGTCTCCAGGCTACTTTTCAACCACACGGGCCCTGAAAAAACATATACCACTCTCCCATTTTTGTCTGTGATATTACCTCCAATCCCACCTTTGATTCCGATAGAAGATGTCGATCCCCATGCCCCATCTACTGCACAAACGTAATCATATGCATTTCTTCTTGTTGCCCAGTAGTTTACACTGAGTGAGTGATAGTATGTTGCAATGGCTCCTTGAGGGTTAGTTCTCCAAAGTGGATCATTGCTGAAATTAAGAAGTTTCATTGCTTGACCCCATTTGTTGACCCTTGCAAAGATAAGGAATTCAAGTGATCTCTTGTCCACTCTTGTTTGCTGAAAAATCCACTCATTCCTTGCTAACCAAATTGACCAGCAAGTAGCAGCAACTACCATTCTCCAAATGTGGTTTGGTTTGAGATTTTTTTGAAGTCCTAACAATGTCTCTAAAGAGAAATGAGTAATCTGCTGAAATTTCACTTTAATGCTCCACCAATTACTCACATAATCCCAACCCCATTTTGCTAAAGTGCAATTCCAGAAAAGATGTTGGATTGTTTCTTCTGCCACTTCACACCAATGGCAGATAGGATTAAAATTACTCCTGCTTAACCGCCTTTGTAGGAAGCTCTTTGTAGGGATTATGTTCCAGTGCAATTTCCAGAGAAAGATATTTATTTTAGGGGGTACTTTTGTGCTCCAAATTATAGACCACCCACCTCTTTGCGATGAGCTTGCAGGGGTAAGAAGTTTGCAAAATGCTTTGGTAGAGAACTGATCATTACCTGGCTTCCACGTTAGAGAGTCTGGTCTATTATTCAGGGAGATGGAGTTTATGATCAGATGTAAGCAATTCAAACTTTCTTCATCTCTGCTATTGATTGGACGATTCCAAAGTGACTGATCTGAGGGTGTTGAGGAGTTCCATGCTTCTATAAAAGTTTTCACTGTAACATGTTGCAAATTAGTGATTCTATACAATCTTGCAAATTGATGTTCCAATGTTCCTCTAGCTTGCCAATTGTCCTCCCAAAAATATGTCGTTTCTCCATTATTGACATTCCAATAGAAACAATTCCTCTGCAACATGTTCCCACCAACTGAATCCTTTAATGAGATAAAATTTTTAACTATATGAGAGAAGTCATTTCTACTGTTCACAGAGCTGAGGTCATAGTCAAAGCAGTTGCCATATTTTTGTGTTAGAATTCTATTCCAGAGTTTGTCCCTTTCAACATAACTTCTCCACCACCACTTTGCCAACATTGATTTGTTTCTATCAATAAGTGAAACTATTCCTAGACCTTCCTCGGATTTTGGTCTACACAGCTTTTCCCATTTGAGTAGATGTAAATTGTTCCGAGAACCTTCAGTCACCCCCTTCTTTCCCCATAAGAATTGTCTCCTGAATGATTCCAATTTTGCAATCACAGTCAAAGGAATCCTATACAAATTAAACCAATAAGTCGGCATGCTATCAATAGATGCTTTCAAAAGGACTAATCTCCCCACCATTGAAATTTGATCGACATTCAACGACATAAGTTTATCCTTCACCTTTTTAATCATAGGATTCCATAGAGAGATTGACCTTGGTGACGGGCCAATTTCAGTGCCTAAATACTTAATAGGCATTTCCCCCACCTGACATCCCAATATGGATGCCCATATTTGCATATCTTCTAAACTTTCTGAATGACCAAAGATACTGCTTTTATGAAAGTTGATCCGCAGTCCTGACATCAATTGGAAGCATTGTAGGACTCTTTTTACTCCTAACACTGATTGATCTTCATTACGGATGAAGAGGATCACATCATCCGCGTATTGAAGATGCGATAAAGGAGTGCTACAATTAGGCAGAGAGATTCCGTGAAAAATTCCAATATTTTCTGCTTTAACTAAAAGTTGTGCCAGCACTTCTCCGACAAGATTAAACAATAGCGGAGATAAAGAATCTCCCTGCCTAAGTCCTCTTCTTGGTGAGAATTCCTCTGTAGGGGACCCGTTGACCAATACTGAAATTCTGGTTGAGTCAAGAATTTTCTTTAACCACGTGATCCATCTGTTGTTAAAATTCATTTTTGAGAGAATGTCGAACAAGAAATTCCAATTGACTGAGTCGAATGCCTTTTCGAAATCGATCTTGAATATAAGGCCCTTAGATTTCCCACTTTTTATAGCCATAACCACTTCACTAGTCAAGATGATACAGTCTGAGATTTGCCTTTTCTGGATGAAGGCAGACTGTGTTTGTGAAACCAGATGGTTCATTACCCCTGCTAGTCTATTGGCTAGAACTTTCGTGAGAAGTTTCATCACTGAATTGATTAAGCTAATAGGACGGAAATCACTTGCCTTTTGTGGATTATCAACCTTTGGAATTAGAGTTAAAAAGGAAGAATTCAGTCCCTGTGGAATTGATGCATCCTGAAAGAAATTGTTGAAGAATTGTAGGATTTCCTCCTTGATATGCCCCCATAAACATTTCAAAACTCCAGCATTGATACCGTCTGGGCCCGGTGCCTTTGAGGAGTCCATACCCTTCAGGGCCACTTCAATTTCTACTAGAGAAAACTTAGAGACCAGAAGTTGACTTTGATGATTTGTCAATCTATTCAGTAACCCATTTCCAACTGAGAATACCTCTTGATTATTATTGCAGTCAAAGAAGGTCTTGAAATGATTGAGGATCAAGCCCCTGATTTCTGTTGGATTGTAAGTCCACCTTCCGTTTACAAGCAGGCCCAAAATCTGATTATTTTTCCTTCTTCGGAGTATGGCATTATGAAAAAAATCTGCTGTTACGCTCTCCCCTCAATTGCCAGTTTACTCTGGCTTTTTGACATAACATGCTCGATCTCAGTCTATACAATTCCTCTAGTCTTTCTCTGACTTCCAATTTCACCATGTGATCTGCATTTAATCTGTCGGCTTCTTCTTGCAATACTTCAGCTTTCTTAATTCTTTCAAGAATGTTACCAAACTGAGATCTATTCCACTCTTTTGAGAAAATTTTCAGCGTCTTTAGTCTTCTGCTCAGATTCTCAGGACTTGATTTCTCCCATACGGCCCCAATTGTTTAACGAAAGAGTCATCCTCCAACCAGCAATTGAAAAATTTAAATGGTCTCGGCCCCAAGTTGAAACTGTTGCAATACAGAACAATAGGCTTATGATCTGAATTTCGTCGTCGCTGCGTTGATGTTGTCCAATGACCCAATTCTGCCCATTCCTGCTTTATTAGTGCCCTATCAAGTTTACTCTTTTTACCCTCTCTACCAAACCAAGTAAATCTATCATTCATCGTTGGGACATCAAAAAGATTATTTCTTTGGATAAAATCATAAAAAGCCACCGAGTCTAGCTCTCTGTACATGCAATTCTCTCTTTCTGCTGAGCTTAAAACGCAGTTAAAGTCCCCAAAAATTAACAAAGGAACTGTACCAAAATTTGTGATCAAATTTGAAATTTCTTCCCACACTCCGATTTTATCTGAGGGGTCTTGCGGAACATAAATATTTATACAGACAAACTGCGTGTTGGATATTCAACATGAACCTTTGATCCATAGCCAATTTCTATTTGAACCATGTGCGAAAATCTGTAGATGATCTTTGTTCCAAACTGTCAGTAAACCACTAGATTGACCTTGCGGTGGTTCCTCCAGCCACCCTGATTGACCTCCCATGCCTAATGAAATGATTTTCCTTCCGTTCCATACTTGGCATTTTGATTCTTGTAAACACAGTAGAGATGCTCTCGATTCCTGAATTAGAGACCTTATATTCCCTCTATTCGTATCATTTGAGGCCCCACGAACATTCCAGCTTACATAACTAATCGAATCCATAAACTAGTTTCTAATGTATGATTAAGGAACACAATACCTTGGGCTTTTACAGGTTAAGATTCTCCCTAATGATACGTAGGGAATCTTCCTCATTCTTCTCACTGATCAAACCCATGAGAATTCCTGTGTTGAAAATTGATTGTGCTTCATCCTTCAAATCTTCTCTTCTTTTCCTGTATTCCTCCACTGCCATTATCCTGTTATATTTCCTACTCAGTGGTACTTTAAAGAACTTGTTTTCTACTTTACTTACTTTTTTCCTCGGCCTTCCTCTGTTACTTTTGATTCTTAATTTTTTCAAGTCATTAAGAAGCTGAGGTTGGTGTTCACACCATTCGGAGAGATCTTTTCCAACATGATCATCAAGAATATCTGAATCCTGGTTCACTGTGGGAGTAATAATGCTGCAGATTGAGCTAATGTCATCTCTTGGCCACCAGGTCCAGTTGTCCTTCTTCCCGCCTTCTATGTCTTTGAGCTGATTCTCATCCCACCCACATTGTTTTGATTGACTCATTATCAAACCTTCTTCATGTATGCCAATATCCTCATTATCTGATAATACTTGAAGTTTCTCCGGGTCCTTGTGAACTTCTATTTTTTCCGTCACATTCCTTTCTGAACCTTCGTCATAGATGGATCTAATCTATTCAATATCATCTGTCCCTTTCACACCGGTTTTGAAGCCATCAATTGAAGTTCTTAGATCTTCAACCTTCTCCTTTAGTCTGTAGTCCATGGGCTGGTAACCAACGCATTCCTCAATAGAAATATGCCAATGTTTGCCCCCAATAAGAACTTCTAAAGAGTCCTTTATTGTTTGAGAAGAGAATGTTTCTACTAAAATCTTAGGAATTTTGTAAAAGCCATCTTCGTTAACCATTGGTGAGAAGCGTACAATTTTTCCCCACTTACCTAGTAGTTCCTGAAAATTTTCCTCCTTCCATGCTCCCATTGGTAGCCCTCGACATTCAACCCACGCTGTTCTCCCCAAGTTAAGATCCTCCCATTTTGCTTCTTTTACCGACTCAAAGCCGATATTCAGGAACTCCTGCTCTTCTTTAGATGGCATTTCTCCACATGAGAAATTAAGGATGAAACACTTTGATGATAAGCCTCTAATTATTACCTCATGGAAACCTAGCCCTTCTACCAGTACTTCAACTGATTCCACCGATTCTTCTTTCACTGTTTTCACTATCAAGCTTGATTTTAACTCTGTAATGAAAGGTTCATTTAGAGTTAGGCCGATCTGTTCTTTCACAATATTAGACTGTGCTTGGTTCTTCCCCATCCTCTCGTTGTTTGAACAGGTGGGTATCTCTGTAATCTTTCTATGTTTGATATTTTATGAATCCAACGACACTTGAGCATCTCCCATCTGTTTTGCCTGAGTCTTCAAACCCTGGTTTCTTACAACCTTGTCTTTCTGAATCTGACCTGCTTTCTTGTCCCTAGCACTAGCAAAGAAAAGACTGTGTGTTCCCAATTTGTATCCTTGCATTTCTGACATAAACTTCATAGCAGCAATTCTAGAGTCTAGCTTTACAAACCCGTATCTTTTGTTATTTTTATCTCTCCTTTTTGGAAGGATTATGTCTTTAATCCTCCCTTGTTTTTTGAACGCTGACCAGAGGTCCTTTGCTTGAGTGCTCTCAGGAAATCCTACGAAGAACAAAGTTCTAATTTCGAAATTTCTCCCATTCTCCTTCATTAGATTCTCTCCTTTTTTTTTAATAATCTCTCTTTCTCCTGGATCAAGTTTTCACTGCCTACTTGGTATGACAATAGTGCATCCTTGTAGGATTTTCCTTCAACTTTTCTACACTCTAAAGATCTATGATGAATTTGACCCAACGCCATAGAGATTGCTTTGTCATCCCCTTTCATAGCTTCTAAAAAACACTGACTTTCCACTAGATGCTTATATTGATTAATGAAGTCCAATGTTACTTGAAAATTGGAGCTTGTAGAGATACCTGGGACTTTTGATTTGTTGCCATCCCCCTGCATTCCATTCTTTCTTTTCAGTAATACATCCCTCAAATACGCTTCTTCTTTATATCCGGTCCATGGAGAGGCACCTCTGTTAATCTTGTTATCAGTTCCGAGTCCTTTTACTTGTGCCGAATCTTTTAATTGTTTCCTCTCTCTTCTCGTCTTCAATGACCCATAGTGGATGTGATTAAGGGCCATCCTTATCCCTTCGATTTCCCCTTTTTTCACCATTTTTAGTACATTTGGGTGTACCATTTTTGCATTTTGAAAGATGAAGTCTTCGATTAGTTTTTCTTCCTTTTCCAATTCTTGAGAAGATTTGACTAAAACTCCCTTGTTCCGCACATTAAGTTCTCTTGCCTTCTCCCACCATCCATTGTTCATTAAGAACCATTGAATATCAATGAGCGCTTCTTCTTCTCCCTTTACCCCTTGTTCAAGGAGTTCTAAATCTATAACCTCCTTTAGGAAGTTTATTTTTGCTTTAGCTATCTCTGATAGTGAAATGTTACCTTTGGCAATCGCATCTCGCAGATCTTTCTCCAACAAGAACCAGTACTGTAATATTTCGGATTGAGTTGTTCTCTCTTCCTTTGTGCGTTCTGGATCCGTCCCTTGCTGCCCTTCCAACTTGGATTCTTGTTCTTCAGGTCCGTTCCTTGCTATAACTCCTTTTAATTGTACTTCCTCCTTCCCGGAATAGTGACCTGAATTTGAAATCCTAGCTCCTCTTTAGGATTAGACGATTTCAGGAAATTAAATCATATCTATCATTAAGGTATATATCTTTCTCATATCAGGTTATTATTTTTTTATTTTAGGAAAGTAAATCATATCTGTCATTACCTTATTGTATTGTTTTAACATTACAAGAAAAGCAAAAAAACCCAATGAAGAAGCACAAGATGAATGAGAAACCTAATGAAGAAGCACAAGATGAATGAGAAAGAAAAACACTGCAGACCTTATTGCTTATTTAATCAAGTTTGAAATTTTTTATCTTTCATAAAACCCTTAAATGAACATATACAGAAATTAATACTTTCCATATTTTCATATATTTTTTAATGGATTTCAAAAAAAATTAATACTTTAAAGAACACTTAAAACAACACTTATTGCTTATTAAATTAAATTTGAATTTTTTAGTGTTTCATGGAAAACATAAAAGAACACTTTAGAAAACGCATAATTAATACTTTTCATATTTTTTTCAAAGGATTTCAAAATTTTAATACTTAAAAAAATGGTTAAAAGAACACTTGTTATTTATTAAATTAAATTTGAATTTTTTTAGTGTTTTCATAGAACACTTAAAAAAAACGTGCTAAGAGAATTTTAATTAATATTTCATAAAAATTCAAAATCACAAAAAAACATTCTGTTATTTCATGGAACACTTAAAAAAAGATAATAAAAATCAATAACCCACCTAAAAATACTTAGAGAACCCGTAATTAATTTTTCTTTTCATTTTTTTTTAAATAAATTTCAGAATTTTACACTAATTTTCAAACACTTTTTGAAAACATTTATATATTAAAACACATAAGAGTTAAGAAACAATCTGGCATCAAACATCTCTTCAATAATACTTTAAAGAACCTGTAATTAAATTTTATTTTGATTAATTATAAATTTATAAATTACTTTTATGCTTTATTTAACATCTTATGAAATACTTCAAATTTAGAGTATAATGAAAATAATATAATTTCTTTTTCTAGAGAACACCTTCTATTACCTGTGATTAATACCTTTCATATTTTCATATTTTTTCTATGGATTTCAAAAATTTAAATACTTGAAGAAACACTTCAAAAAACACTTATTACTTTTTAAATTAAACTTGATTTTTTTTAGTTTTTTCATAGAACACTTAAAAGAACAATCAAAAAGTACTTTAATTAATATTTTCATAGAAATTCAAAATCACAAAAAAACACTCCGTTATTTCATGAAACACTTAAAGGAAGATAATAAAAGTCAAGAACCACCTAAAAATGCTTAGAGAACCATAAATTAATAAATTTCTTTACATTTTTTTAATAAAATTTAGAATTTTACACTAATTTTCTAACACTTTTTGAAAACATTTATAAGAATTTTTTTAAACACATAAGAGAACAATATATTTAAATTTGTATTTTAATTAAATATACAAAGAAAATTTATTTTTCATTTTGACCACACAATTAAAAATCACAAGTAAGAAACTTTTTAATAACACCTTAAAAATCACAAGTAAGAAATCTAGTATGAAACACCTCTTTCTAGTTAAATTTTTATTTTGATTAATTATATGTTTATAAATTAGTTTTTACTTTCTTGAACATCTTATGAAATGGTTCAAAGTTAAAAAGTAATAAAAATATTACAATTTCATTTTCTAGAGAACACCTTAGAGAACCATAATTAATATTTTTCATTTTTTTATATTTTTTTCAATAGATTTTAAATTTTAAAAATTTGAAAAAACACTTATTGCTTATTTTATTAAATTTAAATTTTTTAGTCTTTCATGAGAACACCTTAGAGATCGGGTAATTAATACTTTCCATATTTTTTATTTTTTTAATGGATAGTTAAATTTTATTATTTAAAAGAACACTTATTAATTATTAAATGAAATTTGAATTTTTTAGTATTTTCATAGAACACTTAAAAGAACACTTATTGCTTATTAAATTAAAATTGAATTTTTTAGCATGAACACTTAAAAGAACACCTTAGAGGACGGGTAATTAATACTTTCCATATTTTTATTTTTTTTAATGGATTCTTAAATTTTAACACTTAAAAGAACACTTATTAATTATTAAATTAAATTTGATTTTTTTTAGTGTTTTCATAGAACACTTAAAATAACATGCTAAGAGTATTTTAAATAATATTTTCATAAAAATTCAAAATCACCAAAAAACACTCCGTTTTTTCTTGGAACACTTAAAAGGAGATAATAAAAGTCTAAGAACCCACCTAAAAATACTTACAAAACCCGTAATTAATTTTCCTTTTCATTTTTCATTTTTAAATAAATTTCATAATTTTACACTAATTTTCAAACACTTTTTGAAAACATTTATTAGATTCTTTTTTTAAAACACATAAGAGGACAATATATTAAATTTTTTATTTTATTATATGTACAAAGAAAATTTATTTTTCATTTTGATCACACAATTAAAAATAAGAAAATTTTAATAACACCTTTAAGAAAATCTTGTATGAAACATCTCTTCAATAACACTTTATAAATTACTTTTTTGCTTTATTGAACATCTTATGAACCGCGTAAATTTTGGTTAAATCAATTTTTGCTTCAGTAAATTACTTTTTTATTTTGATTAATTAAATTTTTGCTTTATCAAAATCAATTTTGGTTAAGTGTTCTGTTATTTATTATTAATTTATTCTTAGTTAAGATTCTATAAAGTGTTCTATTATGTATTTCATTAATTTATTCGTAGTTAAGGTTCTATATATCAAGTATTCAGTTATGTATTTGATTAATTTATTCTTAGTTAAGATTCTATTATTTATTATAAGATTTTATTAAATGTTCTATTATATATTATACATTTTTATTAAATGTTCTAGTAAATATTTATTATTTAATTTTAAATAAAATAAAATTAAATTCATTTTCTTAAGACAATATTAAAATTCCTCTAAGTGTTCTAAGTAATGCTGCTTAATTTTCAATTGCAAAACATACTATTTTAATTCTTGAATTAATTTTAGTGAATATAATTTTAGAACACCTTAGAGAACATCTAATGTATTTTTTATTTAGATTTTTGTGCACCTGTTTACATAAACTCTCTTTAAGTGTTTTTATTAAACAAATAAATTAATTATTTAAAATAACTTACTCGTTCAACAATTAGGCGAGATTCTTTTAAATGTTTCATTAAAATATAGTAATTATTTAAATTAACATTTATGGAGATTCTTGTATGTAAGCGAACATCTAAGGGAACACAGTACCAAATCACAGTGTGTTTGCTCGTTTTACAGATAAAGCAGATGATACAAATGAGCTAGCACACTCAAAATTCAAATAATTATGATTATGTTGATTCCAATATGATATGGTCTAATGTTTTAATTGATTTTGAAAAATAATCCATCATGATCAAAGATTATGTGATCTTTACGTTGATTGCGTTGAATCATATTAACTGATATATGATAATGTATTTGATACAAGTCTTGCTATAATTTAAAATATTTGTAGTCATGCCCTTTAGCTATAAATATGGTATTATGTTAATTAATTCTTATATATCTTTAAATATTCTTAACCATTAGATTGAAATCTTATCATAAGTTACCTAAAGTTATCAGAATTTTGAGTATAAAAGGTGGATGGCATATTTGAAAGAATGAAATCCACCCCATGCATTTACAAAAATAGCCTTCGAATTGTATTATAATATGTCTTAACTTTAAGTAATTATCTACAGTTAATTATAGGACCATTAAGCAGATATATATATATATATATATATATATATATATATATATATATATATATATATATATATATATAATTCCAAGCTTAATACAAATAAAAAAATGGAAATATGTTTTGTTTCTTTTAATAAAAGAAAGAATGCAATGAAAAATACACAACTCATTGTTATTGAAACGGGCCGCGCAGCGGAGATGTTGAAGAATTTAGAATTATATTGGCTTGTTGCTGCTAGACACTGCTGTTGTATTCTTCACGATATCTGCGAGTACGTTCGGTGTGAGGTGTATGAACCTATCCGCTGCTGATTCTGCCCGCCTGTGTGATAGGGTGTTAGTTATATCCTCGTCTTTCCTGCTTCTGGTGTCTTCGCATGTGCTGTGTCTCGAAGATGCTGATCTTAATGTCTGTTGGTATGTCTCTCCCTGTCCAATTGTCAGTGGAAGGAATGTGCCCTTGTTCCTGTCGTTTTCCTCCATTGTAATTGCTTCTCTCTCGGGTTCAATTAACAACGGTGGGGCTCTGTCTACGTGTCCGAAGTCGATTTGGTCATGTGTCACATGCGCAGTTAGCATTTTCACTGAGGGGGATTTCCAGCTTATTTGTACGGAGTGTTTCTCTGTTGATAGTTTTAATCGAGCTTTGATGCTGCAAAAAGTAATCCCCGTCTTCATGTTTGTGTGGCTTGTTTTTATTTTTGCCTTCCATGGTATATCATCGTTCAGCGAGAAGAAAGAGTTGGAGAAGAAATTTAGCTGGAAGTGTCCGTATATTGGCAGTCTGTACCATGCTTGTCTTGATTGGTCGATGTCCAGTCTCCCATCATGTATCTCGATGTCTACTATTCCTTGTGCGTTGTGTGGTGTGAGGGGTCTGTATTCGATTTGGCAGTGGTCGATCTTCATGCAGTTCCCTTTGAATTTGCTGATGGCGTAGTCCTTCAAGGAAGGGAACTGCATCTGTATTTCTTGGCTTGTATTTGTTAGCCTGTATTGGTTCCTCTTTGATTTGTGGTATCGTCCTTCGTAGTTCGTATTCATCGTATTTGATTACGGCCAATAGTATTTTGAAATATAATTAATTTAAATGAAAATTAGTAATGGAATTAATCAGGTGTGGGCGAGTATATATATTATGTTATGCAGTTGTTGTTTAGATTAATCCAACGGTGATATCGATCGGAGTACACTTGATCCAACGGCTGATATTGATCACTGTTAGCGTAATGATTGCACTTTACTTTATTGTCCCCCTAGTGAAATGTCTAAAATACCCCTGGTTTTTAAACTATTTGGAATTAATTCAGGGGTAGGGGGTGTCTTTTAATGTTTTTATGGGCCCAGGCACTCCGCTAGAGAGCTCCCTCAAAACTGGGTGATATAATTGGAGTAAAAGAGTACAATTTATACTAGAAGGCTTTAAGCTTTTGAGGACACGTGTCCTCACGTGACAGGCGGCCCCTATAATATTACAGGGGCCGCCGCCGCCCCCGCCCCCTTGATCGTGGTTTGCGCCGTTGACTTCGAAAATTTTTGCGAATTTAAATTCGGAAAAATTACCACCCGTCTTAGTCGATAGCTTACTTAAAGAAAAATATATGGCTTGTAAAAATTTGAAAATGGGATTACGCAGTAAAAATTAAATGGAATTAATTGAATTTTAGAATAGTCATCTCACTTTATCTGAGATAATTATCCACTTCACACAATGTTAGTAATAATATATTTAATAATTGAACATTTGGATTTACTGTAATAAACTTGGTCCCCAAGTTTGATGTAATATAAATATCTATTTATAATACATCGTCAGCATTGAATTAATTTGTTTGGACAAAGAAATTCAATATGTTAAGAAGACCCAGATATTCCTGGCCCAGGTACAACCCTCGTCCATTGCGTCGTGTTGGGCCTCGTACTTACGGCCCAATACCTGCTTACAGAAGGAAGTGGGCTTACAGTCCAATAATCCAGAGAAAGAAAAATGTCTTTCGTTGGGCTCGATATTCGTTCAGGGTCCGTAGGTTGAATGAGGCTTTGCTTGATGGATCGGCGTTGCCCAATGGACATGTGACCAAGGGCTATGTGTCCATGCCGAAATATGGGCCTGGTTTGTTGGATCGTCGTGGAAAATATGTCCTCCTCAAGGGAATCCGTTTTTTTGGCACTTACCGTGCGTATTGTGCATCTGTGCCTGTAAAGGCCGAGGGTGCTCCGTCGATGTCGGATGTGGTGATGGAGAGTGCCTCTGTATGCTTGCAGGGCGTTGTCAATTTATCTGTCGTCCTCGATAGGAAACCCCACGGGGATGCTATTCCCGATTATGGGGATGTGTTTGACACCAGTAAGGGTGCGTCTCCCGTGGATGCGTGTCCACGGAATGATCAGGTCGGTAGGTTTCAGCTGTTGTTGCGCCGGAAGGTTGTTTTGAAGTCATCTACTGCGATGCAAGTATGTGCTTTCGACTATGCCGTCAATTTCTTCCTTCGAACCTGGGTGGAATTGCATGATTATCACTTGTGGTTTTTCACTTGCGCGGATTTTACTTCAACATTTTTATAAAATTGAAAAATACATATTTTAATCCAATTCTTTTTGGGTAGCCTTCCCCACTGCATTTACTAGCTTCTATAATTTTTCCATGATCCTACATAAATATTTAGGGGTTCAAACAAGGTTCACAAGGGGACCACTTAGTGCAGTCCGGAATCCAGAAACACATTTCACTTCTCAGGCCATAACTCAAAATCTATACATCACCTAGTCATGAACCTTATATTTCTGGAAACTACATTCAAATAACTTTCCAACAATATATATTAGGATTTCAGGGGACAAGATTTGGGGGTTCAAAACCCTCCTACAAGACAGTACAATTTCCTGGGAAAAACTCAGCATGCTTATATCACTAAACCAACCAAGAATCTTACATCCACATCACAACCAACATCTAAATCACCAAGATCATACTTTATAACATACATGGAGATACATACACTAACCACAAGCTTAAAAATCACAACCACAACACTTAAACTCAAGGTCTACATCATCCATAACTTATATGTCCAAGATTCACACTAATAACCATGGATCTAACATTAAACATCACAAATACTACATGGCCAAGAGGGGTTAGGGTTTTTATACCTTCTTGATGTTCTTACAATCTCAAACAAGCTTGGTTAACCTTGGGGAAGCCTTACTCTATGCTCACCATCTTCAATCTCACCAAAGAAATCAAGAACATGGAAGTGAGTTTCCTGACTGGAAAAACACTCCCCAAAGATCAGCCAAAACGAAGCCCTTGCACTCGTTTCCTGGTCGAGGATCCTGAATGAAAGTTGTAGAGCGTCTTCACAGCTTTGTAACCATATAAAGAACAAAAAATTTCATTGAGTAATGAAGTCTCTAGGCCCGTTTTAGTGAGCTCCTTTCCTGCTAGGCAGAATGGAGTATTTGGTGTTTGTTTTGTTTGATTAAAGTGATAAAGTGATCAATAATGCTTGATATTTTCACTTGGATGCATCTTATCTTCTTGCCATGTGGTGTCATCTCCTCATTGGTTCATTTGGATTACCTTTATCCATCCATAATTGCAAGCAAGTCCCTTGCTTTATACATATTGTTTCCAAGTCCTTCCTTCCTTTTCTTATTTGCACCAAGGGGCTTCCCTTCTTGTATATTTACTAAATCAATATGTTACAACTTATATGTTGCACTTCATTGTAATAGTGTGGCCCAATACCTCAAACAATCGTTGTGTCCAATTTTCTTTGTATTTTCTCTTTATCTCAGAAAAAAATTCTCGCGGTTTCTCAATTGTTCTCATTTCCTTTAACTCTAGGATTTTATTCTCAATTCCATTTTCCTCTCATAATATATCCTTCCTTGGACTTCTAATATTTACTATTCTCAATTCATGATTCGCTCGCTTGATCGCTTAATCCGGTTGTAAAGTTTCAGCGGTTTCTAGAACGTTTGTTTCACTTCCTCAGTGGTTTTCGTTCCAAATTCTCAAATCACTTACATTAAAATTCCAAAATATTAACTCCTCAATTCCTCAAATTAAATATCTCATTTCTTGATATTACTGATATATAATTCACCGCTCGGTGAAATATTACACGAAAATAGAATTTGGAATTTCTGAATTCCGATCGCATTTACATACACTTATTTACTCCGTAGATTACTAGTATAACTTCGGAATATCCACACTACGTCTCGTACATAGGTGGCATGAAAAATTTTCTTAATCCTCAAAATCACTATTCATTGATGCACTTCATCATAATAGGAAAAGTTTTAATTCTACCGTAATTTTGGGTTCTTACACTTGCAATTAATGATCGAAAACTTAATCAATATATTCCCTGCATTTCAAAATATATATATATATATATATATATATATATATATATATATATATATATATATACTCTGAATGATAGAGTATGCATAAGTAAACTTGCCTGGTACTCTGGATGCAGTACGGCTCGTGACGGTGTTCGACGATCTAAACAAGTCAAAGAAAATACTCAATCAATCCCCCTATACGATCCACTTATAACTTAACGCTTAAACACTTAAGCAAATAAAAACCAAGGCATTAATGGGTCCCTCTAGACTCGTACTAAGTCCATGTTAATCGATAAACACTTAAGTCACAAGTTTAGTCCGAAAGCATTCCTCAAATTCAAGTTATACTTAACCATTTATAACCTCGTTCTTTATACCAATATGTTACCTTGATAATTCTTAACAAGTCTCGTGTTTTAGTCGACTCGAAATCCTTCTTTTAACTAAGCCAAAATAGATGGTCAAAGTAGTACCTCCAGAGTTGACTTTCCTGAGAATTACTATTCCTTGACTCGCACTCCAACACTTTTAATAAATCACTGGAAACCTATTTAAATATGAAACCACCTCTAGAATCATCTTTGGTATTTGTAATATTTATCATAAAAATCTTGATTCAATAACACGGGTCAAGATAGGTGAAATGTATTTTTGAAGTTGGGTCAATTGCGGATCCTTACTACTTGCCCCACTTTTACTAAAACTTTCATAACTCGATAACCGTCAACTCAAATGACGCACCGTTTTCGTGTGCACGATCTAGAGAATGTCTAGAAGGTAACCAACTCAAGACATGGCTCTTGTCAGAAGAGATATTTTTCGTAATTTACAAAACATGGCAGGAGGTTTACAATGAATAGTATCACCTCCTAAATGGGCTTTTCCACTTGCGCAATCTCGGCTAACGCATTTTTATAAAATCGGAAAATAATCTTTTTAACTATAAACCTTCGTACATACTTAACTAACTGACCTTAGTATTTATCCTCAAAATTTCATATTATAAATCAACTTTTAAGGGTCTCATTTATATCCTCAAAGTAGGTACATTTCTGCAGTTCCATCCCTCGAACAACTTTCACTAAAATGGTCATAACTCCTAAACCGTAGACTCTTTTAATGCGATTCTTGCGGCAAAATAAACTAGACAACAATATCTTTACAACCATATGCAGTGGTGATTCTAAAAATAGTTTTATGGTCTCGGGTCTGAACTATTTTCAAGGGTTTACAAAATTTCGTCATTACGACGGCTATAAACTGAACATTTCCATTTTACGATCACTACAACCAAGCCATACCAGGCAAACCAATCATCCTCAACATCAAGAAACATCCATTACACTTCTCTAAGACCAGTGGTGGTGTTCAAAATAAACACCTATCATTTTACACATTTTACAAAGCCAAATAATCACTAAAGCACTCAATACGACCTTAACTTTGCATGAACATCAAAACCACTTCAAAACTCATATAAAACTCAAAGGTGGGTTAGGGTTTATACCTTCCTTGATGTCTTAACAACACTAACAATGCTTGGGAATCCTTAAACAAGCCTTGGATAGTCCTTAGGAAGCTTAAACTTGAACATTAAAACAAGAAAACAAGGTTAAGTTACTATTTATTACTATTCATCATCACTTTGTAAAATCTGTATAAATTCGAAAATTCAGATATTTGTTTTTAAATTTTTACCACACCTTCTACTCTTCAAGGGCTTTCTTCTGAGTCATAGCACATCACCAAGGGATGCTTGAAGCTCGACGTACGGGCTTGCTAAGGTGAGAGGTCGAATCTGCCAATGGCTGGACAGTTTTGATTCTCCAACTTGGAGGAGAGATTTGACTAGGCTACACTCCTTTGTTGGCCATGAAATTTTAAACGTGTATTCTCCATACAATGAGGGAGCTATGGTTCAAATTTGGTGATTTATGAATGGATAGAAGTGGCGATATGAATTTTTCTTTGGCTTTGGTTTCTGCTGGGCAGTTTGTGTGTTCTTGGTTTTCTCTTGCTTTCCTCCAATCTTGACTTGTCCACTCTACTTTTGATGATATTTCTAGATAAGATCAGTTGTATATGGCTGTGTTGATCATCTTGAGGCTTGTGCAAAGAGTGTTGGATAAGCTTGTTTGATTTCTTTTGTTTTTGGAATTGATTTAAGTGATTTAAATCACTTAAATCCTAAATTATTTTGTTTTAATCCTTGGACTAAATCTTTTAATCCACTTGCTATAATCCTCTTTATGATCATGCATGGTATCTAATCTCGATATGAACTCAATCCATAATCCATAATTCGTTCGCTTAATCTCGTTGTAAAGTTCTATCGATTTCTAGAACGCTCGTTATACTAACTTAGAGGTTTTCATCCTAATTCCTTTAATCGCCTTAAATAGAATAATAAAATATAAAATTCTCAAATCCTCAAATTAAGTATATCACTTGTCTTGATCGCATTAATATGTACTTCACTACCCGGTCAAATATTCCACAGAAATAAAGTTTGGAATTTCTGAATTTCGATCGCGTATTCATACACTTATTTATCTCGTAGATTACTAATATAACTTCGAAATATCCATTTCTTATCCCATACATAGGGTGACATGAAAAATTTTTTAATCCTCAAAAATCACCATTCATCCATAATTTCACTATTCATCCATGCAAATCACTATTCATCCCTCAAATGAAAATTTTTCTCAAGTACAGAAATATGGGTTGTTAAAGTCTCCCCTCCTTAAAAGGATTCCGTCCTCGGAATCAACGTAGGCAATAACTAAGGTTGCTTATCTCGTACTCTACTTTCCAATATATTCTCATCACTTTTACCAGCTTTATGCTCCCCATATCTCAATTATAAACTCTTATGCTATACCGTCTATTTTCATACCGGCTCATCATTTATACCCACTTCCTTCGTTTATCCTTATCCTGACTCTATCCTCAAAATACACCTTACCCTCAATAGTAAATCTCAATTATGACTTAAAATTCCTCATATTCTTTTCTCTTACTAATCATCAAATATACCTCTTTCTTCTCATATTTATCCTCCTGGATCAATTCACTCTCAGCCTTTACCATGGCTGCTTCTTATATCCATATCACATAGTCCCTTATCTAGAACACTCCATCATTATATTCAATTTATTGCTTCAATTCCTGTTGGAATCTTCTAGCTCTTTCCTCCTCCGAATCCATACATAATACCATCATACTCTTCTTGTTTTGTTTCCATCTATAAAATGTACTCTATTTATTTCTTCTACACTCCTCCAAAAGTCACAGCCTGACTCGATTCAACTTATCCCAATATGGTTTAGTCTAATAAAACTGCATACCCATGAATTATTTATTTATGTAAACAAAACAGTACATATCTGTACATATACATATATATACATATGTACCATATTGGGATATATATATATATATATATATATATATATATATATATATATATATATATATATATATATATACATATCTCTATATACTCATATATATAAAAAAAAGTTTTAAACCCAATAAATAAATCATGGATACACATTTTTCTCGTCCTAATTGATTCTACTACTGGTATTGGCCATCTTGCCTCCACCCTAACTACCCCTTGAGGTTCTACAATAGAACTTCCATATCAGTTTCCTTGTTTCTAACTCTCCCTCTCTTGTCTTGAGGGTATCACATAAACGGTCTATATCATTATCGACTCACATCACCTCTAAAGAGTTCCATAACTACCTTTCTCAGTCAGTAAGGGTCTTACTTAACTCATCTTTGGTACTACCCCTAGTAGTCCAACCACAAACTCTACATAACTCTTTCGTCACTTCCTTATCTCGTCATAACTTCTCCTACTCTTGTAGGTTTATAACCTACTGCTCTGATACCATCTCTGTAACGCCCCCAAATCCCTTACAGAAATCCAGGTCGTCACATCTCTTGCGGAATATTCAATCACCTACTCATAATATAATCTACAACAATATCCATAATAAACTTTATAATCTACTCCACGGGTTATAGTCTTAGAACAAGTACTTACTAATCCAAAAGTGTTTACACATCAGAGTATCCTCTAAAATCTTATTATAACTTTAAAGTACTAGATAATAAAGCATTAAACAACTTCTTTCCAGCTTGTACCCTCCTCAGGTACTATAAGGCTAACACACTGAATTAGTTGCTTTTCCCCTTCCTTTTATCTCGGTTCGCCACAATAGGCCAGCTTCGGACGCCGCTGTTTTAGAATATTTAAAATAGCAAGAATGAGCCAAAAATGCCTAGCAAGTTTTATATCACTAGAATATATATATATATATATATATATATATATATATATATATATATATATAAGGTATATTTTTATTACCAACAACATAATTTCCAAAAGATGATATTTAGAAAAAAATTTCTCCATTTGCATACGCAGGTAGCCTAATGCACTCCTATGTTCTCCACCCTTTTGAAATACTACTTATATATATATACATCAATACTTCTTAAGAAATGAACCCTCGGGTTCTTCGCCATACTGAATATAACCCATATACATTGGGCGATTATATACTTCCATTACTATTGATGGACCCTATTCAAGAGATTTCCCTCGTCATCTATCCGTAATGGATGATCAGTCCTATTGTAGTTGTTGTTTGCTACCGGTAGAGGATAAGTACGCCTCCTCACCCTAATTGCTACTGGTAGAGGATGAGTTCGCCTCCTCACCCTAAGATATACTGGTAGAGGATGAGTACGCCTCCTCACCCTAAGATATACTGGCAGAGGATGAGTACGCCTCCTCACCCTAAGATATACTGGCAGAGGATGAGTACGCCTCCTCACCCTAGGATATACTGGCAGAGGATGAGTACGCCTCCTCACCCTAAGATATACTACTATCATCTATATTATCCGGATGACAACAATCAACAGCAAGGTATATGCATTAAATTGCAAGAAGAAAACATCTCTGATAAGTAATCAACTAGATGGAACAATTTCATTAAATCATCTTTGTTATTATCTTCGGAACAAAGCGGTTTTAAGAAAACATTCTGAAAATGATATTCATCTAATTAAATAAATTTAATTAGACGAATAAGGTATATTTGCGATGTTGCCTTTAGGTTAATTATTGCAAAATTCTTTTAAAAAGCTTTGTCCGAGTTTTCGAAAATTCACTTCTCCTCAGCACTTCGTGCTCATTGCCTACTCCTTATGTTACATCATCTACTTGGAACGTAGGTTACTTCTAACCATACTTCCATTATCTCCTCATTATGTTTACTAGCATTTAACTACTCTTACGAACAACTTTCATTACATAATATATCTACTCCGAACGATAGAGTAAGAGTTAGTACACTTGCAATTAAGGATCGAAAACTTAATTAATATATTTCCTACATTTTAATATATATATATATATATATATATATATATATACTGTTTGCACTAATACACGCAAGCGTACGCGGTCACAAGTAATATATAAGGTTAAGTCCAAATTCGTTCCCACAGAGACTGGTTTAGGTTCAATACAGATTTATGCACCTATGCAACAATGTATGATTATTATTCACTGCTAAGACAATATCAAAGATGGGTTTTGATTATCTAAATTAACTAAGAAGCGAATTAACAAAACTAAGAATTACTTAACTAATGAGAATTAAAATCGAATTACTTATGAGAATTAAAACATGGGATCCTAACTTCATTAAATACTTCGCTTAGAGCTGATGCCTTTAATCAAAGTATGTGATGGTTATGATACCTGATCAGGCAACACGAAACAAGTATAGGCTACTTCTCAGTATACGAATACCAAACTACTCATACATCCAAAAAAGAGATAGAAGATGGGTAGACACCAATTATGTTTAGACCCTATATCTCTATAAGATTTGAAGACATAACGGTTGAAGAACAAGTTATCCATTAAGATCACATAGGACAGCATAATATTTCTCAATTTACGCTACAAATCATGACGTCACACATACATCAACTTATCCTATGCTAGTATGGCAAGTTCTAAATCTCAAGATCCACTTTCGCTTCACAAGAGATTAAGAGATTAGATGTTAGCTACGCATCTAACAATTAAGCATAACCATACGAAGATATCAATATACATCACATAAAGATCTTTAAAGCATCAAGATACTAAAGCTCCATAAATAAATCCGTTAGAATCCCATGACAATGATTAGTTCATAATCGAACCGTTCATCATCATGGGATTTGATAAAACCATGGTAAATAACAAAGTATTAAAGATTACAAAATAAACTAGAGTATAAGCTTAAGAAAACAAATCCCAAAAACATCCAAGAGTATCGCCTAAAAGAAGAAAAAAAAAGTAGATCTATATCTTCGTTGATTGTCACGATCCTCGGTGAATCCTTCTCCAATTCTGAATCTCCGTCTCTCGGCTCTCTCTTGTGTGTATTGTGGTTCGTTCATTCAATGATGATAGAGTGTGTTTATATAGGCCACATCAGTCTTTTCCAGTATTTCTTCAGTATTTCTGGGCCGTTCCAGTTGTATTTGGGCATCTGAACCACTTTAGAATGAAAGAGAATTCCGTTATCTTCGCGTGGACTGTAAGATCGTCCAAAACGGACTTGTAGAACTCAAGATATGGCCAAAACAGTGCATCAGCAATTCTGGCAGCGAAGACCCGTGCCGCAGCGCACCTAGCCACGCCGCAGCGCGCCATGGAGTCTGTTGAAGCCGCGCCGCAGCGCCCGGATGAATCTGCCGGAAGCTGATTTTGTTGTTTTTCTTCGTTTTAACTCCTTTTTCCTTCGTTTCTTTTGCAAGTTGTCATGCTTCGGTTCTTGAACTCAAATCCATCATAAAATTTGTGATTTGTATCTTCCAACCTTAAGTTAGTAACCCTACACAATCTCACTAAAACGAATCAAAAACACGACATACTTAAGGTCAAGACACCAATTCAATCCGAAATGAAGTGTTCCAAGTGGATATAAAATCCACTTATCACACCCCCAAACTTAAACCGATGCTTGTCCTCAAGCATAAAATAGAGTCGATACTACCTAATGCAATGCAATGCATGAATGCAACTAACATGAAAATGCAACGATCCCCTTAGATTAACCGAAACCAATCAACAAGCAAATATCTCAAAAAAATGCAATACGTCCAAATAGAGCTCGACTAAGTCCCCGCATACTAACATTACATGAACAGAAACGTGGGTGTGTGCGATGCTCATCAGATATACTCCTAACACTAGATCAAAATCATACTTATTCTTCGCCAAGACAATCACAGGTTTATAAATAGAATGAACGGTAAACACTTCATAACCTAGCAACACCTCCATCATCATTCGAGTTAGACAGAAACTCATGCTTTATTACTAAACAACAACTATAATACAAACACAAACGCATGCTTATTTGACCGTGCAATGAATGAGACCCCTAAAGGCTTATACAATAATACCCATGTAGCGAGCGTTAGGTTAGTGGATCCCAGACCGGGAAAGTCTTAGGTCACTAGGCACAAAGTCCCCTAGAACTTAATTGCTCGAGTACTAAACAGCTCACCCATAGTCAATTTTGCATTTATACATTCACATAACTCTTTTTTCTTTTCATCTTTCTTTTATTTTTCTGATTTTTTTTAACACACTAATAATATGGAATGAGTACGTTTCGCTCCATCTCATCCAACCCTAGACTACTCATAGTACGTGACCCCCAGAGAGAAGATGCACGTCAATGAGCGGCTACTAGCCATTTGATGCATAACAACTAGCACGAAGTCCCTGTTTTCCCCCAAACTTATACTTTAATGCTCCTACGCCATCAAGGGAATAACGAAAATTCTAAATATAATCAAGTGATTAAATCTCAAACAACCAAACAAATATGACTTTATCTAGCCCAAAATCAAACGATGAGACTGTGAAAAGATTTTGTTTCTGAAACATGCACATCAATTTCATAAGAACTATAAATCAACCCTCTATTCATCATTACCACACTCAAATAGACATCTACCTACCAATCAGAATTAGCTCATCCTAAGGGATCATGAAATATGCTACGAAAATGTAACTAAATGGACTCACATGGTATACAAAAACAAAATAACAAAATGTACTATATGAAACAAACATGCAATAATACGAACAAAACATGAATGAATTATTACTAACATGCAAAATATGAACTCCTACATGAACATAGACTCAACTAACACTACTTATCCCCCAAACCTCCCCAAAAATTAAAATATTCAATGTCCCCATTAAAGGTAATACAAGGGATAACAGTAAACATACCTAATCGTCGGCAGGATCACCCTCCTCGGGTGGTGAATTTGGTGATGGATAAGTGGTGTGAGTTCCAAAAACAGGCCAAGTGACCTCCACACTCTCCGCACGGAAATAGTAATCCAGAATTATGAAGAATTGGGGAAAATGCTCTTTTATTGAAAGCAGGAAATCCATGGGTTACCTCCCAAGAAGCGCCTTTGTTTAAAGTCTTTAGCTAGACATGGAAATGGCTTTTTCTCTTGAAAATTTCTACACCGTATCTCTATATGGCCATTTAATTATCTTTTCCGGGGCTACATCCTTGATGACAAGTTTCAGCCTTCTTTGCTCCTCAAAAGTGTCAGTAACATTGTTTTCTTCACTACCTGACAAGTTAGCAACAATAATAATAGGCAAAGTTGATGATTGACCCAAATATGCATACCTCAGGTGATCTAGTGGTTTAAGCTCGAGTTTGGAAGCTTCTTCAACATGATGATTTTCATTATTAACTACCAAAGACTGATCAAAAGTGGAAATAGACGGATTAGGAACTGAAGTGGGTGGTTCACCAATAGAAGTCTTAACAACAGACTTAGGATCAAAAGAACTCTCCTCAAGTTGAATTTCATGCTTAGAACAAATAGCATTCAATTCCTCTAACATCTCATCAGAAGTAAAATTCCTATACAACTCATGAAGATCTTTATTACCCTCATACTTTAACAAAACATATTTCTCAAGAAAAGACTCAATTGCACTATCCTCAAGATTTGACCATGAAACAACCACATCAATCAGCACCTGAGAATCCCAAAGATCAGCCATGCCTAATTCCTCATCTTCAATATTAGACTTTCCTTGTAAAGCAATGTCTAATGGATCCGACTTCAACATCTAATCAAACGCTTTGTTCTGGACAGTATCAACCCCTTCCACTCTAAAGCACTCTTCATTATCCGCAGGAAATTTCATGGCCTTGAACACATTAAAAGAGACAGTCTGATCTTGCACTCTCATTTCTGAATATCTATCAAAGTACGGCCAGTAGCGAGAAAAGGCCTTCCCAAGATGATGGGAATCTTCTTATCCTCCTCGAAGTCTAGAATCACAAAATTCGTAAGGAAGATGAGCTTATCAACTTTTACCAAAACATCCTCCACGATACCTCTAGGAAAAGTGATCGACCGATCAGCCAACTGTAAAGAGATATTTGTAGGTTTAGGATCGGGCAGACCAAGTTACATGAAAACAGACAGAGGCATGAGACTGATGCTAGCTCCCAAGTCACAAAAACACTTGTCAAAAGATAAGTTTCCAATGGTGCATAGTATGGTAAAGCTTCCTGGATTCTTAAGCTTTGGTGGCAATTTCTGCTGCAGAACCGTACTACACTCCTCTATCAACGCAACAATTTTCAATTCCTCGAGTTTCAACTTCCGTGATAGAATCCCTTCATGAACTTTGCATAGCTCGGCATCTGTTCAAGAGCTTCCGCAAAAGGTATGTTGATCTGCAACTTCTTGAAAACCTCTAGGAACTTAGCAAACTGCTTATCCAACTTCTGCTTCTAGAGCCTTCTAGGATATGGAGGAGGAGGATAGATCTGATTGTTCTTTGTAGACTGCACAGGAGAAGCTTTTTCAACAGGTTCCTTGTTCTTCTCTACTTCACCATCTAGCTGATCAGCTACCAAGTCAGATTTTCCAATTTTCGGCACTACAGATTTTTCAACTTGATGAGTCTGAACTTCTTCATCTTCCTTAGCTGCTGATTTAGGATCTGTTGTAACCTTTCCCGATCTCAAAGTTACTGCTTTCACCTATTCTTTGCTTTCCCTCCTGCCTGGATTAGCCTCTGTATCACTAGGAAGAGTACTTTGCGGCCTATTCAATAAGGCACTTGGAATCTGCCCTATCTGATTCTCCTAGCTTTTAACCATCAACCTCAACTCATCCAATTCAAATTTTTCATTCGAAGATTGACTATCATTCCCATGAGACTATTGCTGTTGAAATCCTGGATGTTGGAATTGTTGCCTTGGAGCATACTGCTGCTGATATCCTTGATTGAATGGCCTCGCTCCATATTTCTGATAAGGCTGCTGTGGTTGTTGAGCACCTTGATTGTTGCTCCAGTTGAAATTAGGATGGTTCCTGTTGTTCGGATGATAGATGGCTGGAGCTGGTTGTGAAGGTCGCTGAAAATTGCTCACAAACTGTGCCGATTCAGAAGAGATAGCACACTGATTCGTATCATGTGCACCCGCACAAAGCTCACACACACTAGCAACCTGCTGAACTCCATAGTTAGTAAGAGAATCCACCTTCATAGTCAAAGCCTTCAACTGAGCTGCTGTAGCTGCATCAACTTCCAAAATTCCTGCTACTTTGCCATGAGATAGTCTCTGAGTTGGATTCCGATACTCATTAGAAGCCATCGTCTCAATTAAATCATAAGCTTCCTCGTAGCTCTTAGCCCATAGAACTCCACCTGATGCTGCGTCTAGCAAAGGTCTAGATTGTGCTCCCAACCCATTATAGAAACCATTGATCACCATCCAGTATGGCACAGCATAATGAGGACACTTCCTAAGCATCTCCTTGTAGCGTTCCTAAGCTTCACATAAAGGTTCACCAGATTGATGTGCAAATTGAGTAAGAGCGTTCCTTATTGTTGCTGTTTTAGCCATGGGGAAGAATTTAGTGAGAAATTTCTGAGCAAGATCCTCCCATGTAGTAATGGAACCGGATGGTAGAGAGTGTAACCAGCCCTTAGCTTTATCCCTTAACGAGAATGGGAAAAGTCTCAATTTGATAACATCTTCTGACACACCGTTGAACAGAAAGTGTCGCAGATCTCAATGAAATCTCGGATGTGTATATTAGGGTCTTTCGTTGGAGCACCCCCAAACGGAACTAAGTTCTGTACCATCTGAATCGTGCTAGGCTTGATTTCAAAGTTGTTAGCTGCAATGGCTGGTCTGACAATGCTAGATTGAATGTCACTGATTTTCGGCTGAGAATAGTCCTTCAAAGCAATAGTTTATACTGCTGCTCCATCACCCATCTCTACCGTTGTTTCAAGTTCCTCTTCGCTTTTTACGAGTTTGAGAACGTGTTCGCATACACGTTCAAGTACGTGAAACACCAAGAAACAAACAAACTATTTAAGAAAACAATCCGAGTCAGTGAACTCTAACGACCACTGATGACAAGCACATAACCTAAAAATAAAACACCGATGATCCCCGACAGCGGCACCAAAAACTTGTTTGCACTAATACATGCAAGCGTACGTGGTCACAAGTAATATAAAAGGTTAAGTCCAAATTCATTCCTACAGAGACTGGACTAGGTTCAATACAGATTTATGCACCTATGCAACAATGTATGATTATTATTCACTGCTAAGACAACATCAAAGATGGGTTTTGATTATTTAAATTAACTAAGAAGCGAATTAACAAAACTAAGAATTAATTAACTAATGAGAATTAAAATCGAATTACTTATGAGAATTAAAACATGGGATCCTAACTTCATTAAATACTTCGCTTAGAGCTGATGCCTTTAATCAAAGTATGTGATGGTTATGATATCTGATCAGACAACACGAAACAAGTATAGGCTACTTCTCAGTATACGAATACCAAACTACTCATACATCCACAAAAGAGATAGAAGATGGGTAGACACCAATTATGTTTAGACCCTATATCTCTATAAGATTTGAAGACATAACGGTTGAAGAACAAGTTATCCATTAAGATCACATAGGACAGCATAATATTTCTCAATTTACGCTACAAATCATGACGTCACACATACATCAACTTATCCTATGCTAGTATGGCAAGTTCTAAATCTCAAGATCCACTTTCGCTTCACAAGAGATTAAGAGATTAGATGTTAGCTACGCATCTAACAATTAAGCATAACCGTATGAGGATATCAATATACATCACACAAAGATCTTTAAAGCATCAAGATACTAAAGCTCCATTACTAAATCCGTTAGAATCCCATGACAACGATTAGTTCATAATCGAACCGTTCATCATCATAGGATCTGATAAAACCATGGTAAATAACAAAGTATTAAAGATTACAAAATAAACTAGAGTATGAGTTTAAGAAAACAAATCCCAAAAACATCCAAGAGTATCGCCTAAAAGAAGAAAACAAAAGTAGATCTAGATCTCCGTTGATTGTCACGATCCTCGGTGAATCCTTCTCCAATTCTAAATCTCCGTCTCTCGGCTCTCTCTTGTGTGTATTGTGCTTCATTCATTCAATGATGATAGAGTGTGTTTATATAGGCCACAGCAGTCTTTTCCAGCAAGAAATTACCAAAAATAGAATTTCTGCAGTTCGGCAAAAAATACGTTTCCTAAACTGATTCCGTTTTGAAGGGAAATTCGTAACTGACTTTTCTTCAGTATTTCTGGGCCGTTCCAGTTTTATTTGGACATCTGAACCACTTTAGAATGAAAGAGAATTCCGTTATCTTCGCGTGGACTGTAAGATCGTCCAAAACGGACTTGTAGAACTCAAGATATGGCCAAAATAGTGCATCATCAATTCTGGCAGCGAAGACCCGCGCCGCAGCGCGCCATGGAGTCTGTTGAAGCCGCGCCGCAGCGCCTGGATGAATCTTCCGGAAGCTGATTTTGCTGTTTTTCTTCGTTTTAACTCCTTTTTCCTTCGTTTCTTTTGCAAGTTGTCATGCTTCGCTTCTTGAACTCAAATCCATCATAAAATATGTGATTTATATCTTCCTACCTTAAGTTAGTAACACAATCTCACTAAAATGAATCAAAAACACGACATACTTGAGGTCAAGACACCAATTTAAGCCGAAATGAAGCGTTCCAAGTGGATATAAAATCCACTTATCACATACTCTGAATGATAGAGTATGCATAAGTAAACTTGCCTGGTACTCTGGATGCAGTACGGCTCGTGACGGTGTCCGACGATCTAAACAAGTCAAAGAAAATACTCAATCAATTCCCCTATACGATACACTTATAACTTTATGCTAAACACTTAAGCAAATCAAAACCAAGGCATTTATGGGTCCCTCTAGACTCGTACTAACTACATGTTAATCGATAAACACTTAAGTCACAAGTTTAGTCCGAAAGCGTTCCTCAAATTCAAGTTATACTTAACCATTTATAACCTTGTTCCTTACACCAATATGTTACCTTGATAATTCTTAACAAGTCTCGTGTTTTAGTCGACTTTAAATCCTTCTTTTAACTAAGCCAAAATAGATGGTCAAAGTAGTACCTCCAGAGTTGACTTTCCTGAGAATTACTATTCCATGACTCGCACTCCAACAGTTTTAATAAATCACTGGAAACCTATTTAAATATGAAACCACCTCTAGAATCATCTTTGCTATTTGTAATATTTATCATAAAAATCTTGATTCAAAAACACGGGTCTAGATAGGTGAAATGTATTTTTGAAGTTGGGTCAATTGCAGATCCTTACTATTTGCCCCACTTTTGCTAAAACCTTCATAACTCGATAACCGTTAATTCAAATGACGCACCGTTTTCGCGTGTAGGATCTAGAGAATGTCTAGAAGGTAACCAACTCAATACATGGCTCTAGTCAGAAGAGGTATTTTTCGTAATTTACAAAACATGGCAGGAGGTTTACAATGAATAGTATCACCTCCTAAATGGGTTTTTCCACTTGCGCAATCTCGGCTAACGCATTTTTATAAAATCAGAAAATAATCTTTTTAACTATAAACCTTTGCACATACTTAACTAACTGACCTTAGTATTTATTCTCAAAATTTCATATTATAAATCGACCATTAAGGGTCTCATTTATATCCTCAAAGTAGGTACATTTCTGTAGTTCCATCCCTCGAACAACTTTCACTAAAATGGTAATAACTCCTAAATCGTAAACTCTTTTAATGCGATTCATGCGGCAAAATAAACTAGACAACAATATCTTTACAACCATATGCAGTGGTGATTCTAAAAATAGTTTTATGGTCTCGGGCCTTAACTGTTTTCAAGGGTTTACAAAATTTCGTCATTACGACGGCTATAAACTGAACATTTCCATTTTACGATCACTACAACCAAGCCATACCAGGAAAACCAATCATCCTCAACATCAAGAAACATCCATTACACTTCTCTAAGACCAGTGGTGGTGTTCAAAATAAACACCCATCATTTTACACATTTTACAAAGCCAAATAATCACTAAAGCACTCAATACGACCTTAACTTTGCATGAACATCAAAACCACTTCAAAACTCATATAAAACTCAAAGGTAGGTTAGGGTTTATACCTTCCTTGATGTCTTAACAACACTAACAATGCTTGGGAATCCTTAAACAAGCCTTGGATAGTCTTTAGGAAGCTTAAACTTGAACATTAAAACAAGAAAATAAGGTTAAGTTACTATTCATCATCACTTTGTAAAATCTGTATAAATTCGAAAATTCAGAGATTAGTTCTTAAATTTTTAACACACCTTCTACTCTTCAAGGGCTTTATTTTGAGTTATAGCTCATCACCAGGGGATTCTTGAAGCTCGACATACGGGCTTCCTAAGGTGAGAGGTCGAATCTGCCAATGGCGGGACAGTTTTGATTCTCCAACTTGGAGGAGAGATTTGACTAGGCCACACTCCTTTGTTGGCCATGAAATTTTAAACGTTTGTTCTCCATACAATGAGGGAGCTATGGTCCAAATTTGGTGTTTTATGAATGGATAGAAGTGGAGATATGAATTTTTCTTTGGTTTTGGTTTCTGCTGGGCAGTTTGTGTGTTCTTGGTTTTCTCTTGCTTTCCTCCAATATTGACTTGTCCACTCTACTTTTGGTGATATTTCTAGATAAGATCAGTTGTATATGGCTGTGTTGATCATCTTGGGGCTTGTGCAAAGAGTGTTGGATAATCTTGTTTGATTTCTTTTGTTTTTGGAATTGATTTAAGTGATTTAAATCACTTAAATCCTAAATTGTTTTGTTTTAATCCATGGACTAAATCTTTTAATCCACTTGCTATAATCCTCTTTATGATCATGTATGGTATCTAATCTCGATATGAACTCAATCCATAATCCATAATTCGTTCGCTTAATCGCTTAATCTCGTTGTAAAGTTCTATCGATTTCTAGAACGCTCGTTATACTAACTCAGAGGTTTTCGTCCTAATTCCTTAAATCACCTTAAATAGAATAATAAAATATAAAATTCTCAAATCCTCAAATTAAATATATCACTTGTCTTGATCGCATTGATATGTACTTCACTACCCGGTCAAATATTCCACAGAAATAAAGTTTGGAATTTCTGAATTTCGATCGCGTTTACATACACTTATTTACCTTGTAGATTACTAATATAACTTCGAAATATCCATTTCTTATCCTGTACATAGTTCATCCATAATTTCACTATTCATTCATGCAAGTCACTATTCATCCCTCAAGTGAAAATTTTTCTCAAGTACAGTGTTGCGTAAAATCTAGATGTGCAAGTGTACACAATCGCAAACAAGTAATATAATGGTAAATACCAGATTCGTACCTCAAGGACTGCTAAATTATATCAAATGCAAGTTTATCACGCAAAGTGATTTATCGAACCAAAAATATTGTTGAAGATTTTATAACTAATTAATTAAACTAAATTAACCAACTAATTAAACTAGCAAGAAAGTTGTTGTGATTCAAATATGAGAAGGTAAGTCAGGATAATTATTTCCCCCTAGCACATGAAAATCAGTTAATAAGCCTCACGGCACTGTCACAATCCACAGTCTACTAGCTAGAATTCTATGGTCATAGGTTCCTCGCAGAATCACTATGGTATAATTTCTAATAAATAAACTAACATATGTCTATGCCAATTTATCCCTCGAAATTCAATTAAGCATCAATTCATAAAGCTATGCATGATCACAATATATTTCTATACCGCAACAATATTAAATCAATCGATCTAAGCATGCACCATTCAAGTTTTGTGTCAATTAATTATATTCCTCGCAAAATTATAATTAACTCGTTAACCCACTAATGTTGATCAGGCAAAAGCAAGTATTAGAATGAAAAGCACTTGAATGAATAAACCATGGAATTGCAATTAGCACTATTCAACAAATCACCAATAAACTCATGCTAGGGTTCCATAAAAACCCCAACTTTAATAAATTAGTTCATAATCAAGATTTCAAAATAACACATTAAATAAGAGTATGAATACATGATGTGAAAAGATAAAGAGAGATTTTCAAACAATTAATGGAGAGAACAAATCCAAGAATTTCTTCTATAGATGGGTCTCCGTCTTCTGATCTTCTTTCTCTCTTCCTGTGCCTCTATCTCTTTCGTACGATGTGTATATCTAATTAGGTCTGATCTATATCTAATAATATCTCTAATAAAAGTGTTTTTTAATTATTTAATACAAATACAAGGAAAATTCCCAATCAAAATTGAATTCCAAGAAGAAGAAATTCGTAGTTGACTTTTTGACTCAGATTCTGGGCTGATTCGGCTGGATTTTAAATATAAAACCACTTTAGAAATAAAGCCCTTCTCATAAGCTTTCCGTGGGCTGTTGAATCGTCAGAATCGGACTTGTAGAACTCCAGATATGGCCCAAACAGTGCAGACTGCGCAAGCTACCCGGAAAATCCGAATTTTATTCAAATTTATCCCCATCTCTTCCTATTTAAGCTCCAAGCCTTCCTTTATTATAACTCCTTGATAACTACAATAAAACATTAAAATTTATTAAATAAAAATCCAAATCAATGCAAAATAACTTAAATAAAGGGACAATATTAAGATTAAATGCACGCTTATCACATCACCACACTTAGCATCTTGCACGTCCTCGGGCAAAGAAGAAAGAAAAACTAAATCCTAACTACCTAGTACCACTTTCGTAGGTGATCACGGTTGCATTTGGCATATGCAACAAGCCCTTTAAACCCCAAGGTAGCCCAAGTGGACGAGTACGGTCTCGTGAGGGTTTGTAGTGAATTTACCCACAAAATTCCTAATTTTTATTCTGACTGCCAAGTCTCAAACATGAAATATATCATAGTACTCCACACATGCAAACTTAATCATGTAATAGCTCATAAATGTCATATAATGTGGTTCCTCAACTTTACACACCGACACAACTATTCAGGCACGCACACATTGTCTCAAAAGACTAAAATATCATGAATAACATCAAAGTCTCAATCAACAAGAAAATAGCATGCTTTGGATGGAAAATAACCTCACAAACACTCAAGTCACACAAGTGTTTAGGTGCAACTGTATCACTCAAGTTCAATCAAATGCACATGTGCTACCATAAGCTTGCTTGTCCACCAAAATCTCTAGACTTTGTGTTCGTATAAATCAAAAGGTCTTTGTCAAGGGTTGTAACGAGGCTTAGGTGCGAGGGTAGGAAATCAAAGAAATAGGCTAACAAGTGGCTAAACTTGACAACTAATAGTGCATAATGTTCATATATACTTAAAGCACTCAACATGAAACTAACCTTGAGATAGCATCTCACATACAAATGTAAACTCATAAATTTCACATTGCAAGAACCATTGAACATACACTCTTTTTCTTTCTTTTTCCTCTTTTTTTTCTTTTCTTTTTTTTGAAATTTTTTTTTTCTATTTTTTATTGATTCGAGTGACTTATTGAGGTGTCACGAAGAAGAAATAGCCAAACCAATTTGATTCCCACCAAAAACTTCACACAATGACAAAGATATCCCCACACTTAATATTTTACCAAACTCATGTATACATCACAATGCTCTACTAGTCAATCAAGACAAGAAGAAATTTATAGGCTCAAAATTTAGATGGTGATATACGAAGAAAAAGGATATAGGCTCAAGGGGGCTCACTAAGGATTATTTTTAAGGGTACTGTTTTGGACAATATGGTTAATCCTAGTGCCTTTATCATTTTTACACGATACATAATATCAATATGCGCACGACCTGGTTTAAAGCAAGTTTTAGAGCAACACATGCAATGACGAATAACTCACCACAAAAAAAAATGGATTGATAAAAGATGTATCAATCATAAATTAAGCCTCAAGATCTCACATGGTGATAGCATGCCATACTCATCAAAATTGACAGTGACGTACATTCAAGTTTTAAATTTTTCGCAAGCACGTACAAGACATCATTATGTATAAGGTATTTTACGCTAAGGAGACATGTACATGACACTCAAAAAATTAGCCTACATGGTGTGTACTTATCCTTATTAACATGCTATTTTGACAAGGCAACCAATTTTTCAGTTTTTCTAATTTTTTTGTGATTTTCTATTTTTTTTAACTATCCTAAAAAAAAACTAACAAAAGAAAAATGAAAAATAAAATCTAAAACCAACTACTAAAATGATTATCCTAAAAAATAACAAATAAAAATAATTTATTAATGATCCTAATTTTTTTTTTCATTTTTTATATTGAAAACCCCTCCCCACACTTAAGTGGTTCATTGTCCTCAATGAATAATAAATAAATATATTTATAACTAAAAAGTTCCTAAAATAAAATACAAAAATAAAAATTGAAAATAATTTACAAAAGTTAGAAATACTCCCCAATAGTATTAGTATTTGTGTCCTTGCCCCTTGGAAGAAGAATTGTGAGAATTGTCATGCACAGGCCAAGTGCTGGGCTTCAAGTGTTGGGCCAACTGCTGGGCTTCAAGTCAGTTTATTTATTTCAGCTTCCAAATATATACAACAAATGCAACTTGGTGCAGTGGTTGGCACCGTGTTTTGTTACGCAGGAGGTCAGGGGTTCAATCCCCCACTCCACCATTTCCTTATAGTTTTTTTAAAAGAGCATCTTCCAAGCAGCTGGGCCGCTAACTAGTTGGACCAATTATATGGGCTGAAATGAGTGAGGCCCAAATAAGCAGGTTGATGGATCAGATGTTGAGCTGGGCTGTGTAAGGCAACAGATGGACCGGGCTGCAGCAGATGGGATGGGCTTGAGTAGAGGACAGCAGCAAGAAAGCCGCGCGCAGGAGCACGTACACATACATGCAACCTTGCGCACGAATAAAAATGAAACCTGGCAGGAGTTAAAAATGCCAGGTTGCAAAAATCAATACTGCTGGTATTGTTGAGTCCAACATAACAGGGCATGAAAACCGCGGCTTGGAAAACTGATACGCCAGTATTCCACCTCTGTGTCTGTTTCAATTTCTCACCCACAACACAATACCACGGTTTACAAATTCCTGCCATGGTACTGAAAATGCACACACTTTTTTTTTTGAATGCTCCAATTTTTATTTTTTTTTCCAAACCACCCCTGTACTCAAAAAAATTATTTATTCCTGAAACACTTGAAACCAAATCATCAAGGCACCTTGTGGGAGTAAAAAAAATAAAAAATAAAAAACAAAAATATCTAACCTAAAAATAAATACAAAAAAAATGAAATAAAAATTTACTAACCATACAAAATCATGGGTTGCCACCCAAGAAGCGCTTTTCTTTAATGTCTTTGGCTAGACATCCTTTTTTTTTCAAGGCTCTACCAAATCAATTGAGGTTTTATCACGTATAACCTCACCTCCCCAATAATGCTTCAATCGTTGTCCATTCACCTGAAATTCACCCCCTTGATTATCCCGTAATACCACAGCTCCATAGGGATGTACTTTTACAATTGTGAAAGGACCAGACCATCTAGATTTCAACTTGCCCGGAAACAATTTCAGCCTTGAATTGAATAACAACACTTGCTGTCCCACTTCAAACACTCGAGATTGTATGTTTTTATCATGCCATTTCTTCGTCTTCTCCTTGTAAAGCTTAGCATTCTCATAGGAGAAAAATCGTAACTCCTCCAACTCGTCAAGTTGCAACAATCTCTTCTCACCAACACGATGCATGTCAAAATTTAGACTTTTAAGAGCCCAATAAGCCTTATGTTCAAGCTCAACCGGTAAATGACATGCCTTTCCGAAAACCAAGCGATACGGAGACATACCCAAGGGAGTTTTGTATGCTGTACGATAGGCCCAAAGAGCCTCATCCAATCGTGTAAACCAATCCTTAAGGTTTGGATTCACCACTTTTTCAAGAACACTCTTAATCTCTCTATTAGACAACTCCGCTTGCCCATTCGTCCGAGGATGATATGTAGTAGCAACCTTGTGTCTCACATTATATTTGGCTAAAGTACTTGCCATTAATTTATTCACAAAGTGCATACCTTCATCACTGATTAAAGCCCGTGGGGTTCCAAAACGAGTAAAGATATGCTTGTCTAAGAACTTGATGACAACCCTCGCATCATTAGTAGGGTAGGCAGCCGCTTCCACCCATTTAGACACGTAATCAACAGCCACTAAGATGTATTCATTCTTGAAAGAAGGAGGAAATGGCCCCATGAAGTCAATGCCCCACACATCAAATAGCTCGACTTCAAGAATGTTAGTCAAAGGCATCTCACTTCTTCTTGAAATATTACCAACTCTTTGGCAACTATCACATTTAACAACATAAGCACGAGCATCCTTGAACAGAGAGGGCCAAAAGAAACCTGACTGCAACACCTTTGCAGCAGTGCGTTGTCCACCAGAAGGAGATGAATGACAATGGTAAAGAATATCCTGCATCTCAAATTCAGCAACACATCTTCTAATAATTTGGTCTGCACCTTGCTTGAACAAATAAGGTTCATCCCAAAAACAAGATTTTACATCATGCAAAAATTTCTTTCTTTCTTGACTTGATAAATCCAATGGCATCAACCCAGTAGCTAAATAATTAGCAAAATCAGCAAACCATGGAGTAACATTAGCAATTTGTACCTGAAACATCTGCTCGTCTGGGAATGTTTCTTTGATCGGAACCATAGCACTAGATTCCTCGTTGTACACCATCCTTGATAAATGATCAGCTACTTGATTTTCAACACCTTTTCTGTCTTGTATCTCAATATCAAACTCTTGGAGCAAAAGAACCCACCTTATCAACCGTGGCTTTGCATCCTTCTTGGTGATTAGATACTTTATGGCTGAATGATCGGTGAAGACAACCACTTTAGTTCCCACAAGATAAGAACGAAACTTGTCAAAGGCAAACACAACAGCAAGAAGCTCCTTTTCAGTCACCGTGTAATTCAATTGAGCTCCGTTCAAAGTGCGACTAGCATAGTAAATGGGATGAAATATCTTGTTCCTCCTTTGACCCATTACCGCACCCACTGCGTAATCACTAGCATCGCACATTAATACAAAAGGCAAGCTCCAATCCGGTGCAATAATGATAGGTGCTGAAATCAATCTCTGCTTTAATTCTTCAAAGGCCTTCAAACAAGCCCCATCAAACTGAAAAGGGGTATCATTCTCCAATAACTTGCAGAGTGGCTTAGATATTCTTGAGAAGTCCTTAATGAACCGTCTGTAGAAACCTGCATGTCCCAGAAAACTTCGAATATTCTTGACGGAAGTAGGAGGAGGTAGCTTCTCAATGACTTCGACCTTAGCTTTATCCACTTCAAGTCCCTTCCTTGAAATTTTGTGCCCCAAGACTATGCCCTCTCTCACCATAAAGTGGCACTTTTCCCAATTTAGTACAAGATTGAATTCCTCGCATCTTTCTAATACCTTGCCCAAGTTACGTAGACAATCATCATAAGAATCTCCAAAGACAGAAAAATCATCCATGAATACCTCTAGATAGTCACCCACCATATCAGAAAAAATGGCCATCATGCAACGTTGAAAAGTTGGAGGAGCATTACACAACCCAAACGAAACTCTTCGGAAGGCAAAAGTACCATACGGACATGTGAATGTGGTTTTGTGTTGATCCTCCGGAGCGACAGTTATTTGATTATAGCCAGAGTACCATTCAAGAAAACAATAGTACTCTCTCTCCGCGAGTCTGTCCAGCATTTGATCCATAAACGGCAAGGGAAAGTGATCCTTCCTGGTGGCTTTGTTCAACTTCCGGTAATCAATGCAAATTCTCCAACCCATGACTGTTCTGGTTGGAATCAACTCATTGTTTTCATTCTTTACCACCGTGAGTCCACCCTTCTTTGGCACACATTGAACCGGACTAACCCATGAACTATCCGAGATTGGATATATAATTCCTGCATCTAGCCATTTGATAATCTCCTTCTTGACCACCTCTTTCATGATAGGATTCAATCGACGTTGGCCTTCAATAGATCCCTTAGCACCTTCTTCCAACAAAATTTTGTGCATACAAATAGAAGGACTGATACCTCGAATATCTGCAATAGTCCATCCAATAGCTTTCTTGTGCTTTCTAAGAATTTCCAACAATTGATCTTCCTGAGCTTCGGAAAAAGTAGCAGAGATGATCACAGGCAATGTAGACGAAGGTCCCAAATAAGCATACTTCAAATGAGAAGGAAGAGCTTTCAATTCTAGCACCGGTGGTTCAACAATGGATGGCCTTGGAACCTTGAAATCCCTTGATGACAATTCCAGCGACTCAAAACGGCCTTTAGTACGTGTATCATGTGAATTAGCTTCCAACCAAACTAAAAGATTAACATCATCATCTTCAACTTTAGATTTATTGAGGATCACTTGTTCCAAAGGATTATGTGAGGAAGCACACTCTAGTTTTTCAGAAACTAGATCATCTATCACAGTGACTGCTGCACAATCTTCAATATCATCAGAATACTTCATTGCTTTGAACACATTAAATGTTACCTTTTCATCTTGCACTCTCATGGTTAGCTCCCCATTGTGCACGTCAATCAATGTTCTCCCAGTAGCAAGAAACGGTCTCCCCAAGATAATGGGAACCTCCCTATCTGCCTCATAATCCAAGACAATAAAATCAGCAGGAAATATGAATTTATCTACCTTGACCAAAACATCTTCAATCTTTCCTTCGGGATGAGCAAGAGATCTATCCGCTAGTTGAAGAGTGACAGTTGTAGGCCGAACTTCTCCAATCCCCAATTTCATGAACACAGACATAGGCATCAAGTTTATGCTAGCCCCCAAATCGCACAATGCCATCCCACAATAAGAATTCCAAATAGTGTAAGGAATGGTGAAACTCCCTGGATCTTTCATCTTTGGTGGCAATTTATTCTGCACAAAAGAGCTACATTCTTGCGTAAGAGCTACAGTTTCAAACTCTCCCAACCTTCTCTTCTTTGTAAGAATGTCCTTCATGAACTTCACATAATTAGGCATTTGCTCAAGAGCTTCTACAAGTGGAATGTTGATGTGAAGTTGCTTCAGAACATCTAAAAATTTCTTGAACTGATCATCCTGCTTCTGCTTTTGAAACCGTTGAGGGAATGGTGGTTGTGGTTGGTGTGTAGGAACCACTTTAGAAGTTTGGACACCACTATTTTCTGCATTTTTACCTTCACCCTTAGTTGTAGAGGTATCATCTTCTTTAGCTTTAGCATTCTCCAAGACTTTCCCGCTTCTCAAAGTAATTGCCTTGCAATGCACATTCCCATCATTCTTAGGCTTTTCAGTGTCGCTAGGAAGAGTGCCATGTGGTCGATTCCTTAGCTCATTCGCTAGTTGCCCAACTTGATTCTCCAAGTTTCTAAGTGATGCGGCTTGACTTTGTATGAGAGCATCGTTATTTGCCATGTATGCCTTGAGCATATTTTCCAGAGAATTAGATTGCGATGCTTGTTGAGGCTGTTGTTGTTGAGCTTGTTGAGAAAAACCTGGTGGATAATTGGGCCGATAAGTATTTGCTGAAGCCCCAGAAGTAGTCCCTTGATTGCTCCATGAGAAGTTAGGATGTTGCTTCCATGATGGATTGTAAGTGTTTGAATAAGGGCCATTCCTATTTTGATTTCCCACATAGTAGACAGATTCGGGGTTCGAAGGACAATTATCATATGTATGCTCTTCACCACAATACACACATGAGACACTCTTGACTTGATTGACCTGCTGATTAACCGACTGTCCCATAGACTGATTTCCTCCCGTCGTCAAATTCTTGAGCATATTCTCAATGGATGACATTTGAGCCTTCATTGAAGTTACAGCATCAACTTCAAATAAACCCGCTACCTTCTTTCCAGCTTGAGCTCTATTAGTTGTCCACTGATGATTGTTTATTGCAATTGTCTCCAGAATTTCATAAGCCTGATTATAAGATTTGGCTAGCAGAGCTCCATTTGCAGATGCATCAACCACCAGCTTTGTCTGAGTATTAAGACCATTATAAAATGTCTCCTTCTGAATGTAGTGAAGAAGACCATGCTGAGGGCATTTTCTCAGTAATGCCTTGAAACGCTCCCATGCCTCATATAAGGTCTCATCATCCTGTTGCTGAAAAGAATTAATCTCATTGCGAAGCCTTGCATTTTTGGTAGGAGGAAAATACTTCATAAGAAATTTCTCTGCCAAGTTATTCCAATCAACCACTGAACCTGGTTGCAATGAATTCAACCAATCTCTAGCCATGTCCCTCACGGAGTATGGGAACAACTTCAATCTCAAAGCAACATTTGTGACTCCATTTTGTTTAAAAGAATCACACACCTCAGCAAACAACCGAAGATGAAGGTGAGGATCCTCGGTAGACTTCCCACTGAACTGACGAATAGTCTGCAGCATCTGAAACATGACTGGCTTCAGCTCAAACTGTGGTGCCTGAATAACAGGGTTGACAATCCCCGAGTTTAGCTCACCAACACGAGGTCTTCCATACTGCCGAATGGCACTGTCTCTGTCATCCAACACCATTGTGCCATCTGGAGGATTAGGTGGCACATTCCGGTTATTAACATTCCCATCACCCATAACTAAGTTTGCTTCCTTAGCTCCAAGTTGCAGTTTTCTTCTTGCCCTGAATGTTCGCTCAATTTCAGGATCAAAAGAAAATAATCCCGATGGTTCTTCGTTCATACACAAGGACACCTGAGAAGAAAGACTTTTACTCCCGTTAGTCACAGAAGTAACAAAAACCAAATCGCAAGAAAATTAACTTCGCAATTAACACTAAACAGTCCCCGGCAGCGGTGCCAAAAACTTGTTGCGTAAAATCTAGATGTGCAAGTGTACACAATCGCAAACAAGTAATATAATGGTAAATACCAGATTCGTACCTCAAGGACTGCTAAATTATATCAAATGGAAGTTTTATCAAGCAAAGTGATTTATCGAACCAAAAATATTGTTGAAGATTTTATAACTAATTAATTAAACTAAATTAACCAACTAATTAAACTAGCAAGAAAGTTGTTGTGATTCAAATATGAGAAGGTAAGTCAGGATAATTATTTCCCCCTAGCACATGAAAATCAGTTAATAAGCCTCACGGCACCGTCACAATCCACAGTCTACTAGCTAGAATTCTATGGTCATAGGTTCCTCGCAGAATCACTATGGTATAATTTCTAATAAATAAACTAACATATGTCTATGCCAATTTATCCCTCGAAATTCAATTAAGCATCAATTCATAAAGCTATGCATGATCACAATATATTTCTATACCGCAACAATATTAAATCAATCGATCTAAGCATGCACCATTCAAGTTTTGTGTCAATTAATTATATTCCTCGCAAAATTATAATTAACTCGTTAACCCACTAATGTTGATCAGGCAAAAGCAAGTATTAGAATGAAAAGCACTTGAATGAATAAACCATGGAATTGCAATTAGCACTATTCAACAAATCACCAATAAACTCATGCTAGGGTTCCATAAAAACCCCAACTTTAATAAATTAGTTCATAATCAAGATTTCAAAATCACACATTAAATAAGAGTATGAATACATGATGTGAAAAGATAAAGAGAGATTTTCAAACAATTAATGGAGAGAACAAATCCAAGAATTTCTTCTATAGATGGGTCTCCGTCTTCTGATCTTCTTTCTCTCTTCCTGTGCCTCTATCTCTTTCGTACGATGTGTATATCTAATTAGGTCTGATCTGTATCTAATAATATCTCTAATAAAAGTGTTTTTAATAATTTAATACAAATACAAGGAAAATTCCCAATCAAAATTGAATTCCAAGAAGAAGAAATTCGTAGTTGACTTTTTGACTCAGATTCTGGGCTGATTCGGCTGGATTTTAAATATAAAACCACTTCAGAAATAAAGCCCTTCTCATAAGCTTTCCGTGGGCTGTTGAATCGTCAGAATCGGACTTGTAGAACTCCAGATATGGCCCAAACAGTGCAGACTGCGCAAGCTACCCGGAAAATCCGAATTTTATTCAAATTTATCCCCATCTCTTCCTATTTAAGCTCCAAGCCTTCCTTTATTATAACTCCTTGATAACTACAATAAAACATTAAAATTTATTAAATAAAAATCCAAATCAATGCAAAATAACTTAAATAAAGGGACAATATTAAGATTAAATGCATGCTTATCATACAGAAATTTGGGTTATTACAAAACTTACCTTCCATTTGTTTATATTCACTAGATAGCATACGTACATTCGAGCACAACAATTTGTTTGTGGATCTACATCTCTAATGCGTCATTTTCCTTTATCACGATACTCCGAATCCGATGCTACTCTTCCACCCTTCTTATAAATAAACATACGGGACGATGGATCATGACTCCGTTGATGTTGGCCACGCCTGTCTTCGACGCGCCAAATTGGAAATAAATGTTTTATGCTCTACTATGTTCGCAGTTAACTATAAAATATATCAAATGTGGCAAATAGGGAGCAAACCCAAGGGAATAGCGTTCAATACTAGTGTAAAGTAAAATGGTGGGTGGGGGGTTTTTGAGTTGATTGTTGTATTTTATCAAACACCTTCCATACAAGAAATAATTTGTTAGATAAATATAACTAAGTGAATTGCAATCATCCAAATTTACCAACACAACAAGGCACAATAAGTAAATTAGCAAGATAAAGAGATATTTGACCCAAGGATTATGGAAATTCAAGTACTTCACCCAAACACATATAATCAAGATATAATCAACTCTAGCTAACCAAGATAATTTGTGGACCACACAATCACTTAATTCTCTTCTAAAAACACTAATTTAGTGAAGCACATAAATTAGTTCTCTTGATAATAGCAACCAATAATGAAGCACTACTATTTTAACCAAATCAAGGAATCAAACAAAGAGAGGATAGGATAAACCCAAGGATGAGAAGCTCAACCTAGGTATTTGCACTCAAAGCTTGAGGTTTTACGTAAACTAAACCTTGTGCTACTATAATGAATGCACTAACAATTACAGATTAGCACACACAATTAGCAATTGAATTTACAAGAAGAGTAAGATGAAGCAACTTACAAATCTCCAAGCAAAATCATAAGCAATACAACACAAGCATTCAAGATAGAGTGAAATAGATCTTATTTAAAATGAAGTGGGTTTAGTACAAGAGCTCCTTCCTTGAGCCAAATAAATGAAGTTATTTACTAATAATCTGTAAGAACCTAGATTTTTGGAAGAATTAAAACTTTTATTATGTAATGGAGTATCAGTGTAACGGTGGTCATAATGAATGATTATGGAATGGATTTGGATACAATTGCTTATATGCCATGAACCATGCAACGGACTGACAACTTAGATAAGAATAATCTATCTCCCAGGGAAGTAAGATATGGTAATTCCAAGGAGGAAGAATATTCTCATGTCATCCAAATCAATATCTATTATTAGTTCGGTGGTTCCGAGAAAGAGTTAAGGAACGCTCGAAAGGGGACAAGGACATTTTTACAATATATAAAGAATAAAAAGAGAATGAAATGTGTGAATAGTGTTTTCGGTGGAAATGAGAATATTATTAGACGACATTATATAGAAGTACCTGGAATGGATTCCTAAGTTCGCATTGATTTTATTAACGAGTTACAAAGAGAATCAAATTGGTGGAAAAAAGAGAAATCAAGTGACTTAAGTGCAAGTCAACTACAAAAGGAATGATAAAGTTGCATTTTTACAAAAATGGACTTGTTTAACATGGTGATGACAAGTGGCACTAATGGATGCTTGACAACAATTAAAAACAAGATGAAGCTAAAGTAATATAGATGTAATGCATGTAATTAAGAGATATTAGTTGATAAAAAAAAAAAAACAAACACCACCACCATTGGTGCTCTCGGCCAAGGAAGAAAAAAGGAGGGGGAAGAGGGAGATTTCACCAACCACTTTCTACAACCTATAGCTTAAATCAAAGGGGGAGAAGAGTAGAAGGTATGACCAAAATCTTATTATTATCCAATAAGTATTTCATGTCCAAAAAGCTTGAAGAAAGTGATGATGAATAGTGTTTTACTAACTTGTTTTGTTTTTGATCATTGATGTATGACTTATAAAGGATATTATAAGCAAGGTTCAAGGATTGTAGGAGTATATTAGCCTTATAAAGCTTCAAACAAAGGTATAACACTAGAACCCTTTTGATGGATCATGAGTTTTAAGTGAGTTTTAGTGGTATTATGCATTTATAAAGCATGAGAACTATGATTGGGTATTTATAATTGTTAAAGTAGTTTATTTGAACGGAAAGGCAGTGTTTGGCCTTAGTTCAAAGGTAAATAACATGTATGTGTGATTTGGAGTGGAAACCATGGTTATTGGAAAGATTTGATTTTGGAAATATCCGATTTACAGCCGTCGTAATGCTGAAATTTCATTAACCTTTAAAACAAAGCATACCCGAGATAAATAACCTCTGACCTTAACAATAACCTGACCTATCCTTGTAGTTCTAGATTCATAGATCATTTTGGCGAAAGAATCGAAACAAACGGACTTACGGTTTAGGAGTTATGACCGATTTACTAAAAGTGGTTCAAAACCGTAAGTACAAGTTCCTAACCGGAATTGAACCCCCTTAATATGAATAATTTGGTTGTGAATCATGGTATTTAAATACTAGATATCATAAGGAAGGTGTGAGAGAAAACCTCATGTCAATTGGATCGTTTTTCAATTTTATAAAAATGTTCGAATCTAAGTTAAGTGCGAACGGATCCTTTAAGAGCGTACTTAGTAATAACATTGGGAAACCACCTAGAAAACGGTCAGTAACTCGCAAGGTGTAATATTTTATAGTAAACGATCGACACTAGGACTTATATGACTTAAGTACCCCAAGCATAAGTACCATGCAATGCCTTGATACTGAGCCAGTGTTGATTATAATGATGATAATAAAGAGTTATGTTAGGGGGATGTCCAATGAGTTAACTTGAAAATGAGTTTAACCTAAGTAAAGTATATACTTAGCTTTTGAAAAATGTTAAGTGATTAACCTTGAATAATTTTGGGATTGTTTATAGATCACCGGACTGATCGGAGACACGTTACCCCTACGACCCTTCCAGGCAAGAGTTCTTTTATCTTTACTTTAATAAATTATAAAATTCCTGGAAAATGATTTTGTTGAAAAATGTATATATGTATACATGATTTCATATTATCGCTTTGGCAAGGGACATGTTTCCTGATTTTCTGAAAATTATTTATGAACATGATTAATGCAAGGTACTTTATGGATAAAATCGAGTAATTTGGAAAAGGAAATTACGAAAAGGAAATTTTCAGAATAAATGGAATAACAACTTGATAATGGGGATTCTATCTTTGGGCTGAGTTCAATGCAGTCCAGCTTGCATTATTTTATTCCGGCCCATGTATTGCCGAGGGGGGATTGTGGAGAACTTTCCTCCAAGGATGATTACCGGAGAGGGTCATTCCTTCTACTAGTAGTAAACAGGAACAGGTATGTATAGGGCGACTGATCATCGTCCTGTCGTATCTGGCAATGATGAAGATCCCCTAAATTCTTAAATTATTATTGAAAATTTCATTGCACTAGTATGTTGGAAAAGAATGAAATGGTATGAAATAATGAATGGTATCAAGGAGTTAGAAGAGAAACTGATATTATATCTTTATAATGAATAATAAGCAAGTTTATGTTGGTGTATTGCTGCGCAAATAAAAGACAGATATTTATGAAAATGTTTTCCTTACTTTACTTTGTAGCTTCATCGTTTATACTTTATTGAAACAACTTTGTTAAATGAACAACCAACACCTCCAAAGCTTTTATAAATTGTTCTACTTCAAACAGGATTTAAAACTTTATTTTGCTGAGGTATTTTAGCTCACTCTTGCCTATGTTTATATCACAGCTATAGCAGATGCCGCCGATACGTCACACCACACCCCGGAAGCGGGTAAGGGCGGGGATATAAGATAGGGATCTGTCACCTATTCCTGAGGTAGCCTATATATATATATATATATATATATCCAGGGTATGAGTAGACGTGTGTAAGTTAATCAAAAGTCTGTTGTAATAAATTTTGGTTGTTGATATGCTTCCTGCAGAAGTATTATCAACAATGCTACTTAAACATTCTGGGTTTGTAATAATAACTTTAAGTTAACTGTTTTAATAATAGATGTTGTTCTCTGAGCTTATGACTGGTGTGTGTTATTATAAGTGTGGGGTCAATAGTGTGCGTATATATTGTCATTAAATTATTTAAGTATCAAGAGTGTAATATGTTTAAATTAAAATTGGACCGTGATGACCTGGATCCCTGACCCCGGATCTAGGGGTGTCACAGAAATGGTATCAGAGCTCAGAGTCATACTGCTCAGGAACAAGAGTGTTAATAAGGCAAAGATATAGGTTTATATATGATAAAATGCGTGAACTCATATCGAGTTCAAGGTCGGTCTATCGGATATAGTACTGACCCTAAGTAGGGATTAAGATTTTATATATTATTACTAATAAGAGTTATGTTTTATTATAGGAGGAGGAGCGGACTGGTGAGGCGAGTCATGATGGGTGGCGAGGGATTACGGAGGAGGAGGCTGTACAGTTAGAGGAGCGTAGTATTGAGATTCCCTCGCATGTCGTAGCAGGGTTGAGGAGGAGAGTCCGGGTCGGACATAGACAGAAGTATTTGGAGGCTATGGCAGTAGTGCCATATGTGAGGGGACAGAGACTAGCAGTCGGGTCGGGTGAGGCAGGTCTCTCTAGGGTGAGGCCAGAAATTCCGGAGGAGGACGTTCCAGCACCTAGACGTCCTAGGATTGAGACTGAGGTAGAGGAGCAGCCGGTGTTTAGAGATATTCAGATGATTCCTGTTCTACCTGCTCCAGTGCAATCACCGGCACCGAGTCCAGACCCATTGGACGACCCTGAGGAGGAGGTAGACCCTTTGGAGGATTCAGATCCTTCAGAGGATTCAGAGGCAGATACAGTCCCCTTTGATGATCCATCCCCACCTGTAGCTCCACCCTCACCTGTAGAGGCACCCCTACCAGAGGCCCACCCACCAGCAGGAGATGCTATTCATGTTACTCTATTGCCAGATTATTAGCTTTTGGAGGGACAGTTGTCAGAGTCCCGCCGTATGGTGGATATGTTGTTGCAGAGGTTGGCTGGACCTACGGGCAGGGCAGCCCAGATTCCGGAGGGGATATCTGTAGGGCTGATCAGCGTAGAGATGCGATCACTTGTTCGCATTAGGGAGTTGACGGCAGGGAGAGGGGCACCAAAGTGGAGAGATGAGGTAGACCAGGTTATTACGTCTGCTATGGTTCAGCTGAGGGATATTATCATAGCAGGATTGCCATGATCTGTAGTTCGTAGTTCTTAGTCACTGATCAGACAATAGCCACCTCAGTGGTGTCATTTTGGAGGATTAGTCTAGTATGTTTACTGTATTAATCCTAGTTTGATTAGAGGACTATTGGTAGTACTTTTGTTGTATCAGAATTAGCATGTATCAGTATCTTTTGAGGCTTAAACTGTGTACATTATGAAGCATATATGGTAATGGAAATGTTATTCGCAGGTTGTGATGTATTTATCTTAACCAGTGTTGTTTACTTATATTCTGTTTAAGTCATCTTATACCTTGTTGTTAATTAAAATGGCGCTATATAAATTTGTTAATTAGTGATATATTATGAAATATGGGAATAATGAATATTGTGCCCAATTTGGGTAATTAATGGAGAATATTGTTATTTACAGAATCATGCCGCCTAGAAGAAATACAAGATCAAATCCAAATGCTGCGGACCAAGGCAGCCATACCGTAGAGAATATTAGACAAAATGAAATGGCTATTGATGAATCAGATTATGAAGAAGAAGAATATGAATTTGCTTATCAAGAAGGGGACCAGGGAGGAGACCCCTTAAATCAATTTATGGACTTATTGAGGCAGAATTTAGCTATGCATCAGAACCCTCAACCACCACCAGTTCCACCAAATCCTGTAGCCAATTCATTCCGTGCTTTTAAGTCATTGAAACCCCCTGAATTTGAAGGAACTACCGATCTAGTTGCAGCCAGGGCATGGTTGAAAGAGATGGAGAAAGCTTTTGAAATACTGAATGTAGATGAAGGACATAAAACGATCTTTGCTTCATATCTCCTAAAAGGAGAAGCTAATTATTGGTGAGAGGCAAAAAGGAACTTAGAAGGAGGAAGAGTAATAACTTGGGAGAGATTTACCAGGATGTTTCTAGACAAGTATTCATCTAAATATCTGGAAAACCAAATGGAGACAAAATTCCTGGAGCTAAAGCAGAATAATCTATCAGTGGCTGAATATGAATCTAAGTTTACGGAACTATCTAGGTTTGTACCGGAGTTCGTAAATTCCGAAGAGAAGCGAGCAAGAATATTTCAGTTAGGGTTGAAACCATGGATACAGACTAGAGTGGCAGCCTTCGAATTAACTGATTATGCCGCGATAGTTCAGAAGGCATCGATAATAGAGGCAGGAAGCGAAAAAGTGCAAAAAGACCGAGAGAATAGGAAAAGGGAAGCTGAAAGTCAGAAAGGAAGTTCAAGTGGAAGGAATTTTCCTAACAAATTCAGTAAAGGACGGGGGTCTCAAACCGCAAGGAATCCAGGATTTAGTAGAAGTCAAAGTGAGACAGTCAATCAGGGAAGTAAACCATCGGGAGCATCCCATCCTAATCAATCAAGGCCACCTCTACCTGATTGTAATACTTGTGGTATGAAGCACACGAGCATATGTAGACTGCCAGGAATAACTTGTTATAAGTGTGGACAGAAAGGGCACTATTCTGATAAATGTCAAGAAACTAACACCAATGCCAAGAGAGACCTCAAATGTTTTCAATGTGGAAAATTGGGACACATGGCTAGAGATTGCCGTTCTGGTGGTTCATCTGCAACAAGGCAAAGTGGTAGTGCTTCGAATAGACCTCCTACTGCCAGAACATTTAATATGACATTGAGGGACGCAGTGAGGCATCCAGATATGATTGCAGGTACGCTCCAACTCAACTCCTTAAGCGCAAATGTTTTATTCAACTCGGGAGCGACCAAATCTTTTATATCCCAAGACTTTGGTAGTAAATTGAAACTTAAGGCAGAATTATTACAAGAACCCTTACGGGTAGAGATAGCTAATCAGGAAGTCATTCCAGTTAAACAAGTATATCCAAACTGTGACCTAGAATTCGAAGGATGTCAACTTCAAGTAGATTTGGTTCCTCTGAAATTAGGAGAGTTTGATGTTATCTTAGGGATGGATTGGTTATCAAAGAATGAAGCTAATATTGACTTCAAGGGAAAGAAAGTAAGGATAAGGTTACCTGAAGGTAAAGAGTTGGTGTTCAAAGGGCAAAGATAAAGTAAACAATTTCTTACTAGCATACAAGCTGAAAGGTTGATACGCCAAGGATGTGAGTCGTACTTAGTTTATGTGATAGATTCCACTAAGAAAGCACCTGACCTAAGTAGGATTCCTATAGTTAATAAGTTTGCGGATGTCTTCCTAGAAGATCTTCCTGGATTGCCGCCTGATAGGGAGATAGAGTTCGCTATAGATTTGGTGCCAGGAGCAGCACCAGTTTCAAAAGCCCCGTACAGGCTAGCCCCGATTGAGCTAAAGGAATTATCCTCCCAATTGCAAGAACTTCTTGATAAGGGCTTTATTTGACCTAGTGTATCTCCGTGGGGAGCATCTGTTTTATTTGTCAAGAAAAAGGATGGGAGTATGAGGCCATGCATAGATTATAGAGAGCTGAACAAGTTGATGATCAAGAATAAATATCCATTACCGAGGATAAATGATTTGTTCGACCAATTGAAGGGTGCCGAGTACTTTTCAAAAATAGACTTAAGATCCGGATATCACCAACTAAAGATTAAACCTGAGGATATTCCCAAGACAGCATTCCGCACACGTTATAGGCATTATGAGTTATTGGTGATGTCTTTCGATTTAACTAATGCGCCGGCAACTTTCATGGACTTAATGAATAGGATCTTCAAGAAATATCTGGAGAAATTTGTTATAGTCTTCATTGATGATATATTGGTTTATTCAAGGACTCAGAAAGAACATGAGGAGCATTTGAGGATAGTCTTAGAAACCTTGAGGCAAGAGCGGTTGTACGATAAATTTTCAAAGTGTGAATTCTGGTTGCGAGAAGTCCAGTTTCTAGGACATGTGATAAGTAAGGAAGGAGTGTTAGTTGATCCCGCAAAGGTAGAAGCAATTTCAAATTGGGAAAGACCAAAGACTCCAACGGAAGTAAGAAGTTTTGTGGGATTGGCTGGATATTATAGGAGGTTTGTTCAGGATTTTGCCAATATAGCGGCACCATTAACCCGACTCACTCGTAAAACTGAGAAGTTTGTGTGGATGGATAAGTGTGAGGAGAGTTTCCAGGAGATAAAGAAAAGATTAATGACAGCTCCAGTACTAACCTTACCAGATGAAAAAGGGAACTTTGTAATTTTCAGTGATGCATCCCATAAGGGCTTAGGTTGTGTACTTATGCAACACGGCAAGGTGGTTGCATATGCGTCGAGATAATTGAAGGAGTATGAGTTAAAGTACCCTACCCATGACCTGGAGTTAGCTGCCATAGTATTCGCGTTGAAAATCTGGAGACATTATTTATATGGAGAGAAGTGTGAGATTTATACTAACCATAAGAGCCTTAAGTATATCTTCACCCAGAAGGAGCTTAACATGCGCCAGAGATGATGGCTAGAGTTGATCAAGGATTATGATTGTGAGATCCGTTATCACCCGGGTAAGGCCAATGTGGTGGCTGATGCCCTTAGTAGGAAAGAGAAGTTAAAGATGACTTCAGAGAAAGAGTTGATAAGAGACTTCGAGAAGTTGGAAATCGAGGTAAGGATACCAGGAGATGGTCAAGAAAGGTTGATGGAAATTCGAATTCAACCCCCATTGTTAGAAAAGATTAGACTATGCCAAGAACGAATAATGGAAGAAGAAAAGAACTCGAAGGAAGAGATAATGACTGGAGAAGAAATTAAGTGTGAAAGGGATAAAGAAGGGATCATGAGGTATGCATGGAGGATATGGATCCCAAATATTCAGTAACTCAAGGACGAGATTTTATATGAGGCACACAACTCAAGATACTCAGTGCACCCCGGTAGTACTAAGATGTATAGAGATCTGAAAGAGTATTACTGGTGGCCTAACATGAAAAAGGACGTAGCAGAGTGGGTATGTAGATGCTTGACCTACCAGCGAGTGAAAGCAGAGCATCAGAGACCCAGCGGACTTTTACATCCCTTAGAGATTCCCGAATGGAAACGGGAACATATAGCCATGGATTTCGTAGTAGGCTTACTCAGAACCAAAGCCAATCATGACGCCATACGGGTAATTATAGACCGATTAACGAAGTCAGCTCACTTCCTTCCGATCAATGAAAGATACACGGTCAACAGATTAGTAGATATTTACTTAAAGGAGATAATAGTGCGACATGGAGTCCCAGTCACCATAGTATCTGATCGAGATCCCAGATTCAACTCCAGATTTTGGAAGAGCTTTTAAGAATGTGTAGGAACCAGACTGAATATGAGTACCGCCTATCACCCTCAGACAGACGGGCAAAGCGAAAGTACCATTCAAACATTGGAAGATATGTTGAGAGTCTGTGCTATAGACTTTAAAGGAAATTGGGGTGACCATTTGCCATAGATTGAATTCTCCTACAACAATAGCTTTCAATCAAGCATAGGGATGCCGCCCTACGAGGCCCTTTATGGAAGGAAATGCAGATCTCCCTTATACTGGGATGAAGTTGGAGAGCGAAAGATGCTCGGGCCCGAAGTGGTTCAACGGACTAAAGATGCAGTAGACTTGATCAGAGGACGGCTGGTAGCAGCCCAAGATCGACAAAAGAAGTATGTAGATTTGGCTCGGAAGGACAAGGAATATGAAGTGGGAGACCTAGTGTTTTTAAAGGTATCTCCTTGGAAAGGGTTGATGAGGTTTGGAAAGAAAGGAAAGCTGAGTCCTAGATACATTGGACCATTTGAGATCTTAAGACGCATTGGAGATCTAGCTTACGAACTGGCTTTACCTCCAAACTTACAACAAGTGCACAACGTGTTTCATGTTTCGTTGTTGAGAAAATATAATCCGGACGCTAAGCGTATCGTGGAATATGAACACGTAGACATACAACCAGACCTAAGCTATGTGGAACAGCCTGTGGAAATCATAGATCGAAAAGAACAATTGCTTCGAAACAAGGTTGTCAAGCTAGTCAGAGTTTTGTGGCAGAATCATAATGTGGAATAATCGACTTGGGAACTAGAGAGCGAAATGCTGGAAAAGTACCCCCATCTGTTTTTAAACTGATTCCGGGACGGAATCCTTTTAAGGGGGGGAGACTGTAAGAACCTAGATTTTTGGAAGAATTAAAACTTTTATTATGTAATGGAGTATCAGTGTAACGGTTGTCATAATGAATGATTATGGAATGGATTTGGATTCAATTGCTTATATGCCATGAACCATGCAACGGACTGACAACTTAGATACGAATAATCTAGCTCCCAGGGAAGTAACATATGGTAATTCCAAGGAGGAAGAATATTCTCATGTCATCCAAATCAATATCTATTATTAGTTCAGTGGTTCCAAGAAAGAGTTAAGGAACGCTCGAAAGGGGACAAGGACATTTTTACAATATAAAAGGAATAAAAAGAGAATAGAGTGTGAATAGTGTTTTCGGTGGAAATGAGAATATTATTAGACGACATTATATAGAAGTACCCGGAATGGATTTCTAAGTTCGCATTGATTTTATTAACGAGTTACAAAGAGAATCAAATTGGTGGAAAAAGGAGAAATCAAGTGACTTAAGTGCAAGTCAACTACTAAAGGAATGATGAAGTTGCATTTTTAAAAAAATGGACTTGTTTAACATGGTGATAACAAGTGGCACTAATGGATGCTTGACAACAATTAAAAACAAGATGAAGTTAAAGTAATATAGATTTAATGCATGTAATTAAGAGATATTAGTTGATAAAAAAAGAAAAAAGAAAATAAACACCACCACCATTGGTGCTCTCGGCCAAGGAAGTAAAAGGAGGGGGAAGAGGGATATTTCACCAACCACTTTCTACAACCTATAGCTTAAATCAAAGGGGGAGAAGAGTAGAAGGTATGACCAAAATCTTATGATTATCCAATAAGTATTTCATGTCCAAAAAGCTTGAAGAAAGTGATGATGAATAGTGTTTTACTAACTTGTTTTGTTTTTGATCTTTGATGTATGACTTCTAAATGATATTATAAGCAAGGTTCAAGGATTGTAAGAGTATATTAGCCTTATAAAGCTTCAAACAAAGGTATAACACTAGAACCCTTTTCATGGATCATGAGTTTTAAGTGAGTTTTAGTGGTATTATGCATTTATAAAGCATGAGAACTATGATTGGGTATTGATAATTGTTAAAGTAGTTTATTTGAACGGAAAGTCAGTGCTTGGCCTTAGTTCAAAGGTAAATAACATGTATGTGTGATTTGGAGTGGAAACCATGGTTATTGGAAAGATTTGATTTTGGAAATATCCGATTTACAGCCGTCGTAATGCCGAAATTTTATTAACCTTTAGAACAGAGCATACCTGAGATAAATAACCTCTGACCTTAACAAGAACCTGACCTATCCTTGTAGTTCTCGAGTCATAGATTATTTTGGCGAAAGAATCGAAACAAATGGACTTACGGTTTAGGAGTTATGACCGATTTACTAAAAGTGGTTCAAAACCGTAAGTACAAGTTCCTAACCGGAATTGAACCCCCTTAATATGAATAATTTGGTTGCGAATCATGGTAATTAAATACTAGATATCATAAGGAAGGTGTGAGAGAAAACCTCATGTCAATTGGATCGTTTTTCAATTTTATAAAAATGTTCGAATCTAAGTTAAGTGCGAACGGATCCTTTAAGAGCGTACTTAGTAATAACATTGGGAAACCACCTAGAAAACGGTCAGTAACTCGCAAGGTGTAATCTTTTATAGTAAACGATCGACACTAGGACTTATATGACTTAAGTACCCCAAGCATAAGTACCATGCAATGCCTTGATACTGAGCCAGTGTTGATTATAATGATGATAATAAAGAGTTATGTTAGGGGGATGTCCAATGAGTTAACTTAAAAATGAGTTTAACCTAAGTAAAGTATATACTTAGCTTTTGAAAAATGCTAAGTGATTAACCTTGAATAATTTTGGGATTGTTTATAGATCACCGGACTGATCGGAGACACGTTACCCCTACGACCCTTCCAGGCAAGAGTTCTTTTATCTTTACTTTAATAAATTATAAAATTCCTGGAAAATGATTTTGTTGAAAAATGTATATATGTATACATTATTTCATATTATCGCTTTGGCAAGGGACATGTTTCCTGATTTTCTGAAAATTATTTATGAACATGATTAATGCAAGGTACTTTATGGATAAAATGGAGTAATTTGGAAAATGAAATTACGAAAAGGAAATTTTCAGAATAAATGGAATAACAACTTGATAATGGGGATTCTATCTTTGGGCTGAGTTCAATGCAGTCCAACTTGCAATATTTTATTCCGGCCCATGTGTTGCCGAGGGGGGATTGTGGAGAACTTTCCTCCAGGGATGATTACCGGAGAGGGTCATTCCTTCTACTAGTAGTAAACAGGAACAGGTATGTATAGGGTGACTGATCATCGTCCTGTCGTATCTGGCAATGATGAAGATCCCCTAAATTCTTAAATAATTATTGAAAATTTCATTGCACTAGTATGTTGGAAAAGAATGAAATGGTATGAAATAATGAATGGTATCAAGGAGTTAGAAGAGAAACTGATATTATATCTTTATAATGAATAACAAGCAAGTTTATGTTGGTGTATTGCTGCGCAAATAAAAGACAGATATTTATGAAAATGTTTTCCTTACTTTACTTTGTAACTTCATCGTTTATACTTTATTGAAACAACTTTGTTAAATGAACAACCAACACCTCCAAAGCTTTTATAAATTGTTCTTCTTCAAACAGGATTTAAAACTTTATTTTGCTGAGCTATTTTAGCTCACTCTTGCCTATGTTTATATCATAGCTATAGCAGATGTCGCCGATACGTAGCACCACACCCCGGAAGCGGGTAAGGGCGGGGATATATGATAGGGATATGTCGCATATTCCTGAGGTAGCCTATATATATATATATATTTAGGATATGAGTAGACGTGTGTAAGTTAATCAAAAGTCTGTTGTAATATATTTTGGTTGTTGATATGCTTCCTGCAGAAGTATTATCAACAATGCCACTTAAACATTCTGGGTTTGTAATAATAACTTTAAGTTAACTGTTTTAATGATGGATGTTGTTCTCTGAGCTTATGACTGGTGTGTGTGTGTTATTATAAGTGTGGGGTCAATAGTGTGCGTATATAATGTCATTAAATTATTTAAGTATCAAGAGTGTAATATGTTTAAATGAAAATTGGACCATGATGACCTGGATCCCTTACCCCGGAGGGTGTCACATAATCAATGCTAGATTACAAGTAATAAATGCTTCTCTCTACTCACTAACCCTAATTAAATGTTCTTGAAGTGATAAAGATGAGATGAAGATAAGATATGTTTGCTTGGCTCACATCTATTCTATTAATACATCAATTAGACAAGAGGACAAGATAGTCAATTTGCTCCAAAAAATTCTAGCAAGTGTCAAACGGCCTGTTGAACGGCCGTATAACAACCCGTACAAGAGACTGCTCCTTTTAAACTCTTTAAATGGCCTAGCGAACGGCCGTGCGTGACAAATCTTCAAGATGATACATTAAAAACCTTCCGGCATCGCGAGCTTGCATCTTCTAACTTCCCTCTTGAATAATCTTTGCTTTCAAGCCCAAAATAAGTCATCTTTTCAACAATTAAGCATGGGGCACTAAAAGATAGAAAACATAATTAATATATGTTGTTGGAGGAATTTCGTAACAACACGAAATCGGATGTTTGCTGGAATAATAGAGCGAATTTTTGAATATGTGACTGTTTTTAGGGATTAGGGTTTATGAAAAAATAGAGGGGTTTGACTTGGCAGGTGTCTCGATTTGTCTCGTGTATCGGATTCCACCATGCCAAGATGCCTGCGTACCTATATGTTTATATAGGATCAAGCCTACGCAGTTCTGTGAAATTGATTTGTGTCTATCCCTTAGAGACTTTAGGGATAAACTTCGTTAATCTGAGTAATTACTGATTTTATCTGATTTAATCTTATCGTTGTGATATCTTCCTGATTTGAAGAATATCGTTTGGAGATATTTTCCGTAATTGATTGATTGAGATTGATTATTTCCTCATTTCAGAGAGAGGATAAAACTTAGGCGTTAAGTTATAATTATTAATCTGAATTAATAATTAATAATTATTAGAAATTTGGGAGATTATTAAACATGCCAAAATTATGGCATAACAACTAGCCCCCAGTTCTTCAGTATAGCTTGCTGCAGTGGAGAACTAAAAATTCTTCAAGCTTCAAAATTTCGCGAGTCAACTGAAAAAACTGAAAATAGATGATTAGAAAAACATTTAGAGCACCACTATGCTCGTTAGGCGTATGCGGATGCAAATGTGATAGCATGCGATGTCCACTATAAGATATATTTTTTGCCAAGGTTTCAAATGTGCGAGCATAAATAATATTTTTGAAATCCTTTGCGATCCTTGTTGTCTAGTTAGGACCTTGGCGTTTGTATATATCTCGAACTGGCATACACGCTTTTCAAGTGTCTGATGCAACCACATAAAGATGTGTTTGATGCAATCACATAATGATGTGTCTTGCGGAGTCTTCGATGTAGATAAGATGTAGATGTAGATGTACATGTACATGTAGTTGTGCATAGGGATGCCTCCACCCATGCGATCTTGAGAGATCTGGCCATGGGCCTTCAATGTAATTGTGCATAGGGATGCCTCCACCCATGCGATCTTGAGTGATCTGGCCATGGGCCTTCAATAATCCAGATGGTGCTATACTACACTTTACTAAGCATGTAGCATTACGAGATTTATAGCTTGTCCAAGCTACCCTACTTGACAATTTAGTTCGCAAGTTTGTAAACATTTTTGACATATATGTACTATCGCGACGATATATGAAAAATCTTTTACAAATCCATACGCAATAATAAATATGCTCTTTTAAAAGTGTCGCGATATTTATTTTCTAAGAAAATAATGCTCCTTTTCTTTGTAGAAAATCTTTTCTAAATTATGCATCTCGCGTATATAATTTTGTTCAAAATATGCAGCTCGTACGAGATTGTAAAATATCCACAATCAATCAGCATAAAATCGGCAAGTCATCAACATAAATATCTCGTACGATATTTTTTAAATCGCAATAATTTTACAAGTATAAAAATATATAGCTCGCACGAATTTTCTGAATAATAAATATTTTTTCTTAAAAAATATTTAAAAACATAAATTATGCATGCATGGTAGGATAATTAATTTGCAGAAAATTAAAAGATTAATCGAAGACTTATCTTTTGATTAATGTCCAAGTCGCATTGGCTGGCTACGTCTCAATTCTTTGCGTGCGTGTGTTAAGTTTTTTTTTTCTTTTTCCTGTTGCTCCTGTTACCTTTCGCTGGCTTAAGTGTGCTTCCAAGTCTTTTTTTGTTAATCCCTGCTGGTCCCATGAACAAGGTGCCTTGGCTTCCATTGTTTCTGGCTTTCTGCTGTTGGTGCAAGTCAAGTTTTGCTTCTATTTTTTTTTTGTTACTGCCATGCTCACCTTTCCAATTTTTTTTACGCCACGCGCGATCCATGAGAACAACCTCTATATTGTGTAATTTTTCTTCTTTCTTCTTTTTTTTTTCGACTTCCTCTTTTTTTCCTTGTCGTCCATACAACAGCCGCTGCCTTGTTTTTTTATCGGCGAAGCCCCCAGTTGTTTCACTATATTTGTGTCAACAAAAACCCAAAATCCTGTAATTAGATGTAATTATTCGTCCTCCTCGAATAATAAATTACCCCTCCTTCTAGCGCCAAATGTTGTTGGAGGAATTTCGTAACAACACGAAATCGGATGTTTGCTGGAATAATAGAGCGAATTTATGAATATGTGACTGTTTTTAGGGATTAGGGTTTATGAAAAAATAGAGGGGCTGGACTTGGCAGGTGTCTCGATTTGTCTCGTGTATCGGATTCCACCATGCCAAGATGCCTGCGTACCTATATGTTTATATAGGATCAAGCCTACGCAGTTCTGTGAAATTGATTTGTGTCTATCCCTTAGAGACTTTAGGGATAAACTTCGTTAATCTGAGTAATTACTGATTTTATCTGATTTAATCTTATCGTTATGATATCTTCCTGATTTGAAGAATATCGTTTGGAGATATTTTCCGTAATTGATTGATTGAGATTGATTATTTCCTCATTTCAGAGAGAGGATAAAACTTAGGCGTTAAGTTATAATTATTAATCTGAATTAATAATTAATAATTATTAGAAATTTGGGAGATTATTAGACATGCCAAAATTATGGCATAACAATATAAATAAAACTACATTCGGAACTAACAATAATGCAAGAGAATGAAAGACAAAACGTGTATAAAATACACGTTATCAAATCTTCCCCCACCTGAACTTTGCTAGTCCCGAGCAAACTAATATTAGCAGCGAGATCACTAAACTAAATCATTACTCTAAAAGAAGAAAATGGATACACAAGCATGATCCAACCATCGTTTAAACCTCCAAGTAGTTTTGGAGGGCGAGTTTCATCTTGTGAGGGTTTATAGATGATGTACCCACAAAATCACAAAAATTACTAACCAAGAAGAAACTAACATTACCTACTAATTAAGCTAACTACTACATTCACATGTTCGAGTCGTCATAAAAATAGGAAACAAGCCAAGCATGTCGCTTTATCTACTTATAACTAAATCAAACATATAGAGCTATTCACCATGCCATCCACTATAACGAGCTAACAACCAATTCAAGAATCAAGATAACATACCTTGTAGAAGATGTAACCATGACGCTAAAGGTAGAATGAATGCACTTCAATCGTGAACACTAGACCAAATTATCATATTTCATACTGGCTTCGCATTAAGAAGATGAAATTGTATGGTGAAAAATCTCACATCTCTTAATTATGCATCACACATATATGGTCTAGAGATTTCACTCAACTCCAAATCTAAATGCATGCGCTCTACTTGACCTTGCATGTCCACCTAAATTCCGGATTGCACCAAAAATAAGAAATTCATAAAATGGGTTGTAACGAGGCTTGGGTGAAGGTGTGAAAATTTAAGTTCAAGGATGGTGTAAAAGTCTCGCTAGTTGAGTCAAAACGACGCTTGCTCTCTTCATACACAAAATTCTCAAATTAAAGTAGATTTCCACTCATTTACAATTACAAAACACAACCACATTTACCAAGAAAATTGAATCATAATAAAGTACAAAGATTTATTGCTTTTTCTTCTTTTTGTTCTTCTTTTTTTTACATACCCCTTTACTTATTGCTTTTTTAGTAAAAGGGGATGCATTACATATATAAATACTACAAAGAACTTTGAACCACATTTAGTCATACATATCAAACTAGCTCCCACTTACAATGATTACCATTCTTCCTCTTCACAACATCTCCAAATTCTCATGCTCATCAATTAATTCTTTCCAAGACTCAACTAGCTCAACTAGGTCGAGAGTGAATTATTTGGCTATGACTCATGTATAAAAGGGGAAAGTGACGAAGAAAAATATGGATATAAGCTTCAAAGGGGTAACTAGGGATTATTTCATGGTTCACAAGCTAAAAAGGCCAAAATGGTTATCCCAAATAGAATTTCCTTATTATGGTGCATCCATGAATTAAGGTTTAATGCAAGCCCCTAGAGTAACAAACACACATAAAGAAGGAGAAACACACAAGCAAAAGAAATCATCATTTAAGGCCTCACAAGGTTTAAGTTGTAATAACATCTTCTCGATTTGATTTCCATGCATGCTAAGATATAACCGTCATGTTCACAATTTAATTACAACAATCTAGACTTTTCATGCCATTTCCAGTGTGTGTGTGCGAAAGAGGTGTGTCAAACTTATCGATTCACATCAAATTGGTAATGCTAGGCATGAAATAGGAGAAAATAAGGCTACAAGCTCACAATTTCTAAAATTTTACAAAGAAATAAACAAGCTCATGACTAAACTTATTTCCCAAAGCAAACGAGACGAACATCAAATAAAACAAAAGAGAATACTAATACTAGCTACATGCTACACTACAATGATGAACAATAGCAATCCTTCCCCCATTTAAAACATGGCATGTCCTCATGCATGACAAATAAAAACGAAGTAAAGACAAAATTGAAAGAGAGCTCCCCTGAAAATAAACAAGGACCGGAAAGCACCACTCATACTTGCCAAAATTCAACTCCGAAATTTGCAAGCCAAGAATAGAACCAATGCCACAAACCACGATCAACCCAACTAAGATAACCAACAAGCCAACACCCATACCCTTCAAATCCACTTCATTACACTAATTAATGATATATAAATAATTAATATATTTGTTTTTCTTTTTCTTTTTTAAAAAAAAATAAAAAAGCAAATAAAATAAAATAAAAATAAGTAACCAATTATTAATAAAATCAAACTTAAAGTAAATTTAAATTGAATTTATATAAATTGTTTAGTTTAGAAAATTGTTGTGGAATAAAAATCGAGTTATCGAATTGCGACTAGGGTTTGTGTGTATTTAATGCTAAGGGATGGCGAGCTTCAAGCTTTAATGGCTGTTTCCGTGTTCGAGACTAATCGGTCCTCATAGAATGCCTACGTATCTCGTTATTGAGAATCAAGCCAAAAACGTAGTTCTGAGATGAGGGGTCTAACCCTTTAAATAGGCTACATGAGCCTTAGAATCGTAGTAGGATTCGGATACTTGGTGGGCAAGCCACCGCCTTGAGGAAGGTTCTAGACTCCTTCCTTGTAGGAGTCTGTTTCCATATTGAATTAGGTACCTTGGAGGCTAAGTCTGGTAGGAATAGCATCCTTATCTGATTACTATTGCTAAGCTGTTTATTACCCTTAATATTAATTACGAAATTAATATTAAAATAGGGATTCTGACCTCAGTAATGGGCCCCACGTTTGGACCATGCTGGGTCTAATTAATGCCATATTAAATGTGTCTTTAGGGCTTATTTTCAGCCCATATCAATTGCCCCCCAACTTCTAGGAAAACTGATCAAGTTTTCCTCGAAGTTTTAACGGCCTTTTCGAGACTTGGGTCAGGGTTTATTGCTTTTATGCGAGTATTCAACAATATCGTCTTAATGTAAGGCATGGAGTGACCGACGCATTTACAATGATATTGAACGACACTAACAGTGTTAAACGGCACTAAACAGCGCTAATCAGCCTCAAACAACGTTTAAACAGTGTTAAACGATGTTAGACGGCATAAAACGGCACTAACGGCGCTAATCGGCACTAAACGGTGCCTAATCGGCACTAAACAGCGCTAATCAGCCTCAAACAACGTTTAAACAGTGTTAAACGATGTTAGATGGCATAAAACGGCACTAACGCCGCTAATCGGCACTAAACGGTGCTTAATCGGCACTAAACAGCGCTAATCAGCCTCAAACAACGTTTAAACAGTGTTAAATGATGTTAGACGGCATAAAACGGCACTAACGGCGCTAATCGGCACTAAACGGTGCTTAATCGGCACTAAACAGCGCTAATCAGCCTCAAACAACGTTTAAACAGTGTTAAACGATGTTAGACGGCATAAAACGGCACTAACGGCGCTAATCGGCACTAAACGGTGCTTAATCGGCACTAAACAGCGCTAATCAGCCTCAAACAACGTTTAAACAGTGTTAAACGATGTTAGACGGCATAAAACGGCACTAACGGCGCTAATCGGCACTAAACAGCGCTAATCAGCCTCAAACAACGTTTAAACAGTGTTAAACGATGTTAGACGGCATAAAACGGCACTAACGGCGCTAATCGGCACTAAACGGTGCTTAATCGGCACTAAACAGCGCTAATCAGCCTTAAACAACGTTTAAACAGTGTTAAACGATGTTAGACGGCATAAAACGGCACTAACGGCGCTAATCGGCACTAAACGGTGCTTAATCGGCATTAAACAGCGCTAATCAGCCTCAAACAACGTTTAAACAGTGTTAAACGATGTTAGACGGCATAAAACGGCACTAACGGCGCTAATCGGCACTAAACGGTGCTAATAGCGATCTTGAACATCAAGACGGAAAAACAAAAAATGTGAAATCCCGACTCGATCACCACTGTCAGTTAGCCGGGTCGAAAAATGCATACCGACAACCAATGTCGGTCTGCAGGGTGGTCACCGGTGTGCCGGTCGGCCGGTACACGGTCGGCCAAAGCAAAAACGCGTACCGACGGTCGGCGACGGTCGGCCAAATATTTTTTTTTTGTCGAAGCAAAATATCAATCTCGAGAATCAACGTCGGTCGGCCGGGACGTCTCCGGGAGGCCGATCGGCCAGAGTCAGTCGGCCGAAGCAAAAACCCATACCGACGATCGACGTCGGTCGGCCAAAATTTTTTTTTTTCGTCGAAGTAGAATATTGATATCCAGGATCGACGTCGGTCGGCCGGGACGTCCCCGGGAGGCCGGTCGGGACAAAAATACATAACGAGGTTGGATAAGGCCTTGGTTGAGGCCGGTCGGATGAGGCCGATCGGCGAAGGCCGGTCGGCTGAGGCCGATCGGCGAAGGCCGGTCGGCTGAGGCCTTGGTTGAGGCCGGTCGGATGAGGCCATTGGCTGAGGCCCTTGGCTGATGCCGGTCGGCTGAGTCCGGTCGGCTAAGGCCCTTGGCTGAGGCCGGTCGGCTGTGGCCCTTGGCTGAGACCGGTCGGCTGAGGCCTTGGCTGAGGCCGGTCGGCTGAGGCTCGATCGGCTAAGGCTTGATCGGCTGAGGCCCTTGGCTGAGGCCGGTCGGCCGAGGCTCGATCGGTTGAGGCCGGTTGGTTGAGGCCGGTCGGCTGAGCGAAACGGTGACTCGACGATTAGCACCAGTCGGCCGGAGGGCTTCGTTTTACCTCAGTCGGCTAGCTTCCAGTCTGTTGGAGCTTCCCTCGCGGCTCAGTAGGTCGGTTGTCGATCAGCAAGCTTGTTCTTCAAACGTGAGTATCGACCTTGATCATCAATATCGAATCTCGACGTCAACATTTATACATCGACTTTCATTGCTTGAAACTCGATCAACTTGGTCATTCATGACTTTTATTTAAGGCTTCCCCTAATTTCTTGATTAGCTTTAAACTCCTTTTAAGAGTTTCATGCTTGCCTAATCTTAAATGGAAATTACTTCGAATCTTTCGATCACCATGTTGATTCAATGGCTCATTCTTGAACTATTCTTGAATTTCTTGATCCAAGGTTGGCTCTAGTAGCTTCGTTGGCCTTCAATGGCTTCAACTTAGTTTTCATATTCGAAACGACGTCGGGATCGATTTTCGACATCGAAACGATGTCGGGACTCTCGACATCGAAACAAAGACCAGTCGATTGAAGCTTCCCGGGTGCCCCGGTTGGCGGCCACGGGTTGGCTGAGCCCCAGTTTTTAAACCTCAACGTCAGTATTCAAATGTCAATATTTGGACCTCAATGTCAGTATTCGAAGTCGATGACCAAACAAACATCCTTCAATTCAAATCTGGCTTTCGTGACCTTCTGGGCCTTAACTCGCTTGTTGAATCCTTGGTTTTAAACCTTGAATCCGTTCATGGTTGTTGGTTATAATCAACCTTTCATTCTCATTCTAAGATGTAAAAATGATGAAATCCCTTAGTTCTTGCCCCCCTTGCTACATATGGTCGAGGTCTTATTTCTCGGTTGATCGTTCAAGAAGTCCCCTTGCCACTCAGCACTTGACTTCAAGTCTGGTGTGCCTTGGCTGGTTTTAACCCTTTATCTTGATTCTAGGTTTCCAACCTTCTTCTTATGCTCCTCGGACCTTACTTTGGTTTGAATTCGATTAACGGCTCTTGATTCAAGTCCTTAAACTCAAACGATAAACTCAATTGGAGGCAGACAACCTTTTTGGCCATCAAGGCTAAAATTTTATGTCGGGATTTGAGATTCAAGATTTTAAGTAAGAAATGACAAAGGGCCTTTTATCTCAACAATCTCACTAACTGTTTTTGTGCCTTCAAGGCATTATTAAGGAGCCAACCAGTCCTAAGATGAGCTTTGAGAGGGTCTATCCTTCAGCTTACATCAACCGGTGCTACCAATTTCGAATCGATGGTGGGGTCTTCAGGACCTAGAAGTAAAAACTCTCTGCATAATTCTCTATCTTAGAAGAGCCAAACTTAGACTGGGAATCGGCCTTAATGTTCTCTTTGTCTCTTGGGATATACTCAACGTGGCACCTGTTGAACGGGCCTATCGCAGCTTTCACAATCCTCAAGTATTTGGCCATATTCTTTTCTCTATCCTCAAACTCTCCATTGACTTGTGAGACTACCAGCTTTAAGTCTCCACAGAATTTCAGGTTCTTGACCCTCAGGATTCTTATCAATCCACGGCGGACTATCAGAGCTTCATACTCTGCCTCGTTGTAAGTTGTTTGGAAATCCAACTTCAAGGCATACTCAGCTTCGAACTCATCGGGCTTTGTAGAACTAAACCTGCACCACTGGTTTTTGTTTTTGATGCCCCATCAAAATAGAGCTCGCCTTGCTGACCTTCCCAGTCTATTACCTCCTGCCCCCTGACTTCTTGGTTGTTAATAGTATATTCAACCACGGAGTCATCTAGAGCCTGGGCTTTGATGGCCGTCCTAGGCTTGTACCTAACATCAAATTCTTCTAGTTTGATTGCTCACTTTGATGAGCCTTTCATTGGCTTTCAGGCTATGCAATATGTTCCTTAATGGTTGGTCCATCAGGACTTCAATTTTTTGAGCTTGGAAGTATGGTTCTAGCTTCCTTGATGATGTTTCCAATGTCAAAGCAAAAAAAAAAAAAATTTGTTGGATGAGTAATTCAACTCATCTTCATGCAACACTTTGCTTACACATTACATAGGTTTTCTTGGACTCCTTGGTCTTGATCAAGGATGCCCTTGGGTTCCCTGATCCTTGGTTGACATTTAAGATTTGTTGTTATCCTTGCCTGGCTTAAGTGGCCACTGGTGGCTACCTTGTATCCAAGGTCCCTTATGGACTTGAACTTTAGTTCGATTGTATTGTAATCTTATTGTTGATCATCTATGGTCTTTTCTATGCATGTGCCTGTTTTCATTCATATGTTCTTTTATTTTCAGTACTTGGTCATCTTCGACTTACACACACCAGGTGCTTGGCACATAAATAAAATCACATAATCAATGAACAAAAACAAACTTGCATTAAAAACTTGAAATGGGTTCAACCCTTACATAGAGTACTACTATCCTACTCGGGGCAATAAGCCCCGGAATGGTTTCATCGAACCTTATTGCTACTTCTACTAGATATATATGAAACTAAGTCCTACTGGGATAACTTGAGCCCATCAGGGCTTTGCAAGACTATGTCTGCACCACTTGATTTTGTTTTTGATGCTCCATCAAAATAGAGCACCCACCACTCTTTCTGGTCTCCTCATTCATATTCTGAAGTTCACTTTCTGCTTGGGGTACTACCTCCTGCCCCCCGACTTCTTGGTTGCCAATGATACATTCAACCACGAAGTCAGTTAACGCCTTAGCCTTAATGGCAATCCGAGGCTTCTGTGTGATGCCCTCTTCTGGCCTTCCTTGGTGTTCCTTACCTATGAAGACATTCATGTCTTCAATCGGAAGGACCTTCCCCCCGACTCCATCAGGCCTTAACGAGGCTACATAACATCTTCGTGCCATCTTCTGATCACCTTTATGTTCTCCAACACCATTCCTGGTTGGGAACTTGATCTTCATATAATAAGTTGAGGCAACAGCCTTGAATGCATGAAGTCCAGTCCTTCCAAGGATAGCGTTGTACGTTGAAACCTCTTTAATTACCAGGAAGTTCAACATCTGAGTGGCCTCCTTAGGCTCCTGTCCAATAGTTACAGGCAACTGAATAGTACCTTCAACTTTGGATTCTACTCCATTAAATCCATATATAGGCATGTTATTGGGGGTCAACTGAGAGTCAGTGTACCCCATCTTCATAAACGCATCATGAAACAGAATGTCAACGGAAGCTCCATTGTCTATCAAGACTCGCTTCACCTCTGAGTTTCCAATCACAAGAGTTATGACCAACGGGTCATCATGGGGGAACTTCACTCCTTCCAAGTCCGAGTCATTAAAACTAACCGCTACCTCAGTTTTTGCACGCTTCGGGACCTCTTCCACGATGTGTATCACTTCTCGGGCATAAGCCTTCCTAGAGTTCCTAGTTGTCCCGGCCGTAGTTGGGCCTCCTGAGATCATGTTGATTACTGGCCCTCGGGGCTGTGGGTTGCGATCTTGATCGTTATCCCTCCTATCATACTCTCTTCTCTGATTACCACGGTCTTCACCCTTAGTGAAGTGGCTCAATTTCCCTCTACGGATCAAAAACTCGATCTCATCTTTGAGTTGCTTGCAATCATCAATGTCATGCCCCACATCTCTGTGGAATCTGCAATACTAATTCTGGTTTCTCTTTGCGGGATCACCCCTGAGTGGCTTCGGCCATCGGAAATCTTTATCCTTCTCAATGTCCAACAAGATTCGACTCCTAGGAGTATTCAACCTTGCATACTCAGTGAACCTTGGCCCTTGGTTCTTCTTAGGGGCATGGTCGGAGTCCTCGCTAGTTCGGGGATACTTGTCCCTAGCATCATACTTCTGGTCATCATACTCTGGTCTTGCTTTCGCTTTCTAGAGTCGTTTTCACCCCCTCCATTACCTACTGTGGCCTCTTTCTTCATGCTATCCTCGGCTTTAATATATTTATCAGCTCTTCGTTGGAGCTCAGCCATGTTCTTAGGGGGATGCTTCGCTAATGACCTTTTAAAGAAGAGGTCAGTGGTTCCGTGTTCCAGGGCTACCATGGCCACCTTATTCTCTAAGTCAGTGATATTCAATGTCTCCTTGGTGAATCTCTTGAGATAATCCCTCAAATTCTCATTCTTCCCCTGCACTACATACATGAGGGATGCAGAACTTTTTTTATGAACTCTCCCACTAATGAACTGGCTGACAAAGGCAGTGCTCAACTCCTTAAAAGAGCCAATCGAGTTTGCAGGTAGGCGGCTATACCACCTTTGAGCCATGCCTGACAGGGTTTGAGGGAACGCCCTACACTTTAAGGCATCACTCGCTGGCTGCAGCAGCAGTGCGTTCGAGAATGTCCTAACATGGTTTGCGGGGTCGCCCGTTCCATCATAAGCCTTAATTGTCGGCATCTTGAACTTCCTTGAGATGCGGGCATTCATCACCTCCTCGATAAACGGAGGTGTGGGATCATCAAGATCCCTAAGTGGCATCAGATCCTTGGGGTTGCTTCTGGGGGTGTCCACCCTTATCGATTTTTCAGTTGGGGAATCGGCCCTTCGCTGTCTCCTTGATGGCCTCTCCAGATTTATAATGGGAATCCTCCCTGTAACTGGAGGAGGTCGAATCAGACTTTTCCTTGCTTGCTGCCTAGCAATATCATCCTTCAACCTTTGGATCTCAGCCTCATGAGCCTTAATCCTTTCCTCAGCCATTTGTTGAGGTCCATCATGGATTCTTTGGGACCTCCTTCGAGGTTCTCTACTAGCACGTCGCCTCCTTGGGGCTTCTTCGCGATCATCATCGTCATCCTCAGATGTCGAATCATCAGTATAGGGGTCGGAGTAGTCATCGTACTCTCGATCTCGGATCTGTAAGGCACGACCACTAGGTCCAGGTTCCCTTTGTCGAGGGGGATAATTAGGCAACCCATACATCAGGTTGGTATTCAAGGGGAGATCCGTAGTGTGGATCTGTATTCCCGGGGGTAGCGTACAATCAACGTTATCAAGAGGAGAAACCACCATCTGGAGAGGGTTAGCTTCTTGGTTCTGATGGATAACCACGGGTAGAGTTCCCTCAACATGGGGAATCGTCCCTGGGGGTTGAGAGGCTAGAGGTTGAATGATCGTCCCTGTTGATGGGGGTAATTGTCCTTCTTCAGTAGCGATAAGCGAATCAGAGGTGGCAGGTGGAGCAGAGCTAAGGGGTATGGCCTCAGTCGAGGTCGATGTTGTTCTTCGTGTTTGAACCATGGTTGATGTTGTTTTCCCACAGACGGCGCCAAATGTTGTGGAATAAAAATCGAGTTATCGAATTGCGACTAGGGTTTGTGTGTATTTAATGCTAAGGGATGGCGAGCTTCAAGCTTTAATGGCTGTTTCCGTGTTCGAGACTAATCGGTCCTCACAGAATGCCTACGTATCTCGTTATTGAGAATCAAGCCAAAAACGTAGTTCTGAGATGAGGGGTCTGGCCCTTTAAATAGGCTGCAGGAGCCTTAGAATCGTAGTAGGATTCGGATACTTGGTGGGCAAGCCACCGCCTTGAAAAAGGTTCTAGACTCCTTCCTTGTAGGAGTCTGTTTCCATATTGAATTAGGTACCTTGGAGGCTAAGTCTGGTAGGAATAGCATCCTTATCTGATTACTATTGCTGAGCCGTTTATTACCCTTAATATTAATTACGAAATTAATATTAAAATAGGGATTCTGACCTCATTAATGGGCCCCAAGTTTGGACCATGCTGGGTCTAATTAATGCCATATTAAATGTGTCTTTAGGGCTTATTTTCAGCCCATATCAAAAATTAAAACTAAAAATTAACTAAGTGAATAAGAAGAAATAAAAAAACACAAAACAAAACGAACAAAACAAAACTAAAAAAACAAGGGAAAGGGGCTGGTGATTAAGGGGTGGGTGAAGGCGAAAAGGGAACAGAGGGGAATTGGGAGTGGTGGGGTTGGTTGGTGGCTGTGTGTGTAGTAGGTGGCGAGTGAGATGAACGGAGGAGGTGAGGGAGAATAGGAGGTGCGGCGGAAAAGATAGCTATGAGGTGGAGCCAGGGGCGTAGCCAGTGTATGGCGAGCGGGGTCATCTGACCCCACTGAAATTTTAAAAAACAAAATTTTTATGTATATATTTTTTTAGAAAAAATATTTATAGTAGTAAATTTGAATTTTGACCCCACTGAAAAAAATAATTATTGTAACTAGTTTCATTTTTGACCCCACTAACTTTTAATTTTGACAGTGAAACCCTGTAATTGCCGCCCCAAGATGTATAACTGATGCATATTTATATGTATTAAATTAGGAAAAATCTACACATTGATAATTTTCGGTAAAAAAATTTTCCCTGCGGGGCCGTCGAAAAAGATGACCAGTCGTCGGAGAAGACGACCGGAGATTTTGACCCCAGTGAATCAAAATCCTGGCTACGCCCCTGGGTGGAGCAGTTCGGTGGTGAAGGAGGAAAGCTGGAAGAGAGAGATGGAGGCTGGCGGGTTGGTGAAGCGCGGGTGGCACGGAATTGGTGGTGGCGAATGGTGACTGAGGGACAGTTGTGATGGGAGAAGGTAGAGGGCAGGTGGATTGTGAGTGAACGGAGGATAAGGGAGATGGGTGGACGAGAATAGAAGGCTAATTCTCTTGTTCTTTTTGCTTTTATTCCTTTTTTTTAATATAGAAGTAATGCATGGCCGTGCAACTATGCACAGGCAAAGTGAGAGATGGAGCTGCTAATGCAGAATGGTCCTGAAATCTCACGATTTGCTGCACGGGCCATTGAACATCCATACAATTCCAAAAATTGCATAATACTATTTTTTTAAAACACGCACAAATCCTTGAATGCTTGAATAAAATACTAAATCCTCAAAACATGAAACAAACACATCAAGGCAAATGTGGAATAATACAAAAATTATAAAAATTAAAATTAAGTATACCAAATATTATTGAGTGGGGCATTATTATTACAATTTTTTTAAAAAAACATCTATTATAAAATTCATTAGTCACACTACAATTATTATATATCTTTGGGTTGTTTTTCTTATGAATTAAAATAGATGAAAAAGAAACCTCCACTCACTAATATTTAGATCAATCCTCAAACCCACAATATGCATAACACCCTACATAAATGTAAGTGAGGAACAAAATTTGACACACGCATAATATATAAATACATGTGTACCTTGGGTTACCTCCCAAAAAGCGCCTTTGTTTACTGTCGTTGGCTCGACTTCCCGAATGTACCTCGCGGCACCAACAAACAAATTAACAACGAGAGAGCTCATCCATGAAGGGGTTCCGCTAATGAGATGACATGAACGGTAGATTCTTGAAATCCTTCATAGAAGGGCTTGAGACGGTGATCATTCACCTTGAATTCTTTGTTGGTAGATAAACTCCGCACATCCACCACTCCATGAGGGTAGATTTTCATAACAACAAATGGACTCAACCAACGAGAATGAAGCTTTCGGGCATTAACTTGAGATGGGAGTTGTAGAGGGGAACCTTTTGCCCAATTTAAAATGATTTAAGAATTAGTGAACGGTCATGGAAGTCTTTCACTGTAGCCTTATACGATTGAGCCTTCTCATATGCATTATTACGAATGGCCTCTTTCGAATTAGGAAATCCATCATCTTCAATTGCACATCTCTCAATAACCACTTGGAGAGCTTCTTTATTTCCCATGTCAAAAGCTTGTTGGGCCAAACCATCAATGACATCAATGGAGCAAATTGAGTGTGACTCACTAGGAAATTTCATGGCATCATAAATATTGAACTTGATAACTTCATTGCCAAACTCCATAGTGAGAGAACCATCATCCATATTAATCTTGGTCTTCGTCATTTTAAGAAATGGACGCCCAAAGAGAATTGGTGCGGACTTGATGTTTGATGGACCATCTTCCATTTTCAAGATGTAAAAGTCGGCGGGGAAAACCATTTGATCAACATGAACAAGTACATCTTCAATTACCCCTTCGGGATAGGCATTTGATCTATCTGCAAGTTGAATTATCACATTCATATTCTCAACTGCCCACAAATTTAAAGTTTGGAATATGGAAAGGGACATCACATTGATCGAGGCACCCAAATCAAGCATAGCTCTTTCAAAGAATTTACCCCCAATCTTGCAAGGAATGGTGAATGTGCCCGGATCCGAACATTTTTTAGGTAACCTCCTTTGAATCACGGTCGAGACGTTCTCATCCCCCACTATAGTTTTATCACCTCTCAATTTCCTCTTGTTGGTACACAAATCCTTGAAAAACTTTGCATACTTCAGAACTTGGTTTATGGCATCTAGGAGCGGGAGAGTGATTTCCACTTTTAGGAAGATCTCAAGCATCCCCTTGTCAACAATTTCTTTCTTTGGCTTCCAAATTTGGAAAATTTGGAAGCCAAATCATCAATGAACCTTGCCTTCTTTTCCTGTGGAACGTCTTCTTGAACACTTGCCTTTTTACCATCATCAACTTTCTCTTCCTCAATTTCCATCTCATCTTCAAGGTTTTCATTATTAGCCTCCAAGATTTCATCCTTTTCAACCTTTCCACCATAATCATCATTCACGATCTTACCCTTGGCCTTAGCATGAAGGTCCTCCAATTCTTTTCCACTCCTTAAAGTCACAACACTAGCATTTTCTTTGGGGTTCACCTCCGCTTGAGAAGGAAGTTGCCTAGAACCTTGGCTTTGCGAACGATTCACGATTGTGGCTAGTTGGCTCATTTGCTTTTCCAAGTTGGATATGCTTTGAAAAGTGTTGTTTTGAAATTGGAGTTATTTGCCGCCATCTGTTTCATCATCTCTTCAAATGATGACAATGAAGATGAAGAAGATCCTTGATGGTCTTGGGAATTATATTGAGGTGGTGGTGGAAGAGCTTGAAAATTTTGATTGGGACATTTTTGTAAGTATGGATGAAGGTTTTGTTGATTTTGGATGTTGTAAGTGTTTGGATTTTGGGGTTGATATTGGTTAGAGTTTGGTGTGTTAGGATTTCCATATCGAAAATTTGGGTGATCTCTCCAACCGGGGTTGTAGGTGTTACTATAGGGGTCATACTTTTTTGAGATAGATGTCCCGAAAAAACTCCAAGAGCATTAATTTGCTCTTCGGGTTGTTGGAATGAGAGACATTCATTCGTAGCATGATCCGTCACATTGCAAACACCACAATATTTTTGTTGTTGGAGATCCCCAACGGCTAATTGGCGAACCAATAATGTAAGGTCCAAGATTTGGCCTTCTAACTTTTGAGTTGACACTTCATTCACGGAAGGATTCTTGACATGCTCTTGATGATCCCCAAATTGGCGAGAATTCGCGGCAATCTTGGTTATCAACTTCCTAGCCTCATCCGGCATTTTATCCACAAGAACTCCACCACTTGAAGCATCAAGGTGCAATTTAGCACTATTTTCCAAGCCTCCACAAAAGTAGTGAATAAAAAACTCTTCTGATATCAAGTGCGGAGGACAACTTTGACAAAGCTTTTGAAACCTTTCCCAATACACATATAATGAGTCTCCGGAGTATTGCCGAATGGCACAAATGTCTTTAGAGATGCCCGTAGCCTTTGATGTATGGAAGAATTTCTCTAAGAAAGCACTTCGCATTTGTTCCCATGTGGTGATGAGTTTGGAGGAATGAAAAATAGCCATGCCTTGGAATTGTCTCTTAAAGCGAAGGGAAATGCTTTCAACTTTACTTGTTCTTCCATAGCATTGCTTGGTCTCATTGAAGAACACACCATTTCAAATTCTTGAAGATGCCTAAAACGATCTTCTGTGCCTTCACCTCCAAACTTGGGAAGGAGAGCAATAAGACCACCCTTTAGCTCAAATGGTTGCCCTCCCGGAAAAACAATGCATAAAGGTAGTTGAACGGAACTAGGAGAAACAATCTCCTTGAGTGTGCATTGATGAGGATTTTCCATAGCTTGATCAATGGTGTCATGCGGTGATTAGATAGGAATGACAAGGGGAGGATTCTCGTCCAACTCCTCTTCCTCTTCCGAAGGTGTACTAGAAGTAAATTGACTTGATGAAGCTATATTGGCACTTGAACTCCTTAGATTCCTTCACAAGAGTCTCTCAGGATTAGATGAATATGCAAGATCACCTAAACAAGAGGATCGAGTCATACATGGCAAAAATTTCTAAAATCAAGGGAAATAGATAAATATGCAAAATGAAACTACAATATTCACAATTTTATATGTGCGCTAATATTGAACTAAAAATATTTCCCCGGCAGCAGCGCCAAAATTTGGCCACGCCTGTCGTCGACGCGCCAAATTGAAAATAAATTTTTTATGCTCTACTAGGTTTGCACTTAACTATAAAATATATCAAATGTGGCAATTAGGGATCGAACCCAAGGGAATAGCGTTCAATACTAGTGTAAAGTAAAGTGGGGGGTTTTGAGTTGATTGTGGTATTTTATCAAACACCTTGCATACAGGAAATAATTTGCTAGAGAAATATAACTAAGTAAATTGCAATCATCCATATTTACCAACACATCAAGGCACAATGAGTAAATTAGCAAGATAAAGAGATATTTGACCCAAGGATTATGGAAATTCAAGTACTTCACCCAAACACATATAAGCAAGATATAATCAACTCTACCTAACCAAGATAATTGGTGGACCACACAATCACTTAATTCTCTTTTAAAAACACTAATTTAGTGAAGCACATAAATTAGTTCTCTTGATAATAGCAACCAATAATGAAGCACTACTAGTTTAACCAAATCAATGAATCAAACAAAGAGAGACTAGGACAACCCCAAGGATGAGAAGCTCAACCTAGGTATTTGCACTCAAAGCTTGAGGGTTTAGGTAAACTAAACCTTGTGCTTCTATAATGAATGCACTAACAATTACGGATTAGCACACATAATTAGTAATTGAATTTACAAGAAGAGTAAAATGAAGCAACTTATAAATCTCCAAGCAAAATCATAAGCAATACAACACAAGCATTAAAGATAGAGCGAAATAGATCTTACTTAAAATGAAGTGGGTTTAGTACAAGAGCTCCTTCCTTGAGCCAAATAAATGAAGTTAGTTACTCATAATTAATGCTAGATTATAAGTAATAAATGCTTCTCTCTACGCACTAACCCTAATTGAATGTTCTTGAAGTGATAAAGATGAGATGAAGATAAGATATATTTGCTTGGCTCACTTCTATTCTATTAATACATCAATTAGACAAGAGGACAAGATAGTTAATTTGCTCCAAAAAATTCCAGCAAGTGTTGAACGGCCGTACAGCAACCCGTACAAGAGAATACTCCTTTTAAACTCTTTGAACGGCCTAGCGAATGGCCTGGGAAATGGCCGTGTGAGACAAATCATCAAGATAATAGATTAAAAACCTCCTGGCATCACGAGCTTGCATCTTCTAACTTCCCTCTTTGTAAGAACCCAGATTTTGGATAGAATTAAAACTTTTTATTATATATGGATGTAATAGTGAATAGTGGGTACGACTACGATGTAACGAATGTTCTAATGAATGAATGGAATGGATTTGGATTCAAATATTTATATGTCATGAAGAATGCTATTGGTTGACAATCTAGATAAGAATTATCTATCTCCTAGGAAATTAGGATTTGATAATTCCAAAGGGAAAGGTTATTCTTATGTCATCCAAAATGATATCTGTTATCAGTCCAGTGGTTCCGTAAAAGGGTTAAGAACGATCGAAAGAGAACCGGGACATCTATATAACCCTAAAAGAATAAGTAAAGAATAAGTGGTGAATAGTGATTTTGGTGGATTTAGGAATATTATTAAACGACGCTATATAAAAGTACCCGGAACGAAATTCTGAGTTCGTATTAGTGATCCAGGGGGAAAGAGTGTATGTAAAAGCTGTCGGATTCTGAAAAAAGGTACTTTTATTTTCTCCGAGATTTCCCTGGACGCTGAAAGACCTAAGAGATTATTAAAAGGATTTAAGGAATATGGATTCGAGAATTATTAAGAAAGATGGAGAATAGTATTATAAATATTAAGAAGGTTTCCGGTAAAACCCTAATTAGAAATCTTTGAGATATTCTTTCGAATGATTAATGAATTGAGCAATAACTGGACAAATAATCTAGCAGGAAGGCAAGATGCATGCATGTGCAAGTAAGGATTATCTAGTAACCAAACTAGTTAGCAAGTAACTAGCATGTTTAGAGCTTAAACTAGTACTTAGCATTCTTTTCTCATCCAACCATCAAAAGATCAACACATGTCCATCCATTTTCATCATCCCTTACATCATCACTTTAGTAAAGCAACTTGGATGAGATATTAGCAATAATACAACTCACTTTATTCATTCTTATCAAACACACCAAGCTAAACACTCCCCCTTGTAAAGAGCTCTCGGCCATGGCTCCAAATCAAGCAACAAAATCCTACTTCCCACCATCAATTGATCTTGAAACTTTAATGGTAAGTCCTATATTTCATGAAAATGATCTCCTAAAAATTTCAAGTCCAAACTCCTTTGTTTCCATTTTCAAATAAATCATTTACAAGGAGGGTGAATAGTGTTCTTCAAGAACTAATCTTGTTTTCTTTGATTCTTATGGTTGATCTAGCTACTCTAAGGCCACACAAGGATAGATCAAGGCTTAGTAAGGCTCTAGAACACACCAAGGAAGGTAATAATAACTTGGAACCCGAGGTCTTACTTTGAGATTTTGCATGCTCTTGATGGATTTAGTATAAATGATGTTATTAGTATGATTGTATGCATGATTATGGATTTTGTTAGTGGATCTAAACATGGTTATGATATGATGTTATAGCAGATGATTTTGGACAGTTGAGGATGAGAAATATGTGTATAAGTTGTATGGATGCCCGGTGTGGCTTGTGATTGATGTTGTGATTTTTAGAACGTTCGAATTATAGCCGTCGTAATGCTGAAATTTCGTTAACATTAAGAAAACGTGTTTTACAGTAGGTCCAAGTGTCTCAACTGGTTAAGAATGTAACATGCCCTTGTATATCTCAAGTCGTAGATCATTTTAGAAAAAGAATCGAATCAAACAGACTTACGGTTTAGGATTTATGGCCGATTTACTAAAAGTAGTTCGAAACCGTAAACGAGAGTTCGTAACTGAAATTGAAACCTTGTAAAATAGGTAACTCGGTGGCGAATCTTGGTAAATAAATACTAGAGATAAAAAGGAAGGTGTGAGAGAAAACCACATGTCAAAGGGATTGTTTTCCGATTTTATAAAAATGTACGAATCATGGTTAAACGTGAACGAACCCTAAAAAGGACAATTGGTTATAACTTTGGAAAACCACTTAGAAAACGGGCGATAAAACTCGAAGTATAATCTTGGTTCATAAATGACCGACCTTGGAACTTACCCGGCCTAAGTATATGTCAAGTGTAAGTATAATGACATGTCTTAATAACGAACAAAAGTCGGATCGTATCGGTAATAAAAAGAGTTATACAAAAGGGTGCATAACGAGATAACTCGAAAACGTGTTTCGACTTAAGTAAAGTTTATTCGCAACCTTCTAAAGAAGTGTTAGGTGATTAATCTCGAATATTCTGATTATTTATAGATCACCGAGCTGACTTGGGACACGCTACATCTACCCACACCCGATTACCAAGCAAGTTTCAAATCCTTTTTAAAGGCTATTGTTGTGAATATATATATATATATATATATATATATATATATATATATATATATATATATATATATATATATATATATATATATATATGCTTCTGTTATACATATGTCATAGCATGCATGCCTACTTTCAAGTTATATTTTTATACTTGTTCCTGATTTAATGTTGGCTTATAAGATAGATAAATAATATATCGATTATAAGCCGGATATTACTAAGACCATTAGCGAAGGGCATACGAATCTCATTTTTCGAATGTAGACCGGGAGTCGGTGTTTCTTGATATATCATGGTTATTTTCGGAGTAAAATATTTAAGTAGAAATTTTCCATTACTTATTTATTGAATATTATTTGGAATATTCAATTGAGTTTATTTATTTAATGAATATTACTTTGAATATTCATTGGAGCTTTATTTATTTAAGGAGCATTATTTTGATTATTCATTCGAGAGTATTTACTTAATGATTACTATATCGAATATTATTTCGAACCTTCATTCGAATTATTTATTATTAATTTCGAATATTCAATCAATCATTATTTATCTAATAAATACCAACTCGAACATTCTTTTGGACTTCTGTTTATTCCATAAATATTATCTCGAAATATCCCTTTGATAATTATTTCTTCCACAAGTATTATTATTCTTTGAATATTTATTACTCGTTCAATGAATATTATTATGAATATTTATTCAAGGATCATTCCGAGCAATATTCTTCAATAACTATGACTTAATAAATATTCTTTGAGTATTCATTGAATTCTTGCTACTAAACTTTAAAATATATTACTTCGTTCCAAATATTATCTTCGATCTTCAGATATTATGTAAACCATTCTGAGCCTTATTATTATTATTATTATTTTATCAAGGGAGGTTCTCAAAACTCCATTCTTCAGTCGAATCTATCTTCTAAAATATAAGGGAACCTTAGTTGAGAGCTGTTATTTCTTTGACTACCCGATCATGTACTTGTTTAACTATTCTTTTCACTCGCAGCTTCGCTGCTAACCATCAAATTGAGTTTGATTGTTACTTCCTCATCATTCGAGGGGTAAGATTATTGGAACAAGTTAATCAGCTTGGGAAATATCAGTGAATTTTCCTTTCCAACTAGATACGACTACTTCGTGGAGTCTTGTCAACAAGTATTCTACTTGGGGAAAGGGGGACGAGCTTTACGTTTCAGAATCATGAAATTATTCGAACTAGGAGTATTTGTGTAAGAGGCTGTGGGACAATCCATCATTAAAATTGGTGTAAGAGGCCGTGGGACAGTCCATCCTTGAAAAAGGGTCCGAGTGGTGCCGGTCCCAACTATGCCCAACCGTTGGCTAGGGAGATCCGGCGTATGGTGGTGTCCATATATTCTTCCTTCTACCGGTAGTAAAACAAATCTTGAGATGCACAACCTGCGACTGATCATCGTAAGGCGGTGTCATCCGTCGCGACATACTCCAGTATTGGTTCATTATCCAGAATCTATTTATTTTCTGCAACATTATCAGCGTTGGCAGGACTGAAAATTGTTCAAAACTCGAATTGCATATTTTTCCTGCATTTTCCTTTTTAAGAAAAGTAATGATGTTTGGCTCTTATCTTTGCATAGCAGATACTCTTATGAAAGATAGAATTCGAGTTACCTTGTAACTTTATCCTTTATATTATACTAGCTTTATGTTTGTTGATGCATGGCATATGGGTTCAAAGATTCTTTTCCTAAAATTGTTATATTTATCCTTGCTGTTCTGTTATATATATTATTGTTGGTGGGCTATTGCCCATCCTTGATCTATTATTTATATCACAACAACAGCTAGGTCAGATGGCCCACACCAGGCGCACCCGGCGCAAACAGGTGACCGCACCCGTAGGACTACCCGCTGATATGCTAGCTGCCATTGCTGAGGTAGACTAGACTGGTAGCTTTTGTTTTCAGTCTTAATTATATGTATGACTAATGTAATCAACGGCAAGAACTTTAAACTTATGTTGTTACTCCTTTTGGATTGTAATAACTTTATTCATAAACCCTGTAACGCATGACTTATTTCAATTTCATCTCTGGGACTATAACTGTTATGTGTGTGAGTGGATATTATTGCGGGGTCACATCATGTTACCTATATATTTTAGACTCAAGTCAAGTGTTATGTATGGAATACGAGACTGTAACGACCCGATCCCCGACCCCGGATCTGGGGGTGTTACAGAGATGGTATCAGAGTGAGAGTTATATATCCCAAGAGATGATGCAACGTTATATAATTATAAATTTAGTAATATAATAAGAACTCTTGCCAAGTTCACCTAAAACCCTTACGGGAACTTTTTCAGTATCATGATAGTAACATAGTTCGTCTTGTGTAGGCGAGCGACATGTCTGCCCAGGAGGAAGCTGCGAGACTGCATGATGAGGACATGTTTCGGACCAGAGACCCGTATTATGAGCACTTGCCTGATGAGGACACTGATGTTATTGAGTCTGAGGAGGAGGACCCTGAGGAGGTCCAGGTTGATGCTGATACTGACGTTATTAAGTCTGAGGATGTTGATGAGGAGGATCCAGAGGAGACCCAGCTTATAGCTGATGTTAGGGTCATGGAGGAGGACACTGACATGACCACTGAGCATGTTATGGCTGATGTTGTTAGATAGGCTGTAGATGAGGATGACCCAGTGGATGATGCTGTAGGGAGTTCCGGACTTTGTGTGCCACCCCTCTCTGTTGAGAGAGCCCCTTCACCACCACCAATACCTATGAGCCCATTTTCCGATGAGTTTGAGGAGCTGACACCAGAGTTGCAGCAGGCAGAGGCCGCACCTCCAGCAGAGCCTTCTACTCCACCCCACATCCCGGTAGAGGGGATCCCATTGGGCGTGCACAACTATGTTATGGCCAGACTTTCTACAGAGGTAGTCGTGGCTGAGGCCAGGTTGGAAGAGTCCCGCAGAAAACTAGCAATAGAGAGAGATGCCAGATTGAGGCACCAGGGTGGGAGACGTGCCAGGGCTAGAGAGATGTATAGCGTGGTGACCCGCATAGAGCTGAGGGCTCGAGTGAGGGTGCGACAGTTGCCTAGTGATGGACATGACATGGTATCTAGGGCAGACGCAGAGGAGATCTTTCGTATTGCCATGAGGAGGGTTTTAGCTTTGACCCGCCGTCGTGGCTGACTGCAGGGATAGTGATGTATTTGGTCTAGTTGTCTATGTTAGTGTAGGTGCCCTAGAGGCAATACATTGTTTCTTTGAATAAACCTTTATGTCATTTGATCATTCAATAAACGTATTTATTATGATTTTAATTATCGCGATATGTTTATTAGCATAATAAATGTCCTTAGAATCATGATACACATTATATAGTTTAAGTATATGACTTGAACTTGAGATTATATAATATATCATATTCTTAAAAGGTCCCTAGTCGAGTATTATTATTATAGGACAATAATAATACATAAATAGGCTAGTATGTTGTTTGACAGATAACCACATCTCATTGGTTATAAGTATGGAGATACTAAAGTCAATATATAGGTACATGTAGGAGTACATGGTACTGGACAGACCCACAGTGAGATTCTTCATGTTTAATAAAGTCATAAGAAAGACTCACAATGATAATGGTGTAATGATCCTTTGACTTGAGATCATTATATTTCTATACGAGGATTAATATACTTTGACTACATTAAAAGTTACCTTTGACCGGGTGATGATAAAAGTGGACATCGGGTATATCATGAGTCGCATGAGAAATATGAATGATAGATAAAGGATTTAACCCTCCTATAATTAGGAGAGATATTATTGGCCTCTTGATTGAGTGAGACTATAAAATGCATGGTCGTGCTCAAATAATGATTTGTTTTTAATAGTCTACTCATGGATCAAGTAAACCCGGATTAAATGTTGAAGATGATGACTAAATACATGCCTCGAGTTTAATCTATAATATATATGGTTAAAGGGATTATATTACATGGAAACATTAATCACGAAAGGTTTTATCAGTTCACGATTTAATTATTGTTTATTGGGTAGCAATGATGTATTACTAGATACCGCTCATTGTTTATAATTTTATTGGAGAATAAAATTATTGCCAATTAAATAATAGCCTATTGGGTCACACACATAGAGCACGTAAAGGAATAGTTAATTTAAATTATGGATTTAAATTAATTGATGATTATTTGAATTTTATTATATTAATTAAGTGAGACTTCATTAATTGAGATAATATAAATTCGAATTATAGGAGTAATATCTGTCCATAATAATTAAGTATGACTTAATTATTAATTAAATAATAGAAATTCGTTTTATTATTTAATCCTACACCTACATGGGTTGGGTTTTGCTGTTATGGGCCTGTTAACAAATCATTATAAATAGATAATGATAGGTTAATAGGGTTACACGTTTTTGTGAAAACCCTAGAAGAGGTAGCAGCAAAAGAGGCAGATCTCGAATCATCAAGAGGGAGGCTAGTACGTCCATTCCGCAGTGTTCGTGTGGATACCATAGAGGTGTTTTCCGAGAGGTAGACACAAGTCGTGAACGCAAGGATCTCCGTTGAGTTCGTGAAAGTCAAGATCTTAATAGGTATGATTCTGTTTCACCATAGTCTGTCCAATATTATACATGGATCCTGAGTTTGGGTCCCGAATTTTTTTTTTGTTATATTTACGTTTTTCGCTGCGTTTTATGCCTCGGAACCCAACAGTCTAGTCTTGTACGGACATAGTAGTGCCGATTTTTGGTGGGATAGTCTCAATGTATTTAGTTTCCCTGATGCAGACTAGACAGATAGACAGCATATTTCACTTTTGATTAGTTGTTATTCGGATGGTTGTACTTTTAAAATGGTCAATGAGACCCAGATGATGTACCTTTTCAGTATCTTCTATATATTTATTTCCCTTTCAGTTATTTCAGCTTCGTTATGACACGATCACCAGTTTGTTACATTACATCTGCATGTACTGCTTTCAATTAAAGTTGCCATGAGATATAGAACCGTGGGATCCTAAATCCATTTATGCATCGATATTTTGAGGAGAAATCCTTTGAAATAGGTGAATAAACCTAATGTATAATTGTCCAAATTTTCAGTAATATGCCTCCGAGAAGAATGGGTACTAGGGCTAACCCCCGTGAATCCACAGACCAAGAGAGTCACAACCAACATGAGGAAAACCCTAAATACGATGAGGAGCAAGATCAAGATTATAATGATCAAGAGGATTCCCAGTATGGGGCAGAGGATGAAACTTTTTATACTGCAAATTTCGAAGAAGAAGAAGAAGAGGGAGAGACTGAAGTGGAGTAACAAGGGGAAAACCAAGACGGAAACCCCATGGGTCAGTTTATGGATCTACTTAGACAAAATTTAAACCGTTACCCCCAACCAACCCATGGAAACAACAGCACCGTAGCAAACTCTTTCAGGGCCTTTAAGTCCCTTAAGCCCCCAGAATTCCACGGATCAGCTGACCCCGTCGAGGCAAGAGCCTGGATTAAAGAAATGGAAAAGTCATTCGAGATTCTCAGTATCGACGAGGCACAAAAGACTGTTTTTGCCACTTACCTTCTAAAGGGAGAGGCCAATTATTGGTGGGAGGCCAAAAAGAACATGGAAACTGATGCTATAGTAACCTGGGAGAGGTTCAAGCAATTATTCTGGAGAAGTACTTCCCGAGGTTCATGAAGACCCAGATGGAACTTAAGTTTTTAGAGGTGAAACAGAACAATATGTCAGTGGCTGACTATGAGTCCAAGTTTACTGAGTTATCAAGGTTTGTGCCATAATTTGTGGATACGGAGGAAAAGAAAGCTAACAGGTTTCAGCAAGGGCTGAAGCAATGGATCCAAAATCGGGTAGCAGTTTTAGAGATCACAGATTATGCCACTTTGGTACAAAAGGCAACAATTGTAGAAGCAGGAAGTGATCAGATGTTGAGGGAAAGAGAGAAAGGGGATTAAAAAGAAAGCATGCTAGCATGGGCGGAGGGTCCGCAGGAGGAAAACCCCCAACCAAGTTTAATAGAGGAACCGTTTCCCTACCGGGTAGAAACGTAGGGTTTAAACCATCAGGGAGTGCAAGTGTGAGCCAGGGCCGCCAGCAAGCAGGAGTGTCCCGTTCCCACCTTTCCAGACCTCCATTACCTTTATTTGCCACTTGCGGGAAAAGACATCTTGGAGTGTGCAATCAGAAACCGGTAACTTGTTTTAAGTGTGGACGAACAGGTCACTATGCTACCTGTTGTACCACAGTCGTTCATAATTCCAACCAAGGCACCACTTGTTTCGCATGAAAAAGGATTGCCCGATGAACAAGCCAACAGCATCAGGGGCAAGCAAGGCTGCCTCCAACAGGCCACCAACTTCTAGGACTTTTAACATGATAGTGCAAGATGCCGTGAGGGACACGGACGTGATAGCAGGTACCTTTTCTCTCAATTCAGTTAGTGCAAATGTCTTATTTGATTCTGGAGCAACTAAGTCTTTTATATCGAGGGATTTTGCGCGTAAATTGAAACTTAAAACCCAACCGCTAAGGGATTCTTTGCAAGTAGAGATAGCTAATCAGGAAGTCGTTCTAGTTAATTAGATTCACCCCGATTGCAAATTAGAGATAGGAGGACGATCTTTCTATGTCGATTTGATTCCTTTTAAGCTAGGGAAATTTGATGTCATTTTGGGAATGGATTGGTTGTCTCGCAATAACGCGTAGATAGATTGTAAAGGAAAGAAGGTTAAGTTGAACACCCCAGAAAAGAAGGAAATAGTGTTTAAATGGATACGACAGACCCAAAACATTCTAACCATGGCGCAGACCAATAGATTGCTACGAAAAGGAAACGAGGCTTATTTAGCTTACGTTATCGACACCCAGAAGGAAGCGCCCAAGATACAAGACATTCCGGTAGTTAAAATTCGAAGATATGTTTCCATAAGATCTTCCCAGATTATCGTCGGATAGAGTAATTAAGTTTGCTATCGAGTTAGCCCCGGGGACGGTGCCAGTTTCAAAGGCCCCATACCGATTAGCTTTAGTGGAAATGAAAGAGCTAGCTAAGCAGTTACAGGAATTGTTGGATAAGGGTATGATAAGACCCAGTGTGTCGCCTTGGGGCGCACCAGTGTTGTTTGTTAAGAAAAAGGATGGGAGTATGAGGTTATGCATCGACTACAGAGAGTTGAACAAGCTAACCATCAAGAATAAGTACCCGTTACCCAGAATTGATGACTTGTTTGACCAGCTAAGAGGAGCTGTGTATTTCTCTAAGATTGACTTGAGAACTGGATATCACCAACTGAAGATTAAACCTGAAGATATCCCGAAGACTGCATTCCGTACCAGATATGGACATTATGAGTTCTTGGTGATGTCATTTGGATTGACCAATGCTCCAACAGCTTTCATGGATTTGATGAATAGGGTGGTCAAGGAATATTTGGATAAGTTCGTGATAGTTTTCATTGACGATATTCTTATCTACTCAAAGACGGAACAAGAACACGCCGAACATTTGAGAATAACTTTATAGATACTCAGGAAAGAGCAGCTATATGCCAAATTCTCGAAGTGTGAATTCTATAAAAATGAGGTGCAGTTCTTAGGGCACGTAATCAACAGAGAAGAAGTATTTGTTGACCCATCCAAGATAAAGGCAGTCTCAAATTGGGAACGACCAACCACCCCAACCGAGGTAAGGAGTTTCATCGGACTGGCAGGATATTATAGACGATTTGTTCAAGATTTTACGAAGATTGCAGCTCCATTGACCCAACTTACCCGTAAAACTGAGAAGTTTGAATGGACTGAAAAATGCGAGAAGAGTTTCCAAGAGCTAAAGAGGAGGTTGGTGAGGGCCCCTGTGTTGGCGTTGCCTGATGGAAAAGGTGATTTTGTGATCTACAGTGATGCTTCGCATAAAGGACTAGGGTGTGTGCTTATGCATCACGGTAAAGTAATAGCGTATGCGTCAAGACAGCTAAAAGAATATAAGATCAGATACCCCACTCACCATCTAGAATTAGCAGCCACAGTTTTCGCCCTAAAGATTTGGAGGCACTACCTGTATAGAGAAAAGTGCGAGATCTACACTGACCATAAGAGCCTCAAGTACATTTTCACTAAGAAAGAGCTTAACATGCGCCAGAGAAGATGGCTGGAGTTAATCAAAGATTATGATTGTGAGATTCGTTATCACCCGGGTAAGGCCAATGTGGTGGCTGATGCCCTCAGTAGGAAAGAGAAGCTTAAGATGATAACCTCAGAAGAGGAATTGGTGAGAGACTTCGAGAAGTTGGAAATTGAGATCAAGATACCAGGAGATGGTCAAGAAAGGTTGATGGAGATTCGAATCCAACCTCCATTGTTGGAAAAGATTAGGTTATGCCAAGAGCGAATAATGGAAGAAGAAAAGAACTCCACGGAAGAGATAATGACCGGAGAAGAAATTAAGTGTGAGAGAGAAAAAGAATGAATCATGAGGTACACATACCGGATATGGATTCCAAACGATCAGGAACTCAAGGATGAGATCTTATATGAAGCACACAACTCCAGATACTCAGTGCACCCCGGTAGTACCAAGATGTATAAGGATTTGAAAGAGTATTACTGGTGGCCCAATATGAAAAAGGACGTAGCAGAGTGGGTAAGCAGATGTTTGACCTGCCAGCGAGTGAAAGCAGAGCATCAGAGAGCCAGTGGACTTCTACACCCCTTAGAGATTCCCGAATGGAAATGGGAACATATAGCCATGGATTTCGTAGTAGGTTTACCAAGGACCAAGGCTAATCATGACGCCATATGGGTAATTGTAGATGAACTGACGAAGTCAGCTCACTTTCTCTCGATCAATGAGAGATACACTGTTGATAGACTAGTGGATATCTACCTAAAGGAGATAGTGGCGCGACATGGAGTCCCAGTCGCCATAGTATCTGATCGAGATCCCAGATTTAACTCCAGATTTTGGAGAAGCATTCAAGAATGTGTAGGAACCAGGTTAAACATGAGTACGGCTTATCAACCCCAGACAGATGAGCAAAGCGAAAGGACCATCCAAACGCTAAAGGATATGTTGAGAGTCTGTGCTATAGACTTTAAAGGAAACTGGGATGATCATTTGCCATTGATTGAGTTCTCCTACAACAATAGTTTCCACTCAAGCATAGAAAGGCCACCTTATGAGGTCCTTTATGGAAGGAAATGCCGATCTCCCTTGTATTGGGATGAAGTTGGAGAGCGAAAGATGCTCGGGCCCGAAGTGGTTCAACGAACTGAAGATGTAGTAGATCTAATCAGAGGACGACTGGTAGCAGCCCAGGATCGACAAAAGAAATATGCCGACTTAGCTCGGAAAGGCAAAGAATACGAAGTGGGAGACCTAGTGTTCTTAAAGGTATCACCTTGGAAAGGTTTAATGAGGTTTGGGAAGAAAGGAAAGCTGAGCCCTAGGTACATTGGACCATTTGAGATCCTAAGACGCATCGGGGAACTAGCTTATAAACTAGCATTACCCCCGAATCTGCAGCAAGTGCACAATGTGTTTCATGTCTCGATGCTGAGGAAATATAATCCGGATGCCAAGCATATTGTAGAATATGAGCAAGTGGACATGCAACCAGACTTGACCTATGTAGAGCAACCTGTGGAAATCATAGACCGAAAAGAACAAGTGCTCCGGAATAAGGTTATCAAATTAGTCAGAGTTCTGTGGCAGATCCACAATGTGGAAGAATCAACATGGGAGCTAGAAAGCACGATGCAAGAAAGTACCCCCATTTATTTTTAAACTGATTCCGGGACGGAATCCTTTTAAGGAGGGGAGACTGTAAGAACCCAGATTTGGATAGAATTAAAACTTTTTATTATATATGGATGTAATAGTGAATAGTGGGTACGACTACGATGTAACGAATGTTCTAATGAATGAATGGAATGGATTTGGATTCAAATATTTATATGTCATGAAGAATGCTATTGGTTGACAATCTAGATAAGAATTATCTATCTCCTAGGAAATTAGGATTTGAAAATCCAAAGGGAAAGGTTATTCTTATGTCATCCAAATTGATATCTGTTATCAGTCCAGTGGTTCCGTAAAAGGGTTAAGGAACGATCGAAAGAGAACCGGGACATCTATATAACCCTAAAAGAATAAGTAAAGAATAAGTGGTGAATAGTGATTTTGGTGGATTTAGGAATATTATTAGACGATCCTATATAGAAGTACCCGGAACGAAATTCTGAGTTCGTATTAGTGATCCAGGGGGAAAAAGAGTGTATGTAAAAGCTATCGGATTCTGAAAAACGGCACTTTTATTTTCTCCGAGATTTCCTTGGACGTTGAAAGACCTAAGAGATTATTAAAAGGATTTAAGGAATATGGATTCGAGAATTATTAAGAAAGATGGAGAATAGTATTATAAATATTAAGAAGGTTTCCGGTAAAACCCTAATTAGAAATCTTTGAGATATTCTTTCGAATGATTAATGAATTGAGCAATAACCGGACAAAGAATCAAGTAGGAAGGCAAGATGCATGCATGTGCAAGTAAGGAATATATAGTAACCAAACTAATTAGCAAGTAACTAGCATGTTTAGAGCTTAAACTAGTACTTAGCATTCTTTTCTCATCCAACCATCAAAAGATCAACACATGTCCATCCATTTTCATCATCCCTTCCATCATCACTTTAATAAAGCAACTTGCATGAGATATTAGCAATAATACAACACACTTTATTCATTCTTATCAAACACACCAAGCTAAACACCCCCTTGTAAAGAGCTCTCGGCCAAAGCTCCAAATCAAGCAACAAAATCCCACTTCCCACCATCAATTGATCTTGAAACTTTTATGGTAAGTCCTATATTTCATGAAAATGATCTCCTAAAAATTTCAAGTCCAAAATCCTTTGTTTCCATTTTCAAATAAATCATTTACAAGGAGGGTGAATAGTGTTCTTCAAGAACTAATCTTGTTTTCTTTGATTCTTATGGTTGATCTAGCTACTCTAAGGCCACACAAGGATAGATCAAGGCTTAGTAAGGCTCTAGAACACTCCAAGGAAGGTAATCATCACTTGGAACCCGAGATCTTACTTTGAGATTTTGCATGCTCTTGATGGATTTAGTATGAGTGATGTTATTAGTATGATTGTATGCATGATTATGGATTTTGTTAGTGGATCTAAACATGGTTATGATATGATGTTATAGTAGATGATTTTACACAGTTGAGGATGAGAAATATGTGTATAAGTTGTATGGATGCCCGGTGTGGCTTGTGATTGATGTTGTGATTTTTAAAACGTTCGAATTATAGCCATCGTAATGCCGAAATTTCGTTAACATTAAGAAAACGTGTTTGATAGTTGCTCCAAGTGTCTCAACTGGTTAATAATGTAACATTCCCTTGTAGATCTCGAGTCGTAGATCATTTTAGAAAAATAATTGAATCAAACGGACTTACGGTTTAGGATTTATGGCCGATTTACTAAAATTAGTTTAAAACCATAAACGAGAGTTCGTAACTGAAATTGAACCCTCGTAAAATAGGTAACTCGGTGGCAAATCTTGGTAATTAAATACTAGAGATAAAAAGGAAGGTGTGAGAGAAAACCACATGTCAAATGGATCGTTTTCTGATTTTATAAAAATGTACGAATCAAGGTTAAACGTGAACGAACCCTAAACAGGACAATTGGTTATAACTTTGGAAAACTACTTAGAAAACGGGCGATAAAACTCGAAGTATAATCTTGGTTCGTAAATGACCGACCTTGGAACTTACCCGGCCTAAGTATATGTCAAGTGTAAGTATAATGACATGTCTTAATAACGAACAAAAGTCGGATCGTATCGGTAATAAAAAGAGTTATACAAAAGGGTGCATAACGAGATAACTAGAAAGCGTGTTTCGACTTAAGTAAAGTTTATTCGTAACCTTCTAAAGAAGTGTTAGGTGATTAATCTCGAATATTCTGATTGTTTATAGATCACCGAGCTGACCCGGGACACGCTACCTCTACCCACACCCGATTACCAGGCAAGTTTCAAATCCTTTTTAAAGGCTAATGTTGTGAATATATATATGCTTCTGTTATACATATGTCATAGCATGCATGCCTACTTTCAAGTTATATTTTTATACTTGTTCCTGATTTAATGTTGGATTATAAGATAGATAAATAATATATCGATTATAAGCCGGATATTACTAAGACCCTTAGCAAAGGGCATACGAATCTCATTTTTCGAATGTAGACCGGGAGTCGGTGTTTCTTGATATATCATGGTTATTTTCGGAGGAAAATATTTAAGTAGAGATTTTCCGTTACTTATTTATTGAATATTATTTGGAATATTAAATTGAGTTTATTTATTTAATTAATATTACTTTAAATATTCATTGGAGCTTTATTTATTTAAGGAGCATTATTTTGATTATTCATTCGAGAGTATTTACTTAATGATTACTATATCGAATATTATTTCGAACCTTCATTTGAATTATTTATTATTAATTTCGAATATTCAATCAATCATTATTTATCTAATAAATACCACCTCGAACATTCTTTTGGACTTCTGTTTATTCCATAAATATTATCTCTAAATATCCCTTTGATAATTATTTCTTCCACAAGCATTATTATTCTTTGAATATTCATTACTCGTTCAATGAATATTATTATGAATATTTATTCAACGATCATTCCGAGCAATATTCTTCAATAATTATGGCTTAATAAATATTCTTTGAGTATTCATTGAATTCTTGCTACTAAGCTTTAAAATATATTACTTCGTTCCAAATATTATCTTCGATATTCAGATATTATGTAAACCATTCTGAGCCTTATTATTATTATTATTATTATTATTATTATTATTATTATTATTATTATTATTATTATTATTATTATTATTATTATTATTATTTTATCAAGGGAGGTTTTCAAAACTCCATTCTTCATTCGAATCCATCTTCTAAAATATAAGGGAACCTTACTTGAGAGCTGTTATTTCTTTGACTACCCGATCATGTACTTGTTAAACTATTCTTTTCACTCGCAGCTTGGCTGCTAACCATCAAATTGAGTTTGATTGTTACTTCCTCATCATTCGAGGGGTAAGATTATTGGAACAAGTTAATAAGCTTGGAAAATATCAGTGAATTTTCCTTTCCAACTAGATACGACTACTTCGTGGAGTCTTGTCAACAAGTATTATACTTGGGGAAAGGGGGACGAGCTTTACGTTTCAGAATCATGAAATTATTCGAACTAGGAGTATTTGTGTAAGAGGCTGTGGGACAGTCCATCATTAAAATTGGTGTAAGAGGCTGTGGGACAGTCCATTCTTGAAACAGGGTCCGAGTGGCGCCGGTCCCAACTATGCCCAATCGTTGGCTAGGGAGATCCGGCGTATGGTGGTGTCCATATGTTCTTCCTTCTACCGGTAGTAAAACAAATCTTGAGATGCACAACCTGCGACTGATCATCGTAAGGCGGTGTCATCCGGCGTGACATACTCCAGTATTGGTTCATTATCCAGAATCTATTTATTTTCAGCAACATTATCAGCGTTGGCAGGACTGAAAATTGTTCAAAACTAGAATTGCATATTTTTCCTATAATTTCCTTTTTAAGAAAAGTAATGATGTTTGGCTCTTATCTTTGCATAGCAGATACTCTTACGAAAGATAGAATTCGAGTTACCTTGTAACTTTATCCTTTATATTATACTAGCTTTATGTTTGTTGATGCATGGCATATGGGTTCAAAGATTTTTTTCCTGAAATTATTATATTTATCCTTGCTGTTCTTTTATATATATTATTGTTGGTGGGCTATTGCTCACCCTTGCTTTATTATTTATATCACAACAACAGCTAGGTCAGATGGCCCGCACCAGGCGCACCCGGTGCAAATAGGTGACCGCACCCGTAGGACTACCCGCTGATATGCTGGCTGCCATTGCTGAGGTAGACTAGACTGGTAGGTTTTGTTTTCAGTCTTAATTATATGTATGACTAATGTAATCAACGGCAAGAACTTTAAACTTATGTTGTTACTCCTTTTGGATTGTAATAACTTTTATTCGTAAACCCTGTAATGCATGACTTATTTCAATTTCATCTCTGGGACTATAACTGTTATGTGTGTGAGTGGATATTATTGCGGGGTCACATCATGTTACCTATTTATTTTGGACTCAATTCAAGTGTTATGTATGGAATACGAGACCGTAACGACCCGATCCCCGATCCCGGATCTGGGGGTGTTACACTCTTGAATAATCTTTGCTTTCAAGCCCAAAATAAGCCATCTTTTCAACAATTAAGCATGAGGCACTGAAAGATGAAAAACATAATTAATATCAATAAAACTACATTCGGAACTAACAATAATGCAAGAGAATAAAAGACAAAATGTGTATAAAATACACGTTTTCAATGTCTGTGAGTATTCCTAATTATTATCTCGAATCTGACATTTCGACCATAATCTCTATAAAAAATTTCCGCCTCATCTAATGTATTGAAAATCATTCCAACACAAGGCACAACCTTATTAACATCCGCAAATGTAAACTCATAATTTTCGTTTCCAGTATCCTCATCATCATCAATTTTTCCCATCCTAATATCCTCATCTTCTTGATCATCATTTTTTCCCATCCAAAATTTATCATTTTCTTCATCATCACCATCACTAATAATTATCTTGTTTTTACCCTTTCGACCATCATTTGTTTCCCCACCAACATCATCAACATTCATTTTATCTTTATGAACATTATAATAATTATCAACATCCATAACATCATCAACGAATAATTTATGAGAAATAAATTTTTTTTCTAAAGGGTGGCGTAACATAATCATCACCATTATGTTCACTAGATGAAATAGAGGAGGTAAATAAAAATGAAGCCATTGAATTAGAGGACTAACATTAAATTTTTTGAATTTTTGAGCTCCAAACCCTTAAAAATACAGCAATTTTCTAAAGTGTAAAAATGAGAGTGGAGATGAAAAAATGGGGATAAAAATTATGTAACCTTAAAAGTGACAGGATTTTTGGGATCCATGCCTGCTGCAATGGTTCACTGCGGTAGGCAGCGTAATTAATGATATACTGCAGCAATGGTTCATCGCTACAGGTGGTTCATTTATTACCAACCACCAACCATAATTAATGCCGATAAATTTGTCTTAGCCACAACTAAACATTGCGATAGTAAAAATCACCGTAGTAGCAATTAAAGATGTTTTTTATTATTTTAAATCTTCAAATATGCATCCAAAAAATAAAATATATTCATTTTAACTTTAAAGTATCTTTAATAATGTATTATGGATACTTTTTACACGTTATGTAGTTTAAACAATGATCGATTAATATGTACAACTCAGTTATAGCTAACTGTTGAAAAATAAATGAGTAATAATAACATTTTTTGCTCTTTTTTCTATTTAAAATATTTAATATAACTTTTTTATTATCGCTTTTATTCATTTTAACTTACATTACTATTTATGCTATTTTTTCATTTTTAAGAATATAAAATATATATTATTTCAAATTTTTTTACTTTACATTAATATTTTTTCTAAATTTGTTTTAAAAATTATTTATTTAATATTTTAAAGGTGTCGTAGTTGGAATTCATTCCCGGTTCATTAACTCGTCTATACACATTTTTATATTTTATTATCTATTAATTTACTATTTTTTTAATTTTAATAATAAATATGTATCAAATTATATTAATGTAAAATAATATGTAAGATCATTTTGCATAAAAACAATCACAGGACAAGTTGGTGGATTGTCAAAATGTTTGTTTTATTTGGAAAAGGTCAAGAGTTCGACTCCAAACCATTGCAAAGTTTTTTTTTTAGTTTAAAATAGTGTTAAATATTATGTAAGATCATTTTTCATAAAAATAATCTCTAGACAAGTTGGTGGGGTGGCAGTTTGTTTGTTTTTATTTGGAAAAGGTTAAGAGTTCGAATTCAAACGAATGAAAAGATTTTTTTTTTAATTCTACAAATATACTCTACCGCATTGAGGGCTTGCGCAGTGCTATTTTCTGCCGCATTAAACCCTTTCGGCAGTGCTATTTTCGTATAGCCAACGGTCCAGATTTGGTGGTTGTGTAACTTTTGCCAACCAACGGTGGTTGTGGACCAAATTTCATATATATATATATATATATATATGACATTAGGGAGCCTGAGATGTATCTCAGGTAAGTTCCCTGAGATATATGGGATTTATAATCAAATTTGGGATGGACATTTTTATAAAATCATGTTTTTTTAATTAGCCCTGCGGGCCCAATCAAATTTATAGTGTATTTTTTAAATATCTCAGGAAAAGTTTACTGAGATCAATCTCAGGGTCCTCTCTCTCTCTCTCTATATATATATATATATATACATATGAAAATGTTCAAATAAAAACCATCCTTAGCCTAGCCTAGAAACTAGAAACCACTATCTGCATCCCTGTTTTACACATCCCCCACCCCCAATATGACATCACCCACCATATATATGACATCACCATGATATCACCTACCCCTAATATGAAATCACCATGACATCATCAACCCGGGTCCCATCCCCGGACCCACTTATTTAGTGATCGATTATTTGTAATTTAGTGATCAATAATGTGTAATTTAATGAATGTCATTATTTATATATTTTTATCTCTTGCCCTCTCATTTAGTGATCGACGAAACGTAATTTAATGATCGCTTGTAATTTAGTGATAAGTAATATACAATTTGAGTCCTACTCCAGTAAAAACCAATATTATCCTAGAAACTATAAACCAGTCACGATCACCAAATCACATACTAACAATTATCAGATATGAAAATAATTTATATACTAACAATTATGTGGCGATCACTAAATTATATATTACTTATCACTAAATTACGTTTTGTCGGTCACTAAATGAGAGGAAAATAGATACAAATATATACATAATGATGATCACTAAATTACACATTATGATCACTAAATTACAAACGATCACTAAATTATATTCTTTTAACAGTTATATATATATATATGTGTGTGTGTGTGTGTGTGTGTGTGTGTGTGTGTGTGTGCGTGCGTGCAAGCATGTTATTTTTTATCCTAATTTTTTGTTAGATTATATTGTCATTCACAATAAAATCTTTTTATTGTAAAAATTAAAATCTAAATGTAAGATCTTATATTGCGTTTTATTTTCTTTACATTAGAGTGTTTTTCATGAAATAGTGTGTAACCCATATATATATATATATATATATATATATATATATATATATATATATATATATATATATATATTATAAAATTATTATGTATTAAACTTAACTCATACTTGTAAACTTTTAAAAAAAAAAATTCGTGTACTATTTTAAAATGTGAACCAAGATTGGATACCTAATTAACCTAAGGTAGTTATCGAGTCAAATTTGTTTAAGATCTTATAATTTTTTGAAAGTAAAATTTACATGGGCTGAAGCCCACATCATCCCTCATCAATTCATTATGATCGACCCATATTTTTCTCAGACCTCTATCATGAAGCCCACCTCATTCCTCATTAATTCATTATGATCGGTCCATGTTTTTCTCACACGACTATCATGACTTCTAGAAGCTTCTCGAGTTATTTTAATCGTTACAAACACCTTTATAAATTCCCCCATCTCTTCTTTCGTTCTTCACACCACATACCATCATCCATTTCTCTATCTTTTTTCTCTTTCACTCTAGTAAACACATATCATTGTTCCTATGTTACACTTTCTCATTTCTCTCTAAACTTACAAAACTAGAAATTAGTTAACCCTATAACATTGTATTTGACAACTCCCAATCAATATATATTTACATTCTCAGAAACGCCAACACATCTCAAATTGAAGTGTTAATCAAAATTTTTGTTCGATTTGTTCGTCTTATTCCTACCATGATTGCAAAATATCAAATATTATCAAATCGGTATGTCATCAGATAATTTGAGTTTTGACGCTTATATATATGCACATATACATAAGGATTATATCTTATTTGAAGTTGAAAATATGGTTCATTCTTTTTTGATCGGATTGGATCAACACATAATTTTTTATTTCTTTGCTTAGTCCGAAAAATTTCGATTGAAATTTTGTTTTTTATGTAACTCAAAGTTGTATATAAACAAAATCAAAATACTTTTCCTTTTGATTTTCAATTTGATTTTAAATTTTTAACAGGTTTTGCATTAAGATCTAGATCGACGGCAATTCAATATGAAAAGATCAACTGGTAATATATTATTATACATATATCGCAACTGAGTTTAACAAGATTTTTCTTCTCAAAATACACATATCAAATTTCAAAATTTAACTCTGGTTTTTCTTGAATGACAGTTCACACATTTATGAAGTAACGTCTTTAAACAATGAAGAAGATGCTCCATAAAGATCAAGGATGATTTCCATTTCGGTGATATGTACTTTCCAGGTAATATTCTTTAAATATCTAATAGCTTAACACCATGCGATGCACAAATTTTTTCTAATTCGAATTGAATTTTTAAAGATATGAATTTTGTTGAATTATATATATCATTTAATTTTGATTTTGTTGATTTGTAGCAAGTTTTTAACTGATATAATTTGATAATAATTATATATATGTTACCAATGATATTTCAAGAAAATGAGAGATTTTAGTTATAAAATGTAGAAAAGATGATCAGTTAATTATTAGTAATTACAATAGTACTATTTTATTTTATTAAATAAAATCATCCGTGATATTATTGCAAAAGAAGAGGTTTTAGTTGTAGAAAATAGAAAAAATCGTATTTTAGCTGAAAAAGGTAATTGGTTAGGTATTGGTAATTGTAAATAATTATTTTATTGAATAGAACTGCTCGTAATATTTTTAGAAAAAGAGAAATTTTAGTTCAATAAAATTTAAAAGATCGTGTGTTTTATCTGAAAAAGTAAATATATTAGTTATTAAAAAAGTTGAAAAGGTAACATACTTCACCCGAAAATAAATTTATTAAATATCGGTAACTGTAATAGTATAGATAAAGAAGTTAAAAATAATAATAATAAATATTGAAGTAAGAGTAATTAAGTAAATAAAACAGCAACCGTACCGGTCGACCGACCGACGAAACTTTTAATGTTTCGGCTTTAATAATATAATATAGTATATATACATCCAAGTAAGTTTGTAATATAATAACAGTTAAATATTAATTCTACCCATAATTTTAAGAAATATTGAGAAAATTACTAGAAGAATAAAAATTAATATGAATCACAAAAAATACATAAATAATTTAATAAGAAAAGAATAAAATATTAAAAGAAAGTTGTGTATCGTGCGATTTAGTAAACTAGGATTTGGAATAAAACAAGTAAAAATGACTACTATTTTAATTATCTTTTACATCGTTACAAGTACATAATCAAAGTTTTTTCATAGATACAATCTTTATTGTGTTGAAATTTTACATACATCCAAAAGTAATTGAAAACTGAAACACCAAAAAATAAAAACATATATCATCATGTATTGTTTCTTTAACTACTAATTACTTATTAATTCATCACATAAAAGTTTTCCGCACTATCACTAAATAAGTATCACTATATTTAGAAGAGAATATGTAAAAAATAAGAAAACAAAAGAAAACGATTTACTATTTGATCATATTCTATGTTGCATGACCAAGATGATTTAAAAGTCAAAATCTTAGATGTCACATAAACAAAGTTAATCTACAAGCACAACCACATGTATTTCATTTATTATTGATTCTCGAACAACTACCTACCTCCAAATGCCCATATATTATTAATGACTATAATATAAATTTCCTTGCATCCAATGTGAAGTTGTAATTCAAAGTGTTTGAGTTTGTGAGATCTATCCCTAATACAAACAAAAAAAAAAGTTCACATGGCAAACAATTGTGAAAATTTTGGCTTCAATCAAAATGTTTTTTTGCACAAGTGATTTTCTCGGGTTCCATGAAAGGTCTCGTGATCATACACCTTGTGCAATTGCATGTGTCGCAGAAAAATAAGTGTCCAAATACTTTTTTCATGAGTAGTTCTCTCTAAAATCATGGCTTTCCTACGAGATTTGGTGATATCTTTATCATTCCATTTCATTAGGGTCAAAATGAATCTCTCACGAGAGGTTCCCACAAAATCTTTACAGGTTTTGAAGATCTCACAGTCACTCGTCATATGGTCCAGCAAAATAATGTGGGAGGAAATGATACTCATATAACCCATGCAAGGTTTGATGGTATCACATTCACATGTCCTCCGCGTGGACAAAATAGGTCTCCCTTCAGGTATGGTCCATTAGGAATTTAGGGTGATAAATCATATAGGACCATTTTATGATAGTTTAAACAATCATGAAAAAACTTCTAACGCTTTGAGAAACCTTCAAGGTCTGTTACTGTTACCAAGGTGAACCAATCACCCGCTAGCCAACAGTGCAAGAAATGAATTCGTTTTAGGTTTCCCAGTGGACAAATGAAGAAAAACAAGACATGGACCGAGAACTTAAAAAGTGAGCTACTTTTAACTTTACTTACAATTATTAGACTATAAACTCTCTTTTTTACTAAGAGGATTTTAGTGATTTTGCAACTTTCATTTTATAAAAATACTTTTAGTGGATCTTATATTATCCACTTTTTCTTTATGTTTGTTATTCAGTTTAATAGTATTTTACCTTTTTTAGTTCGTTATCTAGTTTAAGATATTACAAAATTACATATTAAATGCACACATACACACACATATAAAATATTTGAAGTAAGTAAGATCATAAAATAACCATATGTAATTTTTTTTAAATATGCTTTACATACTATAAATAATTAAAGTTATCATTTTAAATTTTTTAATAGAGTAAAAATTTAATAAATAATTATATATCAATTATGTGTCAACTTATTTCACCAAGAATTTGGAATATCTTGTGATAAGTTTAGTGCTGTCAAATTTTTATATATCATGTTCGTACACTTTAATTAACAAATTTTGGAAATGTATCTTACAGGTACGCCTTTTTACCAGTTTTGAGAATTTGTATAAATATAGCAGCATTGTTGCCAAAGAAATCAATTCGAGATGTAGAAATGCGCATACAGTGGTTGGTCGTAAGTTATAGTACTTCAAGTAATAATTTTCATTAAATATTAATTTATTTGAACCAACGCTAATTTTTTGCAACCTCGTTTTCATTATCTTTTTCATTTTTTTCAAAGATAATAAAAGAGAGGTGATATGTCTTCAAGCAAATATTCATATTTTAATACCAATGATTTTAGTAAAAAAATTCTTGGTAATTTTATCATGCATTGCGCAAGAAGTGTTGAATTAGCTAATTATCCACAGTCACAGGTTCCATTAATTCTTGAGAAGAGAGTAATAAGGCATTTGTAGTGCATAGTACCATCTTTTTCTCTTCCTTATATTTTTTAATTCAATAGAAATGTTGTCAAAGCCTCTTCGCTAGTCCATATAATGAAACTTTGTCGTGCATTCCGCTACCACGTTTTTTCTATTTGTGACATTTTAATAATTAAAATTGCATTGGCAATAATTTATCGTATGACTAATGCATGGTTTAATTTCATAGCAATTGTAGATTAAATTCCTGATATAAAAGCTACCCTGAACAACTAACAAAGTTGATTCCTGATTAGTAGCCTTTGCTTCGATGCCAGATATTCTTGCTTTTTTTACTCTTAATTTCCACAACTTTTTTTGTGTGTAGAAGCATGAAAATTTGGATAATATTTGGGATTCGGTGGAACCTTCATCAAAAGGAGATTTGAGTTAATTCAGTTTTTATATACCAGATAACCCTAACGATCTGAATCTCTTAGTTATTCGGTAATTAATATTATTTAACCTCATGTCCAATCATCATTTTTAGTTTTATTATGAAATTATTAAGGAGTAATAATAAGTTAAAATAACAACACCAATAAAAAAACTGATATAGTAATAACCAACTGAAATCTATATATTTATGTCTACAGAAGTGGCACATAAACAAGTGGTATATTGATAATTTGTTTGTGTTAGAGGTCGGGATTGCTATATACCTACACACTATGACCAACCTAATATTTCTTTAATTTTTTCTATCAACTAGTTACTTATCCTGATTTTTTTTATCAGGAACAAGTCCAGTTCTCGAGCTGCTAAGCGTGGCAGGATTTGACATCGAATTTAATCTCGAGATAGGAAGTCGATGCATACAGTTTCAAATTTATGTATATACATTAAATAAGGGAGATTCTCATCAAATAGTTATATATGTGTATGTGAGTATGTGTATTGATAATGTAAAAATAATGTTCTATAAGATTTTTATATCTGTAACGTGTGCAATATAGCGAAGCGATAATTTGACTTACAAAGTTAGCATTGTTTATCTATATATATTATAATGCCAGGAGATCGAAAAGTTACCAGAAGCAATCAAGTTAGTTTTCTTAAATTTTCCTTTTTTGATTTTTTTATTAAAATTCTTTTCTTACATTAAATAAATCTTAATTAGTCATTAATGACATCTATTAAATATATATTAAATTTACTTTATTTTATTTATACAAAACTTTAGCAAACTTTATTTTAGCAGTATAATATTTTTTCTCATTTCAAATGACGACTTAAAAATTTAACATTAAAGCTTTCAAGCCTAGCATCTTAATTAATCATTAATTACAAATTAATCATTAATTACACCTATTAATTATTAATGTAATTTAATTTATTATTTATATAAAATTTAACAAAATTTATTTTGGCATTATAATTATTATTTCAAGATAGAAGTATATAGAATTTTATTGAAACAAAAGTAATATGGACATGTTTTCACTTTTGCACATAAAAAAATTACACATGAACTGTGACCAATTTGATTAAATTGAATCAACTCAACTCCTTTCTCGATCGACTAGATCGCTAAAGAAATTATACCCCGTTGTTCTATTAGATTGTGACGAAATAATATCGTATGTTTATGATTATTTTAAATTTATCAAAATTTTAGATATACAACTAAAATATAAATACGGTAAATATTATAAGACCAAAACCTTGAAAAAGTTTGGAACGCTTTAAAAGTCTTTTTCTTTAGTTTTCTCATTTCTAAATTTTTTAATTAATTTTTTGCTTCCATTTAATAGTATTTTAATTATTCACAAATTACACCTATTAAATATAAATGTAATTTACTTTATTTAATTTATATAAAAGTTTAGCAAAATTTTTATGGGCATTATAATTATTATATTAATATAAATTATTAATTTTCTATAGAAAAGTAAAAACGTTTTCAGTTAAGATGATGACATAAAATGACTTATATCGTATCATTTTCTATTTCCAATTTAAGATTATTACAATTTTTCGGGTGATTGGAGGATAGACGATGTTAACTTTTCGTAACATTCTTTATCAGTCATCGTAAAATTCGTGTAAATCATGATGAGTAATGGAAGTAAATAGATTTTTTGGTTACCATCTGAAATTGCTACACAAGGAACATCTAGAGCTTTTTTTTTTAACATGAACAAATTACACACGAGATGTGACCAACTCGATTAAATTGAATCAACCCGATCCTTTTCTCGTCGATGAAATCGATAAAGAAATTGCACATCCATTGTTCCAATATATTGTGGCGGATTAAATTAATATCCTAATTAAGTAAATTCTAACACAATTTTTGTGCATGTATGTTATTAGATGGGTGTCGGCTTTTACGTTATTTAGTTATATTTAATATCTATAACTTTTATCGTAAAAATAGTGATCATTTTGTAATCGCTACATGTTTATGACTTTTTTAAAAATTATTGAAATTTTAGGTATATAATGAGAGTATTATTCCAACTAATAATTCATGTAAATTGTTTGAATCATTTTTTAAAAGGAAATCTAAAAATAGCTCTCAATGTTTTTGAAATAAAAATTAGTGTCTTGATTTTTTATTCTTCCTTCAATAAATTATTAAAATTTAATATTATCATTCAATAAGTAATGCTTTAAAAGTTTTTGTTATTTGTTTTATTTCAAAAGTTAATTTAGAATTATTTTAATACCACAAAAGTTTTATTTATTATATGTTTAAAGAATTTTTGAATAATATCATGCATAAATTATACGTACGATTCCACATTTTTTTAATAATATTTGTGAATTATTAAAGATAGTTTTCTGTAGCCGCGCGATAGTGCGGCATAATTGCCTAGTTTACTATAATGTTTTGGCATCTATCAATAATTGTGGAGTTTGGCGCCAACTCCGTTGCCTCGGCAGCAACAATCTTTTCAAGCTTGACTCTCTTTTGAGCAATGGATTCAGCTTATTTTTCTACAAAGTCTACCATGAATCCAACCATGCCTTTGCCTAATTTAATGCTCTAGTCACAATCATCCATCCATCTAGAAGTCTTCCACCTTCAATGTGAGGTTGGTAACATTTTCTTTAAAGGAAACAAAAAAAGTGTGATTATCCTTCACCAACTACTTTTGGGATGCAAAGTCTAGTGTCAGAGTGGAGAAAGTTAGATTAGCTGCATTTGTTGTCCAAGTCAAATTTGTCTTTGTGTTGCACATGTTGTCGAGGCTAACATTGGGTTTAAATACCCTAGATCAAGTCTGACCTACAGCTGTCCTTTCGTTACGGTTGCGATTGCATAAATATCTTCTATGAATTGTACTTTGATCGAGATTTCAAATTTTAAATTCCTTAATTTTGGGAATTATTTTGACGAATTATCTCAACAACTCTTGAATAAATAAATTCAAGATGGAGGTCAAGTTTGATGCCGAAATGTAAATGCCGCCACACTAGCTAATGAATTACCGCGCCAATTCATAAGTTGTCGCGCCAAATAATGAGTTACTGCGCCAACTAATGAGTTGCCGCGCCAACTAATGAGTTACCGTGCCAAGTATTAATAAAGGATGGTTCCTGATGAGGCTTCTATAAATTTCTCATTCATGCTTAAAGTCTCTTTTCATTTTTCAAATACAATAGTGACTTGGAGGGTAGTTTTTGTGCCCAAAATTTCTACAAGGAAAATGATAATTTGGTCAAAGGAATCCTTAAAGATGTGGTTTCTCCAACTAGGATGGGATATGACATTCGCAATCAGTCATGCTTGTACCTAGTTGTAGTGGCTACTAGTCATGTTTGCACCTAGTTGTAGCGGCAGCTAGTCATGCTTGCACTTAGTTGTGGTGGCAACTAGTTAATTTTGCACCTATGTATTCTACAACTAGTGCATTCTGTACCTGATGACATTTCTAACTTAGGATTGGGTTTGTTCTTTATACTCAAATATGTTTTATGAAGACTTGTTGAAGAACTACGCTGTCAGGTTATCGCGCCAGCACTAGTTTTGAGCCAATTATACTGTCAAGTGTTGGTGAGATTACAAGGCAGTATGAACAGGAAGAAGTGATAACTCAACACTAGAATAGGACAGGTAAATAATACTATTACTACACAGGAATTAAGAAGATATGAAGACAAGGCAAATACAAAGAATCAAATACGGGAAGTAATTTTGAAGTCTGTTTAATGGTCACTGAAAGAAGTTCGTTAATATGTTCATGCCTCAGTGAAGAATAAGGTTTGAAGACTTTCGGTGTTTCAAAAGTATTGAAGATTCAGTATAAAGTGCCACTAGAAGATTTCAGTGTATTAGCATTGTTAGTTTTATAGGCAGTGTTCGAAGCATAGGATTCTAGAAGAATTGAATACAGGGTAAAGACAAAGGTTAAAGAAGATAGTAGCAGTCTTGAAGTTATACTCACTGAAAGAAGTTCATATATATGTTCAAACATTAGTGAAGAACATATATTAGAGTATTCAAGATTGTATTAGCAATGAAGATGTTGTTTGAGTACAAGAAAGGATTCCAGTGAAAGTACATTGTTTATTGACAGTCAGTGTTCGAAGCACTGCAGACTTACCAATTGGAATGGATAGAAAGTGTAAAGATCAAGATCAGTGTTAGTCGTTTGTAATGAAAGGATTGTTATATTTATCAGGTTGAAATATTGGTTAAGTACTCAAGATGTGAACATGAGGTATGTGTATAAAAGTTATGCAGTGTACAAGAGTCCGAGTTAAAGATTGAATATACAGCTAAGTACAACTCAACAGCTCAAGGATGCAGGATGTAAATGAAGGGTTTCGTGCACATAAACGCAGCGGAATTAAACTCAAAAAGAATAAAAATCGAAACTCTACCGCATGATCCATGCAAAAACAAATGACTTAATTCGGAGTTAGATGATTACCTTAAAGAGCTTTATGAATGGATGGCAATTAGAGATCCTAGCTACTTGAATCACCATGCATCCCGCTCGTGCGATCTACGCTCTACCAGTATCCACACGAACACTTGATCTTCGAAGGAGCGATGTACTAGCATCTGAAAACTGATTTTCTCTATCTCCATCTTTGCTCTCAAACGGCTAGGGTTTTTTTTCTAAAAACTTCCTTACTAATTTGAGACTTTAAGATGTTTATATAGAGAGACAAATCTGTTTTCAGTGGCCCAATCGTATTGGGCTTTTATTAAAATTTGAATTCTTAATTAAATTATTAATTAATTCACACTTAATCAATATTCTAATATAATTCAAATTCTAATAATTAGTAAATTCAAATTTATATTTATTTAATTAATTAAGTCTAACTTAATTAATATCATAAATAAATATGAATTACTATTTAATTTGAATTCATAATTTAAATCAAATCTCCTTCAAGCGTTCTTGTGTGTAACCCTATAGGTTATTATTACGTTGGAAATAATTTTAATTTTCAATATAAATTATAAACAATGAGCAACATCTAGTAATACATCATTGCTACCCAAGTAATAATAATAAATCGGTGATTCGATTAAGCTTTTCGTGAATAATGTTCCATGTAATATAATCCCTTTAACCTTGATATTATAGATTAAACTTGAGGCATGTAATATGTCATCCTCTTCATAATTTAATCTTAATTTTCTTGATCGATGAGTAGACTATTAAATCAAATCAATATTTGAGTACAATCGTGCATCTCATAGTCTCACTCAAACAAGAGGCCAATAATATAACTCCTATAACTAGGAGGGTTAAATCCCATCTAGATCATTCATATTTCTCATACGATTCATAATATACCCAATGTCCACTTTTATCATCACCCGGTCAAAGGTAACTTTTAATGTAATCAAAGTATATTAATTCTCGTATAGAAATATAATGATTTCAGGTCTAAGGATCATTACACCATTATCACTGTGAGAATTCCTTATGACACTGATAACATGTAGAATCTCACGGTGGGTCAATCCAATTCCATGTACCCTTACATGCACTTATGTTTTGACTTTAGTATCACCATACCTATGACCAATGAGATTTGGTTATCAGTCAACAAACATACTAGTCTCTATGTATTATTATTGTCCTTTAATAATAATACTCGACTAGGGATATTTAGGAATAAAGATACTACTCATACAATCTCATTTTCAAGTCACATACTTAAAGATATATAGTGTGTATCATAATTCCAAGGAATTTTATTATGCTAACATTTATAACGCGGTAAATAAAGACATAATAAATAAATTAATAATAATCAACCAAACATAGTTCCTAATAATAAAATGTTTTCCCTAAAACATAAAAGTATTGTCTATAGGACAGAAATACTAACAGTAAAGTGGTATAACTTTGGTACAAAAATGTGAAAGATTTGAAACTACATTCGAAGAATGGAAGGAGTGCCAAACCTCAGTGGTCAAATTGCACTTTGACCATGCAATGAACTAAAGTGGCCAGGTCTTTTGTTCTAAAATAAAGTTTATTTATAAACTTAAACTAATAAATTTATAAACTTTAAATAAATTTATCTTATAAATCTGAATTATTTTATTTTATAAATTTTCATAAGTTTATTTTAAAAACTTTAATTAATTTATTTAATAAATTTTAAATAAGTTTATTCTATAAATTAATGAAGTTTATTATTTAAATTTAATATTTGAAATCAAAAAGTAAGTTTATTAAATAAATTTATTCACCAAGATTGGCTAGGAAAACAAGGTGGCAGGTTTGTTAAATGAAGGCAGAGCAAGGAAATAATTTTAAGTGTTATGGTAATTGAAGAGCGATTTGCACTAGTAGGAATAACTAGAATCGCTCCTCAATAAATCGCTCCTCAAATAATTGCGCCTCAAAGCTGCTGTACAAAGTTGTTGAATATAAAACCTACACACAAAGTAGCAGAAGAAGATAATCAAATAATTCTGATTCATCATCTTCTTTACGGAGCTGAAGAAAACAAAGAGAGATGCAGAGAAGATACACACATACATATCTTAACTTCTCACCTGAGAAATTTGTTAATGGCTGATGTGAACCTTGTATAATTTTAAAGGCCATTATAAAATTTCTCCAGGAGTTAAATCCGTTAGAAAAAATTATAGATACTAATCTTGTATAGGATTTAGCTTGTATATTCTTTTTTGAAGCAAGAACAAATTGTTCTTGGTAGCCGGTAAATTTATTTACCGGGTATAGCAACTGATAAGTGGATTTATATCCACTTGGATCGCTTCAATTCGGTTTAAATTGATTGTCTTGGACTCAAGTTTATTGTAGTTTTGATGTGTTTTTCTTAGTTGTGCAGATTTATAAGAATGTCGATTATGGGTGATGCTTCTATCATGTTTGGAGGATTAATTGATTAAAATTCGGATTTCCCGGGAAGGTTGCGCAGTCTACACTGTTTTGGCCATATCTGGAGTTCTATAAGTCCGTTTGAGGCCCGTAAGCTATCCACGCGAAGCCTGGAAGATTTTCTACAACTTAGGACAGGATTAGTGCGCGCAAATTGCGTGTGGTGGGAGCAGATTGCGCGACAAGCAGACTAATGGGAGCAGAGAATTTACTGTTTTGCCCTTTTCAAGTTCTAATTGTATTTTGGGCAGTTTTGGGTACCTTAATCGAATTCTAATTGTAATAGAAGGCAATTTCTTGCTGGGCAAGACTTGGAGTGCCTATATAAACACATCCAACCCCTTGTAAATTTTACAGTTAGAATTAGACAATTAGACAATTAGATATCTTGTACATAATATAGCTTAGATCTACAAGGGAGAAAAGGAGAGAAGGATTCAACGCTCGTGACAAGCAACGGATCTAGATCTACTTCATCTTTTGTATCATAGATTTGTTTTCTCAACTCTTGCTTTATTAATATTATTACTTTCTTTCATATCTTGTCTTCTATCATGGTTTCAATAGATCCCATGATGACGAGCGGTTCGATATGAGCTAATCGTTGTCATGGGATTCTAACAGATTTATCTATGTAGCTTAGTAGTTTGATTGCTTTAAATTTATATGTGGTGAATTCTTGATATCCTCGTATGGTTGTGTTTCATGTGTTTAGATGAGTCATGAACATCTAATTTGTTAATCTCTTGCGAAACGAGAGTGGCTCTTGAGATTTAGAACTTGCCATGCTAGCATAGGATAGGTTGATAATATTATCATGATTTGTGGCATACATAGAGATATGATGCTACCCTATGTGATCGATGTGGATAACTTGTGCTTCAACCTTTATGTTTTCAAACTCTATAGAGATATAGGGTCTAAACATAATTGGTGTCTACCCATCTTCTATCTCTTTTGTGGATGCATGCGTAGTTTGGTATTAGTATACCGAGAGGTAGCTTTTACTTGTTTCATGTTATCCGATCAGATATCAAAACCATCGTATGTATTGATTAAAGGCATCAACTCTAAGTGAAGTAGATGTTGAAGTTAGGATTCCATGTGTTTCTCGCATATAAGTAATTAAATTTTAATTCTCATTAGTTAGTAATTTTTAGTTTGTTAATTTGTATCCTAGTTAATTATAGTTAGTAAAAACTTAATATTGTTAATTGTCTTAGCAGTGCATAATAACCATACATTGTTGCATAGGTACAAAACTGAATTGAAACCTAAGATCTCTGTGGGAACGAACTTGACTTCTATCTGTATTACTTGTGACCACGTACGCTTGCGTGATTTTGTGTAAACAAGTTTTTGGCGCCGCTGCCGGGGATCATCGGTGTTTTATTTTTGGTTTATGTGCTTGTCAATAGTGGTCGTTAGCGTTCACTGACTCGGATTTCTTATCTATCTTGTTTAGTTCGGTGTGTTTCAGGTACTTGTGTGTTTCAGATGGCAGGTGAGGAGTTGCCATGGTGGGCATATTCGAGGACATCCATGCCTTATCAATGTGAGCGGTGTTTGGGCGTTCATGATCCCTCACAATATTGTTACTACGAAGGAGTTGATCCATATGTCATTTATGAGGAACAACCATATTTTCAATATCATCCTCAACAGTACCAGCAAGATGTTCCAGATAGGTCATATTTCTTTGGAAGTGAAGAGTTTCAACATCAGCAACCTACTCCTACTTTTCAGTCAGATGAGGTTGATGTTATGGAGAGATTAGGATGCTTGCAAAGAGTTATGAGGAGTCTACCAAATCTATGGGGACACTACTTGCTCAAATTTTGAGTGCCTTGGAACAAGAGAAACAACAATGCATATTAGAGGCAATTCCAGAAAATAACGGTGACTTGGAGCAAGGTATTGCATGCTTAATCGAAGAAGACAAATTTCAATGTGAGGTGAGCGTTCACAAGCCATGTGAGGAATTTGATCAAGCTAGTAAGGTGGATGATTTGGAAAGGGCACAATTCGGGACAGACACTTATGAGCTACACAAATTTCAAGAATTGGTATGTGCGTACCAAGAGGACACTGATGAGCTACGCAAATTTCAAGAATTGGTATGTGCGTTCCAAGAGGCTGATGATCATGGGATAGATGCAGGTCTTCTGCTTGTCTCAAAGTGTGAAGATGGAGGTAGCACATTAGAGCCAATGGAGGAAGTTCTCTTTAAGAAACCAAAGGCTTCAGCAACTTACATTTACCCTCCTCCATTATATTCAACCGAAGCCCGCGAAGGTGTGTTATTCTACAAATTGACAGATTTTGGGTCAACAGAAGAAGGCATTGGAACAGGACATATTTGTTATACGAATAGGTCAAGCGAGGAGAAGGGGCAGAAAGTGTGCCGCCGTGATGACGATGAAGTCTTGCGAAGAGAGGACCAGGCAAACTAATATCATCCTTAATGGAGGCTTGGAAGTAACTTCAAGCTATTGACGTTAAAGAATCGCTTCGTGGGAGGCAACCCACGCATTAGTGTAAAAAAAAATTGAGTGTTGAAAAAAAAAAGAGTTTTGTCAAAAAAAAAAGGAGTATTTTCAAAAAAAAAAAAATTGGGAGAAAGTTCCACACGCCATGGCGCACATTACAGGACATGGCGTAGTCAAGTTTCTGTCCAGGTCTGTATACATGTGTTTAACACATGCTCGAAAAAAAATCTACAGGAGAAACTCGTGCCGCAGCGCCCAGTTCACGACCCTGCCTACACAATTTTCTGTCCTGTGCCCTTTTGTCCGTGTATGTGCGTTTAGCATATATAAAAAAAATTCTTTCCCCAATCCCTTTTCTAATTATTTTCTCCACCTAAAATCCTAATCCTAGTCCTATATTAATTCCAATTCATTCCCAATCCATCTCCTATTTTATATTTCTTTCCCAAATCTACACAATTAAACCCCTATATATACACACCAATCCTACCGCATTCCAATTATATTTTCCTACAATCAATTTCAAGGCTTCAAGATTCAAGTTTGGGGGATTTTTAATTGCAGGTTTCACCTCTCCGGTTCGTATTTGGGGTATACTTCTTCCTTTTATTTTGATATTACGAATTGTGTTCTTGCATTATTAGGGTTGTGCGTTCTTGATTATTTGGGGGTATTTGTGAATTCGAATTTTTTGTGGATTTTGGTGAATTTTGTGAGTTGGGTATTGATTCTTATGGCTCATAAGTGTGGGAGAGGTGGTGCTAGTGTTGCAAAATTTTTGTCTTAGACGGTGGAGGTTGAATTTAATTGGTTGTTGTTGAAGCCAATTGCTAAAGAAAGGGGATTTTTGCTGAACAAGCATGTTGAGTTGCGATGGGGAAGGATATGTAAGGCGCCTGGTAGGTATGTTTTCTGCTATCCCTCGTAATTACTTTCATTCAATGGGGACATTGAATATTTTAAGTTTGGGGGTGGTTTGAGGGTTTAGTAGTTGTTGTATTATTTGTTCATGTAGGATTTCATGCTTTGTATATTATTAGTAGTAAATCATGCATGTATGTTCGTAATAATTATGTTTGTTTCATGTAGGGCATTCTGTTTTTTATTTTTCGTATACCATGTGAGTTCATATTAGTTGCATTTGCATAGCATGCATATTTCATGATCCCTTAGAACGAGCTAATTCTGATTGGTAGGTAGGTGTCTAATTGAGTGTGGTAATGATGAATAGAGGGTTGACTTATATTTTCTATGAAATTGACTTATGTGTTTCAGAAACAAAACTAATTACACAGTCTCATTGGGTGCTTTTGGGCTAGGTTGAGGTCATGCTTGTTTGGATGTTTTGAGATTTAATCACTTGTTTATATTTAGAATTTTCGTTATTCCCTTGATAGCGTAGTAACACTTAAGTCTAAGTTTTGGGGAAAACAGGGATTGCATGCTTAAATTGTAAATAATTGTCAATAATTGCTAGATGTCAAATGGCTAGTAGCCAGCTCATATTTATATGAGTAGTCTAGGGTTGGAATTGAGAATTCTCATTCCAGATTGCATACAAAAAAAACAGAAAAAAATAGAAAGAAAAAAAAAAGAAAAAAAAAGTCAAGAGTTTCAAGTGTTTTTATGCAAAATTATCCAGGGTGAGCTCTTTAATACTCGAGCAATTAAGTTCTAGGGGACTTTGTGCCTAGTGACCTAAGGCTTTTATAGTCTGGGATCCACTAACCCAACGCTCGCTACATGGGTATTATTGTATAAGCCTTTAGGGGTCTCATTCATTACACGGTTAAATAAGCATGCTTGTATATTATGTGTCGTAGTTGTTTAGTAATAAAAGCATGAATTTCTGTCTACCTTGGATAAGGATGGAGGTGTTCTTAAGTTATGAAGTGTCTACAGTCTATTCTATTTATAAACTTGTGATTGTCTTGGTGAAGGATAGGTATGATTTTTGACCTAGTTTTGGGAGTATTTCTGATGAGCATAGCACACATGCACGTTTCTGTCATGTATGTTAGAGTACGGGAACTTAGTCGAGCTCTATTTGGAGTTATTTGCATTCCTTGAGATATGTGCTTGCTAGTTGGTTTTGGTGAGTTTGAAGGGGATCTTTGCATTTTTCATAGTAGTTGCATTCGTGCATTGCATTGTTAGTTAAATGGATTTTGTGGGTACATTCGCTATAGGCCCTCACGAGACCTTACTCGTCCACTGGGGCTGCCTAGGGGTTTAAAGGGCTTGTTGCATATGCCAAATGCAATCGTGATCACCTACGGAAGTGGTACTAGTTAGTTAGTTGTAATTGTTTATGCTTGAGGACAAGCATTGGTTTAAGTTTGGGGGTGTGATAAGTGGATTTATATCCACTTGGATCGCTTCAATTCGGCTTAAATTGATTGTCTTAGACTCAAGTTTATTGTAGTTTTGATGTGTTTTTTTTAGTTGTGCAGATTTATAAGAATGTCGATTATGGATGATGCTTCTATCATGTTTGGAGGATTAATTGATTAAAATTCGGATTTTCCGGGAAGGTTGCGCAGTCTACACTGTTTTGGCCATATCTGGAGTTCTATAAGTCCGTTTGAGGCCCGTAAGCTGTCCACGCGAAGCCTGGAAGATTTTCTACAACTTAGGACAGGATTAGTGCACGCAAGTTGCGTGTGGTGGGAGCAGATTGCGCGACAAGCAGACTGATGGGAGCAGAGAATTTACTGTTTTGCCCTTTTCAAGTTCTAATTGTATTTTGGGCAGTATTTGGTACCTTAATCGAATTCTAATTGTAATAGAAGGCAATTTCTTGCTGGGCAAGACTTGGAGTGCCTATATAAACACATCCAACCCCTTGTAAATTTTACAGTTAGAATTAGACAATTAGACAATTAGATATCTTGTACATAATATAGCTTAGATCTACAAGGGAGAAAAGGAGAGAAGGATTCAACGCTCGTGACAAGCAACGGATCTAGATCTACTTCATCTTTTGTATCATAGATTTGTTTTCTCAACTCTTGCTTTATTAATATTATTACTTTCTTTCATATCTTGTCTTCTATCATGGTTTCAATAGATCCCATGATGACGAGCGGTTCGATATGAGCTAATCGTTGTCATGGGATTCTAACAGATTTATCTATGTAGCTTAGTAGTTTGATTGCTTTAAAGATTTATGTGTGGTGAATTCTTGATATCCTCGTATGGTTGTGTTTCATGTGTTTAGATGAGTCATGAACATCTAATTTGTTAATCTCTTGCGAAACGAGAGTGGATCTTAGGATTTAGAACTTGCCATGCTAGCATAGGATAGGTTGATAATATTATCATGATTTGTGGCATACATAGAGATATGATGCTACCCTATGTGATCGATGTGGATAACTTGTGCTTCAACATTTATGTTTTCAAACTCTATAGAGATATAGGGTCTAAACATAATTGGTGTCTACCCATCTTCTATCTCTTTTGTGGATGCATGCGTAGTTTGGTATTAGTATACCGAGAGGTAGCTTTTACTTGTTTCGTGTTATCCGATCAGATATCAAAACCATCGTATGTATTGATTAAAGGCATCAACTCTAAGTGAAGTAGATGATGAAGTTAGGATTCCATGTGTTTCTCGCATATAAGTAATTAAATTTTAATTCTCATTAGTTAGTAATTTTTAGTTTGTTAATTTGTATCCTAGTTAATTATAATTAGTAAAAACTTAATATTGTTAATTGTCTTAGCAGTGCATAATAACCATACATTGTTGCATAGGTACAAAACTGAATTGAAACCTAAGATCTTTGTGGGAACGAACTTGACTTCTATCTGTATTACTTGTGACCACGTACGCTTGCGTGATTTTGTGTAAACAGCAACCCCTTCGGAATTTATATATATCGAATATATAATTCCAGGAAAATCTTGTGTTCATTATTTTAATATCCTAAACACTATACACTCTCGAGAACACGAACCTACTACAAGAACACTAGTTTATTTATCCGTAAAAGATTCGAAAGAATTTTTTAAATTATTGAGAGTATCGTATTCAACCCCCCTTTCTACGATACTTAGGGACCGAACATCAAGGCCTCCAAAGGTTTGTTTAAACTGAAGATATAGTCTCCAGCTAGGTTGATTCCTCAACTACGTTGGTACTCCAACTTTTATTATCGAAGGCCTCCAGGGGTTTTACCTGGTTTGAAGACTTACTTGGCATGCCAACTATAAGTTGTTACTGTTACTTATACGATGAAGATATGATTCTGCATTCTAATGAGTTAGCCTCATTGGGGAATCATCTATTTATATATTTGAAGTCCTGATTCTGTATTCCAATAGATTGTCCTTATTAGGGGATCAAGGGTAATTAAGCCTGTCAATACGCTTTAGAGATCTAATCCTATATTCTAACAAGTTGTCCTTGTTGGGGGATTACAATATGCTCTACGTGACGTATTTGGTAGAACTTGCCCTTTAGTCCGGTAGGTTAGCCTCATCGGGGGGTAAGGATCCGTTCATGCATTTGGAGTAAGCAATGGCTTTTCCCTGCAACTCTTGATCGAGGAAAGAACTTGTAGTAGTTGATGTTAGCTCTAATAGATAGGGCTAATGTTGTATCCATGAAGTCCTAATCATTGTTGAGCCTTAGGACCATTCGGCCTAGGCTTCATCGCATGGGCTCTTCCAAACGGGCTTCGTGAATGGTTGGTTCGACAACCTACTGTAGTAGGCCTTTTGCGACTGTAAGCAAAGAAACCTATTTCTAATGGACATAGGTTTCTTGCTCTCCGAGAACTACGTGGGTTTGATCCCCTATAAATATAGGGGTACATAGGCACATTGAATGGATTGGAAGCGAAGAGCTCTTCGAGCCACCACCAAAAAACCCTTTCAATCGCAGCCCCTAATTCATTATAACCATCACACTCCGGTGACTTTTCTGGCGAAAAACCACCATCACAGATCTTTAATCCGGCAAACACCCTCGAATTTTGTTATCACAAATTCCTCCATTAACAGTATCATTATATACGTAATTGATATTCTTTTCTAGATTTTTCTGATGCAAACGCTGATCATAAACAGTACAATAGCAAACATCAATAGTGCATGAGACTGCTAGCAAGATGAAGTAACCTCGTGTTCTGATCATTACAAGCAATAGTTATGAAATTATAACCATCAACTATGTTGGTAGGATAAAAAAATATAAAATTAAAGTCATTCAGAGACCTAGTGAGCTTTTAACTCTTCAGAAAATGCCTGAATCCCAAGTTTTCTCAAATTTCTCTCCAAGTACAGCCACAATCTCAACATTTAACTTAGTATTATTAGCAAAAAAAGCAAAGTTTTGAAATATTATCAAGTTCAAAGTCGTATGCATGTGCACCTACATTATCAAGAACCATGTAGGAATATAGGTAATAGCAAGAATTACCAAAGTAACTGAGATAACATACGAGATGAGACAAAGCATGTAGTAGAATCGTAGAGGTGGCTCGTGTATTATATAGTCTATTGATAAGCTCAAAAGAGTGGATTACCTTCTGCAGAATAGGATAAACCTTTATCCTGAACATAACCATTATCCGTCAATCAACATGATAAATAAATTAATATTACAATTATCAGTTAATCAGCATGAAGAAAATGCATTTTGCATTAAATATGTATAACATTAAAGAAAACACCAAAATACCACCTTATGCAGAGAACAGTGGTTTGTGGATTATATTTCTATTCTTGGGGAAAGAATAAAGTAATGTTTATACCAACAAATTCAGTAAAGTAGTTTTATGGGCACCACTAACACCCATCCGAGCGATGTTGTCACCCAGCCTAAAAGCTTTACTAACATCCTTCATCATTAACACCTTGGTCTTTCATTTTCCTTGTACAAAGTCATATCTTTACAGTTTAAGATTCTTGTATATGGACTAATGATAACAACTTTATTTATATATTAACCCTAGTACTTACATGTGCCATGTTAGCAGAATACCTTAAGCTAGTTAGCCGGCGTGTATTAGGTATCAGCCACTGCCTCTGTAATATCTGAGGGCAACCTCGCTTCCTGGGAACGTGATTGTTAATGAAAAAAGGAGAATTCAAATGACTTCTGAATCAGAGATTAACTGAGGAGTTATGAAAGGTGGAAGAGGGGGATAGAAACAAATATATGTATGCATCTACACATACCATCAGAATGGGTTAATCACAGGTCGCACAAAAACAAAGCTATTTCATATATTGAAGATATAAAATTAAATTATTATTAAAAAAGTACATTTGATGATTGCGGGGGGACTTAAAAACTTATTTATAGCCCATCCATATGATTAGACATTTTATCAAACAGGTAATATACACCTCATACTTGATATCTAACAGAATTCTTAAATATGTTAGTGTGAGAATCATCACGACATGAAGACATCTGCGGGTAATCGACATGCCTTAGGCACAACCATCGTAACTCTTTAGTTTGGTTTCTAATACATAAAGCGTATTTTGTAAACGGGCCGACACATTGTAGAGTGTATAACAATAAATTAACAAGGCATATGTTTCTTCAAAAAGTTCGTATCCAGCTCCACTATTAGATATATAATATATAGATAATAGATGATTAATATGTATTAATTACTTTTTATTTTATTATTATTTCAAACTACTCTCTCCTATAGATTCAAACACCTATTACTCCCAATAGAATATTTAATTATATGTCTTCCCTATAAATTTAAATTATTTTCCTTTAATATTCGAACACCGATCCTACTTGCGATATAACTTTTAATTATATATTTTACCTCTAAATTTGAAATATTCTTCTTTTTGAATTCGAACATCTATTCTATTTCTGGTAGAACTTATAATTATATGTCTTTTTCTTAATTTAAAATTTTCTCCTTTATAAATTCGAACATATATTCTACTTCTAACATGTTAAAGATATTGTTTTATTTACTAGTGTTTAAAATTCTAAAATTCTGAAAAATAGGAAAAATAGATCGAAATGATTTGAGATGTGTCACCTAACCTCCCGTGTATCCTACTATATACATATATATATATAGGCTAGCGTTCAAATAGAAACCAACCTTAGAATAGAAACTAGAAACCTACACTAAATAAATTATATTTCATTTATTTTAATGGCCCCGCTAGAGGCACCTTCACAAAAAACGTTTAAAATTCTTGGCTCTATTCAACAAAAATATAAAAAAAAAAAAATTTTTTTAAAAAAAGTTACTGTTCACGTGCCACGTCATCACGTGAACAGTAACTTTTTTTTAATTTTTTTTAATTTTTTTTTATATTTTTGTTGAATAGAGACAATAATTTTAAACGTTTTTTGTATTGGAGTACCCCTAATTTGGTCATTAGATTAGCTTGAAATATTTAATTTAGGTTTAGTTTCTAGTTTCTATTCTAAGTTAGTTTCTATTAGAACAAGACCCTATATATATATATATATATATATATATATATATATATATATATTAGTTAAGATTTTGTATGTGAGGGTGTATTGGATTTGTGTGTGGTGCCCCTAGCAGGGCTATTAGATTAAATAGATCTAAGGGCTAAGATTAGTTTCGAGTTCCTATTTTAATATTGGTTTCTATTTGATTACTAGCCTATATATATATATATACTAGCCTATATATATATATATATATATATATATATATATATATATATATATATATATATATATATATATATAGAGAGAGAGAGAGAGAGAGAGTTGCACTCCATAACAAACACCTTATATAACAAACAATAAAGAACACCTCATATCTAATATAATTTAAGAGTTCCGTCATAGCACCCAATACAAAAAGTTGTTATTTTTTTACCCTCTAGCAAACCAGCAAAAAAAAAAATTTGAAAATTTACTGTTCATTGATGACGTCATCAGTGACGTCATTAGTGAACAGTAATTTTCATTTTTTTTTGCAGACTTGATAGAAGGTAAAAAAATAACAACTTTTTGTATTGGGTGCCCCTGGCGGGGCCAAAGGATCTAATAGATCTAAGGTGTTCTTTGTTGTTTGTTATATAAGAGTGTTCTGTATAGAGCAAAGGCATATATATATATATATATATATATATATATATATATATATATATAGGATCTTACTCCGTTAGAAACCATATGAAAGTAGAAACTAGGGACATATCCGTAAGTACAATAACACTTTTTCTTGGCTAAATAAATACAATAACACTTAAGGTTAAAAAGGTAATAATACTCTACATCTCTACTTCCTTCTTTTCCTTCCTAGATATGTGACACCTCCTTCCCACCCAACTTTATTATATACATACAATACACATATATCATCACCATTACTACATCCTATCACCATCACCTTCAACCACCAAAACTCATCTTGAAATTACCATCATCAATAATCACAAATTCTAATCATGTTTTTCCAGTACCAACAACATCTTCATTTTAACACCGACCTCTTTTATCCACGTACCTATGCATCATCACCAGCGAGAGTCTGTCATCAAGTTCGACCATTACTCTAATTCATCATTGATTCATTACTCTAATTTATACTTATGAAAATCACTAAAACTTAGTGATTTTCATAACTATAAATAGTGATTTATCGTGTTTTTTAGTAATTTTTGAAGTTATAGATAATGATCTATCATGATTATTTGCGATAGTTATGATTCCATTACCGGAATGAATGTCATGTGAGAATATTTTCAATTTTAAGGGGGTGATGATATATACATACAAATCTATACTATTATATAATAGTCGAAACATTAAAAGTTTGGTTGGTCGGTCGGTCGGTACGGTACTTGTTGATTTTACTTAATTAACATTACTTAACGGTACATGTTATTTTTACTTAATTATCCTTACTTAATTACTTATAGTTACTAATAACTAATAAATTTTCTTTTTCAGGTAAAACATGTTACATTTTTTATTTTTCAATAACTAATCAATTTCCTTTTTTCAAGTAAAATACATTCTCTTATATATTATATCTAACTAAAAATTTTTCTTTTCTAAAAACAATACGAGCAATTCTATTTAATAAAATAAAATAATATAATTGTAATTGTACTTCCAAATAATTAACCAATTACCTTTTTCAGCTAAAATACGTTACCTTTTCTATTTTTTAATTTTTTCCAGTAAAACCTATCGGGTAGCTTTATTTAAGTAAATAAAATATATTATTATAATACCTAATAACTAATCGATTATGTTTTTCAGCTAAAACATATCATCTTTTTTGTATTTTCAAACTAAAATCCATTATTTTCTAAAAATATCATAGACGACATATATATAATTATTATCATATCATATCATTTAAAATTTTAAGCCTACAAAATTCGTATTTAAATTTTTTTAATTCAAATTTTAAAAAAATTCATTATATTAAAGAACATTTGTGCATCGCACGGGTTTAAGCTAGTATGTATGTATAAGAGATGTTTTAAAAGAAAAGGAGCAGACAGAAGATGGAGGAAGAAGAGAGAAATATGCAAGATATATGATTATGCGGTGGAGATTTAACTGAAGTTAAAATAATTAATAGATGTGATTAGTTTCTATTTTTTATTTTAAATTGGTTTCTATTTGATCAAGAGCCTATATATATGTACTCAAATACAAACTAGTTTTAAAATAAATATTAGAAATCATTCATTTTTAAAATTTTACTAAATCCTATCCACTAATTATGTCTATACAACCCCAGATCTTATTTTTAATCATCTTTCTTGTCAATTTAAATCTAACTGAAAAGCTATTACCATCCATCTACTCTCTCTTTCTCTCTCTCTCTCTCTCTCTCTCTCTCTCTCTCTCTCTCTCTCTCTCTCTCTCTCATTCCCCTTTACCTAGATCTATAAAGTCATCCAGAAACTTAAATATACATACAAACTTGTACTCCTTCAATCCCGCCTGGTTCTTTACCAATCCGAGACGGTGGCTGACATGCATTTTAAGGATGGTTTCATAACTTATTTTTCAAACTTTTTCTTTGTGTAAAACAGGATTATTCTATTTTATACAAAAAAAAAAGGAAATTATAAAAATAATTTATGCAACTATACTTTATGTGCACCTTAAAATGCTTGCCAGACAATCTCTCCGAAAGGTAAAGAGATGATTGGAATAGAAGAAGTATATATGTATTACTATTTGCAAGTAAGTAATTATCATGGATACCGAAGTTGATTTTCTTGAATCGCGTCATTAAATATGAGGTGTCACGACTTGTTTAATGATGGTTATGTAAATTTAAAATGTTTATGTATGAATTGCTTGATTTTTGTTTTTTTAATCTTAATAATGAGAATTAATAAATGGTATTAGCCATTTTTATCGAAAATGATGATGATTGTAGATGGGATTGATGGGGATGATCAGAATACATTAGATGATGTATATACACATATATCGTTGTTGATATTTAGTGAATTTAATAATATAAATTAGCGATTGTCGTAAACATTGGTGACTGTCACATTATAAAATAGTGATTGCGAATTTGGATGTTATTGTCTAAAATAGTAATTGAAACAGTGGCGAGATATAATCAGAAAGAATTAATATTTATATTTTATTTATTTGTTTAATTTATTGCTATTTCCCAGTTATGCACCACGAGATTGTAGAAGGGGGGGTTGAATACAATCTTGACAAAATTCTTTTGAAGTTCTTAAGATAGAGTGTTATAAGAACAAAGATTAAACAAGGTAAACAATTTATCTAAGACACATGCAACACAAGATATAAAAATCTCAGGTGGGTTTGTTTAGTCCACCTGATGGTTGTATTTGAAGCAAATACTCTGCATAGTAATACACAGCTACGGGTTACAAGGTCTTAGTGTTTACAAGAAAACCTAATGCAATGTGCATTGTGCTTAGTGTTTTCTTCTCTACTAAAACTATGCTGCTCATAAGGCTTATTTAAACTATATGAAGACAAGTAAGCTACGTACAATGTAGTGATACATTTTTGGTATAACTTGTCACACACACATGCTTGAAGTGGTAGCCATTTCTGGAAATGTCTTGAAAGTCTTATCTCCATGATTTGGACAATCCCAGCATGCTTCAAGGCAGTGTATGTTTCTTTCTTCATAAGTTACCAAGTTCTTTGAAATGACTTAGCTTCCAAGCCCACGTGATGCTTTATGCAAAAGATATTTTTGCTTTTAATCTTCATCTCTGAAAGGTAGCTTTAATAAAAAAGATAATCTTTTCGAAAGTCAATAAGCTTTTCTGCTTATTGAGCTGTGCATGAACTTCCCAGATAAAACTGCTGATCCTTATGCATTCATCAAGATATCCTTCGAGTTCTTCAGTAGTAGAGTAATCATGTTGGAGGTTGCTTCCACTCTTATTTTTGCCCTTGAAGTCGGATAAACAGTGACTGATTTCACCTTTCACTTGGAAGAGTTTGAGCCTTCAAATATTTACAATTTGACTCCCTACTCGTAACATCCTCTGTGTAATTGATCACTGTCTACAAGTCACGGGTTGCAAAGTAATTCTGGGTTTTGATCTTCATTCGATAAGTTCCATTAGAGAACTCTGGCATAAATAAGAATCCAGGTTGAATTCTAGAACTGATGTGTCTTAAGATATCGAATGTCGACTTCTCGAATAGTCCTTTCATTGAGTTCTTGAATGACTTCTCGAACAGCCTATTGTGCAGACTTCTCGATTAGTACATATTGCAGACTTCTCGAATAAGGAGGCAATCTCACTTCTCGAACTGGGACTTCTCGAATAACCCCTTTTTTTGTTAGAGTTCTCGAATGACTTCTCGAACTCATCTTTTCTTGACTTCTCGAAATTACTTGCATGGTTACAACAAACCCTCTTCTGATTACTGATTCCTGATTGTAGCATCTTATGGCTTGTTACAGAGATAATTCCTAACTGTTTGTAGAGTTCCATTCTTAAGATATTGCTTTAGTTGAATTGCATTCTAGTTATCTTCCTGATCTATATGTCAGCTTCGATTCCTTGATTCATTTTCCGCCTTGTGGTATTTGTTATCATCATCTATAGACATGTATGTCTCAACATTTATATAATATAAAATTTCCAAAAATTGTACTTATTTCTAGTTTCTAGTGTAAGTTGGTTTCTAATATAGTATAGTAGAACTCTACATAGATATATAATTGATGATTGTTTTCTTATTTTGTTAAAAAAAATTCCCTTCTAAAATATACCGTAGATTGTTTTCAATTACTACAGTTTGAAAATAGAAGTTAATCATTTTCTAAACAATTCAATGCTACAATTGTGACTATTATATAAAAGTAATTGACATGCAACAAGGAATTTATAATTTATTCTGTTCCTTGGACAAAAGCTTATATGGTTGAATGTATACCACTTACCTTAAAGTATTACTTTAGTTGGTTCACAAACCTTAAAGTTTGGATATCAGAAAATAAAACGTTCATGTATAAGCTTATTGGAAAAAGAACCTTTCCATCTCAATCGTATGCCACAACATTAAATTCTCGATAATTTACATAACGTAATATCATCTTATTTTCGTAATTAGCTTAATCTTTATCCTAGGCTACAAGGTCTCACTTTGATCAGGTGTTGTATTGGAGAGCATATTGCCAACTAGACCTCTACAGTGCATACAATTTTGAATGGAATATTTAAAGCTGCAGTAAAAAGTTCAAAGAAATGGGATTAGAATTTGCAAAGAAGTTATTTAGTATTTTGCCCTATTTATTATTTGTACATATTATTGTTAGGACATATATTTTGTGCTATTGCAATTTTTTCTTGGTTATGATATTAAAACTTGTTATTTGGAACAAATAGATAGCATGGTCACAATTCGAAGTATATGAAAAATTTATGAATGTGTTTATTTTCATTCTATTTTGTGTCAATTTTATTAGTATACTAAAGATGTCATTATTGTGACGCCCCTAGATCCGGGGTCAGGAATCCAGGTCATCACGATCCAATTTCCATTTTTAATAACATTATATTCTTGACAGTTGAAATATAAATACTTGCTAATACTCACACAATAGACCCCACACTATAACATTACACACCAGTCATATGCTCGGAGAACAACATCCATAATAATAACAGTTTAAAGTTAAAAGAGTTATTACAACCCAGAATATTACTTAAGTAGTGTTGCTGAATATTACTTCTAGAAGAAGCATTTCAACAATCAAAAGTTATTACACAAGATTACACACTTAATTTACATATGTCTACTAATACCCATCCGTCCTACAATAGCTACCTCAGGGATAGGCGCCAACACTCTCTCAAAAGCCCTTACCCTCTTACGGGTTGTAGTGCGAAGTATCGGCATCTGCCCTAGCTGTTATATAAATAAATAGCAAGAGTGAGCTATAATAGCTCAGCAAGATAATATTGTAAACCAGAAATCAAAGTTAAAACATATATATATATAGGCTTTTGCTCAAATACAAACCAATCCTTAAATACAAACTACAAACCAATACTAAATCTTTTATATTTCATTTATTCTAAGGGCCCCGCCAGGGGCACCTTTACAAAAAAGTCTTATAATTCTACCCTCTATCCATTCATCAAAAAAAAATTAAAAAAATAAAAAAAACCCGCTGCCACGTCATCAGTTTTTTTTTTTTTAAAAATATTTTTTTTAATTTTTTTTTCGATGAATAGATAGATGGTAGAATTATAAGACTTTTTTGTATTGGGGTACCCCTAGTTTGGTTATTAGATTGGCTTGAAATGTTAGATTAGGGTTTGGTTTTTAGTTTGTAGTTAATTTTAGTTTGTAGTAGAGTAGGACTCTATATATATATATATATATATATATATATATATATATATATATATATATATATATATATATATATTAATAAACAGAAAATCCACTATAATAATTAAGAAAAGAATTAATCATTACTTATTCAATACACCATCCATTTTTCCTTTATAAGAAAAAAAAAATATATAAAACAATATAATATCAGTTTCTCTTCTAATATAATATAATATTAGTCCATCATTCCATACCAATTTTCCTTTCACCTTTCAGTGTATCAGTCTGTAATCATTATCAATTCTTCCTTTAAAAGTTTTGGGGATATCCACTGTCGCCTGATACGTTAGGACGATGATCAGTCGCCTAATCGTACATGCTCCTTGTTTACTACTAGTAGAAGAGGAAGGTTCTCCACTACATCCTCCTTCGGCATCCGTTGGGCCGTAATAAAATAATGAGGAAGGTTCTCCACTACTTCCCCATAAAATGATGGATGTTGGACTGTGCTAAACATAGCCACTTACGCAAGTATGTTGTAATCTCCCTTTTTGTAAAATCATTATTCCATTTAAGAATTTCATTTCCATTTCCACCCTTATCCATACATATATCATTATACTTTAAATATAACTTCCTTTAAAGAAACCTGAGATCATTAATTCAAAAGACAGAAATATTCCAGATACTTTGAAATAAGTTTAGAAATATCCTCCGTATTTAATGGAGTCAATTATGCTTTTAAATACATAACTATTCCATCCATTTTTAAAGTATTAAATAATAATCAAATAATATTTATTAAATCACAAATGTTTAAAGATTATAATTAACAGAATATTATAAACCATATAACCCTAGATAACAACTGATACCATTCTTTTTCATATCTCTTTAAATATAAAGTATATTAACTCTATCCATATTCATATCCATATCCATAGTCCATATCCATAATCCATATCCATAATCCATAATCACATTAACTAATCTCAACAAACAGGGAATATCCCTAACCATATAATGATATAGGATTCATATATTATCTAGAAAAACCATTTTTCTTTAAACATAAACAGTTTATCAAAATAAGGATAAAAGAAATCTTGCCTCAATCTCTAATCCCAAGAGGAATGATCCGGTGTTCGTCTCGAGTATCTATAGAAACGAAAAGGACCACCATCAGAATATATTTCACTTAACCACTTAACCCTTAAATATATATATATAATAACACCCTTGACACATAATATAAGTTTAACATACTATTTATAGACCAAAAGTTCCAAGAACTTATCTATTATTAAACTCCATAAAAGTTTCAGTATTTTTCACCACTTCCTTATTAACCACACATGACTGTAAAATTTCTCATAAATTATCAATTTCGAATTTTGACACAAGGTCAGTGGGGTTTGACTCTCTATTCTCTCTACTATATTGTCTCAAAATTTTATAACTTTTAAAGATGTTTAAATATGGTAATTATAGTCTCAAAGTTGACACAACTTTCACTAAAACTCACTTTTCTCCTAAACCGTCCATTGGATTTTGACGTACTTTATATCAAAACGATCTATGAACCAAGCTCTATCCTCTCATGGTCAGTTAGTACTCTGGACAGAACCCTAAACGTACAGGTATGGGTGTCAAAAACAGGGCATCTTTTGGTTTAACGAAAATCGGGCATTATAACGGCTATATTTTTATACTTTCCATAATATAACTCCTCCAAATCCAACATCCAACACATATACCAAACCCTACACCATGTGGTCATCATACCAACCATGGTTACATGCACTCACAACACCTCCATGATCCATCAAAACACTTATAAACATTTATATAACCATGATTTTATATTTTACACTAACTTATTCCAAAAACCAACCATAAACTCAAGATTCAAGCTAGGGTTTCAAGTAGTATACCTTTCCTGGAGTGTGTACAAGCCTTAATACACCTTGTATAACCTTTATATCACATTAGTATAGCTTAGATCTTCCAAAGAAACCAAGAAAACTAAAGTTAGTTTCTAAGATTTACTATTCATCATCAATCTTGTAAAATTCATAACAAATCGAAAAATAAGAGTTTGGCTCTCAACTTTTTACCACATCTTGGCCTCTTCATAAGCTTTGATTTGATCTATAGATCACCAAAAAAAAGCTTCCTAGCTATGGTTTTCATCCCGTTTTTCCCACTGGACAGAAGCTGTAAAGGACTAGGCAGGTTCGGTTCTTCAACTTGGGGAAGGAATTTGACTAGGCTACACTACTTTGTTGGCCATGAAATTTTGAGAGAATGATACTCATGGAGTGGAGAAGCTATGGTTAAAATTTGGTGATTTTTGAATGGGTATAAGTGGAGATATGAATTTTTCTTTGTGCTTGGTTCATGCTGGGCAGTTTGGGAGAGCTTGATGTTTTCTCTCTTGGATAATGACTTGTGTGACTTGTTTCTATCCCTTTAACATCAGACATTATCTCTTAATTAAGTGGGTTTGAAGTCCACCAATCCTAGGGTGCCATGTGTAATACTTAAAATAAGTTGATCCATTAATAATTGCATGGTAGCCCTTGGTTTCTAGCACTTTGCATCCAAGTCCTTCCTTCCTATTCTTATTTGCACCAAGGGGATTCCTTCTCTTGCACACTAATATCACTTAATATCAGCTCCTAACTTGGGTTGGGTCGAATTTGGGCCTTTGCTATTGCTTTAGGGCTTTTTGTTTGGGCCTCGTTCAAAGTTCTATAGTCGTTTGATTCATCGTATGAATTCTGTGATCATCTCAGTGGTTTCTCCTCTGTAAATCTCTTGTATATATAATATCCTTTCCCACATCATATATTAATGTGTTAGGGTGGTTCAAATCTCCAAGTAGATATTAAATCCAATATCCTTGGTATATTCTCTTTATTTCAGAATTTGCTCTCCCGGTTTCTCAAGCGTTCTTGTTGAGTATTGAATACGGTAAAAGAATACAGAGGGGGGGTGAATGGATTCTTGAACTTTTCTTTGTTCTTGAATCTTTACAGCAAGATATGTGTTGAATGTGTGAGATATGTAAGTACAGATAACAAAGACAAACGCAACACAATATCACTTTAATCTAATATTTTATTAGATAAAGATTTTGCTACAATCTGTGAATACAAATGGTAGTATTCTCAGCTTCGTTTTTCTTAGAGAGATATTTCTTGAGATGTATATTGAAAAACTATCACTCTCTCTAGCTAAGGAAGTGAGGCTGTATCCTTATAGACATGGATACACCTACTTACTACAAATAAGGTAGGTAAACAAAATACTTTCCAGTCTGTCTATCTTATTTGAGTAAGAGTCCAAACGGTTACAGTTTTGACTTTGCAAAGCCTGTTCAGATCCACTTCTTTAGCTCCTTGTCCCTTTGTCTTATCTCTCCAAGCTTCTTTGTAGGCTTTCCAATCTGCTTTATAGTACATAGTCAAATAAAGCGTCTTGGCTTGTTGCAGGTTTCTGACTTGTACAATTCTTCAGTATTTTGTCTCCAAGAATGTATTCGAGAAGTGGCTAAGTGATTGATTCGAGAACTCGAATTGACTTAATCGATAACTCTGAGTTCTCGAATAGTGTTATATTGACATATCGAATCACTTCTTGAATAGCTCTTTTCTCTGGGACTCCTTGAGATATCGAATAGAGCATTTTGACATATCGAATCCCTGAGATGTCGAATAGCTTCTTTAGTCCTTGAGATATCGAATAGATCATTGACTTGTTGACTCTTAGAGAACTCGAATGATGCTTTGACTTGTTGACTCCATGAGTTCTCGAATAGAGTGATAGACATATCGAATCTCTGAGATATCGAATGAGATATCGAACAGTGTATTCAGAGATATCGAATAGTGTCTTCAGAGATATCGAATCTCTGACTTCTCGAATGCTAGACTTCTCGACTAGACAAATGTACTTCTCGAATTGGTACTTAGGCAAATTCTTCATTTCTTCAAATCCCAACTGTGATTATTTGGCAGTCTTTATCTCCTTGCTTGAGGCATGAACCTTGGAACTTCTTTCAAGCATTATTCCTGACTTTATAGTTACAGTAACACAACTGAATTTGATGCCTATTACAAGTACAGAACAAATAGAAACTCTACAACTAGAGGTTCCCTCAGTTAAGAGGTCATGTAGGTAATGCATAGCATCACACATACTTAGTCTTGTTATTAGATGTATTCAGGCTTGCCTCTGTGACTAACAATCTCCCCCAAATTGTGAGTAAGACCCTTAGTCACAATTTCATGTCTGATAACAAGCCTAACATACATAAAGATAAAACTTGACAGTACATGTATGAATTTTGATCAGCAATGTGAATAGAACTACAGGGTGAGTAATCTTACAGCCTATAATGAAGTACTAGCCATTGTCATTAGTTTCCTTTTCCATAGCTTTGGCTTGCAAATCATCATATGCTTTCTGTCTTCTTTCTTTCTCCTTCCTTGTATGCTCATCCATAGCTTTTAATATTTCTGTCATAGCATCCAGTTCCTCAAGCAAAATTGAGTCTTTGAAATCTTCAAGTACTGGTTTCAGAATGTTTACAGGATAGTGGTTGAGTAGATTCATTCTGATGTGGACCTGATTCCCATTTCTCCTCCTATACTTCACCACATAGGGGTTAAACTGAACTCTACACAATCCCTTTGCCCTTAGCTTTTCTGCTTCAATCTCCAGTCTCTCAATTTCTTTCTCCCTTGCTAGCCATTTCTTAAGACACTCTTTTCTGATTTTCTCCTTATGATCTCTCTTCATCTTCACAAAATCAATTAGCTCCAGCTTCCATACTCTTTCCACTTTATCTTCTGAGCTCAACAATGCAATGATTCTTTCTATGTCATGTAGTTTGCCCCAGTGTTGACATCCTCCTTGTTTGAATTTCTCCTCCCTTCCATCAGTATATTTGATCTCAAGGCAGTTATCAACAATAGCAACATGATAGATTCTTTGAGCTTGTAAGAATTGCAGTTGGTCTTCATCAAAATCTTCATCTAGTGGTTGGAGTTTTAAGCCTGGATAGATTGTCAGAGTCCTTGACTTGGATAGCTTTGGTTTCCTTGCAGCTTGTTTGAATTTGATCCTGTTGACATGGTTGCCTGACAGTAGCATGTGACCTTTGTTTGTGGACCATTGTAGTATTCCATTAGCAGTATGCTTTTTGAAATGTACAGATGGTTTCTTGACTTGAATCTTCTTCTCTTATTGAGGTGGTAAAACAGTTGCAGAAGCCATGGGATTAGATTTTGGTAGGTCATTACTAACAGCATTCACCCTAGACTTAGAGTCTTGTGTTGTGATGAGATTACTGCTAGCAATGCCTAAGGCTTGCTGTTTTCCATTCTTCCTCTCATAGACTTTGCCTTGGTCATCATCCTTCTTATTCTTGCTGTCTTTCTTCTTCTTCTTATCCTCATCCCCCTTATCACTCCTGTGATGACTTCTCCTCCCATCACTCTTGTCTTCATCTTCATTATCCTTATTCCTCCTTGGCTTGGCCATTTCTGGAATTACACCAGTTGCAATGAATGATCTGAGAATGTGCAATGCCTCTATCTCTTCAGCAGTACTTGTCCCCTTTTTCTTTTGCAGTAGATCAATGATGGCAATAATGAGTCTGTGATTTCGAGAAGTGAGATCATTGGGAATGACCAATTGTTTAATCTCTTCAATTCTGGTGCCAGACTGATAGATGATGGTCCATGGCTTCTTAATCACTTCTTGCAGCCTTGAAGGTTGGCCATTCCTCAAGTCATCATACAGACTCTTATTGTTTTCATTTACATTCCTCTTCTCTATGAGCTCTATCAGTGCATCTATCTCTGAATGTTTCAAGGCATGTAGAGTTTTGTAGGTTAGATGCCAGATTCTGGATTTTGCTACCATCATTACTTCCTTGAGCCATGAGCTATTAACTTTTCTAGGTACCATAGTGAAGTAATCGATCTGATCCTTCAAGCTCCTTAGATACAATTGAGTGTCACCAGCCTATTCTCTTGAGACTTTCAGAAACTCCAAGAATGCATCATCATGATAAACATTTGAGTTTGTAATTTCTTGTAGCTTGGCCTCAGTGACCACCTTCACTTCTACAGGCTTGGCACTTTTAGATATGGAGAGTGAAGGTTTGTCAGATGGCATACTCCCTGCAACCACTGTGGTTGTGATAGTTTGCTTTTGACCACTGGAAGTAGTGATGTGCACAGTTGGTAGAGTGACAACTGGCAGAGAAGTAGGAGGCTCATCAATTTTGTATTTTCCTTTTCCAGGCACATGAATTAGAGATTTTGAAGTTCTTTGATAAGCACCTTCAGTGATTTTGATGCCCTTTACTGGTGGTTTCTCCCCCTTTGTATTTGAGTTCCTTGATGTCCTCTTCTCCCCCTTAGGCTTGTTGTCAGGCACAGAGGCTGTAGTGTTGACCTTTGGAGTTGAAGATTCTTCAGGTAGAGGGAGACCCATGTGCTTCATCATTGCAGACAACATTGATTGTTGATGCAGAAGAACATCAGCTGTGGTGGTGGCTTGAGTGTTCAGCTACTCAGTAAGAGTCTGTACCTTGTCTGTAAGATGAGCATTGGACTGAGTGAGAGTAGCTACCTCCTTTTCAAGTGCACCTACCTTACTGAATAATGCAGTAGATTTGAAGCCAGACAGGGATTGTTCTTTAAGTCTCTGCACTTCAAATCTAGACAGCTCATGTACAGGAACCTCAGTTACCAGCTTGTCTCCATATTGATTTGCAAAGAGTGTCCTAAGCATGGCATTGGCATCTGTAGTCTGATCAGATAGAATTTGAAATTTTCTTCCTAGACCTGTGACTGTATCTTTAAGGAGAGCTAGACCATTATCCATCTTGGTGCAGGTGGTGTTGAAGTGTCTGATATCTTTGACCACACTATCTAGTTGAGGAAATTTGGCATCAAAGGCCCTCTTTATCTCTTCTACTGAAGTGGCTGTCTTGTCACTCACCTTGTTGACTTCAGTTTTGACTCCCTTGCCAAGATAGTGTGCAGCCTTGAGGAAACCCTTGTAAGAATCATTGACAGCTTCAAACACTTCACTAGGGGACAGGGATTTTGCATTTGAACCTAGTGAAGTGATGTATTCCTCTCGAAGATATTGAAGTGCTTCACTGAGAGTTACATCAAACTTTCCTTGCATCCAGGCATCTACATTGCCATCTCTCTCAGCATCATCAATAATCTTGGCCTTCTGCATCTCCACATCATCCCTATGACATAGTAGGATGGCTTCATAATCTGGATTTGAGATGTTGGAGGTGACAAGGTTCTGGGCTATTTTGACAAACTCAGGAATCTGATCTACAACATAGCTTTGGAGAGCTTCAATGGACATTTGTGGTGGAACAGACCCTGATCCTGAAGCACTGTCATGTTGCACAGGCTTCAGTCATTGAGACAAAAAGTGAGAGCTAGAGCTAGGCAAGCTAGACTCCTCAGTTACAGATGCAACTTCTGTAACCGGATGAAAAGACTCTGCTACTGTTGTCTCCACAGAAGTGGGATGAGTTACAACAGTAGTTGACACAGGCACAAAGTCTCTAGTTAAAACTAGTGACTCCTCTGTGTTTGTGATGGTGTCATTAGGAGATGCCCCAGCATGCATTCCCTGACCATCTAAATGTGGTACCTGGGTGGTGAGCAAGGTGTCATGCACCAAGTCACTTGAATCCATTGGCTCATCAAGAGAAAAGAATTCTTGATGATCAATGCCTTGCTCCTCAATTGCTTGAGTTGCAGGATCCAAAGAAATATGAGTGGTAGATTCTGGAAGAGAAGTGTGTTGTAGATTAGATTTTGGCAACTCCCCCTGAGAGATAGAGGGAGTTTCAATTGTGATGTGCTCTCCACTCAGTGTTGTGCCAGCCTTATCACTCCCATGTGCTGACTCTGTACAAGTAGGTGCATTGGGGAGAATGCTTGATTCTATAGATGCACCCTGTTGAGAGGATACACCTAGTGAGCTGTTTGCCCCTGATTTTACAACTTCAGCCATTTGGGTGACAGAGGAGGTGGTTTTAGACTTCTTCTTCTTCTTTGGCCTTAGTAAGGGTGACTCAGGTTCCTCACTTGTTATGCCTAATTCTACAGCCAAGACTGCTTCAGTTAAGATTTTTAGAGGTTCAGAAGCAACCTGTTTTCTCTTCTTTTTACTAACATCACCCTTTTGAGAGGATGATGCAGTTGTCTCTGTGTTTGGTAAAGTGTTTGGCTGAGAGGGTTGGTTAGTAGGCCCTGTGTTAGCATTTTGCTCTACTTGCTTGGGCCTAGCTAACTCAGATTTTGAGGCACATATTGGCATGTTGTGGGGGTAAGTCCTAAATAAACTCTCCATAAGGGGAGTTATTTTGAGCCTTACATCCACATCATTCCTAATCTCCAAGCTACCAAAAATGAGTTTGGTCATGGATTTCGGATAACCTATTCTATTTTTGTCTAACCCAGGCAATTCAATCAATTTAACATCTATGAAATTAAGTACAGATTGAATAAAGCGAGGGAAGAAAATTTCATTACCTCTCTTGGCTGAGTTCTTACCAAGTCTCCCATACAATTCTTGCATTATGATCAAACCAACATCAATCTTTCTCCCATATGCTAGAGCATATCCTATTTGTTGAACAGGTGTGCTGATTTGATCAAAGCTAGACTTCCTTGCTGTGAAGACTTGAAGAAGAGTGGCAAAGACATAGCTCCATTCCTTCCTCAAGTACTTCCTATTCAAATTTCCAACTTGATTCTATCTGAGTAGTTGATAAAATCAAAGAAATCTTCCAATTCCTGATCAGTTGCTTGACTGTCATACACTCCTTGTTGTAACCCCAGTGCTTGATTCATATTTTCAGTAGTGATGGTGATTTCCTTGTCCTGAATCTTGCAATAGATTACGTATGAAGTTATTGCATTCTCTAGGGCCACGACCTCCACAGTAGCAGTTCTCCAAAACTGTTCTAGTAAATCTAGATACAGATTTGGGTTAGCTGAGAGTGCATCCTTGATGTATGATTCAGCCATCCATCGAACGAAGCACTTAAAGTTTGCATTGGGTGCTTCAACATCGTTGGTTATTGCTATGAAATTGGTGTGTTTAGGAATTGTGAGTTGGGTATTTGCCATTGTTACACAGAGAGATGAGAAGAGAATAAAGGTTGAAGAAGAAATTTAGCTTTTGACGTTAGGGTTTACAGAGGTTTTGGAACTTTAGCTGCCTGAGAAATCGAATGAAATGATTTGAACAATTGTGGAATTGTATGTATATGTGAGTGACTTGAGTTGTCGATTAGATATAGGTTTTGTATCGACAAGTCAGTCATTCGAGAAGTATAAAACAACTATTCGATAATTCAAGAAAGGCTTATTCGATATCTCAAGCAGTTTGTAACTCACAGCTGGCAGTTATTTAACTCAGAAAGTAATTCTAAGCTAAATAAAATATGTTTTTATGAGCGAAATGAAATTTTGAATATAAATCCAAAAAGCGATTAAGTGTCAGCGAGGAATCAGCCTTTTCAAATGATTCGATAACTCAAATACAGTATTCGAGAACTCCATCATTAGAGAACTAAAATACTCTATTCGAGAACTCAAAGTGTGCTATTCGATTTCTCAAAAGACACTAATCGAGAACTCAGAAGGGTTCTTGATAGGCCTATTCGAGAACTCGAGCCATGACAAAACAATGAACCATTCGAGAAGTCTGACTTATCGAACTATACTTTTCACTCATAAAATTCAATTTTCACTATCTTTTAAAATTTACCAGAAATATTCATTGAAGAATATTCTACTAAATTAAATAGTGATTTTCTCAAAATTTCACAGAAATTTCAAGCTAAAGATGTATGATTTCCAACATATGCAGCATTGTGGAATATTTATAAATCATAATCCAGCCAATACTTACTTTAGGAATATTGAGCATTTGATAAAGTAAGTATTTACTGCTGCAACAATCTAGTTGATATATTCACTCAGCCAGAATTTGAAGAATTCAGCATTCCAATCTCACTAACCAACCTTGTGAAGGTGGCTTCATCTAATGGCTTAGTGAATATGTCAGCTAGTTGTTTCTCTTTGGGAACATAATGTAACTCAATGGTTCCATTAGTTGCATGCTCCCTTATGAAGTGATATCTGATGTCAATGTGCTTTGTCCTAGAATGATTGACAGGATTGGAAACTATAGAGATTGCACTTGTGTTGTCACACATGATTGGAATTCTTTCCAACACAAGTCCATAATCTCTAAGTTGGTTTCTGATCCAAAGCACTTGAGCACAGCAACTTCCAGCAGCTATGTACTCAGCTTCAGCTGTGGAGGTTGACACAGATTGTTGTTTCTTGCTGTACCAAGAGACTAACCTTTGTCCAAGAAACTGGCAGCTACCTGAGGTGCTTTTCCTATCCATTCTGCATCCAGCATAATCAGCATCAGAATAACCAACCAGATTGAACCCTGTGTCCTTAGGATACCATAACCCCAAGTTTGGTGTGCCCTTCAGATATCTAAAAATCCTCTTTATTGCTATCATATGTGATTCCTTTGGATTTGATTGAAACCTTGCACACAAGCATGTTGCAAACATGATGTCTGGCCTACTGGCAGTGAGGTAGAGTAGAGAACCAACCATGCCTCTGTAGATTGAGATATCTACCTTCTTGCCCTTACTATCTTCATCTAACTTGGTGGCAGTGGACATGGGTGTCTTTGCAGGTGAGCATTCTTCTAAGTCAAATTTCTTCAATAGATCCTTGATGTATTTGGTTTGGCTAATAAAAATGCCATCCTTCCTTTGACTCACTTGTAGCCCAAGAAAGAATGTTAATTCTCCCATCATACTCATCTCATATCTGCTCTGCATGAGCTTAGGGAATTTCTCACACAGCTTCTCATTTGTAGAGCCAAATATGATATCATCCACATAGATTTGAACTAAGATAATATCATCACCATGTTTCTTGTAAAACAGTGTCTTGTCTAGTGTGCCTCTAGTGAATTGATTCTCAAGTAGAAATTGTGACAATGTGTCATACCATGCCCTAGGAGCTTGCTTAAGTCCATACAATGCTTTAAGCAATCTGTAGACAAAGTGAGGGAATTGTGGATCCTCAAAGCCAGGTGGTTGTTGCACATATACTTCTTCTTCCAACTCCCCATTCAGAAATGCACTCTTGACATCCATTTGATAGACCTTGAAATTAGAATGTGCAGCGAATGCCAAGAAAATTCTGATGGCCTCTAATCTGGCAACGGGGGCAAAAGTCTCATCATAGTCAATGCCCTCCTGTTGAGAGTATCCTTTTGCAACCAACCTTGCTTTGTTTCTTATGACTACACCATTTTCATCCATCTTATTCCTTAGAACCCATTTTGTTCCAACAATGGTTCTATCCTTTGGTACAGGCACAAGTTCCCATACTTTGCTTCTTTCAAATTGGTTTAGCTCCTCTTGCATAGCAATTATCCAATCAGGATCCAGCAATGCATCTTCAAGTTTCTTAGGCTCAACTTGGGATAGAAAGCAACCATAGAGACATTCATTTAGAGTTGCTCTCCTTGTTCTCACTCATGTATTTGGATCTCCAATTATCTGATCTGCAGTATGTGATCTATCCCATTTCCTTGTATGTTCAGATTGATTTCTCAGCCTTGATGTTGCTTCATCATCCAGATCATGATCATTTACATTTCCTCCCCCTGTGAAGTTTCCACTAATCACAGGTGTGTCTTGGATGCTTGTTTCTTCATTGTTGGTTGACACAGGTTCTTCATTCACTTGAATTTGTTGAATTGTGGGCTCAAATTCAGTTTCAATCTCCTCATCAGAATCATCTAGATTGTCAAACTTCAAAGGATCTTTATCTTCATCATTGGCTTCTTCTAATCCAGGTAGTTTGCTGTCATCAAATGTCACATCTATGCTTTCCATAACTTTCTTTTGAGTGATGACATAAACTTTGTATGCAATTCTTTCCATAGAGTAGCCAAGAAAAATTCCTTCAAATGCTTTTGCATCAAACTTTCCAACATATTTTGAGTTGTCTTTTAACACAAAGCATTTGCTTCCAAAAGTATGAACATACTTTAGGGTGGGCTTCTTTCCAGTCATCAAGTTGTAAGGTGTCTTTCCAGTGTTTTTGTTGATGAGGGTTCTGTTTTGGATATAGCATGCAGTGCTCACAGCCTCAGCCCAAAAACATGTAGGCATCTTTGCATCAAGTAACATTGTTCTAGCAGTCTCAATAAGAGTTCTATTCTTTCTTTCAACAACTCCATTTTGTTGTGGAGTCCTTGGAGCTGAGAATTGTTGAGAAATACCATTTTCTTTGCAGAATGCTTCAAGCATGGCATTTCTGAACTCTGTTCCATTATCACTCCTTAATGTAATCACACTTGCATTGTTGGCCTTTGCTTCCTTGTCAATTTTCCTTATATGCTCAATGATTACTTGGGGAGCCTCATCTTTTGATGCCAGAAATTCTACCCATGTATACCTTGTGAAATCATCAACCATCACCAGAGCATACTTTTTCCTTCCTAGTGACATAATATTGACAGGCCCAAACAAGTCCATATGAATTAGTTGTAGGGGCTTGGTTATTGATGTCACTGTCTTTGACTTGTGGCTTGATCTTTTCATTTTTCCCTTTTGACAAGCCTCACACTCTCCTTTTTGACAGAATTCAAGTGTGGGCATGCCTCTTACTAACTCTCTTTTGACTAGAGAATTAATGCCTTTGAAGTTCAAGTGTGATAGCTTCTTATGCCACAGCCAACTATCTTCATTTGATGCTTTTGAGTAAAAGCAACAAATTTTGTCCTTGTTTGCAGAGTTCATATTGGCTACAAACAGGCTTCCTTTCCTTACTCCAGATAGAGCAAAGTCACCAGTCTTTTTGTGGGTGATCAAACATTCATCTTTGTCAAAATTCACTTTGAAGCCTCTGTCAGTAAATTGACCAACACTCAGTAGATTGTGCTTGAGTCCCTTGACCAGTGCTACATTTTCAATGATGACATTTCCAATTTCCAACTTGCCATATCCCAGTGTGTTGCCAATGCTGTCATCTCCAAAAGCAACCATTGGGCCAGCCTTCTCCTCATACTGTGATAGCAGGGCCATATCACCAGTCATATGGTTTGAGCATCCACTATCCAAAATCCACATGACCTTTCTTTCACTTTCTTTGCCCTGCAAACACAAAGGTATTACTTCTTCTTTGGTACCCAAACAAGTTTGGGTCCATGTGGCTTAGCAACAGTCTTATCATAAACAGCATGCTTATCAATTTTCTTGATGTTAGTCTTCTTGTCACTGTTAGAAGTCTTAGAATCAGGGTTCTTAGACTTAGGTGACAGAGGCACCTTCCTCACTTTAGGAGGACTTGAAGACTTTGTTCTTGTGTAGTGTGTGTGAACATTGTGACTGATGCATCCTTCCATGAATTGTCTTCTCAAATTAAAGCAACTAGTCATTACATTCATGTTACATGGCATACAATCAAATTTATCACAGAAGGGAGAGTCTCTATGTCTTAAAGGCACAGAGCAATCATAGAACGGTTTAGCAACACTACCGGATGGTTTCTTACATGCATGAGTTAAATGATTAGTGCTAAAACAATTTTGACAAACTTTCCTAGGGGCATTGGGCACATAAGCATAGTTTTTGTCCTTGTTAATCCCTAATTTGCCATTCCTGTTTTGTTTCTTTTTAGCCACTTTCTTCTCAACCCCATTATTCCCAGCTGAAACAAACTTTCCAAATTTCTCAAGTCTAGGTTTGCCTCCTACTGACTCCTTGGCTTTGGTGTTGACATTCTCTCTCTTAGAGGATGCTTATTGTTCACTTGATTGTGCCGTATCTTCATCATCCAACATTTGCTTAATGAGTAAGGCATCCTCATCAATCTCAAGTGTTGGTGTTTTAAATATTGGGGTCTCAGCCTTTTTCAAAACCTGAGGCACTTCCTCTTGAACAACAATGTCATCTTCAATGACTGCATAGCCTTTCCTCTGCTTGAGAGTGTCATAATCAAGTCCAATGGTAGCCTTAGGTCTAGCTTGATTTTTCTCATGGTAGGACTGCAATAGACTAGAGGAATTCTTGAATGTTTTCAATTTAAATTCATTTTCAGCTAGTTCATCCCTAAGAGCTTTCTCAACTTGACTAGCACATAGAACCTTATTCTTTAGATATTCGATTTCATGTTTAAGGTTTTCTATTTGCATAGCAGTTAGTTCTAGTTCCTCATTTCTTTTGTTTAACAGTTCATTCCTAGTAGACAGTTTAGCAATCTCTTCATTAGCAGCAGTCATACTAGTATGAATATTAAACATCTCAACAGATAGTTGTTCAACTGTAGATTTGTATTCAGAAACAGACATGTCTATAGTAGTGAGGGATGGTACCTGAAAGTCTAATTCAGATGGTTCTTCCTTGGAGTTGGCCATCAAGGCATAGTTGCAGAATTCTTGTTCTTCTCCATCACTATCAGAATCATCCCAACACTTCCCTTCAGCTATGTAGGCCTTACCTGGTGCATGCTTCTTTAGCAGAGCCTCATACTTAGCTTCAAGCTCAAGAAACTCCTTATCCTTCTTCTTAGGCTTCTTGCATTCACTGGCAAAATGCCCTAGGTCATTGCATCTATAACATCTCACAGATGACCTATCCACATAGCTGGTTTTGAATTTGTTTTTGTTTGCTTTCACAGGTGCCTTGCTCTTGTTGAATGAATGATTTTGAGATCTAGACTTGAAGGGCTGATTCCTCTTAAATCTGATGTTTGAGAATTTTCTAGCCATAAAAGCATATGAAGTGTTTTCCATGGCATCCAACTCTTCAAGAGTATAGAACTCGTCTTCTTCCTTTTCATCAACAGGTTCAGTCACTTCTTCTTCAGTCTCTTCATCATCTACTATCTCTTCTATTCTCAGTTGACTTGTAGATGCTTCCAGGTCTTGAACGGATTTGTTGACAATCAAGGCACAGGATGTGTTTATCATTCTGCCTTGGTTGGCTTGGATAGCCCTCTTCTGAAGCAACTCAAGCTCATGAGTTTTTAAAACCCCATAGAGCACATCATATGTGACTTTGTTCAAATCTCTTTCTCTTAGAGATATGACCCTTTGCTCTAGATGGTTTGGTGCAGATAGTAGAAACTTCATGTTTAATTCCTTAGTGCTATAAACCTTCCCATTCATTTGAAGCTCAGTCACCAGCTTGTGAAATCTTTCAAACATATCAGTAATACTTTCTTTGGACTATGCCATGAAAGCTTCATACTGTGTGACCAGTATCTGTTTCCTATTTTCTCTTACCTCCTCTGTCCCTTCACATAACACCTCGATGTGGTTCCACATGTCCTTGGCTAATGTGCATGATGCTATATTAGCAAACATCGACATATCCATGGAGTCTATGATCAGCAACATGAGATGACTGTCTAGGGCAACCTTCTCCTTCTCTGAGTCCGTCCATTTGGATGGCTCTTTTGCAACATATGATCTAGGAATGACTATTGTGCCCAATGTAGATTCAGCAATTTCTTGTTGTGGTACAAATGGACCATTCTTGAGGATGTCAGGGTAGAGAGGATTGGCAGCTTTGATGAACAACAACATTTTTATTTTCCAGAGGTTGTAATTCTCTTTGTCGAACTTAGGGACCTTCACCGTACCTGTAGTCTTTGGTGTATTCGAACTCATGATCGTTTCCTGTTTAGATTAAACAGCCTGCTTTGATACCACTTGTTGAGTATTGAATACGGTAAAAGAATACAGAGGGGGGGTGAATGGATTCTTGAACTGTTCTTTGTTCTTGAATCTTTACAGCAAGATATGTGTTGAATGTGTGAGATATGTAAGTACAGATAACAAAGACAAACGCAACACAATATCACTTTAATCTAATATTTTATTAGATAAAGATTTTGCTACAATCTGTGAATACAAATGGTAGTATTCTCAGCTTCGTTTTTCTTAGAGAGATATTTCTTGAGATGTATATTGAAAAACTATCACTCTCTCTAGCTAAGGAAGTGAGGCTGTATCCTTATAGACATGGATACACCTACTTACTACAAATAAGGTAGGTAAACAAAATACTTTCCAGTGTGTCTATCTTATTTGAGTAAGAGTCCAAACGGTTACAGTTTTGACTTTGCAAAGCCTGTTCAGATCCACTTCTTTAGCTCCTTGTCCCTTTGTCTTATCTCTCCAAGCTTCTTTGTAGGCTTTCCAATCTGCTTTCTAGTACATAGTCAAATAAAGCATCTTGGCTTGTTGCAGGTTTCTGACTTGTACAATTCTTCAGTATTTTGTCTCCAAGAATGTATTCGAGAAGTGGCTAAGTGATTGATTCGAGAACTCGAAATGACTTAATCGATAACTCTGAGTTCTCGAATAGTGTTATATTGACATATCGAATCACTTCTCGAATAGCTCTTTTCTCTGGGACTCCTTGAGATATCGAATAGAGCATTTTGACATATCGAATCCCTGAGATGTCGAATAGCTTCTTTAGTCCTTGAGATATCGAATAGATCATTGACTTGTTGACTCTTAGAGAACTCGAATGATGCTTTGACTTGTTGACTCCATGAGTTCTCGAATAGAGTGATAGACATATCGAATCTCTGAGATATCGAATGAGATATCGAACAGTGTATTCAGAGATATCGAATAGTGTCTTCTGAGATATCGAATCTCTGACTTCTCGAATGCTAGACTTCTCGACTAGACAAATGTACTTCTCGAATTGGTACTTAGGCAAATTCTTCATTTCTTCAAATCCCAACTGTGATTATTTGGCAGTCTTTATCTCCTTGCTTGAGGCATGAACCTTGGAACTTCTTTCAAGCATTATTCCTGACTTTATAGTTACAGTAACACAACTAGAATTTGATGCCTATTACAAGTACAGAACAAATAGAAACTCTACAACTAGAGGTTCCCTCAGTTAAGAGGTCATGTAGGTAATGCATAGCATCACACATACTTAGGCTTGTTATTAGATGTATTCAGGCATGCCTCTGTGACTAACAGTTCTCAAACTAGTTGCATTCTCTTTGCTCTAGGATTATATTCTCAATCCTCTTTCCCTCTCATAATATATCCTCCCTTGGACTTCTAATATTTATTCCTTAACCCATAATTCGTTCACTTGATCGCTTAATCTCGTTATACAGTCTCAGTAGTTTTCGTTCTAAATTCTCAAATAAAATAATAAAATTCCAAAATATTAAATCCTCAATTCCTCAAATTTAATATCTCATTTCCAAGTGGTTCTAAATTGTTTAACAATCTAAATTCCTCTGGCATTCCCTTGACTTAATAATCCCCTGGTTTAACCTAATTTCACATGTTCCTCAAAGTATACACCCTTTTCCTATTCCATACTCTTTAATATTCAATACAATAGTGCTCAATTGAAATCAAACATCTTAAAAATCTATACTCAGGAATTTCTGAAATCCGTCATCGTTTCGAGTCAGTACGACGCTAATATGGTTTCTGATTATTCATTTTCTGTTTCACTTATAGGGGTACCTACATACCATTTCCCTAAATCCTCAAAATCATTATTCATTTAAGCACTGTAGCATTTCTAAAGTTAGGGTTATTACAATTATAAGGTTAAATGTAGTGATAAGATTATGGTTGTATCAATTTAGATGTGATAAATGTAAGTTTCCGTTATGTTCCTCACATTTTCACGCTTTTTTAATAGCTCAAGTTGGAAGGTTTTTTTTCCAACAAACATAAATGAGGGTTTTATTTTTTGATATCCAAACTTTAAGGTTTGGGAACCAAATATAGTGATACTTTAAGGTCAAAAATCCTCTTAAACCATTATTTTTTAACAGTTACAATAAACATTTAACAATAAATTTTAATACATAGTCATGAGAATTTTTTTGATGTATTCAGGGGTGACCCTGGCTATAGGCGAGGTAGTCTTGTGCCTGGGCCCCAGAAACCAAGGACCCCAGTTTTTAGAAGTAAGTTAGGTATATCTATACATGTTATTTTTGATTTTTTTTTAAAAAAATATATTTTTTTTTATTATTAAAAAAGTTATAAAATATCATAAATATTTAAAAACTAGTATCTAATTTAATAAAAAAAAAGTTATAAAATATCATAAATATTTAAAAACTAATATCTAATTGTTAAATTTATTTTATATAGAATATTTATATTTCTGTTTTTACTGAAGTAACAAAACATTAAATTCTATATTAGGAAGAGCATAAAATTAATTTATAACCTTTGTGTATAAATATCAAATCAAAGTGAATGTATACATGACAATACATAAAGATTAAAAGGACGTTAACATCTTATAGGCTTCACAAAACCCTAAGAAACCCCTTATCTGATATAATAAAAACTTAAAAATTAAATTGGGTATCGTTATTTGCTTTCAAATTCAGTTGAAGAAATTTTTGGAATTTTGTGGGATTTTGAGAAACTAAAATCTACGAAATGTGACAAGTTGAGAGCTTTTTGTGAAAATCTCGCAAACATAATAAACCATGGTGAGATTTCTAATTTGAACGGCGATGATTTGTATGAAGACTTGTGTATGTTGCATTGTAAGAACCCCAAATTTTGGATATAATTTGTAAGAACCCAGATTTTTGGTACTAATTAAAACTTTTTATTATGTATTGGAGTATGAATGTATCAATGGGTTAATAGATTGATATTGAATGGATTCGGATTCAATTATGATATGCCATGAAGAATGGTATTGGTTGACAACTTATATAAGAATTATCTATCTCCTAGGAAATTAAGAGGTGGCAATTCCAATGAAGAAGATTATTCTTATGTCATCCAAATCGATATCTGTTATTAGTCCGGTGGTTCCGTAAAAGGGTTAAGGAATGTTCGAAAGAGAACCGGGACATTTGTATAAACCGAGAGAGTAAGTAAAGAAAAATGGATGAATAGTGTTTTTGGTGGGAATGAGAATATTATGAGACGACACTATATAGAAGTACCCGGAATGGATTTTTGAATTCGTATTAGTGATTCGAGGGGAAAATAAGTGTATGTAAAAGCTATCGGATTCTGAAAAACAGCATTTTTATTTTCTCCGAGAATTCCCTGGACACTGATAGACTTAAGGATTTAATGAGAAGATTTAAGGAATTTAAATTCGAGAGTTACCAAGAAAGATGGAGAATGGTATTATAAATGTTAAGAAGGTTGTCAGTAAAACCCTAACTAGAAACGAATGAGTTATTCCTCCGAACGATCAATGAATTGAGTAATAAACGGACAAGGAAACAAGCAAGGAATTAAGATACATGCATGTGCTAGTGGATAACATCAAGTAACCAAGCTAGTTACAAGTTAACTAGCATCATTAGAAAACCAACCAAGCACTTAGCTTACAACACACACCTTGCCACAAGAATGCAACACTTGTCCACTTGATTAGCTCATCCATGACCAAAGCACTTTATTAAAGTGGCTTTATGCAAGATATTATTAACAATAATTCATTTAGACTAGATGAGATCAAAGACAAGCCAAGCAAACTCCATTCTCTCCATTTCTTCAAAACTGCCCAGCAAGAATAGCCATGAAAGAAAAATTCATATCTCAAAATCTAGAGCTTCTAAAATCACCAAATTTTGACCATATCCTCTCCACACCATGTGTAAGGTTCGTTCAAAATTTCATGACCAACAAAGTAGTATAGCCTAGTCAAATCCATGCTCAAAGTTGGGGCAACAAATCTGACCAGTTTCTGTCCAGTGGGAAAAATGGGTTCAAAACCATAGCTACGAAGCTTCAAATTAGATGCTATATGACTCAAAACAAAGCTTATGAAGAGGCCAAGATGTGGTAAAAATTTGAGAGCCAAACTCTTATTTTTCGATTTTCTATGATTTTTACAAAAGTGATGATGAATAGTAACCCTGAAACTAACTTTGATTTCTTGTTTTGTTTGGATGATCTAAGCTTTGTTGAGGCTATACAAGGACTATAACAAGCTTAGTAAGGCTAGGACACTCTCCAAGGAAGGTATAATCCTTAAGAACCCTAGATCTTATTTTAAGATTATGTATTTGGTGGATTTTAGCATAGTTATGACATTAGTGTTATCATGAGCATGATCTTCTAGTTGGTTTGACCATATGATGATTATGATGGTGAAGAGTAATATTCCTGGACTTGTTGAGATGTATAACATGTGTATAAGATGTATGGATGCCCGGTGTGGCTTGGTTTTGTTGAAAACAATTTGAAACGTTCGATTTATAGCCGTCGTAATGCCCGATTTTCATTAGACCTTAGTAATTCGTGCATAACAGTTAGGTTAAATTTCTGACCTTAATGGATACATGACCTAACCTTGTAGATCTCGAGTCATAGATCGCTTTGACGAAAGAATCGAAGCATTCCGACTTACGGTTTAGGAGTTATGGCCGACTTAGTAAAAGTTGTTCGAAACCGTAACTACAAGTTCGTTATTAAAATTGAACCTCGGTAAAATATGAAAGTTTGTGACGAATCATGGTAATTAAATATTAAAGGTCATGAGGAAGATTTGAAAGAAAACCACATGTCATTTGGATCATTTTTCGATTTTATAAAAATGTTCAAGTCGAGGTTAAATATAAACGAACCCCTAAAATGGATACTTGGTTATAACTTTGGTAAAACACTTAGAAAATGGGCGATAAAACTCGAGGTATAATCTTGGTTCGTAAACGACTGACCTTAGGACTTACCCGGCTTAAGTATATGTCAAGTGTAAGTACAATGACATGTCTTAATAACGAACAAAAGTCGGATCGTATCGGTAATAAAAAGAGTTATACAAAAGGGTGCATAACGAGATAACTTGAAAGCGTGTTTCGACTTAAGTAAAGTTATACATAACCTTCTAAAGAAGTGTTAGGTGATTAATCTCGAATATTCTGATTGTTTATAGATCACCGAGCTGAACCGGGACACGCTACCTCTACCCACACCCGACTACCAGGCAAGTGTTCAAACCTTTGAACCTGTTGTTGTGATAATATATGTATATGATTTCTGTTTTACATATGCCATCGCATGCATGCCTGTTTCCAATTATATTGTGACTCTGGTTTTTTTTTGTGATACTTGTTCCCTGAATTGATATTGGCTTATAGACTAGATACGATTTATCAGTAATAAGCCGGATTGTTTTGGTAAGACCCTTAGCGAAGGGCATATGATATTCATTCTAAATATAGACCGGGAGTCGGTATTTTGAGTTATAGATAGTCGTGGAAACCCGGAGGGATTCCAACGACAGATTATTATTTATCTGAGGAAGGTTATTGTTAAACGTTATTATATTCCATAAAGTATCAATTACTTGGAAATATTTCGAGGAATGTTATTCGAGTATTATCTTAGTCGAGAGATAATAAATGAATGTTAATTTTGAATATTCATTCAGAGTTGATATTTAATGAATATTATTTTGATATTCTTTAAAATGTTATTTATTAAATGAATATTACTTTCGAATATTCATTTAAGGTTTTATGTACTTAATGAATATTATTTTAAAATATTCATTGGAAGTTCTATTTACTTAAGGAATATTATTTCGATTATTCCTTTAAAGTTTTGATTACTAAATGAATATTATTTGGATATTCATTTAGAAGATTATTTATTAAATGAATGCTATTTGGATTTTCATTTAAAAGAGTAAATATTAAATGAACATTATTTTCAAATATTCATTTAAGGTTCGACTTATTTATTGAATACTATTTTAAATATTTATTGGAGTTTAATTATTTAATGAATTATTTCGAATATTCATTTAAGGAGGGATTTATTTATTAAATAATTCCATATATTCATTCGAGGATTACTTATGAGCAATATTATGAGTTAATAATATTCCATAATTATTATTGAGTAAATAAATATTCTTGGAATATTTATTTAATCCTTTTAAAATTCTTTTTAAAATAATTTATATTATTCGGAGATTACCTTCCACCTCCAGATATTATGTAAAATATTTCGGAGTCTTTTTACGACTATTTTATCAAGGAAAGGTTCCCAACTCTTTCTTTTTCATTTAAATCTATCTTAAAAGGATTTAAATGCTCGCTCAAACTTCCATATTATAGGGGAACCTACTTGAGCAATGTTATTTATCTTGTTGACTTCCCGGTCATAATTTATCCTCTTCACTCGCAACTTGGTTGCTATGGACTCATTAAGTCTGTGTTTACCTTCTCATCTTTCGAGGGGTAAGATTGTTGGAACAAGTTGATGTTCGTTACCAAGCAATAGCTTGGAAGTTATTGATGAATTTTCCTTTCCAACTAGATACGACTACTTTGTAGAGTCTTATCAACAAGTATTATACTTGGGGAAAGGGGGACGAACGTTACATTCAGAATCATGAATTCTATTGGAACTAGGAGTCGTGTAAGAGGCCGAGTAGCGCCGGTCCATCCCCTTTGGCCCAACCGTTGGCCTGGGAGAGCTAGTAAGGCGGTAGACAAGTAAAGCCGTCAGTTCTTCCTTCTACCGGTAGTAAATCTAATTTGAGTTGTACGATCTTGACTGATCATCAAGATTGGAACAGCGGGCGCGGTGAATACTCCATCATTGGTTCATCATCCAAACTTATTTATTTCCTGCAACATGATTACTGTTGGCAGAGCTGGAAAAGTGTTCGTAACTGGAATTGCAATATTTTCCTTGCAAGTTCCTCTTTATGATATCTTGCTTATTTTCGACATAGCAGATATTCCCTCATATATTCACATTTTGAGTTACCTTGTAACTTCATCGTTCATATTATACTGGCATCATTTCCGTAAATGCATGGCATATGGTTTGAAAGATACTTTTGAACTGTTATATATTATCGTTCAGTTAAATATTATTGTTGGTGGGCTATTGCTCACCCTTGCTTTATTATTATATCACAACAACAGCTAGACCAGATGACTCGCACAAGGCGCACTCGATGCTGGCGAGGACGATGAGACTACCAGAGCCGAAGAGAAAGCTATTGGTAGGATAGATTTATTCTTTCAGTACCAAGTATATGGTCTAGTATGACTCATGTAAATGGATGGCAAAGAGTATGTATTTATATTAAAATTCTTTTGGGTTGTAAGAACTCATAATGTGTTTAATAAAATTTGGTTGTTACTCTGATTTCATCTCTGGGACTATAACGGGTGTGTTTTATGTTATTGTTTTGGGTCACAAGGTTGTAATTTAATATTTATGTTGAACTGTGGATGGGAATTGAGACGGTAACGACCAGATCCCTGACCCCGGATCTAGGGGTGTTACAGAAGTGGTATCAGAGCGTATGTTATAAACCCCAGAGATGAGGCGACGTTAAAACAATAAATTCACTAAGATAACAAGAACTCTTGCCAAGTTCATAGTCGGACTACTTAATGTAGTGATGACCTATAAAACTCTTATGGGAACTATTAAGTATCATGATAGTAACTTAACTCGATATCCCATCGACAAGTAAGGCAACAGACCTTGAGGCATACGAGCAGCAGCGCGATGATGCTTTATTATATGTTGAAGATCAGCGGGTAAATTCAATAGAGTACCCTACTGGAGACCCGGAAGAGGTTCCAGCAGATAAGGAAAATCTTGTTAGGATAAGGAGCTTACCCTCGAAGAATGAGGACTGTAGCCAGAAAGACTGAGATGATTAAGGTATAGTGCTCAGAAAAGTGGGAATAAAGAACTAAGCTATTAGCAAGAGAACTGAAGATTCATGTGGGATTCGTGACTGGACTACTGGAGGTAGTACCAGCAAGTAAGACGGATTGGAAGAATTACTTGAGATCTTATACGGGAATAGATGAGAATCATTAGAGACTTTCATATTAACGAAAAGAGTGCTAGAAGGATGTATGATTATCAAAGGCATCGATATAAGGCGAGGAGCAGAGTCCCTAGGAATAGTTGAGAAGAGGCAGTAAGTGCCATATCATTTGATAAATGAATAAGTATGAATATTGTCAGTAATAATTCGCCATGAGAAGGCAGATGTCATAGGTTGTAATTTATGGAACCAAATTGAGGTTGATGAAGTTGTTTTATTCAAGAAAATGTCCATTTTATGAATGAATCAGTTAGAAAGTGAAAACATTGGGAAGTGACAGCATGATTGGATAAAGTTATATAAGGAAGTAGTAAGCAAGACAATGATCTCAGAACCTACCGGAAGATAAGACCAGTGAGTCAAGACGAACTCGTAATGAGACTATTGTCAGAGACTAAGTATAGGGTTAATTTAACTCAGTGAAATGATGAACCAGAAACGTTAGATGCATGTGACTCAGAGGAATATTAAATTCTTTCTTTTCTTTGAATGGATTATAGTAGTTACCTTAAGTTTACTCCGACGTGGAATTATAACGGATCAAGTAATACGATCAGCAGTTAAAGAGAAAAATGTGAGAAAATCTTCCTGGAGCTAAAAGATGAAATTGGTAATGACCAAGAGTTGGCATTGTTTAATGGAAAAAGGGAGACTTTGTGCTTCCAACGACGCTTCGCATAAAAGATTAGGATGTGTGCTTGCGCAGCACGACAAAGTACTTACGGATGCATTCGGACAGCATGGTTCACCAGGTTCGGATGGCCTTAGTAGTGCCAATTTTTGTGGAACAACCAACTCCGACGGTAATGTTCCTTCTGAGACTGGTAGTCAGGTAGACTGACATTTGGTAATATTGAATATCAGGACGTATAGGTATCAGGACGTTGTGACAAGTTTCAGTTTAAAACTGTTAATTCCCTTCTAAGGGATGTATATAATTGGTTCCTCTCCAGGGGTTAAATTTCCAACCCGATGACGATTATTTCGTTAATTATGACTGCTTACGGTTCTACCTACTAGGAGGTTCATAGAACTATTCTTCAGGTTTCGAAAGTGGTCTCCTTAGTGTTACCATTCGATGGATAGATTGACCAAAATTTCCCTAATTCTGGGAAGAACTTCAACGAATTTTGGCAAACCTTGTCTTTCTGATTATCAGAGAACATCATGGAAGAGAGTAGAAACTGGGGAAAACCCCGTGAATTGGGTAAGGTAGCCGCTACATGGGTTGGTGGACAGACCCCGGTTATCGCGATTGATTGTAGAAATACAATGATGAAGTGAGATTTGACGAAAACAGGAAATGTAAGTAAGAAACCAGCCGGACTGAGAAACTCCGAGATTGACTTAAGTGAAAAGGCTGTTATGCCAGGAATGGTAAGCTTGCGTGGCACGTGGTAGTGATAAGAATAGTTGAAAAATAAAAATAGAGGAAAGGTGACCAGAGACGGTGCCGAGAAGTCGATTAAGACTTATATGGAGTAAAGTTTTGGAAAGGTAGAAAGGTATCAAAGTAGAAGGCACTATGCCAGCAATTGCTAGAAAAGTAATGCTAAATTAGCCAACCCCTAAAATCATATATAATTTTAGTGTGGCCAGTTGAGGGCAAGTCACAAAGGATTATCAAGTGACTAGACCAGCAATGAAAGAACAAAGCAGGGTTGCTTCTAAGAAAGCACCGACTGCAAGGCCTTCTGATATAAAGGAAACATTAATGAGATCGTAGGAATCTTCTGCTGAACAGCCCATGTTTTGATTGGGAATTCACTAGACCTTTTTGGGATGGGGTCACCCGTACTAAAGTGACTCGTGTGTATATGGTTGTCCAAGATTACGAGTAAAATGGAAGTATAGTGACTTGAGATGTATGATGTTAGGGTATCGTGAATACCATGAATATATTATGACGGAGGAAAGTAAACAATGAAGGTATATGAAGAGAGTATAGAAATGGTCAGAAATTGAACAGTATGCTGTAGGAACTTTCTCTGAGGCAAGTACCTTTGCGAAGAACGACAAGCACTAGGAAATTTACGTTGAACTCGACCAATATCTTTCAGAACATCCTTGCTACCATTAACAAGTTCTGTAAAAGAGCAGATAGACCTACGTTGTCTTTTGGAAGGTCAAATAGGTTGACCACTATCTGAAAGAAGAAATTAGCAGTAAGCTACCGATCGATTATCAAATAAGAATGATTGAAAAGAGATCCTTATTAAGGATACATGATTTGATTGCCAATTATAGGATGCAGGAATTCCTTGGCAGTTGAATTAAGGATAAGATATCCATAAAGTAAGGCAAACCCTGGGGAATGTACAAGGGATGGCACTAACCCTAATAAAGACATTGTGAATTCAGATGATATGAGTTGGATTTGCTAAGGCAACAATGACCTGTACAGATTATTAAAAAGAGTTCTGGAAAGAACAGAGATAGAATTATTAGGGTATTGATCAAAGACGTTTTGATGTACCCTGTACCTAGAAAATACAGGAGGAATGATGAGGACGACCTAAGAAACCTTACAAGGAAAAGCTAATATTCTGAGTTTCCAACTAGAAGTTTGGAAGAGAATGTAAGACACAATAACAATATACCAGATGATGCATGTATGAAACCCTGAGGGAGTATGGATTGAACCTATAAAGGTTGAGATTATCCTAAGATAAGGAAAGAACTAAGAAAAGAAGTATCCTAAGTAGGATTGGGAATAAACGTGATAAAGTTCCCACGGGTAGTTGGAAGGAATGACTTATGGAAAAAGACTGATAGATATATTTTTCTCCTTCAGCAGAGCTTAAGGGAGAATGCTTTCACCCAACAGTGATGAGAATGAGGTAAAAAAAAAATTTTGAATTGAAATGTATCCGGAGAACAAGGATTACCAGAAATTACTATTATTAGGAAAGGCCAATGAGGTGGCCGACAGTCTAAGTATAAAGGAATAATTACAAATGTTCATACCGAAGAAACAGAATAATATTTGGAAGGACCTTGAAGGTCATATCGGAATGGAGGAATTTACATTCCTTCTGATGATTGTGCAAGAATCGACGGTAATAGTAGTTTAAGTAAAGATTCGATTCCTGATGGGTCTTAAGCATATTACATACCTTAGAAGGGCCCGTTTTGTGGCAAACCAGGACCATGATACAAAAAAAAAATTGACGAAGTAAACCATTAAGTTTCCAGTCTTTTATGGAAGATGCATGAGTGATAGTTTCATCAACCTGACTTAGCTGCGATGCTTGAAACTCTTCTGAAATTTTATCTACTTCATGTAATATCTACATCAAGTTCAGGAAGTGTTCTTTATGGATAAGGAATAGTGATTACTTTGTCTCCCTAAAGGATTGAAACCCGTACGGTTAGCTATTAAGGCACTACGTAAGCAACAAGCGATGGTGATTCTTCTAAGAAAGTAGATGACAACGTAAAGATAAAGAAAGTGCTGCTATTGATAAGCTAAATGGCATGTTGATGAATGACAAGCAAGTTTGTGTTAGTGTACTTCTGCGTAAACAAGATAGAGAATATGAGGTTGATGATTCATGATGCTAAATGTATTCCCGTGGAAAAAATTAATGAGACTTAGAGAGAAGGGCAGTTGAGCCCGAGACTTATTAGGCCACCTGAGGGTTTAATGTGTTCGGAAGGTGGCATTCGAGCCAGTTTTACCCCCAAAGCTTATAGCATGGTAGTAACGTGTTTCTTGTGGCAAAGCTACACCAGTAAAATGCAGATGCTCAACAGATGATAAGAGTGCGAGCAGGTAGGTGTACGACCTGGTCTGACTTACGAAAGACAACCTGTGAAAAACCGCGGGTAGAAAAGAATAAGTGATGAGAAACAAGTTGACAGAAGTAGATTATATTGGATCTAGCTAAAGAAATCGGCCAGATTCATTTTGGAGGTTTTAAATTTGAAATAATGTGATGATTATAGAGTAAATGTGACGGGATACCAATAAGGAGGTGCCAAGTGCAAAAGATGCCTCAATAAAGAGATGAAGGTGGAAGTAAATAACAGAGGTAAATAAATATCAGATAATAAGAAGGATGTGATTGATAAAGAAAAGACTGGGAAAGCATCTATGGAATGTGAAGTAAGGAATGTTATGAATGGATTAATAAATGGGTTTCTGATGAATTATCGGGATGACAACCTGATAGTGTTAATATAATAGATATGAAAAGCTAGTAGCGTGACATGGAATGTCAGTAACAATGATGTCCAGCGAGAAACCTAAGATTTAACCTGAGAGGTTGAAAGATTTTTCCAAAAGTGTTGCTAAGATTGAACCAGAGTATAGGTCCATAGAATAATGGACAAAACAGCAAGATATGTTGACACGTGAAATTGCGATCAAATGGTATTGGATATAATCATGATTATTTTCTTTTTTGATGAACCTCTATAGTTCAGAGGTAAATTCTGAGTATGATATTTTACAAAAAAAAAAAAAAATTCTATAATCCTTTAGAATTCTTTTCTTTTCTTCTCTCTTATTCATCTTCTTTATGAATTGAGAAGAACAACCCTTTAAGGAGGGGAGGTACTGCTACGTGACTATCTGTCTATGTGATAGAAGTCTAAGTGGAATACCATAACTTGTTTAATTGCTTGTCAAGTACTAAAGGCTGGCCCCCTTCTGTACTAACTATGCAATATAACAAATGTTCAATTGATCATAGTGATCTCTCAATAAATCTTTCCACTTCTCTATATTGATCGAGATTACGAAGATTAAGGCGATCAGGAAATGCATAGTGCGAGTGAGGTTATCTCCGAATTCGCAATGCGATAGTGATACCGATGTCAATGTAGATACCAATAAGGGTGATATTATATGAATGAGTAAGAGCAGAACCAGGATAGTGTGATGTGCAAAAGTAGAAAAGTTGATAAAAAGGAAAAAGAGAGTACTGTAGCACTACGGAGATGTGCTGTAAACGGGTTGAAATGATTAAGGATCAACCGAGGACTGGAAAGCTAGATGACAAACAAGAACCCGATTGTTTCCTACCTGATTCCGGGACGGAATCCTTTTAAGGAGGGGAGACTGTAAGAACCCCAAATTTTGGATATAATTTGTAAGAACCCAGATTTTTGGTACTAATTAAAACTTTTTATTATGTATTGGAGTATGAATGTATCAATGGGTTAATAGATGGATATTGAATGGATTCGGATTCAATTATGATATGCCATGAAGAATGGTATTGGTTGACAACTTATATAAGAATTATCTATCTCCTAGGAAATTAAGAGGTGGCAATTCCAATGAAGAAGATTATTCTTATGTCATCCAAATCGATATCTGTTATTAGTCCGGTGGTTCCGTAAAAGGGTTAAGGAATGTTCGAAAGAGAACCGGGACATTTGTATAAACCGAGAGAGTAAGTAAAGAAAAATGGATGAATAGTGTTTTTGGTGGGAATGAGAATATTATGAGACGACACTATATAGAAGTACCCGGAATGGATTTTTGAATTCGTATTAGTGATTCGAGGGGAAAATAAGTGTATGTAAAAGCTATCGGATTCTGAAAAACAGCATTTTTATTTTCTCCGAGAATTCCCTGGACACTGATAGACTTAAGGATTTAATGAGAAGATTTAAGGAATTTAAATTCGAGAGTTACCAAGAAAGATGGAGAATGGTATTATAAATGTTAAGAAGGTTGTCAGTAAAACCCTAACTAGAAACGAATGAGTTATTCCTCCGAACGATCAATGAATTGAGTAATAAACGGACAAGGAAACAAGCAAGGAATTAAGATACATGCATGTGCTAGTGGATAACATCAAGTAACCAAGCTAGTTACAAGTTAACTAGCATCATTAGAAAACCAACCAAGCACTTAGCTTACAACACACACCTTGCCACAAGAATGCAACACTTGTCCACTTGATTAGCTCATCCATGACCAAAGCACTTTATTAAAGTGGCTTTATGCAAGATATTATTAACAATAATTCATTTAGACTAGATGAGATCAAAGACAAGCCAAGCAAACTCCATTCTCTCCATTTCTTCAAAACTGCCCAGCAAGAATAGCCATGAAAGAAAAATTCATATCTCAAAATCTAGAGCTTCTAAAATCACCAAATTTTGACCATATCCTCTCCACACCATGTGTAAGGTTCGTTCAAAATTTCATGACCAACAAAGTAGTATAGCCTAGTCAAATCCATGCTCAAAGTTGGGGCAACAAATCTGACCAGTTTCTGTCCAGTGGGAAAAATGGGTTCAAAACCATAGCTACGAAGCTTCAAATTAGATGCTATATGACTCAAAACAAAGCTTATGAAGAGGCCAAGATGTGGTAAAAATTTGAGAGCCAAACTCTTATTTTTCGATTTTCTATGATTTTTACAAAAGTGATGATGAATAGTAACCCTTAGAAACTAACTTTGATTTCTTGTTTTGTTTGGATGATCTAAGCTTTGTTGAGGCTATACAAGGACTATAACAAGCTTAGTAAGGCTAGGACACTCTCCAAGGAAGGTATAATCCTTAAGAACCCTAGATCTTATTTTAAGATTATGTATGTTTTTGGTGGATTTTAGCATAGTTATGACATTAGTGTTATCATGAGCATGATCTTCTAGTTGGTTTGACCATATGATGATTATGATGGTGAAGAGTAATATTCCTGGACTTGTTGAGATGTATAACATGTGTATAAGATGTATGGATGCCCGGTGTGGCTTGGTTTTGTTGAAAACAATTTTGAAACGTTCGATTTATAGCCGTCGTAATGCCCGATTTTCATTAGACCTTAGTAATTCGTGCATAACAGTTAGGTTAAATTTCTGACCTTAATGGATACATGACCTAACCTTGTAGATCTCGAGTCATAGATCGCTTTGACGAAAGAATCGAAGCATTCCGACTTACGGTTTAGGAGTTATGGCCGACTTAGTAAAAGTTGTTCGAAACCGTAACTACAAGTTCGTTATTAAAATTGAACCTCGGTAAAATATGAAAGTTTGTGACGAATCATGGTAATTAAATATTAAAGGTCATGAGGAAGATTTGAAAGAAAACCACATGTCATTTGGATCATTTTTCGATTTTATAAAAATGTTCAAGTCGAGGTTAAATATAAACGAACCCCTAAAATGGATACTTGGTTATAACTTTGGTAAAACACTTAGAAAATGGGCGATAAAACTCGAGGTATAATCTTGGTTCGTAAACGACTGACCTTAGGACTTACCCGGCTTAAGTATATGTCAAGTGTAAGTACAATGACATGTCTTAATAACGAACAAAAGTCGGATCGTATCGGTAATAAAAAGAGTTATACAAAAGGGTGCATAACGAGATAACTTGAAAGCGTGTTTCGACTTAAGTAAAGTTATACATAACCTTCTAAAGAAGTGTTAGGTGATTAATCTCGAATATTCTGATTGTTTATAGATCACCGAGCTGAACCGGGACACGCTACCTCTACCCACACCCGACTACCAGGCAAGTGTTCAAACCTTTGAACCTGTTGTTGTGATAATATATGTATATGATTTCTGTTTTACATATGCCATCGCATGCATGCCTGTTTCCAATTATATTGTGACTCTGGTTTTTTTTTGTGATACTTGTTCCCTGAATTGATATTGGCTTATAGACTAGATACGATTTATCAGTAATAAGCCGGATTGTTTTGGTAAGACCCTTAGCGAAGGGCATATGATATTCATTCTAAATATAGACCGGGAGTCGGTATTTTGAGTTATAGATAGTCGTGGAAACCCGGAGGGATTCCAACGACAGATTATTATTTATCTGAGGAAGGTTATTGTTAAACGTTATTATATTCCATAAAGTATCAATTACTTGGAAATATTTCGAGGAATGTTATTCGAGTATTATCTTAGTCGAGAGATAATAAATGAATGTTAATTTTGAATATTCATTCAGAGTTGATATTTAATGAATATTATTTTGATATTCTTTAAAATGTTATTTATTAAATGAATATTACTTTCGAATATTCATTTAAGGTTTTATGTACTTAATGAATATTATTTTAAAATATTCATTGGAAGTTCTATTTACTTAAGGAATATTATTTCGATTATTCCTTTAAAGTTTTGATTACTAAATGAATATTATTTGGATATTCATTTAGAAGATTATTTATTAAATGAATGCTATTTGGATTTTCATTTAAAAGAGTAAATATTAAATGAACATTATTTTCAAATATTCATTTAAGGTTCGACTTATTTATTGAATACTATTTTAAATATTTATTGGAGTTTAATTATTTAATGAATATTATTTCGAATATTCATTTAAGGAGGGATTTATTTATTAAATAATTCCATATATTCATTCGAGGATTACTTATGAGCAATATTATGAGTTAATAATATTCCATAATTATTATTGAGTAAATAAATATTCTTGGAATATTTATTTAATCCTTTTAAAATTCTTTTTAAAATAATTTATATTATTCGGAGATTACCTTCCACCTCCAGATATTATGTAAAATATTTCGGAGTCTTTTTACGACTATTTTATCAAGGAAAGGTTCCCAACTCTTTCTTTTTCATTTAAATCTATCTTAAAAGGATTTAAATGCTCGCTCAAACTTCCATATTATAGGGGAACCTACTTGAGCAATGTTATTTATCTTGTTGACTTCCCGGTCATAATTTATCCTCTTCACTCGCAACTTGGTTGCTATGGACTCATTAAGTCTGTGTTTACCTTCTCATCTTTCGAGGGGTAAGATTGTTGGAACAAGTTGATGTTCGTTACCAAGCAATAGCTTGGAAGTTATTGATGAATTTTCCTTTCCAACTAGATACGACTACTTTGTAGAGTCTTATCAACAAGTATTATACTTGGGGAAAGGGGGACGAACGTTACATTCAGAATCATGAATTCTATTGGAACTAGGAGTCGTGTAAGAGGCCGAGTAGCGCCGGTCCATCCCCTTTGGCCCAACCGTTGGCCTGGGAGAGCTAGTAAGGCGGTAGACAAGTAAAGCCGTCAGTTCTTCCTTCTACCGGTAGTAAATCTAATTTGAGTTGTACGATCTTGACTGATCATCAAGATTGGAACAGCGGGCGCGGTGAATACTCCATCATTGGTTCATCATCCAAACTTATTTATTTCCTGCAACATGATTACTGTTGGCAGAGCTGGAAAAGTGTTCGTAACTGGAATTGCAATATTTTCCTTGCAAGTTCCTCTTTATGATATCTTGCTTATTTTCGACATAGCAGATATTCCCTCATATATTCACATTTTGAGTTACCTTGTAACTTCATCGTTCATATTATACTGGCATCATTTCCGTAAATGCATGGCATATGGTTTGAAAGATACTTTTGAACTGTTATATATTATCGTTCAGTTAAATATTATTGTTGGTGGGCTATTGCTCACCCTTGCTTTATTATTATATCACAACAACAGCTAGACCAGATGACTCGCACAAGGCGCACTCGATGCTGGCGAGGACGATGAGACTACCAGAGCCGAAGAGAAAGCTATTGGTAGGATAGATTTATTCTTTCAGTACCAAGTATATGGTCTAGTATGACTCATGTAAATGGATGGCAAAGAGTATGTATTTATATTAAAATTCTTTTGGGTTGTAAGAACTCATAATGTGTTTAATAAAATTTGGTTGTTACTCTGATTTCATCTCTGGGACTATAACGGGTGTGTTTTATGTTATTGTTTTGGGTCACAAGGTTGTAATTTAATATTTATGTTGAACTGTGGATGGGAATTGAGACGGTAACGACCAGATCCCTGACCCCGGATCTAGGGGTGTTACATGCATCGAAATTTGCCAGAAGATATTTGGAGGGCAATAGTTGTGTTAAGTTACATAAAGAGATGGAAGATAGCTATCCAAATGCTTGGATTGCTTAGAGGATTCTTCTAACGATACCCGTTACAGTTTTTTATGTCGAACGAAATTTTTCAAAACTAAAACTGATTAAATCCTACCTTCGTTCAACCATGTCTCAAGAAAAATTAAGTGGTTTAACTATGTTATCTATAGAACAGGATTTGGTTCAGAAACTTGATTATGCAAATTTGATTGATACTTTTGCATCCAAAAATGCAAGACGTGTTATATTTAAATAAAATAATGAGATTGTTTTACGTACTATATTTTTATGTGTCTTATTAGTAAATTTTAAACATATATTTTGTCTGTGAAAAAAAAAATTTAGGACCCCATAAATTAGGTTCGCCTAGGACCCCTCAAATCTCAGGGTCACCCTGGATGTATTTCTAATGTCAATTTATTTTTTGACATATACTTAGAAAACCATTGACTTAACTATTTTTTATTGCATTATATGAACGTAAAAATGTTCATCTCGTTTATTTTAAAATTCTTTTAATTTTAATTTACTTTTTTGTAGTAAAAAAATTAATTTATTATTTTATACGTTTACTTATAAATAAATAGCAAGTAAACTAATTCATGTTCTCCGATCTTACAAGTCAGAACCATGCAAAATTCATTACTCCCTAAAAAATACTATGAAACTAAAATAAACTACAACAATACATTCCCATCTTTCTATTGGGAATGAAATTTCTCGTACATATCCTCTCCACAGGTATTTTAAAACAACTAAAATATACTAAAACATGTTATTAATTTTTTTGAAATAAAACATGTTATCTATTTATAATTATCATTTTAATAACTAAAAATAAGCCTCAAAAATATTTTTTTTTTCACATATATATTCACAAATGTCAAAAAATGCATTCTTGTGTTTCATAAAATCTTGTCCTTGTTTCTTCTTCTTGCCCATCCTCCTCCCCTTTCTCGTTTTGTGCTAATCCGTACACATATACACACACAATACATACATATAATAAATTCCAATAATCCAAACACATTTTTTTATCACACATTTTTCTTGGGTTAGGGTTTAATCTATCTATGTGAATACTCAAAAACACACACTCTCAATTCAATTCAACAATGTACAATCACAATCAACAAATTAACTACCCTAACCACTACTCCGACGCCTCCGATGTCAACCACGCCGCCGCTCCGGTCGATCCTATCGCCGATTCGCAAGGAGCTTCGTACGATGAGACGCATAGCTTCGAAAACGGAGACGGTGTTGGTAATTATACCGGCGTTGCGTCGGCTATTGATGCTGGTATGGCCTACGCCGGCGACTCTAACACCGCCGACCAGCTGACGTTGTCATTTGGTGGTCAGGTTTATGTGTTTGACACTGTTACTGCCGAAAAGGTCACGCCTTTCTACTCTGTTATTGATTTCTAGGGCGCAGATGTTTTAATTAGAGCTAAAGTAATTGTGTGAATTAGTTAGAATGTGTTTTTAGGTGTAAAGTTAGTTGCTTTTGCAAATTTGTGGAATTTGTGTTGCGTTTTTGAATTTTAGGCATGATTGTAACCGTGTATTGAAGTGACTTTTTTATTGTAGGTTAATGCTTAATATGAAATCTTTTAATGTGATATGTTCGATTTGTTGATTTTGTGGTAAATTTATGAAAAGGTGTTTGGTGTTTTGCACGAAAAATTGTTGAATTTTAGGCATAATATTGACCGAATTGAAGTATTTATTACTATCGATCAAAGAATACTATGAAATCTTAAAATGTACTTTTTGATTTGTTGAGTCTGTGGTAATTATGTTAAAAGGTGTGATGTTTGACAGGTACAACAGGTGCTTCTGTTGTTAGGGGCATGTGAACTTCCTCCGGGTCCCCAACCTGCTGATATAGCATACAGGAGTCCTCCGGTATTAGTTTGATTAACAAATTCCCTAAATACTGATATTAATTTGAATTTCGTTTTAAGAATGTGAAATTGGTCCTCAGGCACAGTATCCAAAAGATTATCCACAGAGGTGTAGTGATCCAGAGAGAGCTGCCTCTCTCAGAAGGTTTTATCAGAAGAAACAAAACCGATGCTATGAGAAGAAAATTAGATATGATGTGCGCCGGGAAGTTGCAGTAAGGTGCGTCTATTTATTGGTTGTTGTCTTTAAATATTTTATGTTTAATGATTGATGATGCCTTTTTAAGTTTAGTGTCGGACGGATTCGTGAAATGCTGTAGATCAATGATTTCTTTGGTGGGTATATAAATTTTTGAGATGCCCCTATAGGGAAGAAGTCTAAAGGAGTGACAATGAAGTTATGAAACAATACCTTATTGTATTATGGTTTCCCACAGTTAATGTATGAATGATGCTGCCATAACAAAGATTATTGAACCTTGCATGCAGTTTCTTGTTGGTAAATCATAAAAGTAGTTTATATTGCAATTTGCAAAGAGTTTTTATAGTAAATACCTGTACAAAACTGATACGTGTCTTTACACATGATATTAAGGCTGTAAAGCTTACTCTGTGTTGCAAAATGTACTTGCTCAGCTGCAAATATGTGATATCTTATTTACTTTTTCGGGTCGCCATTCTTGAATTGTAAGGAAATTTTTACTTTATTTATTCAAATCCTCCAGTTACAAGGAAAAAAAGGTAGGAATATTTTCGGTTGTGGCACTTTCTCTAGTGTATATTATTTGAACAAATATTTATCATTTTGGTAATGGTTTTCATTACCTCTTTCTTATCAGGATGCATCGCAAGAGAGGTCAGTTTACGTCTAAAACATCCGAAGGTTCTACTGTTTCGGATGCTGATGATTCTAAGCAAGATGAAGGCACACAAGAAACATTGTGAGTTATATATATATATATATATATATATATATATATATATATATATATATATATATATAGTATGAAATTGTAGATCAGCTAAGCCTTCAACAAATTAACTTCTATAAGCCGTTTATTGTTTTATTAGTTTGACCAAGATATTAAGTAAAGTACTATGCTTGGGGTTTTTTTTTACCGTGTCCTTGCATTCCTAAGTAAAGCAAAATGGTAACCAGGGACTGTTAATTAAAATTTGGGGACGTTGTGCCTTTACATTTAGAAGAAGTGCAAAGGAAGGTTGGGGTATGATTTGTTTGATCAGACATTGTGTGGATACAACTTTATAGGATCTTGTTTCATGTATTCTCGTATCGAAACATTTATAGTTTTGAGTTCTTAAGCTTTTAGCTTATATGTGTGTGTTTAAAAACGCTTCTTATGTGGAAAAGTGTTGTATTTCCCTAGTTGTTTAGTCATTGCTCCGTTTATATTTAAAAGTTCTTTTGGACAAAAGATATATTCAAATTGACCAACTTGTGACCATAAAAATTTATTAAACTTTCTAAATACAAATAACAAGCTAATAAAAAATGAAACTATATTCACTATCATGTACAAGTTTTTGAAATTCTTTTATATTTATTGAATATAAAATATCAAAGTAATAGAAATATGAAACTGTATTTCGTTTACTACAAGTTTTTAAAATGTGAAATTATCAATTTATAATTGTAAAATTGTAGTTAAAATTCATTCAACTTGACGGGATCTTTGTACAAAAGGACGTTTAAACAGGAACGGGGGTAGTACTTAACATCTGCATGAGTTAGTTACTTCTATAAAGAAGCAAGTGACTTGTGAGGATGGGTGACCACAAGCTCTTTCTCCCTTTCCATCTGTCACATTTTTTGTACTTCGATACTACTCCGTCTTATATGTTTGGGCTTTTGATAAATCATGGCTACTATTTTCACTATATTGATTTGTACTTAAATTTTTTGAAATTTGTCTTTTTTATCTAGGTGCAACCATTGTGGCACTAGTTCAGGATGCACCCCTATGATGCGGAAAGGACCGGATGGCCCAAGGACTCTTTGCAACGCATGTGGGCTTTACTGGGCGCAAAAGGTATACCCTTTTAATTGTACCTAGTTCAATTTCTACAAGGAAAATGTTAAAGCTGTTTTACATTCCTGTAATTTAGGTACAATTATACAAATTTTAATGTTTTGCATTTGGTCAAATTCCCCTTTATTTTGAATACATAGAAACTTTTATGCAATGTCAGTCAGATTTATTAATCCAGGACCCCTGGGCTATGTGTTTTAGAGGTATGATAATCCCCAGCGCATTACCTTGTTTTATGTGTGTTTATATATTTGGTTCATATTAAATGGGATTAATATTATGACAATCTTCTCTTCCCTAGCTGTTTATAACCCTTAGAATTAACTACAAAGATGATTGAAATCTGATTCTATGGAATAATAGTCCTTTAAATTTAGAGAATAAGTTAATAGTACGGGGATCATAATTTTATAAAACAAACATAGCCTTAGCTTTATTGACTGCTCTCACACCCATCTATACTTCTAAATTAATGTTTGAAGCTTATCTAGGAGGATGAACTTGAGTTATAAAATTTATAGGAGGGACCTGTTTAGGGGGGAAGGCAGTGAATTTTAGCAACAAAAACCAACCAAAATTTAGTTTCCATCGAACTTGCTTCCTTTTTCTCCCTTTACTCTTAAGTATACCTGACTTTTTTGACCTCTTGCACCCTTTGGATGATGTTGGTCAAGTGGGAGGAAGGTTTGACCAAGTCATTCTTTGGAAAATGCACTAGTAGAGTCAAGTCTGGACATCAAAAAAATTTTAGCTCGTTCTTTATAGAACAAAAAGATTTTTCCTACAACTGCTTGTTTGGTTTGCAACGGGAAGTTATTTCCTATGTAATTTGTATTACCTATTGAAATTGTAATATCTAGGAAGTAGATAAATGTGTTTGGTTATTATATAGGTATTGACTTCCCATGACGGTAAGTTACCATAGAGGACCTTGGTGATTAGCTTCCCATATTTCATGTCCAAATGCCAAGGAACTTCCACTTCCCTTTATTGTGTTAACAAAACAACTTCATGAAAGCACTTCCTAGGAATTTCAAGTTCCTTGATATTTTAGATGTCAACCAAACGACCACTGAGTGTTTGACTGGTTGCGTCAATTAAGTTTGCAGTAAATGTTATCCAAAAGATGTATGTGATTATACAGACCATCACACTTTTAAGAAATTCTAATGTTGTGCTCAACATGTTATGTATAAATGATGCCCATCATGTTTGCCTCTTTTAAAAAAATAGAAATAAAAAATAATAATCATTTACATGGTAAAATGCAGGGGGCATTGAGGCATGTTCCCAAGAAATCACGTGATCACCCTCTGACCCAAACTGAACAGGTGCAGGCATGAAATTCAAGAAAAGGCTGCTACTTGTTTTTATTTTTGGTTGCATTTTTAAATCTGTAACTTTGTTGCTGCTCTCTCCACTTTTCTAGGGTGAAGCTGACAAATCTAACTTTGTTACCCCGATGTACACTCAATAATCTATGTACCTTTTGCCATGGCGATATATCAGCTATAACTTTTGGAAGTTCCTGAGGCATAGTATGGAGGCAGCTCAATCCAGTTGCCCTCGACATTATTTAACTAAGAGAAGGTGTTCAGTAATCAGATGTACAGATAAGTCCATCAAGGCATCAAGTATGTGAGTCGCTTTCTGTGTAATAGAGTATTATTTTACATTATGTTAGGTAAAACTTAGTTAATGGTAGCTGCATAGTTATTATGCTCTCATGCATGGCTACGCTAGAAAATAGAAGATACCTCTGGTACTGCGGTAATATTAAAGAACAGTTGGATAAGAATTTGGAAGTTTTTATTAGTCATGGTTTCCCTTATATACACCCTTGATTATACTTGATAACTTTAACATAGATTGTCGGTTTTAGCCTTTTAAAGTTATTTTGAAACATCGAGTTCATATGGTTGCAGTTTGGTTGTTTTATACATGGTACCATTGACAACGTCTACATATGGCGAATTGTATTTTTTGCTGAAACTGTACCCTGCTTTCCAAGGATCAGCTGTAATTTATGATTGGATATATGTAGAAAGGCATAAAATTTAAATATACATTGAAAAACATACAGTATTCTGAAGAGAATAAACAAAGGGAGGGACATCTTTAAAATTATATGTGCGGACAATTAGAAATAGGTAGATGTACGCTTCTTAAATTTACGAATGAAGGATATATCCGGGGAAATGCAGATTACATTGACAGGTTAGCTTTACAGAAGTTATATGAAAGGCCTGTAGATGTGGTATGTGTTGTGCTGAAAGGCCAAAACCCATTTAACTAAAGATAATGTCACTCCCAATGTTCCAAATATTTACATGTAAGTATCTAACTTTATAAATCCATTATATGTTGGGGAATCTTCTTTTTTTTTTTTTTTGTTTGAATGTATCTTGTTCAGCTGGCATTTATATTTCATAATTCTTAAATTCTCTTGTGTTTGTTTATAATTAAACATAGTTTCATGTAGTGGTGTTTATGGGTTCACCAAACCGATCAAACCGATCAAACCGACCCAACCCGACCCTTTTTTCGGCCGTTCAAACCGATATAAAAAAACCCGATACTTGATTGGGTTAGAAAAATTTCAAACCGATTTAAATGGGTTGGGTATGGGTTTTATATTTTTTTGGCCAACCCAACCCAGCCCGATCTAAAATATTAAATTTATTTGATAATTTAATATAAATCTATACATTATATGCAAATATGCATTACACAATATATCATACTTTTATTTATAGATGTATGATTACATTACATTACTAAAATTATAATATTAATTAAATTAAATACCAACAATAAAATCGTAGGTTATACGTAATTTAATCCTTTATATATATTATATGTCAACAAGGAGTTTCAAGCTATTTAGTAATTTATTAATTTGTCCTTTCATTTAGTAATTTACTAATTTGTCCTTTCATCATATTAATAATAGAAAAAATGTTTGTGGTTGGAATTGAACCCATGACCTTTATGCAAAGAAAAGATTATTTTCACATCTCCAACCACTACACCAAAGAAGTTTTTACAACTTTTTGGTAACTCATTAAATACATACTTCAAGAACTCATTTGTTATAATGTTCAATATTTGCCAAATTGTTCATCGGACTAATCGAAACTTTTCCGAGCAAAGTTCAAGTTTTAAATTACTCGATTCTTGAGGTTCGCGAGACTAATCGAACTTTTAATATTTAAAATTTATAAATATTATAAATATCTTTCAATGTAAATATTCAATATTTTATAAAATTCATCAAGCTATTTAGTAATTTACTAATTTGTCCTTTCATCATATTAATAATAAAAAAAAATGTTTGTGGTTGGAATTGAACCCATGACCTTTATGCAAAGAAAAGATTATTTTCACATCTCCAACCACTACACCAAAGAAGTTTTTAGAACTTTTTGGTAACTCATTAAATACATACTTCAAGAACTCATTTGTTATAATGTTCAATATTTGCCAAATTGTTCATCGGACTAATCGAAACTTTTCCGAGCAAAGTTCAAGTTTTAAATTACTCGATTCTTGAGGTTCGCGAGACTAATCGAACTTTTAATATTTAAAATTTATAAATATTATAAATATCTTTCAATGTAAATATTCAATATTTTATAAAATTCATATATTTTATCAAGTTAAACCCGTGTCGAACGTAAGTCGAACCGTTTATATTCAAACTTTTTTCATAATAGGTTAAATCGATTCAAGATTTCAAGCTTTATGAGTCAAGTTTCGAGATTAAAATTAAAGGACCAATTGAACTTGAGCTCGAGTTTAAGCTCGACGGAACTTTTTAGCCGAGCTTGAGCTCGCGTGTGGCAATGTTCGACTCGACTCGATTACAACCCCACTCTCATTGCTATTGGGCAAAATATTTTGATAGACTAAAAAAAAAATTAAGGAAAACGAAAACAAAAATTATTGCAGATGAGATTTGAACTTCATATTATATATTAGATAAACATTTAGATAAAACACATAGTTAGGTCAAAAATATTTATTAAAAAATAGATTATAGATACTCTTTTAAAAAATAATAGATTTAAAATGTCTAACTGTATTATTGAAATATGATACTTAGTAGATAATATATCACAATGTACATGAGTACAAACCAAAATTTTAGTTAATTTTAATATAAATTACAAGAATATTAAATCACTATCACATGACCACTTCCACGCTACCACTACCACAACCACGACCACGACATGCACCACTACCAAAATTACAAGAATTTTGTCTGTAACAACATGAACACCACCACTCACACCACCAAAATCACCAATATCAAAGCAACATCACTAGGAATTCAACTACAGTTAGCAAAATTTAAAGGTAAATCACTAAAAAATTTAAACGCAAATTACAAGAATATTCCAAATTTAGAATTGTGTAAATATTCGAAGCAGTTGATAATGGTGTTGACGGTAGTAAATTGAGTAAAAATGTCATCGATCGACGTTACAAACTTAGATGTATTGAGAGAGGGATGAATGAATTAGTGGAGACGTGGTCGGGAATGTGACTGGAATTCGTGACAAAAATGTTCATCAGTTAATTTCGGAGTGGTGGTCGATTTAGTGACAACAAAAGATCACAGAGTGATGATGGTATATACACACACTCCCTCTCTCTCACCCATTCACACATTATACATATGTGTGTGTATCATGAACGATGATGACAAATGGAATGAGGTGGTCATGATAAAGGTGGTGTAAAGCAAGTGATGGTGTCTAAGGTCACCGAAAATGGAAGGGCCATAGGAGTGGATGTTGGTGAAGGTTGAGATGTAAATTAGATTTGAATGTGTGGTTATGATTAGTTTTTATTCTCATATCTATAAAAATCTTATTTAGCACTTAGCTATATATAAACACGTGAGTCTACGTACTGACTTGTAATTAGATTTTTAAATTACGTAGTGTTTAATTATACCAAGTGAATTTTTTTAAATTGTTAGATGTGATTGTGTTGTTATAATCATATATGAACTTTAGGTAAAAAATTTGAGTTATTATTAGTATCCATAAAAAATACCACACTAATGATGTATAGTGTTTCAAAAGGCGGTGTAAAGCAAGTGATGGTGTCTAAGGTCGCCGAAAATGGAAGGGGCATAAGAGTGGATGTTGGTGAAGGTTGAGATGTAAATTAGATTTGAATGTGTGGTTATGATTAGTTTTTGATTCTCATATTTATAAAAATCTTTTTTAGCACTTAGCTATATATAAACACGTGAGTCTACTGACCCGTGATTAAATTTTTAAATTACGTAATGTTTAATCATACCAAGTTATGTTTTTTAAATTGTTAAATATTATTGTATTGTTATAATCATATATGAACTTTAGATAAGAAATTTGAGTTATTATTAGTATCCATAAAAAATACCACACTAATGATGTATAGTGTTTCAAAAATTTGAAATAGTCTATTTAAAAAAATCAAAACAACATTTTATGAATTTAAATGATGCTCGTGCTTTGCACGGGCTTTCATGCTAGTTTTACTTAAATTCTCAACATGAACAATACTTTGCGGGCTTTAAAATTTTTTTATAAAATTATTTAACCCATTCAAACCGAACCAACCCAACCCAAACCGATTTACAATGGGTAGGGTTGGGTTACGAAATTAATTTTTATGGGTAGGGTTAAAAATTTTCAAACCGATTTATTTAGGTCGGGTTGCAAAAACGCCATCAACCCGATCAAACCGACCCGCGAACACCCCTAGTTTCATGTTTCTCTCCATGTTATTTACTTGAAGTGAAACATCCTTCAGGGATTTTTCTTGAAAAATCCTCAGAGTTTACAATTTCCAACTCAGTATACTATTCCTAATGTAAGAAAAATACTCAGTGGCATCAAAATTCAACTCAAATGTTTGGGTCATAGTTTTCATTATCATAGTTTTAATTGTTTATGATACTAACTTCCTACAAACGTACAACTAATAAAAACATACAGTACAAATCACATCTTCACATCCCCATTTTTTGTAGTATTTGAATAAAATATTAAAAGGTTTATAATTGTATTGTTTTAAATCAACTCAGGATAATAATTCCTGACAAAAAAAAACTCCGGATAATAATTGTTTTTATTTTTTTATCCATTAGGTTCAAATCGCGGGTCTGTTACTTCTTTTGGCCAACATGACAGACAACCTTTAACAACCCAACAAATATACTTAATTTCAAAATCCACTAAAAATTGAATAAAATGATACAACTTCTCAAAATCCAATATCTTACAATTCATAAACTAAAAATACACATAAATTCTCCAAATATCGCAACTCGCACTCTTCCCAAAGTAACCCACCTGCCGGGAGAAATAAGAAACAAAAAGATCGGCAGTGAGCGAAAGGCTCATATACGGATATAAAACAAAGCACAAGCTGAACAAATTAAATATCTGGACAAGTTAAGAATAAAAATGAATATCTAAATAAAAGAACAATGAGACATGGCGAATGAGACAATCGAAAATAGATACTCTACTCACAATATAAAAATAAACAACTCCAAATCAAAAATAATCTTACTCTTACAACTAATCATATCACTTACGCATAATAAGCGCATTAACTTAAACAAAGACATAGCCGATAAAATCTAATCTGATTCTTATACATACACTTACAAATAATATTTAAAACAATTAATCTTACCACTTACACATAATAAGCAGCAAAATTATTATCAAAAACAAAACTTTACTTAATGACATGGGAGATAATCTTACAGAATGTCCTACATTTTCGGTCGTCCAGAATATGTAGTCATCAAAACTTACAGGGGCTTGCATAGCACAACGCAAATGCTACCCAAAATCTTACAGGGGCTTGCACGGCAAAAAGCACAATGCTACCCAAATGACCAAACATATACAATAGTCATGACTATACGTGTCCCATAACATCGGCGACACGCCCGTACTATTTAAATACACCGCATAGGAGGTGCCAAGCATGAGATTCTCTCCACTCATGACGGAGTCTTACAATATCTCCCAAATCATAATAAAATCATAAATAACTTACTCGAATAAGAAATGATCTTACAATATCTCCGAAATCATATGTACATCACAAATAACGGATAACACATACTCAAATATCCCACACCCAAATAGGCAAATATTGTACTAAGTAGACGATTGAATATAAATTTCCAGAACCTGACCAGTCTCAAAGAATAGCAATTTACTCTATAAAGATGAACTCAAATGAAAAAGTATAAAACACGAAAGTCGTAGAGGATTCCGAGACCTTTCCAGAATGGTAAGGCTCGTTAAAAACGGAGATTTAACGAATTCAGAAACAATGAAAATGCGGACTGGCAGAACAGAATCGGTCCCTGATCACAACAATAATTTGACGTTTAATATATCAAAATCACCGAATTTGATGGAGAAACATGAACAGAAAACATAGAACACGAAAAGATCTTTCCAGAATGATATTACACATAATTAATGAATAAACACCCAATTTAATATGAATTTCGAAGTTATACATCAGAACTGAAATTAACCCACTAGATTACATAAAAGGCAGATTTTAGCATATTTAGAGGCAGAATTGCAGAAAACTTAAAGAACGAAAGTCGAAGATTAACAAATTATCTTTCTAACGAGACTAGAATCACAACAATACAATAAACATTGAATTAGATATGAATTTTATAAGAAATCAGATCACACAAAAGTCGAAAACAAGAAAAGAGTGAAATAATGCGAAGGCGAAAGCAATAATACAAAATCCGTACCTTAAAATCCTAAGATTATGAATGCTATTCAAGAAATTCCACCCATCTACTCCAAAAACCCTAATTTATGTAACAAAAATCATGAATCTCATGAGTTATAATACCTAATTCAAGTATAATCACATATATACATATAACAATGAATTTAATCTATTGCCTTGAATTTAATCTATCTCCCAAACCCCCTTTTTTTTAACGTTTCTCTTTCTTTTTTTGCTCTCTCTCTCTTTTTTCTCATTTTTAAACTCTTCTCTTAACTAATAATCTCTAAAATAATATCTTAATTATTAAAAACGTATATTTACATGTAATATAATTTAAATAATAACTAAATAATATTAACTAATACAGATAAATAAATTACAAAATATTTGGGATATTACACAACCAATCGACAATAGAATTTCTGATATTATATATTATTTTAATTTGATTAAAATGAATGGTAGTTAGACTTTTATATTTTAGTGGTAACGAAAGGTTAGAATAACTTGGGCACTTTTCATTTTATATTTAGTTTGTTGAATAAATTAAATATTTTTCACGTTGGTAAATTGTAGTCTGTTTTAAATTGCAAAATCTAGTTTTATTTTTTTGAAAAAAAAGCGCAAAACAAGACCTAGTACCGTGGTTTAAATTTGGAGAAGTTCAACCAGTTTATACATAAAGAAGACAGAATGTACTTTCGATGCATCAGTTTTGTAGTGCAGAATCAAATTTCTAGTTGATGGTCAAATTTCTGTTGATGTACTGGTGGGATCAAGGTTAAATTAAATTGTGGAAGTTGATGAAATTAATCAAGACAATATGTCGAGAAGTATGGATAAATTGGTATTGAGGATATTGTTAAGGTTATCATAGACTTGATTATGAGGGGTGTAATTTAAAATGATCAAATGATCATGTATTATTTGTTAACAAGTTATCGAATTTAAATTTGAACTTAAGTTTGAATCGAATAAAAAAAAATATTTGAGCTCGATTTATTAATGATAAATTTGTTCATAAACAGTTCGTAAATGAATATGATTCAGGAGATATCTCATGAGGTTTTTACCTTGAAATATTAAAAATTTGATTGATTGATGCAGTAATTTGTGTTTTTTATTTAATTTCTTTTATTTTAATACTTATTATTTTGTAATTACAAGCAATCCTATTTTGAATATATATCAAAGATACTATTTTTTCTAAATTTTTTTTTTTGCGATTTTACCATTTTCTCAAAATATTTGCAAAATTACATTATTCAAAAAAAACAATTTGCAAAAATTTTTTTTTTTTTTTTTTTTTGAAGAATACAATTTGCAAAAAATATCATTTTTATAACTAAAAATGATTTTTATAACTAAAATTATAAATATCATTTTAGTTATAAAAATACGGTCTGCAACCAAATCAAAGTTGCATATGATTGTATATATGTATGGTTGTGAAGTAGGTTGCCCAACAATTCATATGTGATTGCAAACAGTTATATTTGGTTGATTTGATTGCAAATCTTATTTTTACAAATGGTATTTTTACAAAATATTTTTTTTAAAGTACTTTTGTAAAAAAAATTCTGGACTTTGGTATTTTTGAAAAAGTCTTTCTATTTTACAAAACAAAATAGCGGATATCATGGTTCCTAATAACTAACCAGTTAATTTTTTCAGCTAAAACACAATACCTTTTCTAACTTTTCTAATTAAAACCTCTCATTTTCCAAAAATATCATGGATCATTCTATTTAATGAAACAAACTAATAATATTATAATTACTAATTACTAATAATTAATAAATTATTTTTTTTAGTAAAAACGTAATATCTTTTCTATATTTTATAATTAAAATATTTTTTTTCCTAAAAACATCGTGGCCAATATATATATAAATATTATAATTAAATCATATTAGTTAAAAATTTTAAGCCTACAAAATTCTTATCTTAAAATTTTAATGATAAATTAAATAAAATTATACCATATTAAAAAAATTCGTGCATCGCATGGATTTTAAACTAGTATAAATTAAGTTGCATAAACCATATATTATTGTATTATATTTCATTGAAACAACTAATTACCAAATAAATTCATGCGAAATAACTAATTCAATCTAATAGTTAAAATAGCTAACTTTAATTCGTTAATCAAAATAATTAACTCAATCATTCACTAACAACTAATCGTTAGCTGCTAATTGTCAAACACGGTCCTAGTATCAATTTTTTTCTATATTATAAAAATAATTCATATATTTTAAAATAATTTATAAAAATATTATAACGCAATTGCAAAACGCGAATTAGTAAATTAGTTTAGTATTAACTGAATTTAACAAAGTTATGGTTTATGCCAAATCTTTTAATATTTTCTATTAAATATCCCAAGTTTTATCATATGTTTTGAGATATTATTATACATCTATATTATATTATAAAAGATGAAACATTAAAAATTTTGTATTATAAAAGATGAAATATTAAAAGTTTTGGTACGGTACGGTATAGTACGGTACTTACCTTATTTAATTGTTTTACTTTATTATTCTTAATCCTTATTTAATTTACTTAATTATAAAAAATAAAACACAATATTTTCTCAAAATATTACATGCACTTCTCCTAAATAATAACTAACCAATTACCTTTTTAATCTATTATCTTTTCTAATTTTTCTAACTAAAATCTCATTTTTCCAAAAATATGATCGTTTGAATTAATGAAATAAACTAAGAATATTTTAATTTCTAATAATTAACTGATTACATTTTTCACCTAAAAGTTAATATATTTTCTATATTTTCTAACATAACTACTATTAATATTACTCGTATTATTTTTCAGATTACGAACATGAACATAGTTAAATAAGTACACAATAACCATATCTATACTATTATATAAAAGTCGAAACATTAAAAGTTTTGGTACCTGTTTTTTGGTACTTCGTGAATTTACTTATTTACCCTTCATTATGAAAAAATATATATGCAATATCTATAATATTAAAATACCTAAAATAAATAATAACATAATATAATTAATGGTAATAAAAGCCGAAACATTAAAAATTTTGGTGCATGTTTTTTGGTACTTCGTGAATTTACTTATTTACCCTTCATTATGAAGAAAAATATATGCACTATCTATTAAAATGCCTAAAACAAATAATATATAATATAATTAAAGGTAATTAGTCGATTGCCTTTTTCACATTTACTTTTAGCTGAAAACAATACCTTTTATAAACACCTAAAAACATCAATCGTATCTTATCTACCAATCATTAATATTTCCATTCGAATTAAAAACGTTACTTTTTTGATTTAAAACTAATCTTACAATCACTAATATATACCCGAAAATATCACACCATATTTCGATACGGTCATTCTAATTATTAAAATAAATAATAAAATAATATAATTAATGATAATTAGTCGATTTCCTTTTTTAATTAAAAAATATTTACTTTTAATTGATGATATTACTTTTTATAAACACCTAAAATATCATATCTTCCAATCAATAATATTTCTTTTCTAATTAAAACACGTTAACTTTTAATTTAAAACATAATTTTGCAATAATTAATATATACCCAAAAATTCCACACTATATACTATTATATAAAAGCCAAAACATTAAAAGTTTTGCTACCTACTTTTTGGTAATTCGTGAATTTATTTATTTAACCTTCATTAGAAAGACAAATATATGCGATATCTATGATATTAAAACACCTAAAATAAATTAACAACTGAGATCTTTCTATCTTTCTCTCCCTGCTCCTCGTCTTTTGCTAATAGCCGCCGTGCTTCCACCGGATCTCCATCGATGGAAAGCCCCAAAATCTTCCATTTTCTTTGTTTTTCCTTCATTCTTTTAATAAAACTTTGTTATTTCAAATCTAAGGTTTCAAAGCCTTTTCCGTTTTGGCCTTCAATTTATTAGATCTCAATTCCACGGAGCTCTGGATTTCTCGTTCTTCCAGGTGATCTTGGTCTCGTAAGTGGTCCGAGTTATCTTGTTCTGGTGGGTTTGTTCCCAGATCTACGGATTGCTAAGGTTCTAGTTTGGTTTTAGTTTGTATCTTTATTTTGTAATCTCATTTTTAAATTGTAAGATCGATTTACTTTTTGTTGTCTCACCGTTTGTGTGAGTTTTGTTATTGTCTCACCGTTTGTGTGAGGTTGCTATTGTCTCACCGTTTGTGTGAGTTTGGTGCTTGATCATATGATCTTAAAGGATTGTACGGATATAGATAAACATTTTGATGAAGTGTTGGTATGTTACACACATAGGTCTGCGAATATTGTAGCTCATGACTTAGCGTAAGCAACATATTCTATGTCAGGTCGTACGGAGTGGAATGTTTCTGCTCCGGATTTTATCATCTGTATGCTTGATTTTGAGAAATTTTAATTTTAATGCAAGTACGGTTTTATCAGAAAAAAAACACCTAAAATAAATAATAACATAATATAATTAATGGTAATTAGTCGACTGTCTTTTTTACATTTACTTTTAGTTGAATATATTACCTTTTATAAACACCTAAAAATATCAATCGTATCATATCTTCCAATCATTAATATTTCCATTTGAATTAAAACATGTCACCTTTTTGATTTAAAACCAATTTTACAATTATTAATATATACTCGAAATCACACCATATTTCGATACGGTCATCCTAATTATTAAAATAAATAATAAAATAATATAATTAATAATAATTAGTCGATTGCATTTTTAATTAAAAAATGTTTACTTTTAATTAATGTTATTACTTTTTTATAAACACCTAAAATATTATATCTTCCAATCAATAATACTTATTTTCTAATTAAAACACGTTAACTTTTAATTTAAAACATAATCTTGCAATAATTAATATATACCCAAAAATTTCACACTATATATTCTAATCACTAACAAAATATAATATAAATTCGTATACTACGAATTATGACCGTTAGATTTTTAGTAAAAAATGAAAACCGTTCGATTTGAAGATTAGATATATTATATGATTAAAGTAATTTACTAAAATTTCAAGATTTGAATTCCATTAACGATATACTTATTTTAAAATTTTATAATATAAGTTTTAAACCATGCAAATCATTAATTAAATTTATATTAAATTATTTAACTTAAAATTTAAAAATTATTGTAAATAATGATTATATAAAATATAATTGTAACATAAAATAAAACTTATTACATATAAAAACATTTTGTGCATCGCATAAATCTAATTAATGATATGCATAATTTAAAATTTATATTATAAAATTATAAGTTAAATATGTCGTTAACGCGATTTGAAATGATAAAATTGATGTTTTTAGGTGTTTATAAAAGGTAATATCTTCAACTAAAAGTAATGTGAAAAAGACAATCTACTAATTAATATTAATTATATTATGTTATTATTTATTTTAGGTGTTTTAATAGTATAGATATCGTATATATTTTTATAATGAAGGGTAAATAAATAAATTCACGAAATATCAAAAAACAGGTAGCATATAATATATAATTACTAATAACTACTTAATTACTAATATCTATTATTTTTCAATAATATCACATGTAGTTTTACTTAAATAAAATGATAATATTATAATAACTAACCGATTCCCTTTTTCAGCTAAAACATATCATCGCGATCTTTCATATATTTTTCTAACTAAAATTTCTAATTTTTTAAAAATATCACGGGTAACATGTATAAAATTATAATCAAATTATATCACTTAAAATTTTAAATCTACAAAATTTATATATTAAAATTTTCAATTAAAAGAAAAAATCGTTCCTGTAATATTAAAGAAACCCGTGCATGGCACGGGTTTTAAGCTAGTATATCATTAACAAGCAAAACTCTATTAAAATCAATTATATACTTTAAACAACATTGATCATGCACAATTTAATTTAAAAATACATTTTAAATTAGCGACTCGTAAGCAAGTCGAGGTAGCTCAGTTGGTTGAACTTACCTCTAGTCGATCCAGAGGTTCTGGATTTGATACTGGCTTATCACGAGATTTGTCAATGAACAAATACTCATTATAAAAGGCTATAAGCGAAAATATTTTAAAAAAATAAAAATTAGCAACTCATGCCACGCACGAGTTTTTATGCTAGTACATCTCCAAAATTTCAAATCTCAAAAATCTTTTAAATCCAGACTAACCCCTACCTAACTAAATCTAATTTAATCATAAATTTTTTTAACTGAAACATATAAAATAATATCCAAAAATTAATTACGTGTTTTTTTGAGGAAAAAAATTAATTACCTGTGAAAAAATAATATCTAAATTATTTAAAATACGTTACTATAGTGTAGAGTCCCACTATAAAATACCCCTCACCTCCCCCCCTCTCTTCAACAATTACACACACAAAACCCTCTCAAAAACACACACTACTCCCTTACTGTCTCTATATCTCCACACACACAAATCTCTCTCTCTCTCTCTCCAAGGCTTGGTACATATATCAATCAGCGATTTCTCGTCTCTTTAGTCAGGTGTGTGTATATATGTTTGTATGTATATATAGTTGTTTTTTGATCGGTGCTTTATGTAATTGTTGTTTTTTAATGTGAGTAAATTGATTTTGATGATACATACATGTTTTTTGCAGTTTATGAAGTAGCTGAGAAGTGAAAAAAGGGCGTTATGGCAACCCTAAGATCAAGCTTTCCGTCGAGGCTGCGGCAACTGTTATCAGCCGAAGGAGCCATGAGGCCATCCATCAAACTCGTCTCCGAAACTGTGAGACTTCTCAATTTGGTTATTAGTTTTCGTGTTTTTTGTCAGTTTTTTTAATGTTCGGAGTGATTGTTTTAATTGACTTAGAGGCTTATGGTTTTTGTATGTTTGTAAATTTTGTGTTGTTATTGTTTGTTGTAGCCGGAATGATCGTTTTAATTGATTGGTATAGGCTTAGGGTTCTGTTTGTTTTGGGTATGTGATGGATTGATTGATTGAATTGGTTGTGTGTGTGTTTAATGTTTAATGATTTTAGTTGAATGAGACACTTTGAAAAGAATGGTATTGGTAGTTTTGGATACTTAAATGTGCTAAATTGGTAGTGATATCATACTAACATTACTTGTAATAAGCAATGATATATCTTAGAATTGTAAAGATTTGTAATTTGAACTAAATAATTTTGCAGTGGGCGGAATAAACCAATGTACCTTTAATTTGGATATATATATTTATATAGATTACATCTTTTGGTGCTTGGAATGGTTAGTCATCTAGTATTTTTATTGTAGTGCAAGAGAAAAAAAGTTGTTTATCAAAAAAGGTTGGATGCTGGTTCCGAACAAGCTGATAACTCAAAGTTTGATTCGGGGAGCCCTTTTCTGATTTGTTCCATCCATCTTAGTCGAAAGATGGAAACCTGAATTCCCTTCGTCACAGAGTGTATGCTACCTGTAGTTACAGTCCTTGCTTTTGCAATTTCAATATACAAAGAAAAAAGTAGTAAAAACTAGGAATTTGTATTGGGATTGCATTAGGGTATCCTTTGTTTTCAGACTTAAGAGGCTTAGATAGTCCTTGTAATAAAAATTTACGACATTAGAATTATATATATGTATATATCCAGTTAACATGCTGGTAATAATGCCCTTCTGTAGGTAGCCTAAAATGACATAAACCTGACGAAGTATTCTAGTTGTCGTTTCGGAGAGCAGTGCTGCAGTATGCTTTTTGACTGACAAAAGCATTAACATATGACTGTCTGCGATAAAAAGAGTGTCTTATTATGCTTTGTGTGCTTCATTGTGATAGCCGTATCTTTTCACTGTTCTCACTTTGCATTTTATCTTCTCCGTCTGTACATACTTGCAGCCTCCTGAGATACAGGCATTCATCGATAAAGTTATAATGTGCCCATTACAAGATATAGAAATACCACTTTCCGGCTTTCGATGGGAGTACGGCAAGGTAGTAAGCTACTAATACTCGTTTGTTTTTTCTCAGTGCTTCATATATCTTGTGGTTCAGACACTAATTCTATTTTTTGGTTTCAGGGAAATTTTAATCACTGGAGGCCACTGTTTCTTCATTTTGATACATACTTCGAAGCATACATATCAGGTAGGAATGATCTCCTTTTGGCAGATGAACTTTTAGAAGACGATGCCCCATTTCCGAAGCAAGCAGTCCTACAAATTTTACGGGTGATGCAGATCATTTTGGACAACTGCCACAACAAGGTCTCATTTAGTGGCTTGGAGGTATAATAGATGATTATGCAACTTGCTATAACATATTAGATTTTGTGACTTAGCGGACATATATGGCTCATACACTTTCTTGTGCATCTCATTTTGATTTTTTAGGCCATTATCTTTGTGTTCTTGCAACTTTTTTGATGTTTATCCTTTTGGTGTTTCCATTCAGCATTTCAAGCTCTTGCTTGCTTCAACGGATCCTGAGATTCTGATAGCATCTTTGGAGACTCTCTCATCATTGGTGAAAATTTCTCCGAAACTGCATTTTAGTGGAAAGTTGGTTGGATTGGGTTCGATAAACTCTTGTCTGCTATCACTAGCACAGGGGTGGGGAAGCAAGGAAGAGGGATTGGGTTTATATGCATGTGTCATGTTAAGTTACAAAAGCCAGGAGGGAGGACTCAGTTTGTTTCCTTCTGATCTACAGAATGAAACTGATAGATCACAATATCGGGTAGGATCCACTCTTTATCTTGAATTGCATGGTGTCAATTCTCTAAATGTTAAAGGTTCAGGTGTTATTCACATCCCTGATCTCCATTTGCGGAAGGAAGATGATCTCTCACTCATGGAAATGTGTATTAAGCAGTACAACGTCCCTCCCGAATTAAGATATTTGTTGTTAACCAGAATCAGATATGCTCATTCTTTCCGGTCATCTAGAATATGCAAGCTGTACAGCAGGATCTGCCTTCTTGCCTTTGGTGTGCTTGTCCAGGCTAGTGATTCACACGATAAACTAGTGTCTTTCCTTGCTAATGAGCCTGAGTACACAAATGAATTAATCAGGATTGTGAAATCTGAAGATACAATTTCTGGAACTATCAGAACACTGGCAATGCATGCCTTGGGATCTCAGTTAGCTGCGTATTCGTCATCTCATGAAAGGGCACTTATTTTGAGTGGATCAAGCATCAGTTTTTCTGGAGTAAATCGCATGATTCTCCAAAACGTTCTACAGAGAGCTATTTTATCAATGAATAGCTCCAATGACCCATCATCAATTGCTTTTGTTGAAGCTCTCGTGCAATTTTATCTGCTTCATGTCGTATCTACATCAAGTTCACGTAGTGTTACTCGTGGGTCAGGAATAGTGCCCACATTTTTACCTCTAATTGAAGATTCTGATATGCCGCATCTGCACCTTGTGTTTCTAGCTGTGAAGACTATCAAAAAGCTCACTGACTACAGTAATTCAGCAATGGCTCTCTTTAGAGACTTAGGGGGAGTGGAGCTTCTGATGAATAGATTGCAGATAGAAGTAGACAGAGTGATAAATGCAACTGCTGATGAGAAGTTGATGACCAGTGGTGAATCCTCTAGGCATTATGATGACATGATATATTCTCAGAAGAGGCTTATCAGGGTTTTATTGAAAGCACTAGGATCTACTACCTATGCACCAGCAAACACTTTAAGATCTCAGAACAATGTCTCTTTACCCTCCACTCTTTCCCTCATTTTTAAGAATTTAGAATTTTTTGGGGGTGATATATATTCCGCAGCTGTGTCAGTTATGAGTGAAATTATTCATAAAAACCCAACTTGTTTTCCTGTTCTGGATGAATTGGGTCTTCCGGATGCTTTTCTGTCATCAGTTGTAATGGGAATACTTCCTTCGTCTAAGGCTCTTATGTGTGTTCCAAATGGTCTTGGTGCAATTTGTCTCAATGCCAAAGGCCTAGAGGCTGTGAAGAGAACTACAGCGTTACGGTTCCTTGTTGACATATTTACGAACAGGAAGTATATATTAGCAATGAGTGATGCTGTTGTTCCTCTGGCAAAAGCTGTAGAAGAGCTTTTGCGCCATGTATCTTCGTTGAAGAGCATTGGCGTTGATTTAATCATTGAAATTATCAATAAGATTTCCTTGATAGGGGACTCGAAGCTTACTGTGCCCTCGGAAAAAGTCATTGGAAGTACGTCGATGGAAACAGATACCGACAATAAGGAAAACCAGAGTTCTTGTTTACTGGTTGGTGAAACAGATCCAACTTTGGGAGGAGTTAATAATGAACAATTTATCCAACTTAGCATATTCCATGTGATGGTCCTGGTTCACAGAGCAATGGAAAATTCTGAAACATGTAGGTTATTCGTGGAGAGGTCAGGAATTGAAGCTTTACTTAAGCTTCTATTACGGCCAAGTATTGCACAGTCATCAGAAGGAATGTCAATTGCTTTCCACAGCACCATGGTCTTTAAGGGTTTCACCCAACATCACTCTGCCCCTTTGGCACGTGCATTTTGTTCCTCTCTTAAGGATCAATTGAAAAAGGCTCTGACAGCATTTGACACAGTTGCAGGTTCCTTTTTGCTGGACCCTGAAGTGACACCAGATAGTGGGATATTTTCTTCACTTTTTCTTGTTGAATTTCTTCTATTTCTTGGTGCATCAAAAGAAAGTCGCTGGGTAAATGCATTGCTTACAGAATTTGGTAATAGTAGCAAGGATGTATTGGAAGATATTGGTCGTGTTCAACGTGAAGTTCTGTGGCAAGTTTCTCTGCTTGAAGATGCTAAGAGTCAGATAAAAGACGATGATACTGATTCTGGAGAGGAGTTGCGGAAGTCAGAATCAAGTATCAGTGAATTTGAAGACCCAAGAGTCAACTCATTTAGGGAATTTCTTGATCCTTTGTTGAGCAGAAGAATGTCAGGTTCGAGTTTTGAATCCCAGATTGTTGATCTTATAAATATGTATCATGATCTTACTCGTGCATCCGGCCTTCAACAAAGACAGGGAAGGAATGGCACTTCAGATTTGCGGCTGGGAGCCAGCCAGCATTTGCATCAGCCTGGTGCTACTGTTAGCATTGGATCTAGTGGTGCCACTGTTAGCATTGGATCTAGTGGCAAGAAGGATGATGACAAACAGAAATCTTATTATTCTTCTTGTTGTGACATGGTGAAGTCACTGTCTTCTCATATCACTCGTTTGTTTCAGGAGCTGGGAAGAGCGATGTTTCTTCCCTCTCGTCGACGAGATGATTTGGTAAACGTGTCTCCTCCTTCAAAATCAGTGGCTTCTATTGTTGCTTCTGTTGCCCTTGACCATATGAGTTTTGGAGGTCATGTCCTCAGTGGGTTGGAGGCATCGGTTTCTGTCAAATGTCGTTACTTTGGTAAGGTTATAGATTTCATCGATAATATTCTTCTTGATAAACCAGAATCGTGCAATCCTGTTATGTTAAATGCTCTATATGGACGCGGGGTTGTTCAGTCAGTTTTGACCACATTTGAGGCTACTAGTCAGCTGCTTTTTACAGTCAACGGAACTCCTGCATCTCCAATGGACACTGATGAGGGGATTCTAAAGCAGGATGATTTAAATGAAACTGATCATTCATGGATACATGGTTCATTAACTAGCTATGGTAAATTGATGGATCACCTTGTAACTTCATCCTTTATACTAGTCCCATCTACAAAACACTTGCTGACGCAGCCTCTAGTGAATGGAGATATACCATTTCCTCGGGATGCCGAGACATTAGTGAAAGTCTTGCAATCCGCAACACTCAAGGTTTTGCTACCTGTTTGGACACACCCTCAGTTTACTTACTGCAATCATGATTTCATTGCAACTGTTGTTTCTATCATTCGACACATTTATTCTGGGGTGGAAGTGAAAAATGTGAGCAATGCTGTAGCACGTTCATCTGGTCCTCCACCAAATGAAACTACTATTTCCACAATTGTAGAGATGGGTTTTTCCAGGCCCCGGGCTGAAGAGGCATTAAGACAGGTTGGATTAAATAGTGTAGAGCTTGCAATGGAATGGTTGTTCTCACATCCAGAAGAAGTACAAGAAGACGATGAACTAGCACGTGCACTTGTTATGTCCCTTGGAAGCTCTGGATCAGATATAAGAGAAGATCTTACAAATGAGATCAGTGAGCAGATCGACGAAGAAGTTGTTCAACTTCCTCCAGTTGAAGAATTGCTAACAACTTGTACAAAGCTTCTGCAAATGAAGGACTCCTTGGCGTTTCCAGTTAGAGACCTTCTTTTACTGATATGTTCCCGAAACAATGGTGAATACAGATCAATAGTTATTTCGTACATCATAGAGCAGGTGAAGCTCTCTAGCGCAGTCTCTGACAGTGTTACTAGTAACATGCTAGCCTCACTTTTTCATGTTATTGCTCTAATTCTAAATGAAGATGTGGCGTCACGAGAAGTGGCTTCAATGAGTGGACTGGTCAAGGTTGCCTCAGATATACTTTTTGACTGGATATCTGGTTTACATGACAAGGGAGTTCCCCAAGTTCCTAAATGGGTTTCAGCTGCGTTTGTGGCTATTGATCGACTTGCGCAGGTGGATCAGAAACTTAGTGATGATATTTTGGAGCTGTTGAAGAACAGTGATGATGGTAATCAGAGGTCCTTGGTAATAGATGATGAGAAGCCATACAGGCCGGGATTGGCCAATGGATTAAAGTATATTGATATACAGGAGCAGAAAAGCCTTGTTGAGATAGCTTGTTCTTGTCTGAGAAATGAGCTTCCTTCTGAAACAACACATGCTATTCTACAATTATGTTCTTCACTTACCAGAAACTATTGTGTAGCACTTGCTTTTCTTGATGCAGGGGGTTTGCCTTTGTTGCTTTCCTTGCCAACTAGTAGTATGTTTGTTGGGTTTGACAATGTTGCTGCTGCTATAATCCGTCATATTCTTGAAGATCCCCAGACACTGCAGCAATCAATGGAACATGAGATTAAGCAAAGTATTGCAACTGCTGCTAACCGACAGTCCAATGGTAGACTCACACCACACAACTTTCTCCTAAATTTAACTTCTGTCATTTCACGAGATCCTGTAATTTTTCTGCGGGCTGCACAATCCGTATGCCAAGTTGAGATGGTTAGTGAAAGACCATATATAGTGTTACTTAAAGACCGCGAGAAGGATAAGCTAAAAGAAAAAGGGAAGGAGAAAGAAAGGGGAGAGGAGAAGGATAAATCACAATCTACTGATGGAAAGGGTGTGCATGCAAAGCTTTTTGATATAAATTCAAAAAATGCCAAAGTTCATAGGAAACCTCCACAGAGTTTTGTTAATGTAATAGAGCTTCTTTTGGATTCAATTGGTACCTTTTTCCCTATGAAAAATGAAATGGCATCAGGAGATTGTTCATCAACAATAGGTATGGACATTGATGTTGCTGCAAGTAAGGGTAAAGGCAAGGCCGTTGCCTCTGCTCCTGAAGAGATTGAAGTCAACAAACAGGAGTCTTCTGCATCTGTGGCAAAGATTGTGTTTATTTTGAATCTCTTAACTGAGATTCTGCTGATGTATGGTTCATCTGTTCATGTTCTCCTTCGGAAAGATGCCGAGGTTATCAGTTGTAGATCTCTTCCTCATAAGGGTCCTGCTGGCATATGCTCTGGTGGTATACTTTACCACATTCTCCATGAATTTCTTCCATGTTCCCAAAACTATAGGAAGGATAAGAAAATTGTGGTTGATTGGAGGCATAAGCTGGCAAGCAAGGCTGGTCAGTTTCTAGTTGCTACTTGTGTTCGTTCTGCGGAGGCAAGGAAGAGGATTTTTATGGAAATTGGTTCTGTTTTTAAGGATTTTGTTGATTCTTCTGAAGGTTTCAGACCACCAGAAAGCATCATCCAAGCTTTTGTTGATTTGCTCAATGATGTTCTGGTTGCTCGTACGCCGACAGGTTCTTGCATTTCAGCTGAAGCATCTGTTACTTTCATAGATTTAGGTCTGGTTAGATCAATTACTCGGACTCTACATGTCTTGGACTTGGATCATGGTGATTCGCCCAAGGTTGCTTCTGGGATTGTGAAAATTCTTGAGGTGGTTACCAAAGAACATGTTCAAGCCGCCGAAAATAATTCTGGGAAAGTTGAAAGCTCCACAAAGCCTTCTGAGCAAGGTCCATCTGGAAGGACAGATAGCCGTCCTAACACATCACAAGCTCTGGAAACTGTGCTTCAACCAAATGTGGCTTATGTGCCAACTGATCATGTTGAGTCTAATAACTCTGTACAGATATATGGTGGATCTGAGAATATCACAGATGATATGGAATATGACCAGGATTATGCTGGAGGTTCTGCTCCACCAAATGAAGATGATTACATGCATGAAACTTCTGATGATGCAGGGGTTCTACAAACGGGACTTGATACCGTAGGCGTAAGATTTGAAATTCAGACTGATGTCCAAGAAAATCTTGAGGAAGATGACGAGGATATGTCAGGTGATGAAGGTGAAGAAGACGATGAAGACGGGGATCATGAGGAACACAATAACCTTGAAGAAGAAGTTGCGTATCTGCCACATCCTGATACAGATCAAGATGACCATGAAATCGATGAAGATGAGTTCGATGAGGAGATAATGGAGGAGGATGACGATGAAGACGATGACGAGGATGAAGGTCTTATACTTAGGCTGGGTGATGGAATGAATGGAATTAATATGTTAGACCATATTGAGGCCTTCGATAGTGATCAAAACATTTCCAATGAACTTCATGTGATGCCTGTTGATCTCTTCGGCTCCAGACGTCAAGGACGTACTACCTCAATATACAATCTCCTAGGGAGAACGGGTGACAGTGCTGCTACCACCCAGCATCCACTCTTGGAGGAGCCTGCTTCTGGTTTGCCCAGTATCCCCCCCAGACGATTAGGTATCTGTGCCCTGTGTTCAATTTACTCTATTTTCTCTTTTTTCCTTTGTTCTCGAACACTTCTATTTCTGTTTTTTTATTCTACATATATAGAATCTTATAACCCGTTACTTTGACTTTTTGTTATTTTATTATTATATATGTTCTAGTTATCTTTTATAATATATATTATTCTGTTTTTTCTTTAATTTTCATTTAATATCATGCAATACCAACTATAAACCAACCAGCCAACCAAATTTTTATTATTGTTATTTTAATTTTTTCTTATTCATACAGTTTATAAAGTTTATAAACTATAAACTTTTTTCTTCTGTTATTGTGACTTCTTTATTATTCATTCAATAATTTGTTCTATTTGTTTCATAATATCAATACAATACCAAACTATAAACCAATCAGCCAACCAAACTTTTAACTTCCGGCTTCAATTATATAGTATAAAAATGTATGTATTTATATGATATATTTCTTTAATTTTAAACTTTAAACAATTAATTGGTGATTAAAGGATTATGATGATTGATGATGTAAATCAGACTCTAATATTTCTTCTTCTTCTTTTTTTTTTAAAAAATCTTCTCTGCAGATAGTGTACGTGACATTTTTGGTGTAAGGAATTCTGAGAGCTCTTCCTTGAGAATGGATTCTATTTTCAGGTCATTGAGAACTGGACGACATACACACCGACTGAACTTGTGGGCCGATGATAACCAGCAAAGTGGTGGGTCAAATGCTTATGCGGTTCCTCAAGGCCTTGAAGATTTGCTTGTGTCCCGATTGACGCTTGCAGAACCAAAGAAACCCTCAGGCGAAAGCACAGTGGTTGAACCTCATAGTAAAGGTGAGGCAACACAACCACAACAAGAGATGATAATTGAGACTGCTGCTGGCGATAACAGAAACAGTGAGACCAATTACACAGCACCCGCACCCTCTTCCACTTTACCGGATGCTTCTGCCAGTTGTCATATCAGACCAGCAGTAAATGGATTGCAGCAAGTTGCGGATTTGTCACATTCTCTTCCTCAATCTGTTGAAATGCAGTTTGAGCACAGTGATGCTGTTGGACGAGATGTTGAAGCCGTGAGCCTGGCAGGAATTGAGGCAACAGTTGGGGAGAGACTTCGTGGTCTAGATGTTGAAGTTGGACATGATGATGCTGCGCCCCTAAGTGGAACGGATGTTCCTCTTCACAGTGCAAATGAGGTCTCAGTACATCCCAGTCAAGAAGCAGGTCAGGCTGCTTCAGCTGAGGAACAGCAGAATGGTGGTGATGCTGATTCTCGATCAATTGACCCTGCCTTCCTTGATGCTCTTCCCGAGGAGTTGCGTGCAGAGGTTCTTTCTGCTCAGCAGGGTCAAACTTCTCAGCCTTCAAATACTGAGCCTGAGCCTCGGAATGAAGAAATTGATCCTGAATTTCTTGCAGCGCTCCCTCCAGACATTAGAGAAGAAGTTCTAGCTCAGCAACAGGCACAAAGGTTACATCAATCGCGCGAGTTGGAGGGACAGCCTGTGGAAATGGACACTGTTTCAATAATTGCTACTTTTCCTTCAGAATTGCGGGAAGAGGTAAGTTCTAGTTGTTTTAAGTTGAATCCCTATTTGGGTTTAGCATTTCTTATTGTCTCGAAATCTTCAGGTTCTTTTGACATCATCTGATGCAATCCTTGCCAATCTTACACCTGCTCTTGTCGCGGAGGCAAATATGCTGCGTGAGAGATTTGCACACCGTTATAATAGTTCCCTCTTTAGTATGCATGCAAGGAATCGTCGGGGGGAATCTTCTAGACGTGGCGATGGTATTGGATCTATTCTGGATAGAACTGGTGGAGTTATTCTCCGTAGATCTTCGGGGAGTAAGGCATTTGAAGCTGATGGCGCTCCTTTGGTTGATACTGAAGATCTGAAGGCACTGGTTCGGCTGCTTCGTGTTGTTCAGGTACCAATGTGGTGTATTGCTTTCAGAATACCTATTACCCTCCTTAGTATATGTATTTTAATCTTCTACTTCTGAACTTTTTTTGTAGCCACTTTATAAAGGTCCGCTACAGAGGCTTCTCTTGAATTTATGTGCTCATAATGATACCAGAACTGCTTTAGTGAAAATTCTTATGGAGTTGCTGATGCTTGATATGAGAAGACCCACCAATCTTTTGGGTTCTTTAGAACCGTCATGTAGGTTGTATGCTTGCCAAAGCCACGTGGCATATTCTCGTCCTCAATATTTTGATGGTAAAATATCTAGTTCTCATGTTTTCAATTGACTGCTGTGCATGTTGTATACCTTTAAGATTAAAGTCATTTGGGTGGACGGGGTGATTTTACTACTTTGATATCTGATTTCTGATCTTTTTTTGTTTCAGTTTTACTTGCATAATGTTTACTTTTATGATGGTGATGATTACAAAGACAATTTTGAACCATCTTCATTAAGAGTTAATTACTTTTCCTATTACAGGTGTTCCACCCTTAGTATCTCGGCGTGTTCTGGAAACTCTAACCTACTTGGCTCGAAGTCATTCATTGGTGGCGAAACTTTTCTTCCAGTTTAGCATGCATCAGTCTGCACCAGAATTTCCTAGTCTTGATTTGACTCGCGGAAAAGCTGTTATGGTTGATGAAGATAAGATTGAAAAACTCCATCAGGAAGAATACTTATCTATCAAATTGCTTCTGAGTCTATTGAATCAACCTTTATATTTGAGAAGTATAGCCCATCTTGAACAGGTACTTAATTCCTCATTTCCTGTTTTATACACTGCCCATCTGCCACATGGTCTTTTATATATTATAAACATAATATGCTACCAAATCCGACTTACTCATTGTGATGCATGTTCTGTTTCAGCTGCTAAATCTGTTAGATGTCATCATTGATAATGCTGAAAGAAAACCAAAATCTTCAGATGCGCTGGGACCATCGTTAAATGAACAAATATCTGTCCAGATTACCACATCTGATGCTGAAATAAATACAGGTTCAGCTGGCACATCATCTGGCTCTGATGCTAGATCTTCCAAGGCTGATGACACCTCCAAACCCCCAGTTAGCGATTTAAAGAGAGAGCTTGATTCTGAAGACGTTTTGCGTAATCTTCCTAAAGAAGAACTTCGCTTTTTATGTTCCCTGCTTGCCCGTGAAGGGTATGTCACTGGGTCTTACATGTTGTTTACTAGATTTTTCTCGTTTTCTAGTATGTATGCAGCAAAATTTTCTTTTCATTTGTAGTTTCTTCTGAGTTGTTACTACTTTTCTCCTTCGTGGTATAGTTTCGTGGTATAGTTTCTTCTGAGTTCCTTCTGGGCCTTGCATGATCGTGTTAATCATTATTGGTATTACATGATATTACTGAAACATTAAATAGCAATTACTCATCACCGGAGTAGTTCTTGTTACAACGTATTTTCTGTTATGGTTTTGATTTTTTTGTGTTCTTTTGCTTTGTAACTGCTGTATGTTAGGTCTTGCCTATCTTTGTTACAGTGTGAGATTTATAATTAGCTTGTGGAACGCTTATCCGCCTTTAGGTTGCAGCTTCATCCTATTGTATGTCCTGCAACTGTTGATAGTTTGGTTAACATGCATATCTGTTTTTTCAGTCTGTCAGATAAAGCTTATCTCTTGGTGGCCGAAGTATTAAAGAAGTTGGTCACATTTGTGCCTGTACATTGTCATCTATTAATTTCCGAACTAGCTGGGTCCATACAAAACCTCACCAAATCGGCCATGAATGAGTTGCATATATTTGGGGAAGTTGAGAAAGCTAACCTCACCGCAACATCTTCTGATGGAGCCGCTGTCCTTAGGGTCTTACAGGCAGTAAGCTCACTTGTTGCCACCCTTTCTGTGAAAGATAATAATGGTCAAGTTCTTTCTGAAAAAGAGCACGCTGCTGCCCTTGCTCTGCTTGGGAGCATTAATTCTTCTTTAGATCCTTTGTGGTTAGAGCTGAGCACCTGCGTGGGTAAAATCGAGAGATATTCAGAATCCCCACATGATTTGTCAACCTCTGATGTGGCTTCAACATCGAAACCGTCTCGTGGAATGCCTCCACTTCCTACCGGAACACAAAATATACTACCATACTTAGAATCCTTCTTTGTGATGTGTGAGAAGTTGAATCCTGCGCAGTCCGGTGCAGGTCATGATCTTGGTGGTGATGTAGTTTCTGTTGTTGAAGAAGCTACCACTTCTGATAGTAAGCCAAGAGCTTCAGGGTCTTCTCATAAAGTGGATGAAAAGCAAATTGCATTCATTAAATTTTCCGACAAGCACAGAAAGCTTCTCAATGCTTTTATCCGGCAAAATCCTGGTTTGCTTGAGAAGTCTTTCTCACTTATGCTGAAGGTTCCTCGCGTTATTGATTTTGACAACAAACGTGCTCATTTTAGATCCAAAATTAAGCATGACCACCATCATGGTCCTTTGAGAATTTCTGTTAGAAGAGCTTACATTCTAGAAGATTCGTATAATCAGTTGCGCATGAGGTCCGCACAAGATTTGAAGGGAAGATTGAATGTTCACTTTCAAGGGGAGGAAGGTATAGATGCAGGAGGACTTACCCGGGAATGGTATCAGTTGTTATCCAGGGTTATTTTTGACAAGGGAGCACTATTATTTACCACAGTTGGGAACGAATCGACATTTCAGCCAAATCCCAACTCTGTCTACCAAACGGAACACTTGTCATACTTCAAGTTTGTGGGAAGAGTTGTGAGTGTCAATTTTCTTTGTTCTTTATTTGGTAATAGTGATATTTCAGCGTGCATAAATGATGCAAGTGTGCCTGTTGTGCAGGTTGCAAAAGCGCTCTTGGATGGTCAACTTCTTGATGTTCATTTCACAAGATCCTTTTACAAGCATATTCTTGGAGTTAAAGTGACTTATCATGACATTGAGGCTATTGATCCTGATTATTTTAAAAACTTGAAGTGGATGCTTGAGGTGTGTTCGGTTTTAATTCTGTCCCTGTAGTTTCACCATGTTTAGGTTTTTTGCATTGAATGGTCTTGAATGCTTGGTTATCCTTGTAGATCTTTTACACTATGTATTTTGCATTTGATTAATTTTATTTTTAATTGTGGGCATCAAAAATGATATTTGCTTTGTGCAGAATGATATCAGTGACATCTTAGACTTGACATTTAGCATTGACGCAGATGAAGAGAAACTGATTTTATATGAACGGGCACAAGTAAGATCTTTCTCCAGTGATTTATATTGGTTAAAGTTGCTTCAATCTTTTGTACTGAGAATGATTATTGTGGGTGGCAGGTGACTGATTACGAACTCTGTGAAAATGGCCGCAACATTCGTGTTACTGAGGAAAACAAGCATGAATATGTTGACTTAGTTGCGGAACATCGTTTAACTACTGCCATTCGTCCTCAGATAAATGCGTTCTTGGAGGGGTTCAATGAATTGATTCAAAGAGATTTAATATCTATCTTTAATGATAAGGAGTTGGAACTTTTAATTAGTGGCTTACCAGATATTGATTGTGAGTCCTCTAATTTTTAGTACTTAAGGTTCATGATATCTTCGTAATGAAATCCTCTTTGCATTTATCTTAATAATTTCTCTTGTTCAGTGGAGGACATGAGAATGAATACTGAGTATTCGGGGTATAGCGTGGCATCTCCTGTTATACAGTGGTTTTGGGAGGTTGTACAAGGCCTTAGCAAGGAGGACAAAGCGCGCCTCTTACAGTTTGTTACGGGCACCTCTAAGGTATGTCTTATAATTCTGTGCCATGTCTGGAATGGGTGTTGTGTGTTCAACATTGTTTGGTCACGTTAAGTTGAACTTGAGCTTTTGCTTGATTTGGCGATCTTGTAGCATAAATTTACTCCTTAGTCATTTATGGCCTTTGTCCTGTGATGCCAGCTGGCTGAATATGTTTTTTAAGTTTGTAAATAAATTGAGTAGGCGTTTATAAATTTCTCTTGTGGATTTTTGAAGGTGCCTTTAGAAGGGTTTAGAGCTCTACAAGGAATTTCGGGGTCACAGAAGTTCCAAATTCACAAAGCATATGGCAGCCCAGATCACTTGCCTTCGGCTCATACATGGTAAATATTATATTTCAACCATTGTAAAATTTTTATGGTACATACAAGATAGATGTTCAGTCTCTTGATTAATGGTAGTAAGTACTCTAAAGTAACTTGATTTCTCGTTGGGCGCAGTTTCAATCAATTGGATTTACCGGAGTATCCATCCAAGCAACATTTAGAGGAGAGACTGCTTCTTGCTATCCATGAAGCCAATGAAGGTTTTGGGTTTGGTTAGGGTAGAATTTAAGAACATGAAAGGAACGTATGAAAGGAACGTGTAGATAGTATCATGAGATGTGGATTGAAAGGATGTTTGAAATTTCAAGCAGGCACATGTTTAAAACTGTACAGTCAAATAGCTGTTACAAATGCTTTCGGTGGTTTTTTGATTTGCCAATTATTCCAAGTCTTTTAGTTTTTAAATTTATTTGCCACCAAATTAAAGCAATGTAGTGCTATTTGTTTTCCTTGATTTTCTTTTTCCTTTTGTCAAGAATGCAGTGCTATTTCAGTGTTAAAAGGGATGTTTAAGTATCATATTCTTCTACATCACTCTTTTCACTGTAATAGTTCTCCTTGGTGGTTTAAAAGCCGGATGCCAGGATTGGATCACTTACACTTTCCGGTCCGTCACTTTTGTTTCTGCTGTGTATTATTTAGAGGCATAGGACCGTTCCAGCTCGAGGTTTGCATCTTGGATTCAAAGGTCTACATGGTAATTCAGGAGTCAATGTTGGGAATATTTGAACTTTGAAATGCTAAATTTGGAGGATTACGGTCGAAGTACATTTATTCAAGACTCGTTGATCATGACTGCAAGGTTGCCATATAACCTTGATATAAAAGATAAATCTCTACTATGTAATTATAAGCCAAATATGATATATTTGGTTGGTTGTCAGTTTGGTATTAAACAATGTTTTTTTTTGAAGCCAAATCATACATCAAGGTCCATTTGAGCAACCTACCATACAAGACACCCTAACTAACAAATGGGTAATCTTATTGGCCAGCTTTTTAACAAAGTAAATAGATAAATCAGGGCGAGAAGACAATATTACTCTACAATCATGCAGCACACCTCCCACCTCCAATTAGTACTCTGTACCCTTAGTCAATGGATTGACAGTGAGCATAGAGTCACTTTCTAAATCCATTGGTTATCTGCAATGATTTGCAGCCAGTCAAGTGCTTCGATCACTCGAGCTTCAGCTTCGAACACTAGGATCTCACCTGCACACCTTAAATTTTTTGCTTGAAGGCTAGTACCTTGATGGTCTCGAAGGATCATGCCTACTAAAAACGAAGAACTCCCAGGGAACACTGATGCGTCGGTATTCAGTTTGAACCTTCCTGCCGGAGCACTCCACCTTACTTCTTATCTACAACTGCTCTGTGCATTACATTGTCCAATGCCCAGCCTTTCCCTACTTTCTTTCCACTGAGTTACCTGTTTCACACTACACTGCATTGCTAATACTGGCGTTACTTGTTTCTGCTCCCAGACTTTCAAATTTCTTGCAGACCATATTCCCCAGAGAACCATTGCTATTCGACCAACCATTTCTTGTGATTCTTTTTCAATTTTCTCCAACAATCAATCTGCAATTGATTCAACCTCCGACCCATCAAACTCCAGCTCCATGAACCTCCAGCATTGCTTAGCAAAATCACAGTAAAAAAAAACATGCAAGAGATGCTCAACGTCACACTCACACATAGGGCATATGATTGTCGCTGGCACTCCTTTGTTTCTTAATAAATTTCTTACATGCACATTATTTCTATAGAGCAATGAAGGCCTTATCTACCCATAAATTAAAGATGGGGAACCAAAATACCCACGGTCAGCTCGGGCGACCCTAAATACCCACGGGACACGTCAGTACCAGTGACGTTTCTTTGGTCACGCTACTTATGGCGGAGTATCATCAATATAACGCCCCCAAATCCGAGGTCAGGGATTCAGGTCGTCACATTACCATCCATCCATATCATACCTGTATTAACTTTACAACTCAACAATACACTAATCCAGACCTCAATCTCTCAAGCTTACAAGTTAGAGCCTCAAAAACGATAATCAGAGTAACACTAAATATTACAATTCATCTATACAATCCAGAATCTTACACAACTTCACTTATACAAACTGCACCTGAAGGCAAGTCTTGCTAATGACAGTTGAAACCTATCTGATAAGTGGATTTTATATCCACTTGGAACGTTCCATATTGGCTTAAATTGATTGTCTTGGACTCAAGTTTGTTGAAGTTTTGATGTATTTTGTTTAATTGTGCAGGGGTGCAAGAACGTCGATTAGGGTTAACTTTTCCGTCGATTGTGGAATTGAATTTGAGATTACGAATGAAGAATGGAGTCTTGTTGTAGACCACCATGGTGATTCCAGAGATAGAGAATGGAAGATAGAAGCTAGTGCAAAAAGAACGGAAGCGTTTGGAGCCAAAACGAAGTAAAACGAGCTGAAACAGAAAAATTCCAGAAGCCAGGTGGGCAGACTGCGCCCTAGGTGCGCAGACTGCGCCCTTGGATAGAATGCTACTGCGCAGGCTGCGCCCTAGGTGCGCTGACTGCGCCCTAGTCGGCCAGAAGATGCTGAAAAATTACTGTTTTGCCCTAATTTGAGTTGTAATCATATTTTAGGCAGTTTCTTGCACCGAATCGAATTCTAATAGTTTTATAAGGTATTTACTTGTGGGACAAGGCTTCTAGAGCCTATATAAACATATCGAATCATTGTAATTGTAACATAGAATAACACAGAGAGGGAGACGATAGAGACTTGGAGAAGGATTCCCAACGCTCGTGACAAGCAACGGAGATCTAGATCTACATCTTTGTTTTCTTAACTCTATTACTCTAGTTTTATTATTTTCATTCAGACTTTGTTTATTATCATGGTTTCATCAGATCCCATAATGACGTGCGGTTCGACTATGAACTAATCGTTGTCATGGGATTCTAACGGATTTATTTATGGAGCTTTAGTATCTTGATGCTTTAAAGATCTGTATGTGATGTATATTTGATATCCTCGTATGGTTATGCTTAATTGTTAGATGCGTAGCTAACATCTAATTTGTTAATCTCTTGTGAAGTGAAAGTGGATCTTGAGATTTAGAACTTGTCATGCTAGCATAGGTTCATGATTGTTTATCAACGTGATTCGTAGTCTAAGATGAAAATACTTATACTGCCCTATGTGATCAATATGGATAACTTGTTCCTCAACCGTTATGTTTTCAAATTCTATAGACATATAGGGTCTAAACATAATTGGTGTCTATTCATCTTCTATCTCTTTTGTGGATGTATGGGTAGTTTGGTATACGTATGCTGACAGGTAGCGTGTACTTCTTTCGTGTTATCCGATCAGATATCATAACTATTGCATATAGTGATTAAAGGCGTCAGATCTAAGCGAAGTATTTAATGAAGTTAGGATCCCATGTTACTCTTGTAGAAGTAATTCGATTCCAATTCTCGTTAGTTAGTTAATTCTTAGTTGTTAATTTACTTCTTAGTTAATTTAGTTAATTAAACCCAAATTTGTTAATTATCTTAGCAGTGAATAAAAACCATACATTGTTGCATAGGTACATGAACTGAATTGAACCTAAACCAGATCTCTGTGGGAACGAACTTGACTTATTCATATATTACTTGTGACCACGTACGCTTGCGTGAATTGTGCAAACACTATCAGACTTACTTTGTAGTATTTATCCGAAACTGCATCATCCCAGGGGTAATTTCTCTACTCTTCTTCTGTTGGTAAAGAGTTAACCGACCCAATTCTTCTCTTTCTGAAAGGTTTTTATAAAGCAAGAATGAGCTACATAATGCTCAGCAAGTTTTCCATTTTGAGTAATAATATAATTTGTCTCGAAAAAGATTTTTCCAAAGGTATGAGCATATATCTCATGATATCAAAATATAACTCAACAATATACATGTTCGAGTTTTGAATAAATATTCGTACTCAATATTAAGTTTAAAAAAATGATATCATATGAACAAATTAAGTTCATAATAACAATAATAATCTTCATATCGTAGCAAAATAGTATACACTATAGTTTTGCTAACCTTTTAGAAAGCTTCTCAAAATACGCAGTTCAATATGCTGCTACGACAATTGCTTTTTATCATACGCAAACTGAACCATCTTTCAATTTTCAGATAATTTAAATGTGCACTAAACATGTGCTGTTATCTTTGAAATAATCTCGCAGTTCTAGATACTGCATGAAATCACTATCGACAACTTGGCTCTTAGGCCTAAGAAGCGATATCAAATCATTTTTCCAAAGTGGAGGAATGAGACTTATAAGAAAACATAAAAACCTGACAAGGAACGACGGTGATCAGTCGTCGCATCCGAGTCCATAATCCGCGGGTATTTCCTATTAGTAGAAGGATAAAAACTCCATCCGTAATTACCCTAGGTGAAAACTCCATCCGTACTCACCTTTGATGAAAACTCCATCCATAATCATCCTTCAGCAACACCTGGGCCGGAATAAATGATGGACCGCCGGGCTAACAGCCGCTTACACTAAAAATAAGATCGTTCGTCAACGATCCCTCATCGCCAGAGTCCCCTTTTTCTTTTCATAAAATTTCATTTTGAAAGGAAAACGAGTAATTGAGGTCCGACTTCTATCGACCGATAATTTCTTGAAACAATGCTCGAGTGGGTAAAACCTGACCGGTGGTTTTCGAAAATATTTTGAGTTCAAAAGAGTTCAAGTTTGAAAATGCTCGAGGTATCTTGGATTAGTTTGTTTTTAAAATAAAATAATATATTGAAATTTAATATTAAATAATTAATAAATAAATAATCAATTAAAATAATCTTTTAATCCAAGATAAATATTTTTGGGTATTTTTAATAACATATAGTTAATAATTAATAATAAGCATCCGATACTACCCGAATAACTCTTCGAGTTTTCGCAATTTAATTACGAATAAAATAATACGCCGCTCCCCGGTTAATATTATACTTGGACCGATACGACCTCTATTGCTAGAGTCGTTGTCCGAAGAAAACACTTTCTATGCTAGAGTTCAAGTATGTATATACGGCACAATAGGAGCAATGGGAGCATATACGGCACAACCAAAAACCTTAAAGTGAGAAATATCAGGAACTTGGCCAAGAACTAGCTCATGGGGAGATTTTTTGTGGTAAGAAGATGGTCTTAACTTAATCATGTTTGATGCATGAAGTATTGCATGACCCCAAACAGATGTAGGCAATTTGGCTCTTAAAAGCAAGGAACGTGCAATGAGTTGAAGTCTTTTAATTAGAGATTCTGCTAAGCCATTTTCTGTATGCACGTGAGCTACAGGGTGTTCGACTGAGATCCCTACTGACATAAAATAATCATTGAAAGTTGCAGATGTAAATTCAGCAGCATTATCTAGTCTAATTGATTTAATGGGATGGTCAGTAAATTGGGCTCGCAATTTGAATATTTGAGCAAGTAATTTGGCAAAGGCTGTATTTCGTGTAGAGAGTAGACAGACATGAGACCATCTAGTTGATGCAACAATTAGAACCATAAAATATCTAAATGTAACGGATGGCGGATGAATAGGACCACAAATGTCACCTTGGATTCTTTCTAAGAAATTTAGAGACTCGGTTTAAAGTTTAACCGGAGATGGTCGAATAATTATTTTTCCTAATGAACATGCTGAACAAGCAAGTTCATTATGTGGTATGACCTTTTGATCTTTAAGGGGATGTCCAACAGAATTTTCTATAATACGACGCATCATAGATACTCCTGGATGACCAAGTCTTTCATGCCAAAGGGTGAGTGATTTTGGGTCTATGATTTTCAGAATGGTGATACTATGAGACTCAATGACTCTAATTTGGGTAGCAAATAATCCAGAAGATATTGACTGTAATTTTTTTAAGATTATCTTTTGACCTGAAAAGGTTGAAGTGATAAGGAGATATTTTTTTCCATTCTCACTAGCAGTTTCTACGTGGAAATCATTAAGATGAATGTCTTTAAAACTCAGAAAATTCCTAGTGGATTTGCTAGAATATAGAGCACTATATATGTGAGTTTGTGTCTCGTTTGGTAGGATAAAACTGGCTTTCCCAAAACCCTCTATTATATTTGATCTTCCCGAAATGGTCCAGACATGTGAGTTGGTTTTAGTCAACTGTGTAAAATTTCCGATTTTGTAAAATTATGAGCAATGCATATATCTCCCATATTTTATGCTGTGTACATATATAAGTGAATAACAATTTTATCAAAGCAAACCAAGTACATAAAACAAGAACATAAAATGAAAATAAGAAATCAAAGCAAGTACATAAAGGACATGACATCAAAGAGAAACATATGAGAACTAGTCATCTATGTTGTAGTAAAGATTAGCACTATTATTAAGTTCATTTGGAGTCTTGTTGATTGGTTCATCATTAAAGCTAGCCAAATTCGTTTCCACCCTTTGTCCATTCTGCTTTTTAGATGACTCGTAAAGTTCTACAAGATTTCTAGGTGTGTGACAAGTACGAGTCCAATGCCCATGAGCCCCACATCTAAAACATATATCTCTAGTATCTCCTTCATGTGGTGCCTTCTTTTTATTTGACACCTCATTTTGCCACTTCTGGTGGCTAGAGTTGTTGTAGCCATCATGCTCCCACTTCAGGTGACCAGAGTGATACTAATTTCGAAACCGACCACGAAAATTTCCACGTCCACGGTTTCGTCCATAACCTCGTCATCCTCTATGCCCTTTCCCCCACGCTCATTCTTCCGGAATGACGTGTTATGTACTTCGGGTAACTGGGCATAGCCTGTGGGACGTATCTGTGATTTTTCAGCAACAACTCATTATTTTTCTCAGCTACAAGAAGGAGAGATATCAGCTCACTATATTTTTAGAAATTGTGTTCCCTATATTGTTCATAGTGTTGGGGTGGAAGGTCGAAAGGGTCTTTTCAATCATCTCAGCATCAGTAACTTTCTCACCAAGATTAGCTTTGAGCTTATTTTGAATAAGGCAAAATTATATTCAGCAACAGATTTAAAATCTTGTAACCTTAAATTGATCCAGTCATAACGAGCATGTGGCAGATGGACAAGTTTTTGGTGGTCAAACCTATCTTTGAGATTGGTCCAAAGAGTAAGTGGATTTTTGAAAGTGAGGTATTCAGATTTTAAGTTTTCATGAATGTGGTGCCTGTGAAAAATGATAGCTTTGGCATTTTGTTCAACGGTTATGGTTTTTCTTGTATCTATAGCATCGTTTAACCCGTTAGCACTAAGCTGTAATTCCGCATCGAGTACCCAAGATAAATAATTATCCCTAGATACATCCAAAGCAACAAACTCTAATTTTACAAGATTGGCAATTCTGATAAAGATTTGAACATGATATATTATAGCACATCAAGATTTAAATTTAAACAATTAACAAACAACGATACATATAGATTAATAATTCAATTCAAAAGTTACGACTGAAGGGTTTCGAGCATCAAATGCAGCGGAATTAAACGCGAAAAAGAATAAAAAAATCGAAACCCTACCACAGGATCCATGCAAAAACATGATATTTAATTCGGAGTTAGATGATTACCTTAAAGAATCTTTATAAATTGATGATAGATGAGGTCCAAATCAATCACCACGCAGCCCTCTTCGAGATCTACGTTGCCAAAGTAGTCCACACGAACGCTTGATCGTCCAACGATCACCGGAGTCGGTACTAGCCGAAGAACCTGCCTCTCTCCCTCTCTCTAGCCTCTCACACGTTTTTCTCTAAAAATGAATTGCAAAAAGTGTAACCTTAAACAATACATCATAATGTATTTATAGGGAAGAGAGATTGGGCTAAACCCTAAATCGAATTGGGCTTCTCCAAACCCATTCTGATTTGGTTTTAATATTAAATTCGAATTCTATTTAATTATAATTAAGACCGACTCAATTAATTAAATATCCAATTTCAAATTTAATAATTTAATTTAAATTCGTAATTTAAATGAAAACTTCTTTTAAACGTTCTTATTGTGTAACCCTTTACGTTATTATTACGTTGACAATAATTTTAATATCCAATAATAAAAGACAAAATGACAGTTTGTAACCCCTATATATATGGGTTTTGTCAAATTGGTCCAGATTTAACTTTTTTAGCACTTTGCAACCCCTATCTTCAAATCTCGCTTCATTATAAACAATGAGCGGCATCTAGTAATACATCATTGCTACCAAAGTAATAATAATAATTGGTGATCCAATTAAACCTTTCGTGATTAATGTTTCAGTGTAATATAATCCATTTAACCAAATATTATAGATTAAACTCGAGGCATGTTATTAGTCATCCTCTTCAACGTTTAATCCGGATTTTCTTGATCAATGAGTAGACTATTAAAACGAATCAATATTTGAGCATGGCCATGCATTTTCATAGTCTCACTCAATCAAGAGGCCAATAATATCTCTCCTAATCATAGGAGGGTTAAATCCTATATCTATCATTCATATTTCTCATACGACTCATAATATACCCGATGTACACTTTTATCATCACCCGGACAATGGTAACTTTTAATGTAGTCAAAGTATATTAATTCTCATATAGAAATATAATGATGTCAAGTCTAAGGATCATTACACCATTATCATTGTGAGTCTTTCTAATGACCTTATTAACATGTAGAATCTCACAACGGGTTAATCCAGTGCCATGTATAATATTACATGCACCTATGTTATGACTTTAGTATCACTATACCTATGACCAATGAGATGTGGTCATCTGTCAACAAACATACTAATCTTTATACATTATAATTGTCCCTTAATAATAATGCTCGATTAGGGATATTTAGGAATATATATACTATTCATATAATCTCATTTTTAAGTCACATACTTAAAGATATAGAATACATGTTCTATATTCCAAGGACATTTATTACTCTTACATTTATATCGCATTAAATTAAGACATAATAAATTAATGTAGAATAATGCATAGAACATAATCATCAAATAACATAATCAATCTCCCACTTTGTTGTGCTAAAATAAATGACAATTTAAACCGCAAGCGCACGGTTCAATCGTTGAATTATTTTAGGTTCGTTCCTCGGAGACTAATATTTTCGCATTTCCTTAATTTTTAATTTAATCAAATTAGAACAAGTTTGGGTTTTTGGAAAATTTTGGATTTTTACTAATTAATTACTAAAAGGAAAATTTAAACTATTTTTAAAAGAAAATTAAATTTATTCTAATTTTAAACTAACTAATTAAAAACAAAAATAACAAAAACCAAATTATTTAAGGATTCTCAATTCGAATTAAAACTAATTTTTTTTATTAAAGTGTAAAATTGTATTCACAGGATTTTTAAGGAGACAACCAGAAAATAAAAAAAAAATTGACATGGGGAGTTTGTAAGATTAACTAGCCAAAACATTTCCAACACAATAATTTTAGTCGATTAAAACTCACAGACTCAACTCAGTAAAACTCATTAAAAGACTCGGCATAAAACTCAGTAAAAATCAGTAAAACTCACAACAAAACTCACAAACAATTCACAGAACAGACTCGTTAACAACACAGTAAAAGACTCGGTAGAACACAGAACTCGCAAAATTCAGTAATTCAATACAAACAAAACATGACCAAAAACTCAATAACAGAAACGCCACTCGGTAACACAAAAATCAAAACGCAACTGAAATCACAACTCGGCTTAAACACAGAAAATCAACTCAGAAATCAAAACAAAGAACTCGGCTTAAACAGAAACACAGAAAATGAACACGAAAAAAAAGTACAAACTAACTGCAACTCACTAAACAATAGACTCACTAAACTAATCTCAGCAACGAACGAACTCAACACAAAAACGCATAAACTCGACAACATTTATTACCAACAATTCAGTCCCAACTCGACAGACCACACAGTAAACTAACACAAGCTAATATTAATACTATTCGAACTCGCCAAAGAAACTCCGAGTCAACCCAACTACAAACACATACAGCAACATAGGATTCAACGATATCAAATGCAAACATCCAATTGAAGGCGCAAACTAACAGTAAACTAAAACCGCAGTGCAGTAAACTAAAACCGCAACGATGACAGATAACCACAAAACCCAACAATCAAACAATCGACTACTTTGCGATTCAAATTAACACTCGAATTAACGAAACTCATACAAACGAAGGAAACTCGGTGGAAAAACAAGGGAGTGACTCGAACCCAGAAATCGGAAATTGCAGATAAACGAAACTCGGCAAAACAATTAGCAAAATAAACTCGACAAACTCGGTCGATCTCAAACTTAGAAGACACACAGCGAGGCTATGAAACGAAAAGAAAAAAAAGAATTAAAAAAAAAGAAAGAAACAAGAAAAAGACGATAAGAAAATAAGAAGAAGAATTGGGTTGTTTGTCACGGAGAAGAAGAGGAGAATGAATTGGGTGTTTGAAATAAAAGAAGAAAGGGGAGGTAGGCTGTGTGATTGTTTGAAAGAGGGAGAAGAAAACAAACAGATGGGTTCTGTGAAAAGAAAACATGGGAATTAGAAAACATTCGAATTAAACCAAAAGGAAAAAAAATACGAACTGAAATTATTAACTAATATTTTTGTATATTTTTTTAAAAAAAAATTAAAAGCGACAATAAAGAAATTTAACTATGAAATTGAAAGTTATACTAAAACGATAATTTTAGATTTAAAATGGCCCACAATAAAATTGGAATTTAAAGGGGCAAAAGTACAAATTAAAACTAAAATTATAACTACGAGCAAGAAAATAAAAATCGTTATTTTCAACCCATAGTGGTTAGCTTTTCGCTACTTTGCCCACTACATGGATTTACGAAAATAACGAAGGTAAGACAATATAACGAAAGAACAAGACGAGAAATTAAAAGAAACGGAATTTTTGCATTAAAATAAAAAGTGTTTACAAGATTTGAACTAAAAAGAAAAAGAAATTAAAGCTACCTTAAAATCTAAGTTGATAAATACAAGGGGGGTGAGGGGGTATTTATAGGATAGGAATTAAGGTTAAGGGGGTGTTGGGTAAATCCCCACCATACATTTGTGGTGTGTGGTGGTGAAATCCTAGCCATCTATTTGTTTCCTTCCCCCTTAAGCTTTGAAGAGTTGATCTTGGCCATACACTTATGTAGTGTGTTGGGATGATCTCTACCTTCCACATGTCCTCCAAGATTCCTTTTCCACCAAGCTCCTAATTCTTTTTCCTCTTTTCATTTAAGTCCTTTTTCTTCCTCTTTTTCCCTTCCTTGCTCTTTATTTCTTTATTTTGCCATTTCTTTATTTATTCACGAATTTCCTGAAATGCAACAAAATAAATTATTAAAATACGAGTTCAAGCAATAAATAGGTAATAAAAATATGCACTTATCAAATGCCCCCATACCTATCTTTTGCTCGTCCTCGAGTAAAACAAAAAGAAAAAGAAAATCTAGATAAAAAGTCCTATACTCCTTTTCGTAGGTGTGACGGTTGCATTTGTCATATGCAACAAGCCCTTTAAACCCCTAGGCAGCCCTAGTGGACGAGTGAGGTCTCGTGAGGGCCTATAGTGAATGTACCCACAAAATCTGTCTAGTTTGTATAAAAGATTACATGGCAATGCAACACCACACATACATGTCCTCTCATGATACATCAACTTAAGAATCAAAATGAATTTGCAAAGTCTTGGTGTGGAAAGTGCAAGGATTCACATTGTCTACTTAAAGAAGCATGCACGAGTGATTACAAGTTCATGTCAAGTGCAAAAATTATTGGAAACCATGCTAAGTCTACAAGAGCACACTTTAGAGTCAAAACTTGAGATCTTAAATGCAAAAGAAACAAGCAATACCTCACATTTCACTCACAAAAGAACATTCACTCAAGAACAAAGGTAAGTGTATCACTCAATTCCAACAAAATCAAAAGCATGCTTGACATTTGGTATCATTATAACTTAAACACAACATACATCAATGATGACAATCAAAAGGTCTTTATTTGGGTTGTAATGGGCTAGGGACAGGGTATGTCAAGTAATGCCAAAACAAGGTGAAGTGTCAAAAGCTAGTAGTCACCATGAAAAACATGCACAACACCAAGCTTCCTCCCCACACAATTATTATTATTTTTTACTTTTAACAAAAAGACTTGACTAGTCGAATGAAGGAGAATTACAAAAAACATAAGTATGCTCTCATATATAATTTTTTTTATGAGAGCTAAGATAAATATAAGCAACCATAATCCTCCTTTAGATTTAACTTGAAAATCGACTACAAGGTAACCAACAAAACATATATTTCCTCAAAAGTTATGAACAAAAGTAAACCCATCTCACACACCTTATTACTCCCTCAAGTTCCTACTAGCCTTTGACAAATTGGGATCAAGTATACGTAAGGCTGTACAAGAAAAAGGTTTTAGGCGAGTAATGTGGTGTGTCACCGAAAGAATTTGATTAAGCTCAAAGGGGTAGCTAATTGATCACATAATAATGGTGTGGATATTTTGGAAATATGGGTTATTCCTAAGTGCCTTTATCATCTTATCATCAATCAATGTCATGTGTTTCAAGAAAGAACTCAAACAAGTGCTAGCAATGCAAATGACAAGTGGACACTCAAGCAAACGAATATAAATACAAAAGATGTGCATATAGGCTTAAAACTCACTTGGTGTGGTTGAACACAATCAATCTCAAGTAAAGGTATCCTCAATGCACCTACTTGTACTCAAAGCATGAAAACCAAATCATCTTACACCTAATCATGACCTTCTAATTTCTTGCAGAAATCAAATAAGTCTATTAGTTTCACCTTGCTAGTGTAAGTGTGTGGACAAGAACTTAGCAAATCACTTCTCAATCAAAAGTTAAAGGAACACAAGATTATCATAGCATGTAAGGGTGCATCAAGCAACTAGCAATCAATTAACAAGACTAGAATAAGATTAGAACTATATTATTTACAATTCTACAACTCTTTTTGTGATTTTTTCATTTTTTAATTTTTTTGGATTTTTATATTTACACTAAAAACCCTCCCCCATACCTAGATCATGCATTGTCCTCAAGGTATGCAAATGTAAGAGAAATGAGTAAAGGAGAACGAGGTAATACCTGATAAGGGATGACGGAGAGAATTTACAACTACCTACTGAAGAAACTTACTTGAATCATGGATCGATGAGGTGGATAACCTCTTCCTCGGTATCAAGTGGCAGCTCTAAAAATGGTTTGAGTCTTTGTCCATTAACTTTAAATATATCACCATTTTTAGAATTTTTTAATTTCAACAGCACCGTGAGGAAAAATGGTCCAAACAATGTAAGGACCTTCCCACCTAGATCTCAATTTCCCGGGGAATAAATGAAGCCTAGAATTGTATAAAAGAACTTTTTGACCTGGAGAAAATGATTTTCTCAAAATGGATTTATCATGAAAAAGTTTAGTTTTTTCTTTATAGATTTTAGCATTTTCATAGGCCTCATTTCTTAACTCCTCTAGTTCTGACAACTGTAACTTCCTGTGACTACCGGCGGTTGGTAAGTCAAAGTTCAAATCTCTAATGGCCACAAGGCCCTATGCTCTAGTTCAACGGGCAAGTGACAGGCTTTGCCAAACATAATTCTGTAAGGGGACATGCCCAAAACAGTCTTAAAAGCGGTCCAGTAGGCCCATAAGGCATCTATCAGTTTGATGGACCAATCCTTCCTATTCGAGTTGATAGTCTTTTCTAAAATTTGTTTAATTTGCCTATTCGAGACTTCAACTTGACCACTAGTTTGAGGATGATAAGGGGTAGCCAGCCTATGAGTAATTGAGTACTTTTTCAAAAGGGACTCAAATTGACGATTCTTAAAGTGCGTACCTTGGTCACTAATGATAGCCCTAGGTGTGCCAAATCGAGAAAATATATTCTCTTTTAATAATTTAAGAACGACCTTGTTATCATTGGACTTAGTCGGTATGGCTTCTACCCACTTAGACACATAATCAACCGCTAAGAGAATGTAGAGGTTGCCAAAAGAGCTAGGAAAGGGACCCATATAATCTATGCCCCACACATAAAAAATCTCAATGATTAAGATGGGACTCATAGGCATCATATTTCTTCTAGTGATCTTTCTTAAGTGTTGACACCTACTACAAGCGGCACAGAATTCAGTAGCATCCTTAAACAAACTAGGCCAATAAAAACCGTTTTGGAGGATTTTAGCTGCTGTTTTCTTTGCACTAAAATGCCTCCACAAGCTTGATCATGACAAAAGGAAGGGATACTTCGAAACTCATGGTTTGGGACGCACCTCCGAATGATTTGGTCGGGACAATATTTAAAGAGATACGGGTCGTCCCAAAAGAAGTGTTTGACTTGTGAAAAAAATTTCGATCTATCTTGTGTAGACCAATGAGAGGGAATGTCTCTGGTTGCAAGGTAATTGACAATGTCGGCGAACCAAGGAGGAGTAGAGATAGAAATGAGATGTTCGCCGGGAAAAGATTCATTCAAAGGCGAGTCAGTGGTTGATTCCACCACTAATCGAGAAAGATGATCGGCAACGACATTTTCAGACCCCTTCTTATCCCTAATTTCTAGGTCAAATTCTTGGAGCAACAAGATCCACCTAATCAATCGGGCCTTTGAGTCTTTCTTAGAGAAGAGATATCGAAGGGCGGAATGATCGGTGTAAACAATGATTTTCGAACCAATAATATAAGACATAAACTTCTCAGGGCAAAGACTACGGCTACAAGCTCCTTTTCGGTGGTACAATAATTAAGTTGCGCATCATTTAAGGTCTTATTAGTGTAGTATATGACATGAGGTATCTTATTGATTCGTTGTCCTAGAACCGCCCCTAATGCGTAATCAGATGCATCACACATTAATTCGAAAGGTTGACTCCAATCGAGAGACTTGATAATCGGGGCCAAGGTCAACTCTTTTTTAAGGTGTTCAAAAGATTGTAAACAATCACTAGTGAACTCGAATTTGACATCTTTGCCAAGAAGGTTGGTCAAGGGTCTAGCATTTTTGCTAAAATCTTTAATGAAACGCCTATAAAAACCAGCATGTCCTAAAAAGGAACGAATTCCTTTGACCAATGTTGGTGGGGATAGATTGGCAATGAGGTCAACTTTGGATTTATCTACTTCGATCCCCTTTTCAGAAATTTTATGACCAAGAACGATTCCTTATTTAACCATGAAATGACATTTTTCCCAATTAAGAACGAGGTTGGTTTCTTTACACCATTTTAAGACTAACTCAAGATGGTTTAGGTATTGATGAAAAGATGAACCAAAGATGGAAAAGTCATCTATGAAAATATCTAGGAAGTCTCCTACCATGTCAGAAAAGATGCTCATCATGTACCTTTGGAAGGTGGTCGGGGCAGTGGTTAGACCGAAAGCTAAGCGACGATAAGCAAAGATTCCAAAGGGACATGTGAAATTGATTTTTTCTTGGTCTTCGGGAGCTATAGGAATTTGAAAATAACCGAAATAACCATCTAGAAAGCAATAGTAGGCATGATCAGCTAACCTTTCTAACATTTGATCTATGAATGGCAAAGGAAAGTGGTCTTTTCTAGTGGCATCGTTGAGTTTCCTATAGTCTATGCACACCCTCCAACCGGATTGGACACGAGTGAGGACTTGCTCATTGTTCTCGTTAGTCACCACCGTAATACCTGACTTTTTAGGTACTACCTGAATCGGGCTAACCCAAGAGCTATCAGAAATGGGATAAATGATTCCATTATCTAGACACTTAAGGATTTCCTTCCTAACGACTTCCATCATGGTAGGGTTCAACCGCCTTTGTGGCTCACGAACTGGTTTGGCATCATCAATTAAATGAATCCTATGTTGGACAATGGTCGGACTACTTCCTTTAATATCCGAGATACTCCAACCTATGGCTTCCTTATGTTCTCTAAGCATACTTACAAGCTCATCCTCTTGTGACTTGGTCAAATTAGAGGCAATGATAACGGGAAGAGACTCGTTAGGACCTAAAAAGGCGTACTTAAAAGTGTCGGGAAGAGGTTTGAGTTCTAAACCGGGCGGATTTGACTCAACGGGTTCACTAGTTTCGAAAAGTGGCAAAGGAGGTGGTTCACATGCTTGGTTATTTGTAGGAATGGTGGAATCTAACATTGCATGGACCTCATTTGTATATTCAGAATCATCCCAATTTTGACCAAAGTGTTTTAAACAAAAATCAAGAGCATCATTAGGGTTGATGAATTCTTGATCAACTATATCATCAATTAAATTGACATCCATAGGTTGATCATAGAAATCATCGGGTTGTTTCCCTATGTGAAAAATATTGAGGTCAATGGTCATATTCCCAAATGTTAGTTTCATTAATCCATTTCTACAATTAATCAAAGCATTGGAAGTGGCTAGAAATGGCCTTCCTAGAATGATAGGAATCTGATTCTTAGGGTTCTTGACCGGTTCGGTTTCTAGGACTACAAAGTCAATGGGAAAGAAAAAGTCACCTACTTTAACTAGCACGTCTTCAATAATCCCCTTAGGAACTTTGACAGAACGATCGGCTTATTGAAGTGTAACATTAGTTCTTTGAAGCTCTCCTAAACCTAGGGCTTGATAGACCGAAAATGGAAGCAAGTTCACACTAATGCCTAAGTCAAGTAACGCCTTGTCTACAAAGGTATTTCCTATGACACATGAAATTGTAGGACAACCGAGGTCCATATATTTCACGAAAATTTGGTTCGAAAGAATTGAACTAACTTGAGAAGTCAAAAAGGCTTTCTTAGGGACGTGAGTAGTTCGCTTATGTGTGCACAAATCTTTTAGACATTTCGCATATGAAGGAATTTGTTGAATCGCGTCTAAAAGAGGGATGTTGACTTTGAATTGATTAAAAACTTCTAAGATCTTGTCCATTTGGGCCGTTTGTTTAGGAGAAATGAGTCGTTGAGGGTAAGGAGCTTTTGGCTTAAAGACTCGTTCATTAGGTTCTTCGGTGACGGGTTTTGTCCTACTCATTGATCCTTGTTCCTTTGAACTCTCGGGTTCAAGTTAGCGTTTGGTTTAGAATTTGACTCGTCTTCTTCGGGAGACTTGTCACCGACATGATTTTCAACTGCTTACCGGACCTTAAGGAAATGACAGCGTTCACATTATGAGGAGGTCTATGATTAAGAGGAAATTTAGGATTGACCTCGATTTGACTTGGAAGTTTGTTCTTCTCTCGTTCACAAATGGCGTTGGCTAATTGGCTCACTTGAACCTCTAACTTAGATATGGCTTGAGTACTGGCATTTAAAATTTGCCTATCTTGAGTCATGGTTTGCATGAAGGTTTGTTGAGATTGAGCCAAATTAGTTGTTGATTTTAGAAGCGCATCGAGAGTCTTTTCCAAGGAATTAATTCTTTTATCCGACTCATGAAAGCCGGGTGGGCGGGCGGGTGTTTGATTTGGATAAGGAACGTGATTTTGAATCGGGTTTGGAAAAACACCTTGGTTTGGAGTTGGGTAAGAGTTCGGCTTTTGAAAAGAAGTTGGCGGAGATTCGTAGTTTTGGCCTTGGTTCCACGAGAAATTCGGGTGGTTCTTCCACCCGGGATTGTAAGTCGGTGCAAACGGGTCATTCCGAGGCCTAGGTTGAAACATTGCGTTCACTTGCTCAAAATCGGGACAATGTTGAGACTCAAAGTTCGAAGAATTATAATTTGGGTACATAGACATAGGTGGGGGACCACTATGAGTTTCTAAAGCTTCAAGTCGTCTAGTAAGAGTAGCTAATCTGGCATCGGTTGCAATCGAATTCCCAATCGAATGCATACCCCTAGAAGAACTAGACGATTCGTTAGACTTACTCGGTTCCCTATTAGACTCCCACAACATTGTCTTCTCGGCTAATTCTTCGAAAAATTCCCACCCTTCGTCCTCATCCTTCTCCATGAATTTACCTTGGCACGTAGACTCTAACAACGTGGTTGTTGGACTATCTAGGGCCTCGTAGACAATCTTACAAAGTCTCCATTTTTCTATTCAGTGGTGGGGGCATTGTGATAAAAGATTTTTGAAACGATCGAAATATTTCCAAAAAGACTCGTTTTCTTTTTGATGAAATTGATTTATCTCGTTTGTAATCCTTGTAGTCTTATGGTTTGGAAAATATATTTTTAGAAAAATTACCATAAATCCCTCCCACGTGGAAATAGAATTAACCGGTAGGCTATACAACCATTTTTTAGCATTTTCTTTAAGCGCAAAATTAACGAGTCTAAGTCTAATCGAGTCCTCGGTTAATTGTTGGAGTTTTTGTAAGGCACAAACCTCCTCGAATTCATGGATGAAAAGATACGGGTCCTCACCTTCACTCCCAGTAAATTTGGGTAACATGCTAATGTGTTGAGCTTTGATTTCGAAATTATTACCATTTACGGGAGGAAGAGTGATACACGAGGGTTGGGCAGAACGGGTGGGATAGCAACGGTCCTTACGAGACATGGCCATGTTTACTATTGGTTCGGAATTATCTAAAGACTCAGAATCAGAAGAGGAAGAAATCTCAAACGATCTCACTAGTCTAGAAGAATTATCCCTAATCCAAATAGTTCGCATAAACCATGTAAGGAATCACGTAGCAAATAAGTGCGATAAAATAAACACACAAAAAGAAAGGGGTGAAAAATTAAAAGAAAAAAAATATTCTAACCCTAGGGTTCCTTAATAAAATAACTAGACCTTGCTCCTAACTTTAGGGGCTACCAAAAATCGGCTTGGCTAGGTAGGTGCAAGCATTGCCAAGAGGCTAAACACCAGCTTAGACACCAAAACCTTAATTGACCAGGTCAGCTTTCGCTTTCCTAGACACTAAAAAGTCGGAATAATTAAAGATTACTTCGTTTCTTAAACACCTTCCTAAATGAGCGCGAGATTCTTAGGGCAAATGTCTAATTAATTTTATTAAAGGCTAGGTATGCAAAATGAGGGATTTATTGTTTTTGGGCTAAGGAAACAGTGATGAAATCCCTTCCCTTATCTTTTGAGAGGTTTTGCCCTTAAGATTTATTTACAAAATGATGCAACAAACAAAGAGGTATAAAAAATTATAAACATTTATGGATGCTTAACTACGTGCTCTTATTGAAGAAAAGAAAGAATTTAACATACCTTGGGGTCCTCCAGCGATCACCACAATTATAAGGTACGAAAAATTAAAAATAAGAAAATAAAAATTTAGATGATGTGCCCTAAGTGATTAAATGCATGATGCAACAATTATGTAATTACAACTAATTTTTTTAGATTTTAAATTTTAATTTTTTTGTGATTTTTCAATTTTTTGATTTTTTTTTTGATTTTCTAAATAAGGAAAAAACGAAAGAGGAAAGAGATACGGTTTACCCAAGCAAAGCTTTCAAAATTCCAAGAAAATTCTTCCGCTTTAATCAAAGTTTCCCGAATTTTCCTCCAAATTCTTCGAGAAAAATGCAAACAAGAAAAATGCTGAGAAAAGAGCTAATCCGAAAAATTAAAAACTAAGATGCGAAAAATAATTAGTCCCCGGTAGCGGCGCCAAAAACTTGTTATGCTAAAATAAATGACAATTTAAACCGCAAGCGCACGGTTCAATCGTTCAATTATTTTAGGTTCGTTCCTCGGAGACTAATATTTTCGCATTTCCTTAATTTTTAATTTAATCAAATTAGAACAAGTTTGGGTTTTTGGAAAATTTTGGATTTGTACTAATCAATTACTAAAAGGAAAATTTAAACTATTTTTAAAAGAAAATTAAATTTATTCTAATTTTAAACTAACTAATTAAAAACAAAAATAACAAAAACTAAATTATTTAAGGATTCTCAATTCGAATTAAAACTATTTTCTTTTTAATTATTAAAGTGTAAAATTGTATTCAAAGGATTTTTAAGGAGACAACCAGAAAATAAAAAAAAAAATAACATGGGGAGTTTGTAAGATTAACTAGCCAAAACATTTCCAACACAATAATTTTAGTCGATTAAAACTCACAGACTCAACTCAGTAAACTCAGTAATTGACTCGGCATAAAACTCAGTAAAACTCACAACAAAACTCACAAACAATTCATAGAACAGACTCGTTAACAACACAGTAAAAGACTCGGCAGAACTCAGAACTCGCAAAATTCAGTAATTCAATACAAACAAAACATGACCAAAAACTCAGTAACAGAAACGCCACTCGGTAACACAAAAATCAAAACGCAACTGCAATCACAACTCGGCTTAAACACAGAAAATCAACTCAGAAATCAAAACAAAGAACTCGGCTTAAACAGAAACACAGAAAATGAACACGAAAAAAAAATACAAACTAACTGCAACTCACTAAACAATAGACTCACTAAACTAATCTCAGCAACGAACGAACTCAACACAAAAACGCATAAACTCGACAGCATTTATTATCAACAATTCAGTCCCAACTCGACAGACCACACAGTAAACTAACACAAGCTAATACTAATACTATTCGAACTCGCCAAAGAAACTCCGAGTCAACCCAACTACAAACACAGACAGCAACACAGGATTCAACGATATCAAATGCAAACATCCAATTGAAGGCGCAAACTAACAGTAAACTAAAACCGCAATGCAGTAAACTAAAACCGCATCGATGACAGATAGCCACAATACCCAACAATCAAACAATCGACTACTTTGCGACTCAAATTAACACTCGAATTAACGAAACTCATACAAACGAAGGAAACTCGGTGGAAAAACAAGGGAGTGACTCGAACCCAGAAATCAAAAATTGCAGATAAACGAAACTCGGCAAAACAATTAGCAAAATAAACTCGACAAACTCGATCGATCTCAAACTTAGAAGACACGCAGCGAGGCTATGACACGAAAAGAAAAAAATAAAAGAAAGAAACAAGAAAAAGATGATAAGAAAATAAGAAGAAGAATTGGGTTGTTTATCATGGGGAAGAAGAGGAGAATGAATTGGGTGTTTGAAATAAAAGAAGAAAGGGGAGGTAGGCTGTGATTGTTTGAAAGAGGGAGAAGAAAACAAACAGCTGGGTTCTGTGAAAAGAAAATAGGGGAATTAGAAAACATTCGAATTAAACCAAAAGGAAAAAAAAATAAGAACTAAAATTATTAACTAATATTTTTGTATATATATATATATATATATTTTAGAAAAAATAAAAACGACAATAAAGAAATTTAACTACGAAATTGAAAGTTATAATAAAACAATGATTTTAGATTTAAAATGGCCCACGATAAAATTGGAATTTAAAGTGGCAAAAGTACGAATTAAAACTAAAATTATAACTACGAGTAAGAAAATAAAAATCGTTATTTTCAACCCATAGTGGTTAGCTTTTCGCTACTTTGCCCACTACATGGATTTATGAAAATAATGAAGGTAAGGCAATATAACGAAAGAACAAGACGAGAAATTAAAAGAAACGGAATTTTTGCATTAAAATAAAAAGTGTTTACAAGATTTGAACTAAAAAAAGAAAGAAATTAAAGCTACTCTAAAATCTAAGTTAATAAATACAAGGGGGGGGGTGAGGGGGCATTTATAGGATAGGAATTAGGGTTAAGGGGGGTGTTGGGTAAATCCCCACCATACATTTGTGGTGTGTGGTGGTGAAATCCTAGCCAACTATTTGTTTCCTTCCCCCTTAAGCTTTGAAGAGTTGATCTTGGCCATACACTTATGTAGTGTGTTGGGATGATCTCCACCTTCCATATGTCCTCCAAGATTCCTTTTCCACCAAGCTCCTAATTCTTTTTCCTCTTTTCATTTAAGTCCTTTTTCTTCCTCTTTTTCCCTTTTCTTGCTCTTTATTTCTTTATTTTGCCATTTCTTTATTTATTCACGAATTTCCTGAAATGCAACAAAATAAATTATTAAAATACGAGTTCAAGCAATAAATAGGTAATAAAAATATGCAAAAATATGCACTTATCACACTTGCACTAGAGCCAATCACCCATGTATCTAATACCCATGGAACTAGTGTGACCTTCGTGCTTCTGCTGCAACAAAGCCTTATTCAGTGGGTCCGTAACATTATCATTAGTATGCACTGTACATATATGTATATATCCTCTTTCGTTAATTTCTCGAAGAAGGTGATATCTTCTAAGTATATGCTTTGCCTTGGAATGGGACCTTGGTTCTTTAGCTTGCGGAATGGCTCAATTGTTATCGCAATACAGATCAACTGGATCTGTGATCGATGGAACACCACCAAGTCCTGTAATAAACTTTCGAATCCAAACAGCCGCTTTGGCTGCTTCACTGGCAACAATATACTTAGCTTCCATTGTAGAATCAACTACTGTCTCTTGCTTCGAACTTTTCAGGCTTACAGCACCTCCATTTAGACAAAACACGAATCCAGACGGGACACAAAATCATCTCTATATATATGTCTGGAAACTAGCATCAGTGTAACCTCTTACAACTAGCTTCTCATCTCCTCCGTATATCAAGAACGAATATTTAGTCCTTTTAAAGTACTTAAAAATATTCTTGACAGCTGTCCAGTGACCCTCACCTGGATTAGAATAGTATCTGTTCGTCATGCTTAAAGCATACGAGACACCAGGATGAGTACATATCATTGCATACATTATAGAACCAAATGCCGAAGCATATTGTACTTTACTCATACGGTCCTTTTCATCTGATGATTTTGGACGGTATTCCTTTGAGATCGCTATCCCATGAGACATCAGGACAAAGCCCCTCTTTGCCTCTTGCATCCCAAAACGATGCAACACCTTGTCAATGTATGTACTTTAACTCAAGCCGATTAATCTTTTAGATCTATCTCTATAGATCCCGATCCCTAAGATATAGGTAGCATCGCCTAAGTCCTTCATTGAGAAACTTTTTCCTAACCAAGTCTTCACAGCCTTAAGAGAATGAATGTCATTCCCTATTAGTAATATGTCATCTATATATAATACCAGGAATGCCACATGGCTCCCACTAACCTTTTTGTAAACACACGGCTCATCCTCATTTTGTATGAAGCCAAACTCCTTGACTGTTTCTATAGCACCCTAGAAAATTTCGTTTTTTAAAATATTTATTTAATATTAATTATGAATTTTATTATGAGAATATTGTTGGAAAGGTAGAATATGTGTGATATCGTGTTTATATTTTTATATGATGATACATGTGTGTCTTGTAAGCTTGTGTATTTTTATTTGTATTTTGATGAATTAAATCTATTTAAATCATGCATTATTGATCTTCGTAAAATTTTATAAAATCATCGGAGTGATTAAAAATCACGAAATCTTTTGTGTTATCCTCTTTATAATATTATTTATTTTTTAAAATTAGTGGGAGTATTGATTTGAATGTTTAAGTGTTTTAAAATGATTTTTAGAGTTTTATTGCATTTAAAGGATCAAAACTTGTAAAAATTCATATTTAATTCATTTTTTATCCTAAAAATATTTTAAAAATATGGGGAGATATATAATTTTATTTTCTACTTTTTAAAGATAATATTGAGATTTTTCTTTAACTTTATTCATTATTCTGCAATTTATACAACCGGATTTAAATTGTATTTATTCGAAAAATCCTTATAAAATTTCAAACTATCTTTTATTTCCTTTAAAATCTTTTTTTTTTACATCATTTCCTTTAAAATCTAAAATCCATAAGTTAACAGCATACTTTCCCAAATTCATTTTCTCCATTCTGGGTTGTTCGATTCTTTCGGCTTCCTTTCTCGAAATCTCTCTAAATCCCTCCCCTTTTCAGTTTTCTCTCAATAATCTCAATTTCTGATTACCACGAACTTTGGTAAGTTGTGGCTGCATTGAGTATTGATTATATTGCATACCTCTGTTCTGTTTTGCCTGCATCGAGTGTGTCTATGTATGGGTTGTATGTGGTCTTGCGTTGGTTCAAAATTGGAGCTGAGTAATATCGATTTTCCTCCCCTTCCATGTTCGTTAGTACTGGTTTCCTGTATGTGTGCGTGTAAAACAGAGTGCGTGTGTGTGTATACAATACGTGTGTATGCAGAGCAGGCCCTGAGCTTGTGCGACATGTTCGATCGCACAGGGCACTCCATTTTACTAGGGCACATTTGGTGTACATATGTATGTATATTTTATTTGAAAAATGAAAAAATTAAGTTTAATTTTAAAGGTTAAAAAAATTTGTAAATGAGAAAAAGGTTGAAAATGGTGTTGTCAAAATAATTAAAAAATTATTATACTGAGCAAAATAAGAAAATATTATACTTACACACAGTTTTGCTTTCAAATTTCTAGTAATACTAATTACTTTTATTGTTAACCGTGTAGACTATAATTGACATTAAAGTTGATTAAATGTTTTTGGTTGACAACTTACACATAAGTATATTTTTACAATTACAGTAACAGTTCAGTTTATCAATTATTCATTTTATAGGTGATTAAGTGATTTGAAATCATATCTATTTTAATTAATTTACATATTAAATGAACCAAGTCAATTTAAAACTAAAAATAAATTATAAAATACTTATATATTAATTTAAATACATAAAAATGAGATTTTCTATTTTAGTATTGTATTTGTTTTTATTTATTATTACTTTTTATTCTTTCATTTAAACATAATATATTAATATTTTACATGTATAATTTATTTACTTTAGATTAATTTGTATAATTAATAAATTAATATTAATTTATATTAATATTTTAAGTAATTGTTATAAAAAAATTTATTAGTGTTAGGGCACTTTTTTTTGTTTTGCACAGGGCATCCAAAATCTCAGGACCGGCTTTGTGTGTATGTATTTTCGAGCATGTGGGTGTGTGTGGGTTCGATGTGTCGCGTGCGTAGTTGTAGGGGAGATATGAAGGGGGTGCAGCGTATGTGTGTGTGTGTGATATGAAGGTGGATGGGTTTTATTTTTTTTTGGTTTAATTGCTGATTCTTTATGCATAACTGGTATAATAGTATGTTTAGGCGGAGCTTTAAACTGGAAACCCCCATGGGCACCGGTGAAGCTTTGCCCCGCCGACAATGAGCTTGTCGAGCCGGTGGTGAAGGACGGTGATGAACTTCCTGAGTCCGATAAATACTTAAATGATTATATCCGAGTGTAATTTGGTTTGTATGATTAGTTGTTCGATTTATTGTCAGATTTTAGGTGGAAATTTTGAATGCATGCTAGTTTTAGAAATTGAGTATATTAGTGTTAATTGATTTGATATTAAGTTAAGTAAATAAATTTATTAACTTTGTGTACGAAACGGGAATGACGTTTCAAATGTTATTGTTGATTGACTGCGTTTGTTTGATTTCGAGTGGTAAAGGGAAATTACAAAGAAAATATTGGCAAAATTTTAATAAATTTTTTTAGTACGTTATGTTGGGTTAAACAAATTATGTACACATCGAATGCCTCTATGTGAATAGCTTTCATGGCCAAAATGATCACTAAGGTCCATCTGTAATCATAGTTGGTATAAAATGATGGCATGTTATATGACTTATAATTTGACTTGGTTTTGTAAAGTTTAATTGTTGGTAGCTGAGTGAGTTTGATTATGCTAATGAGATGCTAATAGGAATTGTGGTTAAATGACTTGTGGTTAAATGTCATTTATGTTAAAAACTAGTATCATCTGTAAATTTACTATATTTTGAGGATTGTTCGAAAAAAAAGATATGTCGATAATGTGTTGTATATGTTATGTGGATAAGTGTATATTGATTCTTCATGGGAAACAACATTGACATACAGACTGGCTATGATGGTTATTTCTGTAAAAGTAAAGCTTTCCAGGTATGTTCTACAATTTCTGGTTGAAAGAGTTCCAAGACTTTCATTTAATGAAGAATATGGACTTCTACATCAAAGACTTGACTTAATGAAGATGCATTTTTATGTATCTGTCAGAAAGGAATTATGCAAGTCATTTGGACTTTTTAAGCATGGTGCACTTCAATCACTTCATACATATTTGTTTCACAAAGATTTCATTGTTGAAGATGCTCCAGCTAAAGGTGAACAAAATCAGGTAGTAGATATTGGAATACAGTCAACAAGAGATACTATTGCACCAGTGGTGAATAGTAGGATGGATCAGATCACAGTCACTGCAATACAAGAACCATCTAGTCAGAGGTTGGATGACTCGGGAACTGTGATAGCTGATGCTGAAAGGTCTTCTGTGATGACTGAAACTGCAAGTGAGATACCCTATGATATGGGAGGAATGGCTTTGATTGATTTCCTGAAGATCAAACAAATTATGTTCAGTTAGAGTCTATTCACCTTCAGGGTGCGTCTCAGTAAACAACACTTGAAGACGGTAACACACAAACTGTAATGTCTAATGAAGTATTACTGAAGGCATTAAAGTCTAGTGTAGAACCTGAAAGTGATATACTGGAGCCTATAGCTTCTGGAAAGATAGTAGATGATTGTGAGGGTTCAGAGACTATAGCAGCTCACTCCATGGAGAAAACCTCAAGCCCCTTGCCATATGAGGAACCCTCTCTCCATGTGAGTTCAGGTATAAAAACTTCTTCTAACCCCTATTTTTTCTGTAGGTCATGATAGCACTTATCCAAATTTGAGTGATACACTTGAAAAGATGGACATAGATCCACAAACAGAGAGGCTGGCTCCTGACCAGGCAAAAGGAAAGGTAGAAAGAGTGTTGACTTTAGATAGTCAGAGTGAGAATGAGGGTATGGATGATCAACTCCATAGTGAGGGAGAGAAAATTAGGAAACCACCATCGTTTAATTTCTGGGATCAGGTTTTTCCCGACTCTTGGTCTGACAATCTTGGTATGGATGCTGGTACTTATTCTTTTATCAAAATGTATGAGAAGAATGACTTAGCGAAGCACAATGCAAAGCCAGAAGTTAAAGCTCAGAAGAAAAAAGAAAGGATTGTAGGAATCATCAACAGAAGAGGTGAAAGGCTAAGACAATCTCTTACTTCACATGTACCAGAAGAACTTCCTAATGATCCTAGTATTCCTTTGTATGTACTTCAAATATCAGCTAGAATTGAGACATCAACTGTATCTGATCACTCTCAGGAGGAGTCGGGATTCGTAGATGTTAGTACACAAAATACTGGTGAAGGACAGGATGATCATATTTCAGCTTCAGATCAGAAAGGTGAAGATGTTTGTAATTCTACTCAAGTATTATTACTTGAATATCATTATACTTCAGTAGATCATGCTACACAGGCAACTTCTTCTACAAAAATTGCTGATAAAGTTCTTTCTGTATCTGAGTCTGAAGATACAACATGCCCTTCCAACATTGAAGTTAATTTTGACGTTCTAAAAGATATTCAGAATTCTCAAATTGCTATTCAATCAAGACTTCAAATACTTGAAGATAACCAAGTCACTATTATGGAAAATCAAGCAGTTCTGATAAATCTCTTTTGTTCTGTTACTGAATCTCTTGGATTTAATGTTGTTGATGTCAAAAGGGGGAGATAAAGATAATTCAGAGACAACAACAACAACAACAACAGACTGGGGGAGATAAAGGAATAACTAAGGGTGACAGAGGTGAATCTCAACAGGGAAGTGGTAAAGGAAAAGAAGCATCAAAATAGTTGAATTCTTTCTTCTAAGTACTAGATACTCTATCTACATCTGAAGAAGGAGGTACTTAACTTCATGATCTTAAATTCATAAATTCTATTCTGGTTGTATTGTTATATGTTTTGACATCTACAACTTAGATTTATACTTCAGATTTTAAAGCATAAATAGGGGGAGATTGTTAGGAATAATTCATGAGTTGTGATGTTAAGAATAGAATTTACACATACTTCTTGTATATCCTGATCTTATAAAGGATTTAGCACTTTGTATAGGATATATGTGTTAGACAGTAAACTGTAGAGTTAAATCAGGAACAGTGTGTCAAGGACTACATTTCAAGAACTATGAGCAGATCCTGATACGCCAAGACAGATATTGATGGATGTTGAATCCTGATGCAAGGTGAAATCCTGATATCAGTCATACTACTGATGATGTCATTACGGATGCTACAGAAACTGGAAAGTGCTATAAAACAGGATCGTTGTTTTGAAGAACAAGCAAGAAGGTATCATAAAGGAAAGAGTTTACTATTGATGGAAACTATCAACTGGACGGCAGAACATTATCATGTATAGATCATAACTTTCTGTTATTAGTTGATAGGTAGCATTATAAATACTCTCTCTATATCATTGTAAAAAGCGTTCGTTAGTTAGTTAGTTCGTTCGTGAATGAGAGCTTAGTATAAGGTTTATATTCGAGAGTTCGAAACAAACAGAGAGAGATTTGTATTGAGAGCAGCAGCTAAAGGTATTGTACACCTTTGGTAAAGTTTGTATTTGATTAATACAAACAGTTTGATTTATTCGTTTGTTCTTGTTAATATAATAAAGCAAAAATCGGACACGATTAATTAACTTGTACTCGACCCCCCCTTCTACAAGTTATTCGAGTTAACAAAAGGAACGTTTTCGATAAGATATATATATATATATATATATATATATATATATATATATATATATATGTTTCAAGGAAAATGGTCATTAGTTTTGAAATTGTGGATATCAGAGTTAGTTGTTCTATCTTGATTAAAATTGGGAACTCAGTAAAACAATGAGATTAATGATGGATAGAGGTTTCCCAGTTATTCCCTTCGCGAGTAACATTGTACGTTGAAAGTGGAGTAAGAATGAATGGGGGATTTCTTGATATTCTTTTTCTTAAAGTTTTATCTGAGGCAGTGATGATTTGTAGTAAATGGAAAGTTTAATCTTGTGATGGAAATTGAATTACTTCCTTGAGTAAATTTTTCATTGATATTGTTCATCAATGAATTATCGAGATATTATCATTTCACTATATTATTAACTTGCTGAGCATTGTTGGCTCACTCTTGCTTTTTTTTACATAACCCTTTGCAGTTAGGTTTAAGGATGATCTACTACATTTATCACTGGGAATGAGAGCGATGAGCCGTTCTTTTCATGATAGAATTCGAAGCCAGAGCGGGTGAGCACAGATTGGGATTGAGCTACGGATTGGATGGTACAGTATTTCGTATTTATAGCTGAGATAGAAGTTGTAATAATTTGTATAATTTAGATTCTTGTTTCATACCATAACCTGGAATCGATCCTCGGTGAGGAATCGTTGGTGTGTTAAGTTTTATTTGTAATTGTTAATTGGAATTTGGTTTGGGTTGAAATACAGGTGGATAGTCCGATTTACGAGTACTTCATGCCAAAATTTTCTAAAATTCCCCTGTATCAAAGTCTATTTTATTATAAAAATTATATTTTCAGTATTGGGAAGTCGGAGCGTTACAGTTTCATCAAAACGGATGTTCCATCTCCTTGAGGCCTGCTTCAATCCATAAATGGATTGTCAAAACTTACAAATCATTCTAGCAAACCTTGAATCGACAAAACCCTCAGGTAGTGTCATGTACACATCCTCTTATAAGCTTCTATTTAAGAAAGCGGTCTTGACATCCATTTGCCAGATTTCGTAGTCATAGTAAGCTGCTATCACAAGCAAAATCCTGATGGATTTAACCATAGCCACCGGTGAGAAAGTTTCATCATAGTCAATACCATGAATTTGCTTGAAACCTTTTGACACTAGTCTTGCTTTGTAGGTCTGTAAATTTCCATCCATGTCAGTTTTCTTCTTGAAAACCCACTTGCACTCTATGGGTTTTACCCCATCAGGTGGTTCAACCAAAGTCCATACTTGGTTTTCATACATAGAATCCATCTCAGATTTCATGCCTCTAGCCATCTTTTAGAATTTGGACTATTCATAGCACCCTTGTAGGTGAGAGGCTCATCGTCGTCTACAAGCATCACATCGCCACTTTGATTCAGGAGAAATCCATAATATCTCTCTGGCACATGGCGAATCCTTCTAGATTTACGAACAACCTATGTTTCTTGAGCAGTGTTGTTCTGAACACTTTCAGTCACATCCCGCTCATGTTCCAATTCTGGTTCAACATTATCTTGTGGTTCTCGATCTTCATCGAGATCTATTGTCCTCCCACTATTTTTCTTAGAAAGTAGTTCTCTCTCTAGAAAAATAGTCGTTCGAGCAACAAACACTTTGTTCTCGGAAGGTTTATAGAAGTAATACCCTTTTGTTTCAATTGGGTATCCCACAAAATTACATTTGTCTGATTTTGGTCCTAGCTTGTCGGAGACCAAACGTTTCATAAATGCTTCACATCCCCATACTTTCATAAATGACACGTTATTACGTTTCTCAGTCCATATCTCATATGGTGTCTTTTGAACCGATTTTGAAGGAACTCGGTTTAGTGTTTGTGTAGCCGTCTCTAGGGACAACCCTTAGAAACTGATTGGAAGATCCGCATGACTCATCATCGATCGCACCATGTCCAACAAAGTACGATTTCTCCTTTCAGACACCCCATTCCATTGTGGTGTTCCAAGAGGAGTGAGTTGTGATACGATACCACACTCCTTTAGGAAATTCTTAAATTCCAAGCTTAAGTATTCACCCCCATGATCAAATCGTAGAGTTTTTATACCTTCGCGTATCTGCTTTTCTACCTCAGCCTTATACTCTTTGAATTTTTCAAATGATTCTGATTTGTTCTTCAAAAGATATACATATCCGTATCTACTAAAATCATCAGTAAAGGTTATGAAATAATAAAAGCCACCTCTTGCCATCGTACGCATTGGACCACATACCATCACTATGTATCAATTTCAATCGTTTGGTGGCCCTCTCACCTTGACCGGTAAAAGGAGCTTTAGTCATTTTGCCAATGAGACACGGTTCACATTCTTCGTATGATTCAAAATCAAACTTATCCAAGTATACATCCCTTTGTATTTTGGAAATGCGATTCTCATTTATATGACCTAAACGACAGTGCCAGAGGCATGTTTGATATGAGTCATTTGTGTTAAGACGTTTATTACTTATATTATAGACAGGAGTATCAAGATCAAGAACATATAAACCATTAAACAAACGTGCAACCCCATAAGTAACATTATTCAATGAAAACGAACAACCACTGTTCTGAATCAAAAACCAAAAACCAATCTTGTCCAAACAAGAAATGGAAATAATGTTTCTGCAAATCGCAGGCACGTAATAACAGTTCTCAAGTTCTAAAATAAGCCCGGTGGGAAACGATAAATAATAAGTCCCTACAGCTAAAGCAGCAACCTTTGCTCCATTGCCAACACGTAGGTCGACTTCTCCTTTTGCCAACGTCCTAATCCTTCGGAGTTCTTGCACATTTATACAAATGTGGGAACCACATCCAGTATCTAATACCCATGATGTAGAAGTAGACAAAATGACTTCTATAACATAAATACCTGAATCAGAAATCTGAATAGACTTCAGTTTCTTCAGATCCTCCAAATAATTTTGACAGTTTCTCTTCCACTAACCCGGCTTCTTGCAATAGTGACAATCACCTTTGCAACACCTCCTATAGGCATCAAAGCCCTTTTAGGAGTTTGTTTTGGATTAGCATTAGATTTGGATCCAATCCTCTTCTTTCCTTTCCATTGCCAATCAAGGAAGTTTGTTCCTGTCAACTTGTCCTTCTCAAAGACTGATCGTACAGAGAAGTTATTTGAGTTGTTTACCATTAGAATATCTACAATGTTTAAAATGCATAAAAGAATTAGTTTACGGAATTATTAAGTTATGTTCAAGTGATTCTTCATATATATTCAAAATATATATCTCCCACTATTTTTATCAAATTAATAGCCCTACCTATGAATTCGGAAAAGTTTCTCTAAACCTTTCTAGTGAACCAAGATCCATATTTCGTCACTTTTAAGGTCAGCTTTGGCTTTTCTCCTTAAAATGATTATTTAGGTAGACTTATATCATATATAACTCTTGGATAGTTTGGTAGAACAACTTTTGTTCACTTAACAACATTTGTTCACATTTATCCAATAAATCTTACCAAACTCTATGCCTCTAAGTTCACAATCCTATTGTGGTCACTTAGTTAAGTCGAACCCAATGGTCTAACAGTTAAGTATCACTAATTTACTCCATCTCACCTTAACATGATAAACGAGGGTACTTCGCTTTGGCGAACCCACCCTTTGTCGATCTAGGTCTTGACGAGTGTTTCCCATTGGAAGGCATCTTAAACTTAATATTTATTCTTTAGGGGTTTTTAATTGAAACGATCATGATCCCATCATAAAGAGATTCACAATTTTTCCTTGAATTAAATATTTCAGATCAATATTCACCAATGGTTTGATTTCCAGGTTGTTGGAGGAGTCACAAGCGGTCTCACTTAATAACCAACTTCCTTACAGGTATGACCCATTTTTGACAAAATCTCCCCATATCGAAATAATTGAAAATTCGTATTTAATTCCGTGTTTCATAAACACAAAAATCTCATAATCGTTATGTTTAATTTTAAAATCTCGAGTCGTTACAAATTTTATCTTGTTTAAGCAGGCATGGCATGGGTGATGTATCTAATACATTCATCCATACATGATTAATCTAATTAAAGCATGCATCATAATGTATCCTACACGTGCATTCATACATCAATATGTAAAGTGCAGTATGTAAACGTGCTTGGTTATGGCCTTGACCCTATGAGATCTTTCCAAGCTAATGGAAAGATCAATGGTCAGTCTAAGGTTTAAAATAAATACATGTATTACAAGTCTTTCTTTCTTCTTGTCTTGCTCCTTGATCCTTCTTGGTTGATCGTCCTTCATTCTCCAAGTACAATTACAAAGGATAATAGAAATACAACCTACACTAATCAACTTACATAAGTAAACTCGAGTTACATTCGAGATAGAACAATTACAAGAAAGAAAGACGACATGCAAGTCGTATTTATCAAAACCATAATTACATATCAAAACCACTAACCTATGGGTCATTAAGGCCATAACCAATCACCATGCTCAATTAACACATAATAGACATCATCATATGTCACCATTCATCAATACATAACAGTACATATCATATCCAATATGATCATATAAGATATATCTCATAAAACAATTTTCAGAAAATTCGAAATTAAATTAGAAAACCATAAATCGTTGTGTACATGCAGTAAACAACGTCAGTCGGCTTACAGATGCGAACCTAACAAAGTCAGTCTTGCTCAGTGGCCCGATTCCAGTCAAAAAACATATATTGTTTGCGAAAATCGGACACAATACGGAAATTTCACTAAATCTGCGTAATTTTTTAGAAATCGTATCGTATACAATTTCCAAAAATTAAGAACAAACATGTATCATATACATACATCAATATATACAATCATCTCATGATTATAAAATCCAAATGAATATCATATATTCATCATGATCAAATCATAGAACATATAAGGCATAATCAAAATTCAAAATCAAATCAAAAACACTTGAATCGCTGTTTACAGGTAGTAAACGACCTTAAACGTCTTATAAACGCACTAGTGACTAAGTCTGTTTTGTTTAGACGCCCGTTTCCCTTTCTGAAACGGTATTTTGGGCGAAAATTAGACACAGTATGCAGATTTCACCAAATCTGCGCAGCGTATACAGAAATCGTATCGTATACCATTCCCATATCAAGAACAAACATAAATCATATATATATATATCAGTATATATACAGATTATCTAATCATCATATGATCATCTCAATCATCATTAACATTACATATATATCAAAATCAACGCATCATACATGACAATCATCAAACATGCTCTTATATATATATATATATATATATATATATATATCAAAACTGTAACATATAACCGAATTAAAACGTTTTTGTAAGTAGCTCTGATGCCATTGAAGGGTTTCAAGCATCAAACTCAACGGAATTAAACGCGAAAAAGAATAAAAAAAAATTGAAACCCTACCGCAGGATCCATGCAAACACATGATATTTAATTCGGAGTTAGATGATTACCTTAAAGAAGCCTTACAAATTTATGATAGATGGAAGTCCAAATCAATCATCACGTAGCCCTCTTCGATCGAGATCTACGTTGCCAAAGTAGTCCACACAAATGCTTGATCATCCAACGATCACCGGAGCCGGTACTAGCCGAAGAACCTGCCTCTCTCCCTCTCTCTAGCCTCTCACACGTTTTTCTCTAAAAATGAATTGCAAAAAGTGTAACCCTAAACAATACATCATAATGTATTTATAGGGAAGAGAGATTGGGCTAAACCCTAAATCGAATTGGGCTTCTCTAAACCCATTCTGATTTGGTTTTAATATTAAATTCGAATTCTATTTATTTATAATTAAGACCGGCTCAATTAATTAAATATCCAATTTCGAATTTAATATTAAACGTTCTTATTGTGTAACCCTTGTAGGTTATTATTACGTTGGCAATAATTTTAATATCCAATAATAAAATTATAAACAATGAGCGGCATCTAGTAATACATCATTGCTACCCAAGTAATAATAATAATTGGTGATCCAATTAAACCTTTCGTGATTAATGTTTCCATGTAATATAATCCCTTTAACCAAATATTATAGATTAAACTCGAGGCATGTTATTAGTCATCCTCTTGAACGTTTAATCCGGATTTCCTTGATCAATGAGTAGACTATTAAAATAAATCAATATTTGAGCATGGCCATGCATTTTCATAGTCTCACTCAATCAAGAGGCCAATAATATCTCTCTTAATCATAGGAGGGTTAAATATTATATCTATCATTCATATTTCTCATACGACTCATAATATACCCGATGTCCACTTTTATCATCACTCGGTCAAAGATAACTTTTAATGTAGTCAAAGTATATTAATCCTCATATAGAAATATAATGATGTCAAGTCTAAGGATCATTACACCATTATAACTGTGACTCTTTCTAATGACCTTATTAACATGTAGAATCTCACAACTGGTTAATCCGGTGCCATGTATAATATTACATGTACCTATGTTATTGACTTTAGTATCACTATACCTATGACCAATGAGATGTGGTCATCTGTCAACAAACATACTAATCTTTATGCATTATAATTGTCCCTTAATAATAATGCTCGATTAGGGATATTTAGGAATATAAACACTATTCATATAATCTCATTTTTAAGTCACATACTTAAAGATATAGAATACATGTTCTATATTCCAAGGACATTTATTACTCAAACATTTATATCGCAGTAAATTAAGACATAATAAATTAATGTAGAATAATCCATAGAACATAATCATCAAATAACAAAATAGTCTTTCCTAGAAGCACAACTACATTGTCTCTAGGGCACTAACATTATCAACGATGACATAGCCGACCAAAAAAACTTTTGAATACTACTTGACGGCAGAGCCATCTTTATAGTTGTAGTACTTGAAGGCATAGCCATCTTTATAGTACTTGAATAATAATAATTTTAGTATTCAAAATAAAACGACAAAATTTAAAACATACCTCCTTCGTTTAATAGTTTCAGCTGGCAGAGACTCGTGCTGATAACGTGTTGTAAATCTTGTGTTTTCAATCTTTAATTAAATAACCAATGATATAACTAGAAAGAACTTCGTTATTTTAGTATAAGAATCGTATGTAGAGAAAATAGAAGTTGTAGAGAGAAAGTTGTGTATTTCCTAAATCTGTTTCACCTACTGGCCTATTTATAGGAGTTGGTTTACCAGTCTTACTAAGTAAGCTATTCAATTTTTCTTTGATAAGTTTTGCAAGTCTTCTTAAGGAAGATTTGCGAGTCTTCTTGAGAAAGCTTTGTGAGTCTTCTTAAATAAGCTTTGTGAGTCTTCTTGAGAAAGCTTTGACAATCACTTTATATTTATATATTATAACATAAACATAAATTTTACTTTAACCTTAAAACCCCCTCTTTTACTTAACATAATTATTTTGAATTTTTCCTCAAATTTGTATTTTGTTTTTTGACAAAACCTTGAATTTGTATTTTTTTAATTTAAAATAAAAAAAGAGTTTTGTTAAATGTCATAAAAAATTGCTTTATGTAATTAGAAAAATTACTTTTAAACCCTTATATTTTGTGTATAAAATGTTGGCAACTAAGTGGTCATTTGTTAAATCAAAATCACAATTTCTGAACCAGTAAAATTTCTGGATGATCTGGACGAACCGTCAATTTGAACATCTGAATGAATAATATTGTTTGTTAAAAAAAACTCAAATTTTCTGGACGATAACAAGAAAAATGCTAGAGCTCCTAAAATATCACCCAAAATTGATGTGGCGTGATGGTCCCCTGTATTCACCTTAGTAGAACTGATTAAAATCAATCATTTTATCATGTCACCAATCCCATATCATTTTGATACCTATTTTGGTACCTCTAGCATTACTCCGATAATAATAACCTAATAAATAATTGATAGTGTTCGACAAATAAAAGTAATAATAAACATCAAATAAAGGAAATATAAAAATGTATTAAATAAAAATACTTCTATTTAATAACAATAATTTATTATTTTGTACATATGAACATATTTCAAAATGAAAATATAAGCGGGACGAGGTTACATAGGAATCAAAGGTGGTCATTGTTCATGGTCCACTAGGATTATCCTAATATTGACTCATATAAATATTTTTAAATATATTTTTATTTTTAAATTATATATTGATATAATTACATTTTTTTTGTCCCTCTTCAATGAAAAATTGGTTCACTAGACCCTATAACTATAAAAACATGTAAATATTACAAATCTCTAATTTTATCGATCATTGCAAAAATTTGCATAAATTAATGGTGTAATTATAAAATACTTGAATAAAATATAGGTCATCTTTTATAACCTAAAGAATTGGTTAGTATAACTAAATTTAAAGTTACTAGAGTTAAATTCATGTAATAAAGAGGCATGTGAGTAAGGTAGGTTCAAACCCAATGACGGGTTCAGAGAAAAATTTTAAGAAGACGTGTCCAGAAGATTTTGGGTCTCGTCCAGATGTTGTCCAGTTCAAAAAAGTAATTCAAATAATCTGAAAAAAGGTCTCGTCCAGCACAATGTCATTCAGTTACTGTTCCGATGTTATCAAACGGGGCCGATTTTAAACACAAACAAGTTTTAAGAGTAAATTGCATTTTGGGTATATGTAAAATTTTGAAATTGCGGTTTGATGGCTAATTTTACAAACTTGACATTTTGGTGACCAATAAATATATTATAGTGTAATTTAAGGGCTTGGTTCAGATTCTGTTAAATTTACCTAACAACGTTAATTAAAAGAAACAAAAATAGGGATAAAAATGGAAGTTTAGCTCTAATTTACAATCCCTTTTCTTTTCCTTCTCTTCCGTTTAAGAAGGTTAACTATATTAATATGTGTATGTTACATACACATATATCAAGTATAAAATTCCACTTTTAAAACATTTAGATCAGATCTTATTTGCATCAATGTTATCATTTCGAAGGGAAAGGATGATATTTATAAAGAATTCAAGCAAATAATTATTGGTAATTCTTTTGCAAATTTATTGTGTTTTATGATTATCTGGATTTTAAGTTATTGATTGTACGAGTCCAAACTTTTGTTTGGATTTGAAATTCAGAAAAGTTTGTGATGCTTTTTTCAGATATTTTGTGGTGGTTGTCCAGATTTAAACATCTAAGATTCTAGATTAAATGTTTTTGAGTTACTTAACTGCAAAAAAATTCTAGAGGATTTGATTTGGATTAAGGTTTCATGGATCTTCTATGTAGTTTCTATTATTTTAATTTGAATGAATGACCCAACAAATGGGATTAAAAAGATAGATCACCTGAGAATGAATTCTGGGGTTGTCTATATTTTTCGGACAAAATTACCCTCATACAAACACCGCTACATGTATTTACCACAAAAAAAAACACACTGATACATGCCATCAATGTTAATATTGTTTGTACAATAATTAAAATAAAACATGATTAAATAGTCAAATATAATATATTAGAACGGATTGACATATTAAGTAAAATCTGAAATATGTAAAATTAATAATTTTTAATATACCAACTCAAATGAAAAATTTATGTAAAATAAAGAAATTTACATCCTAAATATATTAATAAACTTTAATTTTGAGAAACAGAAGACTGATCAATAGATCATTTTTTACTATTTCTAATAAAATAAATAATTTATATGTCTTATATCTCAAATATTATATATAATAATTACAAATTATCATATTATATATAATTATTAAAATGTTTTATTAAATTTTAATTTGAATAACATGTATGATGTTTTATTAAAATGTAAATTAAAACTGTATAAATATACATTCGGGTTCGGATCGGATTTCGGATCGGTAAACATAAAATCCAAGTCCAAATCCAAAAATCTTCTTTAAAATTTAAAGAGAATTTATAAAAAATACTATGTTTTCTACTATGTTTTGCAAATATACTATCTTCTCAAATTCATTACAAATATACTATCTTAATTGCAAATATGCTATTATACTATTATGTTTTTATATATTTTTTATTTAATAATTATACTATGATGAGTGTGCGGCACGTGGCAGGTGGGTCCCACCCTGCTGACGTGGCAGGTGGGTCCCTCCCCTGAAAAAGTGGTAGCTGACATGGCAGGTGGGTCCCACCCCTACTGACGTGGCAGCTGACTTGTCAGCTTATGTGCCAGTGGGTCCCGCAGGGGTAATTTTTTTATTATTTATTAAAAAATTGTTATTTTTGCAATTAAGATGATAATTTGCAAATAGTTATTCTTAACAACTTTTATCAATATATTTATCAAACAAGCTCAAATTTAAATTCATATCCAAATCCAAAAATTCGGGTTTGATATATCCCAAAAATCGAATTTTAGATCAGGTATCCGTCGGATCGGATTAATTTGTCATCCTTATAACACTGTCAAGTTTAATTGACGGAATGGGACCAACGTACACAAAATGCTTAATAATATATTTTTTAGCCACTAAAATATTGAATTTATAAATTAGCCATCATAATGTAATTTTAAAATTTTATACGTATACAGAATGCAATTTACTCCAATTTTTAATATAGTCTTAAGTTGTATTCTCTGTTGGGGTCCGTCCCGAATTCCTAATTAAGTTAAGAATCCTATTATGAGAAGAATTCTAATTTGTGAAAATTGAGTTAATTCTTACTTTGATATGAATATTAATTGTGAAAGGATTTCTATCCAAAATGAGAAAAGATGGTAATTGTCACAAATAGGATTTGTAATAGAATAGAATTAGAATATTTGTGGTGCCTATAAATATTGATATTTGTAGGAGTTTTGGTGCAAGAAAAAGTTAGAGAGTTGTGTGCGAGACACAAGAGAGAACTTTTGTGATCAAGGTGAGGTGGATGTATTCAAGAGTGTTGAGTGAGGGAGCGACTCTAATCTTGTAATACATTCATATTTATCGGATTTGTGGTTTTACCCTCCCTTGGGGAGTTTCCACGTTAATTTGTTGTATTCTTTATTTTCGTGTTTGTTATTGTGTTTGATTAACGCTGATATATAGTGGATGCGATCCTAACAAACTGGTTCCACTCTACAATCTCCCCTCAATCCAAGAACCACCAATCTTGTGATCTTTATACCGTCGCTATTCATCTGTGACTCCTAATCTTGCGGGACACGTCGCCCGACCACCTCAGTGTCAGGAAGACTTTCGACACAAGCCGTCCAAGATCTCCAAACGTAGTTCTGGAGAGCCTCCCACACCACACAACTTACAGCCTGCAACTCCATGATCAACTTCTTAACCATCGGCTCTGATACTACTTGTTGGGCTGCGCAAGACCCATTAACTTCACATTAGTATGATACTACTTATTAGGCTACGCCCGCACGAATTTGTTTTTGGACTCCTCCCTAAAAGCCTCATACTAATGGAGTTATTTGGCTGCTTATATTCAGGATAATTTTTCTTTATCTTGACGATGTGGGACTTGGGTTGACACCCACTCTACATTCTCGTGTTTTGTGCAATAATATTATTCTCATCCACTATAGTCTAATAATCACATGTATCTAACATCTCCTATTTTAATTTTCCTCCAATTTTTCTATGTTTTAATATTTGGTTGTGTTTGAAAATTAGGATTTTGAGCTAAACTCTAATATGGATATTTGATAGTTAACGGATTTAAAGAATGATTTGAACTCAAAAATCTACTTGGAGAGATTTTCTCAATTAAAGAATTGTAAATGTATCTAGTTGAATATAAAAAACTATTCAAAAAGTTAATTACCAAACTTTTTCATGCGCAATAGTTAATTCAATCCGCTAATCAAAAAAATTAATTTAAATCCGCTAATCAAAACTACTAACTCAATCTACTCCAACAGATAATCGCTACTTGCCAAATACGACCTAATTCTATCTTAAGAAATATACTTTTGTTATCAATAAAAAATATTTGACAGTTCTACTACTATGTCCGATGAAATATCGATCTTCATATAATTTAACCCTAATTTTACAAATAATATATAATTTGTAAATTATATAAAATCCAAAATATTTTCTTCGAATTTTATGCTATGACTTTAAAAGAAGTTATGTATTTTTTATGAATACATTATCATTGTATTACATTTAAAGTTAAATTTATGTTTTAATTTGGATCATTTTTATGTTGAGTGTTTGGATATTGATCACTCTATTTTTTTTTAATACATTTAAAAATTGATAAAAATATATTATTGATTTTTAATGTTCTACGCTTCTTTAATTTGAGTGTTATTATGTACTCCTTGTTGGGACAATTAGATCGTGGCCCTACGATTTTTGATACAATAAATTAAACGAGTATGAATAGAAAAGCCAACCTTAATTAATGGTTGATTCCACGCTCTTCTATTGTATTCCCAAATTCCCTTGAGCGAAGTGTGGCTTTCGTCTTCTCAAGTTAACCTCTCTTCTTGCTCCTGGGTGGCTACAAAATTTTTTCGGCCAACCCTAGCAAGAAGAGAATAAGAATATATATAGGGCTACAATAGGGATCATGGATAATTAGGTTAGGCCTCCCAATGACATTCCGAGCCCAGCCCAATGTCATTTAATATTAATTCAATCCACTAAAGAATTAATATTTGCACTACCTTTCCTAATACCGTAATTTAATTAATTAATTCGGTTCCAATATTATTTGCTTATTAAATTCCCCATGTTTAAAATATCGCATGTTCATTAATTAAATAAATTACTGATAATTCATTTAATTAATATCTTTTATCCTTGATCATCCACTCAACCTTTATTTAATTATGCCGGAATAAATCCACCTGCAGGGTTTCACATAATTAAATCTTTTTGAGCTTTCAAGGGGACATCATTAACCCGAATATTATCAGGACATGGATTCCTTCAATAAATAATATCCACCATATATATTATTCCATCACCCAAAATATAATGATTTAATTCATAAGAATTATTTCATATATAAATCAAAGCATGTAAATAATATACACGTGTCAATTATTATATCCGGATTAAGAACCTAAGCATTAATAATAAAATAGAATCTTAGTTCACCTTCTTAATCAGTATAAGGGAACAATTCTAAATTTGATCATGTTCAATATACACAAAGTATACTGGTATTATTTAATAGTCAATATAAACTATTCTAAATAATACTACAGCCATACCAGTGGATTGTCCAATACCACATGTGCTGTGAACCTTATTATATTATATAAACCGTATTTAACAATCTAATATTCTGTATCCCATTTGATACTAGATTGTCCACAATATATAATATTAGACAACATGTAAACATTTAAATGATTTTCAATTAAATTGGCCAGAAATAAATGTATATACTTTAAATAAATATTTTCAGTATACACCAACAATCTCCCACTTATACTCAAAATATTCTATGAGTCTATCAGTGTTTATTTAATCCACTATTACACAAAAAACTATGTGTCCATCCATCTGACTCCTATCGCTTCCACACGCCTGTCAAAAACTTTGGCTGGCAAGCTCTTTGTGAAAGGATCTGCCTGGTTGTCTTCTGATGATATGTGAGCCACAACTATATCTCCTCGCTTTACGATTCCTCGTATGAGATGATACTTACGTTCAATATGTTTAGCTGCTTTGTGATCTCGCGGTTCCTTCGAATTTGCCACAGCACCAGTGTTATCACAATACATTGTCAAGTTCCTAGGCAAATTAGGTACCACATCCAAGTCCAAAAAGAAGTTCCTGAACCATACAACCTCCTTTGCAGCCTCAGAGGACGCCACGTACTCGGCTTCCATGGTAGAGTCTGCAATGCATTTCTGCTTTACACTTCTCCATATAACGGCTCCACCTCCCAAAGTAAAAACATATCCCGAGGTTGATTTCCTCTTATCCCTATCTGATTGAAAATCTGAATCAGTATATCCCAAAGGAAATAGATCTGAGGCCTTGTAAATTAACATATACTCCTTAGTCCTTCTCAGGTACTTGAGTATAGTTTTTACTGCACTCCAATGTTCCTGACCTGGGTTCGATTGATATCTACTAACCATGCCTACAGCAAAGCAGATGTCAGGCCTCGTACATAACATAGCATACATTAAGCTTCCACATGCCGAAGCATAAGGAACTGCTTTCATGCTCTCTATATCCTTAGGTGTCGAAGGACACTGCTCCTTGGATAGAGCCACTCCATGCTTAAAAGGTAGAAAACCTTTCTTAGAGTTCTGCATGTTAAAACGAGCTAATACTTCATCAATGTAGGGCTCTTGAGATAAAGCCAACATCCTTTTCTTGCGATCCCTTATTACTTTGATCCCAAGGATGTATGCCGCTTCACCTAAGTCCTTCATTTCAAATTGTTTGAACAACCATGCCTTTACTGATGACAACATCTTAACATTGTTTCCAATGAGTAAAATGTCATCTACATACAGTACTAGAAAAACCACTGCATTACCCTCACTTCTCTTATACACACATGATTCGCTTGGACTTTGATCAAATCCATATGACTGGACTGCCTGATCAAAATGAATATTCCAGTCCCTAGAAGCTTGTTTTAGTCCTTAAATAGACCTCTTAAGCTTACAAACAAGATGCTCTTGGCCTTCCTTAATGAATCCTTTTGGTTGTTGCATATAGATGGTTTCCTCAAGACTTCCATTAAGGAAAGCTGTCTTGACATCCATTTGCCAAATCTCATAATCGAGATGAGCTGCTATAGATAAAATAATCCGGATCGACTTAAGCATAACAACCGGTGAAAAGGTTTCCTCATAATCGATCCCTTCTTTCTGAGTATACCCTTTCGCAACAAGTCGTGCTTTCCAGGCTTTCACCTTTTTGTCAGATCCTCTTTTCTTCTTGTAGATCCACATACATCCAATGGGTTTTACACCTTTGGGTGGTTCCACGAGCTCCCAAACTTGATTGGAATACATAGATTCCGTCTCGGATTCCATTGCCTTTTGCCATAGATCTGCATCTTTATCTAGAATTGCCTCTTCGTATTTCCTGGGATCCTCATAATGTTCACCAAAGACCAAGTCCGAGGACTCTCCCAAAAACATGAATCTATCTGGTTGTTGAACAACCCTCCCACTACGACGAGGCACTGGTGCAGTATTAGTGTTATGTTGTGCATTTTCTTGTGGTTGTTCTACTTGTACTATTGGCACTTGGGGATTATCTGTCCCTCCCACTAGTTCCTCTAAAACGATACTACTCATGGGTTTATGGTTCATTATATAGTCTTCTTCTAAGAATCTAGCATTGGTGCTAACAATGATATCTCGATCCCTAGGACTATAAAATGAATAACCTTTCGTTCCCATAGGATAGCCTACAAATAACCTTACTTCTGTACGAGATTCTAGCTTAGTCGCGTTCTTGTTCAGCACATGTGCTGGACAACCCCAAATCCGAATATGTCTTAGACTTGGTTTGCTACCAGTCCACAATTCTATTGGAGTCTTGGGAACCGACTTAGAAGGTACCAAGTTTAGAAGGTAAGCCGCTATTTCTATAGCATATCCCCAGAACGACTTGGGTAAATCTGAATAACTCATTATCGATCTAACACTCTCTAAAAGAGTCCGATTCCTTCTCTCTGCTACACCATTCTGCTGAGGTGTGCCAGGTGTAGACAACTGGGATTTGATCCCATTTTGTGATAAATATTCCCTAAATTCTCCAAGCAAGTATTCGCCACCATGATCTGATCGTAGTGACTTGATACATTTTCCAAGATGTCGCTTCTCCGCACTTGCTTTGTACTCTTTGAATTTTTCAAAGCACTCAGACTTACGGCGCAACAAATAAATGTACCCATATCTAGAATAATCGTCAATGAAAGTGACAAAATACTCATAACCTCATCTTGCTTGGATACTCATAGGTCCACATAAATCAGTATGAACCAATTCTAACACTTATTTGGCTCTATTCCCCTTTGCTTTAAAAGGCCTATTAGTCATCTTACCTTCCAAGCAGGATTCACAAACTGGAAATGGCTCCACTGCCAACGAGCCTAATGGCTCATCTACTACCAGTCTTTGAATCCTCCTCAAGTTAATATGACCTAATCTTAAGTGCCAAAGAAATGTTTGGTTCAATTCAGAAGGTTTCTTTCTTTTATTTGAGATAGAAAGAATGTTATTAGTTTCCTTATGTTGCAGCATTGGTCGGATAGGATTAATAATATATAAATTGTCGTGCAATGTACCAGAACATATAACTCGTTTATTCATCATAATAGAAACATTACGATCCAAACAAACATTATAACCATCCATGGCAAGTTTAGAAACCGAAATTAAATTCCTTCTAAACGAAGGTACATAAAGACAATTGTTCAAAACCAAAATCCTATCATCGCCAAAAGATAATGTAATTATTCCAACTGCAACTACTGCTACTTTTGTAGCATCTCTCATGAACACATATATCTCGCCATATCTAAGCATTCTGGATTGCTGGAACCCCTGCATAGAGTTACAAACATGGTCAGTGGCTCCTGTATCTACACACCAAGTGCTCGTAGATATAGCCGCTATATATGTTTCTGTAACTAGAGAAAGAGACATACCAGTATTGTTTGTCTTCTTAGGAAGAGGACAATCCTGTTTCCAGTGACCTGACTGCTTGCACCTGAAGCACTTGCCCTTAGGCTTTTTCACAGCACCTTGAACTCCCACTGCATTAGCAAACTTTCCAGCTTTCTGTGTCTGAACCTTTTTCTTCTTCTTGCCTTTCGGCTTAGAGGAAGAAGCTTTCTCAGCCACATTCACTTGAACATTCTGTTTAAAGAGTCATTCAGATGCCTGAAGTCCTGTCAGAAGTTCCGCGAGACTATACATCCTTTTATTCATGGTGTAATTCAAGCGGAACTGCTCAAAACTTTTGGGCAGACTCATAAGGATGATATTAATCTGGGTTTCCCCATCAATATCAGCACCAAGGATCTCCATCTCATTCAGATGAGACATCATCCTGAGAACATGATCCCTTACAGGTGTTCTTTCAGCCATCTGAGTGTTCATTAAAACCTTCATTGCTACTTGTCTAGCAGCCCTATTTTGTTCTCCAAAAAGTTCCTTGAGATTAAAGAGCATATCTGAAGCAGTGGCCATAGCCTGATGCTGATGTTGCAAAACACCCGACATTGCTGCCAGAATGTAACATCGCGACATCTCATCAGCCTTAACCCACCGCTTATAATACTCCTTCTCACTTTCAGGAGCATCTTTAGCAGGCTGATCTGGCTTGGGTTCATAAGTACAAAATTTGTACTCCTCAGTAGTCAACACTATGTCCAAATTACGTTTCCATTCAATATAGTTCGGTCCAGTAAGTTTGTTATCCTTAAGTATGGTGAATAGTGGATTAAAGCCCATAATGATCTAATCCTGAGAATCATACATGTAACACATAATCAGATAGTTGCATAAATCTTAAATCCTATTGGTTTCCTCTAACAATTAATTCAAAATTAATGCACTAATATTTAAACACCATAAGTATCTGGTACGCCACGATGGGTGACATATATACCACTTAAATTCGTTTAAATATTACTTCGGTCCTATTACTAGATAATACGCCACGTTAGGGTGGACTATATATTATTTTTCATAGCTAAGTGTATACCATTATCAAATCTTAAATTACTTAAACCAAATACATCCGTTTGATATATTAATGGATAATTCCCAGGTCTTGGAGGAGTCACATCGGCCTCTCTTAATACCCAATTCCTAGACAGAATTCTCCACAGTCAACATCACAAGAGTATTCAATTTTCGTAACGAATTCTATGAAACTTGGTACGTCACGTTAGGGTGATCTATATATATACCTTTCAATTTTCATAATTTAATTTAAGAATTTTGTTATAGTAATTTCTACAACCTTTTAAAATACCGTAAATAGTACGCCACGTTAGGTGATCATATATACCATTTAAATTATTTAAAAAGTTATATTACATACAAAATAATGGAGACCGTGGGATTTAATTCCTAATTAATTCCCTCACCCACTTAGAATTTTTATTTAAAAAATGAGGAATTTTAAAAAATTTAATGGGACCTATGTCGTTACAATTATGTCTAACATGCATTCCAAATACACACATAATTTAACAACATAAAACATTTAATTATAGCAATAAATAAAAAATCTATGTCCATATCGTCCTAATTATGTTAAACATGCAATTAAAAATTACACACATAATTAACAACATGCATAATAATTATTTAAAGCAATAATTAAAAAATTAAATAGCGGAATTAAAAATTAAAATAAAAATTATTCCACTATTATGGCCCCGAAGTAAATTAGTTGCTGCTTCAGCCCTGTATTCTGCTGAAAGAAAAAAAAAATTCTGCCATCCACTCCAGTAACGCATCCTTTGCCTGCGTTACCCACTCTGTTGAACCTGTTGCGCAGGCTGACCATGCGCAACACCAGTTTCCACTGGTAACGCAGATCAGACCTGCGTTACAGGCTTTGTCCAGAAAAAAAATTCTTTTTCAGCGTCTCCACCTGCTTCTGTTCGTTCTTAACTTAGTCGACAGCAACAATAGCAGCTCCCATCAGTTACGCAGCAGAACAAAATAATCCCGGAATTGATTTTCAATGATACATAATTGTTACAAAAAACATCAAACAATTACATAAAAAATAGATCTAATACAAAACAAATTTTGTAAATCTATTCTAACACGATCAACCCTCGTTATTTACAACCACGATCAACCACGTGAAAACCAATTGCATAAAAATTAACCACGATTAAACCACGTGGGATCCAAACACATAATTATAAAAACATGACCATAATAGTGGATAACAACCTGCAAAATAGAATTATACAAGCCTACCACTATATACATGCATATATAATTACGATATGGACATCGTATCAAAAATCCTAGAACCATAGAACCAGGCTCTGATGCCAATTGTTGGGACAATTAGATCGTGGCCCTACGATTTTTGATACAATAACAATTAAACGAGTATGAACAGAAAAGCCAACCTTAATTAATGGTTGATTCCACGCTCTTCTATTGTATTCCCAAATTCCCTTGAGCGAAGTGTGGCCTTCGTCTTCTCAAGTTAACCTCTCTTCTTGCTCCTGGGTGGCTACAAAATTTTTTCGACCAACCCTAGCAAGAAGAGAATAAGAATATATATAGGGCTACAATAGGGATCATGGATAATTAGGTTAGGCCGCCCAAAGACATTCCGAGCCCAGCCCAATGTCATTTAATATTAATTCAATCCACTAAAGAATTAATATTTGCACTACCTTTCCTAATACCGTAATTTAATTAATTAATTCGGTTCCAATATTATTTGCTTATTAAATTCCCCATGTTTAAAATATCGCATGTCCATTAATTAAATAAATTACTGATAATTCATTTAATTAATATCTTTTATCCTTGATCGTCCACTCAACCTTTATTTAATTATGCCTGAATAAATCCACCTGCAGGGTTTCACATAATTAAATCTTTTTGAGCTTTCAAGGGGACATCATTAACCCGAATATTATCAGGACATAGATTCCTTCAATAAATAATATCCACCATATATATTATTCCATCACCCAAAATATAATGATTTAATTCATAAGAATTATTTCATATATAAATCAAAGCATGTAAATAATATACACGTGTCAATTATTATATCCGGATTAAGAACCTAAGCATTAATAATAACATAGAATCTTAGTTCACCTTCTTAATCAATATAAGGGAACAATTCTAAATTTGATCCTGTTCAATATACACAAAGTATACTAGTATTATTTAATAGTCAATATAAACTATTCTAAATAATACTACAGCCATACCAGTGGATTGTCCAATACCACCTGTGCTGTGAACCTTATTATATTATATAAACCATATTTAACAATCTAATATTCTGTGTCCCATTTGATACTAGATTGTCCACAATATATAATATTAGACAGCATGTAAACATTTAAATGATTCTCAATTAAATTGGCCAGAAATAAATGTATATACTTTAAATAAATATTTTCAGTATACACCAACAATCTCCCACTTATACTCAAAATATTCTATGAGTCTATCAGTGTTTATTTAATCCACTATTACACAAAAAACTATGTGTCCATCCATCTGACTCCTATCGCTTCCACATGCCTGTCAAAAACTTTGGCTGGCAAGCTCTTTATGAAAGGATCTACCCGGTTGTCTTCTCATGATATGTGAGCCACAACTATATCTCCTCGCTTTACGATTCCTCGTATGAGATGATACTTACGTTCAATATGTTTAGCTGCTTTGTGATCTCGCGGTTCCTTCGAATTTGCCACAGCACCGGTGTTATCACAATACACTGTCAAGCTCCTAGGCAAATTAGGTACCACATCCAAGTCCAAAAGGAAGTTCATGAACCATACAACCTCCTTTGCAGCCTCAGAGGCCGCCACGTACTCGGCTTCCATGGTAGAGTCTGCAATGCATTTCTGCTTTACACTTCTCCATATAACGGCTCCACCTCCCAAAGTAAAAACATATCCCGAGGTTGATTTCCTCTTATCCCTATCTGATTGAAAATCTGAATCAGTATATCCCAAAGGAAATAGATCTGAGGCCTTGTAAATTAACATATACTCCTTAGTCCTTCTCAGGTACTTGAGTATAGTTTTTACTGCACTCCAATGTTCCTGACCTGGGTTCGATTGATATCTACTAACCATGCCTACAGCAAAGCAGATGTCAGGCCTCGTACATAACATATCATACATTAAGCTTCCACATGCCGAAGCATAAGGAACTGCTTTCATGCTCTCTATATCCTTAGGTGTCGAAGGACACTGCTCCTTGGATAGAGCCACTCCATTTTTAAAAGGTAGAAAACCTTTCTTAGAGTTCTGCATGTTAAAACGAGCTAATACTTCATCAATGTAGGGCTCTTGAGATAAATCCAACATCCTTTTCTTGCGATCCCTTATTACTTTGATCCCAAGGATGTATGTCGCTTCACCTAAGTCCTTCATTTCAAATTGTTTGAACAACCATGCCTTTACTGATGACAACATCTTAACATTGTTTCCAATGAGTAAAATGTCATCTACATACAGTACTAGAAAAACCACTACATTACCCTCACTTCTCTTATACACACATGATTCGCTTGGACTTTGATCAAATCCATATGACTGGACTGCCTGATCAAAATGAATATTCCAGTCCCTAGAAGCTTGTTTTAGTCCATAAATAGACCTCTTAAGCTTACAAACAAGATGTTCTTGGCCTTCCTTAATGAATCCTTTTGGTTGTTGCATATATATGGTTTCCTCAAGACTTCCATTAAGGAAAGCTTTCTTGACATCCATTTGCCAAATATCATAATCGAGATGAGCTGCTATAGATAAAAGAATCCGGATCGACTTAAGCATAACAACCGGTGAAAAGGTTTCCTCATAATCGATCCCTTCTTTCTGAGTATACCCTTTCGCAACAAGTCGTGCTTTCCAGGCTTTCACCTTTTTGTCAGATCCTCTTTTCTTCTTGTAGATCCACATACATCCAATGGGTTTTACACCTTTGGGTGGTTCCACGAGCTCCCAAACTTGATTGGAATACATAGATTCCATCTCAGATTCCATTGCCTTTTGCCATAGATCTGCATCTTTATCTAGAATTGCCTCTTCGTATGTCCTGGGATCCTCATCAGGTTCACCAAAGACCAAGTCCGAGGACTCTCCCAAAAACATGAATCTATCTGGTTGTTGAACAACCCTCCCACTACGACGAGGCACTGGTGCAGTATTAGTGTTAAGTTGTGCATTTTCTTGTGGTTGTTCTACTTGTACTATTGGCACTTGGGGATTATCTGTCCCTCCCACTAGTTCCTCTAAAACGATACTACTCATGGGTTTATGGTTCATTATATAGTCTTCTTCTAAGAATCTAGCATTGGTGCTAACAATGATATCTCGATCCCTAGGATTATAAAATGAATAACCTTTCGTTCCCATAGGATAGCCTACAAATAGCCTTACTTCTGTACGAGATTCTAGCTTAGTCGCGTTCTTGTTCAGCACATGTGCTGGACAACCCCAAATCCGAATATGTCTTAGACTTGGTTTGCTACCAGTCCACAATTCTATTGGAGTCTTGGGAACCGACTTAGAAGGTACCAAGTTTAGAAGGTAAGCCGCTGTTTCTATAGCATATCCCCAGAACGACTTGGGTAAATCTGAATAACTCATCATCGATCTAACACTCTCTAAAAGAGTCCGATTCCTTCTCTCTGCTACACCATTCTGCTGAGGTGTGCCAGGTGCAGACAACTGGGATTTGATCCCATTTTGTGATAAATATTCCCTAAATTCTCCAAGCAAGTATTCGCCACCATGATCTGATCGTAGTGACTTGATACATTTTCCAAGATGTCGCTTCTCCGCACTTGCTTTGTACTCTTTGAATTTTTCAAAGCACTCAGACTTACGGCGTAACAAATAAATGTACCCATATCTAGAATAATCGTCAATGAAAGTGACAAAATACTCATAACCTCCTCTTGCTTGGATACTCATAGGTCCACATAAATCAGTATGAACCAATTCTAACACTTATTTGGCTCTATTCCCCTTTGCTTTAAAAGGCCTATTAGTCATCTTACCTTCCAAGCAGGATTCACAAACTGGAAATGGCTCCACTGCCAACGAGCCTAATGGCTCATCTACTACCAGTCTTTGAATCCTCCTCAAGTTAATATGACTTAATCTTAAGTGCCAAAGATATGTTTGGTTCAATTCAGAACAAAAAACCAAAATACCCACCAGCGTAACCAATCGCCCAAAATACCCGTCGAATGCGCATTTTCAAAATGCGTAGGCTCTTATACGCATGTTATACATGCGTGTTCTTTATAATTTTTTTTAAAAGCAAGCCACGCAATGGTATAATGCGTATAGTACATATTATGGTCCCTGGAACATGCATGTTGGACATGCGTGTTCTTTATTTTATTTTTTTTTTTGAAAATTAGACCACGCATGATTCCAAGGCGTATAGTTCATTTACAAAGCAACTACCATTCAATTATAAGAGGAGTACGCATGGTTGAAAGGCATATGACTCAGCCTATTTGTAGTTCGAGGATCCTAATCCAATTAAACTAGATTGTAATAAGTAAATAATATCAACTGTCACTGGAATCTCAAAAGATGATAACCGTCTGAAGAAAAATCAACAAGTCAATCTATAGTTTTGATTTTTTACACTGGAAGAAGATTCAGATATCTGATCGGGCCTCAAGGTAGCATTGAAACAAATGGATTCATTTAAGAGACAGAGATTTCTATAAGTGATAAGAAACAATTTCAGTACCGAATGATTGATGAGAGTGAAGAGTATAAAAAGACCACAGTGTTAAAGTCACAATGAAGAACAGAGATTGGAGTTAGTCGTTCATGAACCAGACAGTACATCGAGCGTCAACATCATTCCAGTGTATGTTCCTTATCATAATTATGTGGTTTTCAGCGGAGTATTGACTATTAAAGAATTTGTATTAATTCTATTTTAATTGATTAAGTCAAGTAATTAAGTTAATAAATAAATTAATTCTATCAGAATTAATATATTTGTTAAAGTGATTATTAGATTAATTAAATAAGAATTAATATGAAAAAGGAATAATTAGTTAAATGATTTTTATAAGTCATTTAATTAATTATAAATTGAAAAATATGATGATATAACTATCAAACTGATAGTTATACCGATAGTCATATTCAGTTCAAGGAAGAAATAGTCATATTCAGTTCAAGAGAATATAGTCATATGCAGTTCAATTGGATAGTCATATTTCAGTCAAATGGTAGTAATACCGAATGTTATATTGAAATGAAGAGTTATACCGAATGTCATATTGAGCTGGATAGTTATACCGAAAGTTATATTTAAACTGGACAGTCATATTACATTCAATTGATAGTCATACCGATTGTCATATTAGTGTAAAATGATTGTCATATCAGTTTAAACTAAGTAATATGACTATGGCTGTGGTATTTAAAGAAGCAGAATGCAGAAGATTGAAATCAGTCGAGCATAACACAGAAAATACACACAGCAGCTTTTCTCTCTCTCTCTCTCAAGCTCAAGAACACCTACAAATTTAATTCTGTAAATTCAAGTTCATCTCAGTTGTAATATCCTATCCATTGGAACTTGTTTACTTGTGATTCTTGTACTACTAGCGAATTAAGTTTCCTAGTTCACAAATTAATATCTTGATTTTATTAACTAAATTAGCAAAGTTCATGTTGAATTTTCTAATTAGTTATTAATTACTTGATAATCATTTGGACTGATTTTGTAACACCCATCAAGTTAATATATTGTTATATTCAACTTGAAATTTGTGTTATATTATTCCGCACAAAATATTCGTTTAAGTGAAAATTGTTTAACGAATAAATTTTGAGAAAATGGTATAGATTGTATTCAACCCCCCCTTCTACAATCTTATCGGACCTAACAATGGTATACATGCGTGAAGGGAGTACGCATTGTATACATGCGTATTCAGTGGGTAGAAAGGGCACAGCCTCCCGTCGGTGGGTATTTTGGGTAGTGGGTTCCCAAAAATAGTGTAATTTGGTCATTCTTTCGTTTGATTAATCCTTTTTTTAGTTATCCCTCATTCACAACCCCGTTAGATCTTCAACTCAAATACATCATGACCCTCACTAACAACATATTAAATTATATTTAATACTAAAAATTATTATATACAAACATGTAAGATTCGAATTCTTCTAATAAAATATTAAAAAATATTTATAATATTATACTATACCATAAACAAATTATGAAAAATTAAAAGTAATCCGTGTTTTGCACAACTATAAGCTAGTCTATACTGAGCTTGTTTGGCTGAGATTATTTTAAGGACTTATGGACTTATTTTCGGGTAAAATTTTTAAATTTTGATAATATTTTTTTATACAAGTATTTAATGTATGTTTGAGATTCAATAAGTTGCAAAAATAAATTAGAAAATAAGTTGGAAAGTTAGGAATCTCTAACTTTGTTTTAAAATAAGTTGACTTATTCTAGAAAAAAGTTCCCCCAAACACCCCCACTATTATATAAAAGCTGAAACATTAAAAGTTTGGTCGGTTGGTACGGTACCTGTTGATTTTATTTATTTACCCTTCCTCAATTACAGATCTACTAACTAATTAATTTCCTTCTTGAGGTTAAACATATTATCTTTTCAATTTTTCAAGAACTAGATAATTTCCTTTTTCAAGTAAAATACAATATCCTTTTATATTTTATCTAACTAAAATTTCTCCTTTATTAATCAATTTCCTTTTTCAGGTTAAACATATTACCTATTCTATTTTTCAATAACTAAATAATTTCATTTTTCAGGTAAAATAGAATATCTTTTACATTTTATTTAACTAAAATTTCTCTTTTTTTTTAAAATAGTACGAGCAGTTTTGTTTAATAAAATAACATAATTATGTTATAATTACAATTAACTAATCAATTACCCTTTTCACCCAAAACACGTTGCCTTTTCTCTTTTCTCTAACTAACATCTCTCTTTTTCCAATTATATCATGGGCAGTTACCCTTTTCAGCCAAAACACGTTACTTTTTTTCTTTTCTATTACTAAAATTTCTCTTTTTCCAATTATATCACAGACGTTTCTATTTAATAAAAATAAAATAATAATATTATAATACTAATAATTAACCGATTACCTTTTCAGCTAAAACGTATCATTTTTTTCTATTTTTCTAATTAAAATCCCTTTTTTCTAAAAATATCACGGGCAACATTAATTTCTTATTTTTCTAAAAATTATGAGCAATTTTATTTAGTAAAATGACATAATTAAATTATAATTATTATAAGCGAATCAATTACCTTTTATTTAGTAATATGGTGTTGTGTACTAATCATTATGGTACTTACTAGCTTTTGACACTTCACCTGTTTTGGCTTATCTGACATACCTTGTCCCTAGCCCCGTTACAACCCAAATAAAGACCTTTTGATTATCGTCATTGATGTATGTTGTGTTAAGAGTTAGATTGATACCAAATGTCAAGCATGCTTATGATTTTGTTAGAATTGAGTGATACACTTACCCTTGTTCTTGAGTGAATATTCTTTTGTGAGTGGATTGTGAGTGTTTGCTTGTTTTTGCGTATGAGATCCCGAGTTTTGTCTCAAAGATGTACTCTTGTAGGCTTAGCATGTTCACTAACTTATTCTTACACTTGACATGGACTTGTGAGAACTTATGCATGTTCATTGAGTAGACTATGTGAATACTTGCACTTTCGACACCAAGACATTGCGTATTTACTTTGATTCTTAAGTTGATATGACATGAGAGGATTTGAAGGTATGGTAGGATATTAGTACTAGATTAATTGCATTTTCATATTAGTTGCATTCATGCATTGCATTGGATTTTGTGGGTACATTCGCTATAGGCCCTCACGAGACCTTACTCGTCCACTAGGGCTGCCTAGGGGTTTAAAGGGCTTGTTGCATATGCCAAATGCAACCGTGATCACCTACGGAAGTGGTACTAGTTAGTTAGCTAGTTGTAATTGTTTATGCTTGAGGACAAGCATCGGTTTAAGTTTGGGGGTGTGATAAGTGGATTTATATCCACTTGGATCGCTTCAATTCGGCTTAAATTGATTGTTTTGGACTAAAGTTTATTGTAGTTCTGATGTGTTTTGCTTAGTTGTGCAGATTTACAAGAATGTCGATTATGGGTGATGCTTCTATCGTGTTTGGAGGATTAATTGATTAAAATTCGGATTTTCCGGGAAGGTTGCGCAGTCTACACTGTTTTGGCCATATCTGGAGTTCTAGAAGTCCATTTTCAGTGATCTTACTGTCCACGCGAAGCTTGGAAGATTTTCTACAACTTAGGGCAGGATTCGCGCAAGTTGCGTGTGATGGGCGCAGGTTGCGTGACAAGTAGACTGATGGGAGCAGAGAATTTACTGTTTTGCCCTTTTCAAGTTCTAATTGTATTTTGGGCAGTTTTTGGTACCTAAATCGAATTCTAATTGTAATATAAGGCAGTTTCTTGCTGGGAAAGACTTGGAGTGCCTATATAAACACATCCAACCCCTTGTAAATTAGACAATTAGACAATTAGATATCTTGTACATAATATAGCTTAGATCAGCAAGGGAGAAAAGGGGAGAAAAATTCAACACTCGTGACAAGCAACGGATCTAGATCTACTTCATCTTTTGTATCATAGATTTGTTTTCTCAACTCTTTGTTTTATTAATATTATTATTAATAATACTTTGTTTATTATCATGGTTTCATCAGATCCCATGATGACGAGAGGTTCAATTATGAACTAATCGTTGTCATGGGATTCTAACGGATTTATTTATGGAGCTTTAGTATCTTGATTGCTTTAAAGATCTATGTGTGATGTTTATCTGATATCCTCGTATGGTTGTGCTTTATGAATTTAGATGCGTAGCTAACATCTAATTTGTTAATCTCTTGTGAAGCGAGAGTGGATCTTGAGATTTAGAACTTGCCATGCTAGCATAGGATAGGTTGATGTTTTAACATCATGATTTGTGGCGTAAATAGAGATATTATGCTGCCCTATGTGATCAATATGGATGACTTGTTCTTCAACCATTATGTTTTCAAATTCTATAGAGATAAAGGGTCTAAGCATAATTGGTGTCTATTCATCTTCTATTTCTTTTGTGGATGTATGTTTAGTTTGGTATTCGTATACTGAGAAGTAGCGTATACTTGTTTCGTGTTGTCCGATCAGATATCATAACCATTGCATATAGTGATTAAAGGCGTCAGATCTAAGCAAAGTATTTAATGAAGTTAGGATCCCATGGTTTATCTTGCATGGTAGTTAGATTTTAATTATCATTAGTTAAGTAATTCTTAGTTTAATTTAGATAATTGAAAACCCAATATTGTTATTTGTCTTAGCAGTGAATAATAATCATACATTGTTGCATAGGTGCATTAGCTGATTTAAAACCTTACCAGATCTCTGTGGGAACGAACTTGACTTATTCATATATTACTTGTGACCACGTACGCTTGCGTGATTTAGTGCAAACACATTTATATAATTATTATCAAATCATCTCATATAAAAATGTAAGCCTCCAAAATTCATGTTTTAAAAATTTAATTTGAATAAATGAAAAAATTCATATAATGTTAAAATAAAAAAAATTCGTCCATCGCACGGGTTTCAAGCTAGTTATGAAATGTTGAACACAAGTTATTAGATGGCATTGATTATGTGAACGGTTACGAATTCAAATTTACCATATCAGACTCAAGATCAAGGGTAATATTTTAAGGGTCCAGGTCCTTGACAATTGATTGTCAGGGACGATCAACGGCCAGGATTTTTAAAAAAAAATCGTCTATTCCGTGCAAATTACAGGGGAGTAGTCAACTAGTATTGATTCAGTTCGCACAAGATAAGAAAATGAAGTCTTACACTTAGTAGAAGTATAAACAAAAAAAATATTATATACCTTGAGTTAAGTGGAACCTTTGCCTTCTTTCCATCTTGTCGGCCACCATGATTGAAGCATTAATCTTATAGATAACACAATTACTTTTGTACCGAACATATAATACTCAATGATTTTTCGGATCATGATTTAAAAGCCAGAGATAGAAGATGGGTGTGGGGTTAGTTCGGTGGTGGTTGTGACGCGACAAAAACGAAGAAATAGGTGATGGTTGAGGTCGGACGGAGAAGAGATGGGGAGGATAAGAACGGTGGTTGGTACGGATTGTGGATGAACGGAGTGGCGGCTGAGGGAGGTGGAGTTGAATGGAGACGATGGGTGGATGGGACGGTGAATGATATGGGGCGGAGGCGGCGGAATTGGGGCGAGGTCGCAAGACAGAGGAGGGAGGTGAAGGAGATGAGATGTTGTTGGTGGGTTTGAAGAGGAAGTGACTATAATTATGAGAATAGAGTTCTGCAAAAAATTTTTGCGGATCGAGAATAACGTTTCGCGAAAAATTTACGCGAATGAACAGTGTTCTGCGAAAAATTTGTACAGAACGAACATTTTTTTTTAATCCTAACCGTTGGATCGTTAATCCAACAACCAGAAAACTGATTATTGGATAAATCGTGTCATGGACCCATATTTTAAATCCAAATTATTGTACAAGGGTTATAAATTATTGTATAAGGGTTATTGTATAAGGATTGTACAAGAAAGTCACTCATCCAGTCATCTTTGACTTTTCTTCTCCATGTACTGATGTATCAATATTTTTACGATCTTGTACAGGCGGCTATTACCTATACAAAAAAAATCTAACAAACACGACTCTCTCTCTCTCTCTCAAAATGGATTTCGTAGAGAGAGAACGAAGAATCAAATTTATCGCTGATATTCTAATCCAAGCTGTTACTGCAATAATCGTAGTCCTCATCTTCGTATTGTTATACAAACTGCCTCAATTCTACATCTCGAAGCTTCGTTCGCGAAACAAATCGAACGTCGAAGCTCGCCGTCACTTCGTCGCCGGCGCTCAACTCCTCGCCAAGTCTCGATCCAGTAAAGACCTCTCCGCCGCAAAACTCGCCGTCGACGAGGCCGACAAGTCGATCGCTTTGGATCCGAACGACGCCGCTTCGCACATACTGAAAGCATTAGCGCTCGATTTACTAGGGTTTAAGACGTCGGCGATCGATGCGATTAACGTCGCGTTGTCGCCGCTCGCGGTCAAGTCGCTGGAGAGTGAGGAGAGAGGCGATGCGTTGTTTAAGCGAGCTGAGTTGCGAGTTGGAGTGAGTGGGAAGGAGCGAGTTGAGGAGTCGGTTGTGGATGATTTGGTGGAGTCGGTGAAGTTGAAGAGTACCAATTGGAAGGCGTTTGTGTTGTTAGGAGAGTGTTATGAGAAGAAGGAGATGAAGGACAAGGCGATGGAAGCGTATGAGAGCGCGGTTCGAGTCGAGCCGGAATGTAAGGCTGCTGTTAAAGCATTGGATCGCCTGCGTAACTCTTTGTAATGTGAGTGTTCTTTCTGTACTAACTCCTTTAAGTTAGATATGTAACAGCGAGAATAATTGTTTTGCACTTTAAATTTTGCGGAACAATATATGTAATGAATACTTGTTTTCACGGTAAAATTGTTCTCAGGTGCGAGCGAGACTATATGTATGGTTGTTTGCTTGTGTATTAGGTATATATGAAATGAATTGATCATCGGAGTATGGATCGTTTAATTTGATCTATTGAATATGTCTAGTTTGTTTTTAAATAGTAGATTTATCTGTGGAAGTGATGTTATTATGATTGTGATTAACAGAGAGTGACAAATTTTAGTGAAATAGAATACAGTTATCTAACATGATGTTGATGGTAATGCAGATGAGAAGGCTGCTTAGAAAAACCTTAGCTCTGTGATTAAAATTCAACAGTAAAAAATATTAGACTTCTGAGTCTAAGGAGTTGTTTTCTTAAACTAGATTGAGTTCTTCCCAGCTGAGTTGGAGATTATTTCTCGATCTGAGCATTTTAGTATGTTTAAATTCGAGCTCAAAGAGCAAATCTGATGCAGTTCTAGAAACAGTTTTGTAGCGTTAATACTGAGACCGCATTTAAAAGGATGAATCCAAGTGCACGGCTAAATACAAATGCTAGACTGCAGAAATAGAAACCTATATTCAAAATTTCGAATTTAAGATAGCTGTTGATTAATGAAAAGGGGGTGCAGGGGTATGGAGTTCGAGTTCTATTTTAGCAACGAACCTACTTATAGTTACAAATATACCTACTATTGGTCAATCTGGGACAGTGTGGAATTGAGTCCTTGGAGGCATAGCAACTATGAGCAAGTGATTGCAGTTATGTTAAAATTACATAAGAAAAAGTATCGGTCTGATATTGGATTCTGGGATGATCCAAGTCAATGATATAAAATCTAAAATACAATTAAAATTTATAAGTGGATGTCTAGGTGATATGTTTTTATTTGAAAAAGAAAGATAGAAATTTTATTACTTAAATAAATCTAAAATAATTTCTTTAAATAAATACAAGAGTACAACTCTTAATTAAGATATCGTTTCTGCAATTAGTCCCTCGGCTGCCAACACTTCCGAACCACTTTTCCAACTACACTTCCATCTTGCCAGATCCAAATCTCTGGATTTACCAATACATTGAGTAGTAGCACTAGCAATGCAAGGGAATTTTATTGTCTACATTCTTTAAAACTGCTGCGTTGAATCATGCCTAGAACACAAACCTAGGTGTATAACTAAAACACTTTTTGAAGATGTAATGCTTGTGCTCAAGAACCTTTGTTTGTTTTGCTTTAGGATCATAGAAAGAAAAAGGACTGCCGAAATTTGCAACAATCAAAACTTCTTTACCACTCTTAAAACACTGTGACAACTGCGAAGTTTTGGGAGAGATCTATGGGTCAAATAGCATACATTTTACTCCAAACACCAATGTGAGTTTCCTCATTCAAAGAATACATATCCACCAGACTATCTTTACAACCTCTTTTATATGCCATCCCAAAAGGCTATCTTTCACATCACAATTTGGAACTTTTTACTACGATTAGCGAGTGAATCTAAGTCGGGCAACAACCTAGCCTCATTATTTTCAGGCACAAACTTGAATGCAGAAATGACGAGTTACGTGAACGTTTCTTTCTCGGCAAAAGCACATGGTGCGAGTCCCAACTAAATCCTCTAAGCAAGTGTTTACTCTCCTTGGACGGCAATTTTTTTTTGCTTAAATTGAGCAATGGCTGGTTCCACAAACAAAACATTTCCTCTTTCTGGTTGACATACAAACTAAACCAGTAATGGAACCAAGCAATCGTCGGAACTACAGGGACGTCTATCATCGTTTTCAAAATAATTGGGTTTTGTAACTTTGTTTAGGTTTAAATTTTTAAAAACCAAAAATTGGCCTTGTAAATCATCAAGATTAAAGCCTCGTTTTAGATGGCTGTTTAAAACTTCTCTGCTTGTGAGAAATGTGATGTTATAAATTTACCAAAAAATTTCCTGCCTGTTTTTCACTAAAATACGGTTATCACAGTATGTAATAGCTTTACAGCAAATACCAAAAAGATCTAAGGGGTTGTGATTTGTGAACAAACTAAAGATGCAAAGTCTTAATTATTTAAATAATTTATTTTTAATATTAGTTTGGTCTTCAATTTTTATATCTTCAATTTATCATGTTATTCAATTTAAAAACAAGAGGAAATTGAACTAAAAATTGAAACAATCAGGAAAAATTAACAACTATGATCTATTTATTTATTGTAAAATTGTACTAAAATCATAGTTTTGAGAAAATGTACCATTTTTGATGTTTTAAATTTGCCGCACGAATAGAAGTTTGTGTTGTGAACTTGTGATTACCTTTGCCAAATGCCAACTCTTCTTCACGTGTAGTGTCAACATGTTGATGTTAATTACTTTTCTTAGAGCATCTCCAACCATATCAAGCCCTTAGCTAAAAGTCTACGTGACTTTCCAAAAATAAAACTTATACGTAATATGTAAAAAATTAGCTATATTTGTCGAACCTCTAGAGACCTGTAGTGAATTGCCACATCACTTATTTTTATATTAAAATAATATATTCCATTAATAACAACTTCAAATATTAATAACATACCATTTTTAAAATATAGTCTATCATTATAACCAATATCCTTGGAGCACAATGTCTTACAGGTTCGACAAATTTTACATAATATTAATTTAGCCAATCATTTTTAGCCAACGCCGTTGGAGATGCTCTTATTCCAGTATAAAAAACTTGAGTTGAAAATTATAATTTTCTCATTCAAATGCAAATGCGAATCACATTAAAAAAAAGTTTGTTCACTACTTCATTTAAGATGCTACACAAGAATGCACATGTCGTTTTTTTTTTTTGAAAAGCAAATTAAATTAAGATAAAAATCTGGTCATTATATGAAATGCACCAGCAGACACAGGAGACAAAAACCCAACCTGAACAAAAACTAGCTGCCAGACACAAGGGCTTTAATAGTGCAAAAATAACAAAAACAATAATGCCCACTAAAACATTACTACTGGATGACTATATTAATCTATACAACAAGGACTTAAACCAGATCATGATCTTCCACTGTTGCTCCCAGATCTTAATCATGCACTGCAACAAAAAAAAACTGCGGGCCACAATTTTATCATTAAGAAAATAAGTTGGTATTAATGATAAAATTAGAAAACCAAGTAATGCCACCCCATAAATATTTAACACCAGAAAAAGAGCATCTGATTTCTTTCTGCACCCATGCAAGCTAAGGAATCTGCTTTCTTGTTGTATACACGATTAACTTTGCATATCTCAAAATTTATCAATGCAATCAGACTTTTAATCCTTTCGTCAAGAAACCATGGTAATTGCAGAACATAGTCCACATTCTGTACATTATCTACCAACTCTTGACAGTCTGAGAAGATTAAGGCCTCATATTCACTCCCTAAATAAGATGTAGTTGTTACCGGACCTGAAAACATGTATTTTAAATTTCCTGCAGAATCTTGTAGAAAACCTCCAATACCTGCCATCACTTTGTTTTTGTGATTCATTTTCCAAGAGCCATCTATGTAACCAAAAAAATTACTGCCTATCACTCTCGTAATGCATTTTACTGTCTTACTACTCCTCAAGATTGCTCCCGTTGGATTTCTAGTCCAAATGTTCAAAGAATTACTTTCCACTAGATTAGCAGCCTCACACCATTTTAAAGATCTCAACAAGATTAGGTGCTCCACGTTTTTCTGGCTAGTTTTAATTCCTTCAAAAGTCATTTGATTCCTAACTAGCTAGATTGTCCACATAGTTGCTGAGATTACAACACACCATGCTTCCTTTATACTTGGACTCTTCATCTTAACAACTGAACTCCAAACGGTATCTTTGGAGATCTTGATATCCCACCATATACTGATGTATCTCCACGCCCAATTTGCTACCTCGCAGTTCCACAAGATGTGATCTTGATTCTCTTCTTCCTTGTAACACCATTTACATACCGCAGAACTGAACTCATTACCCACTCTATTACTAAGGAGCTGTAATGTAGGAAGTGAATTTGTATGAAAAGACCATAAAAAGATTTGCACTTTAGGCGGTATTTTGACTTTCCTGATCAAATTTCTCCAAGTCTGAGTGGTAGTGCAAAATTTGCTTAGGATAGAGTAGCAATCCTTAGATGTGAAAGGTTTACCTGTACTCTCCCAAATCATTCGATCCTGATTACTTTAAAAACTTATCTTCTCTGTCAACTTAATGAGTTCTGAGACCTCCTGCAGCTCCCACTGTCTAAGTGCTCTCTTCCAAAGTTTATCACTGGTTAAATCTACGGTCTTTAATAGATGCCAATATTCCTAAAGTGTAGCTTTCTTTTTCACTGCAAGATGAAATAATCTGGGAAATTTCTCAGCCAAAATTCCTACTGGATTCCACTTATTTAACCAAAAAAGTGTTTTTTTCCATCGCCTGATAACCATATGGCACCCTTTTTTGATAAATTCAAAACAACCGCACTTTGCTTCACAGATCTTACAATTCCGGAGAAAACTGATGATGTGCATTTGAACTCAGAATCTGCATCGAAAATATCATTTTCAGATCTCTGTTACTTATCTCTCAACCATTTGTTCCAACCTTTATGTCTTTCGCAATGTCACTTCCAGGCCCATTTACAGAGAAGTGATACATTTCTCAAATGTAGGTCGTGCACCCCCAAACCACCTGTAGCTTTAGGTTTAGAGATCTTATCCCAACCAACCAAATGCATTTTATTACATCTCCTTTTACCATTAACCTGAGAACCCCAGAAAAAATTTCTTCTAATTTGATCTAATTTTTCTTTAATACCCCTAGGCACTTTGAATAAGCTAAACCAGTACACTGGTAAGCTATCCAAAGTAGCTTTTAACAGAACCAATCTACCAGCTTTATTTAATGAGGAGGGTTTCCATCTAGCAAGCTTCTGATCAAATTTGCTGACTAAAGGTGCCCAGAAAATTTCTCTTTGGAGATATGCCAATAGGAGCTCCTAAATACATCATTGGCCATGTTCCTATTTTGCAACCTAATAACTGTGCTCCTACTTCAAGAAGAGCAGTGTGAGGGGAGCAAGCAAATATGTTACTTTTCAAAAAAATTATTCTCAACCCTGAGATCAGCTGGAAGCAATGTAGTATGCTCTTTATTCTTCTAAAGGCCTCGATACTACCTTCAAAGAATAGGATTGTATCATCCGCAAATTGTAGATGAGTAAGTTGAGCTCCATCTTCTGAGAATTTCAGTCCCTTTATCAATCCTGAACTTACAGCTTTGTTAATTAACAAGCTCAAAACTTCAGCCACCAGGTTATAAAGCAAGGGGGATAGAGGATCCCATTGCCTTAAGCCCCTCGATGGAGTGAATTCTTTCGTGGGAGATCCATTTATTAACACTGAAGATCTTATCGAATCAAAATACATTTTAACCAAGCTATCTACTTCCCACCAAAACCTAACTTTTGAAGCAATTCAAATAAAAATTCTCAACTCCCTGTATCAAATGCTTTTTCAAAATCAATTTTAAGGATCATGATATTCTTTTTGCCTTTTTTTAGTGAATCATATGCTTCACTAGCCAGTAAAATACTCTCAGCTGCTTGCCAGCCCTTCATGAATGCTGATTGAGTTTCGTCTACTAGATTTATCATTAATTCACTCAATCTCAAAGCCAGCACCTTTGTCAACAATTTGGTGATGGAGTTTATGAGGCAAATTGGTCTATAGAGGGTGTTTGGGATTGCTTAAAATAAGTTACTTTTGACTTAATGGGGGTATTTTTAACTTAAAAGGGAGAAAGTAAAGTTGTTTACTTTAAGTTGAATGAAAGTGTTTGGGTAATTTTACTTAAAGTTAAATTGGGGTTTAATAATTTTGGCTTAAATTGAAATTTAACTTAAAAAAAAATTTAAATTCATGATATTTAAACTTTACAAGAATTGTGTAAAAAAATAAAAAATAAAAAAATTCCATAAGTCATAAGTCATAAGTCAAAAGTACATAAATGGAACTTATGGCTTAAAGCAGTTTTTTAACTTAAAGCCAGCTTAAAGCCGGAGGAGACAAACAGACCAAAATTGACTTAAACCTGAAAACTCCTTTAAGGAGCATCAGCCAAACAGCCTCATAGTCCGTGACTAGTTTTGGAAAAGCACACTTAGGGATTAAAGATATAAATGCAGAATTTACACCTTTAGGAAATGATATACCTCTTGAAAATTCCTGGAAAAGTTTCACCACCTTGTCCTTGATATGAGGCCAGAACTTTTTTAGACAACCCGCGTTAAAACCATCAGGTCCTGGAGCTTTCTCATTAGCCATTTGGTTTAAAGCCCATTCAATTTCCTTGAGTGAGAAATTTCTTTCCAACCATTCAACCTCCTCCTGCTTCAATTTAACTGTGACTAGATCACCTAAACCAAACAATCTCTCTATTTGGAGGATTGAAGAGAGAGTTAAAGTGCTCAAAAAATATAGTTCTGATAGCTTCTGGCTCACTAATCCACTTACCACCCCAAAGAATCTTATTTATGTTGTTTCTCTGCACTCTTCTCTTTATACACCTTGCCATTGTTATCTCCATAAACACTCCAATCTAACCTTGCTTTTTGCCTCAAAGAATCATCTCTCATTTCATAAAGATGCTCTAATTGGAGTTTGAGATTTTGTATATTAGCATCTGAGGTGATTAGTTGATCTTCAGAACTCATGATCTCCTCTAACCTTTTAATTTTCTGTCCACACACTACGCCATAGATGGCTTTCTACAACACTTGGGGGGGGTTACCTTCTCAGGTGTTACCATAGCTATGAAATTTTGGACCTACTACAACACTCTAGTTTTAGTGTTACCATATCCTTGAAGGTATGTTACCGTAGCTGTGGAAGGTGTTAAACTTAGTAACACCATGGGCTGTGTTACCTTAGGGTATAATTAACATATTTTTGAAATTTATTTATAATTAACGATTTAATAATTATTAAAATTTAAAATTCATTAATTTTTATCAAGTCATTGAATTTATTATTATAAAAATAATATTCCATCAAATAATAGAATCATTCATATTTTTACAATATTAATATATTTTTTAATAATTTTATTTAAAATATCTTAAAATAAAGTAATATTAAAAAAATATTAAAAATTGATTAAAATCATTAATAAAATTATTGGAGAAAATTACAGGGTATAATAAATTTCAATTTTTTATTCAATAATTAAAATGATAATGATAATATTTATTGTCATACATTTTTTATAAAAAAAATAATAAATTTTGTAATATTAGAAAATGCAAAAAAAAAAAAAGCGACAAATGAAAAATTGAAAAAAATATGGGGATTGGCTGGGCGACAAAAGAAAATGGGAATTGGCTGAGGCGGGCAAATCAAAATTGGTCAAAAATGAGAAAGCGGGCAAAACAAAATTGGGGAAAACAATTAGGTCACTTATCCTCTTTCCAATCTCACTCACCTCTCTCTCTCACCTCACTCATCTCTCTGTCTCTCTTTCTCGCTCAGATACACTCAAACACTCTCTCCCCCCAAATTGCACTTTCCCCTTCCCCTTAAACAAATTATGCTCACATTACAGTGCCTTTCTCCCTCAGATACACTCAAACACTCTCTCCCGGCCGTGGTCAATCCAAGCAGTTTCAAAAACTCTCTATACTCTTTTCTTCTTTCTTCATTTTTCTCATCTCTAATTGATTTTCGATCTAATTAGTTTTTGATTTTTTATGTTATTAATTAGAGTTTTACTCACTCCGATTAATCGATAAATACATCCTTTTTATATGATGAATTATTCAATATACAAGACAAACATGTAATATATGGTTCTCAAGATTGTTTCGTTGCTTAATTGTCGTTGTGTTTGATTTGCAGAAACAAATGGCTATTCCAACGGAAGGGGTTTTGGCGAGAAAAGGGGGTTCTCTCTCTCTCTCTCTCTCTCTCTCTCTCTCTATGTTCGTTAAACTAATTTGTAAGTTCCAGTTAATTTAATTGATTCTAGGCTTAGTAGCTTGTGCTGAGAGATACTATGCAAACCCTTGTTCATCATTTACAGTCATTACACATATTTCTATTGAAGAAATGTTGTTTTGTTGGTGTCATATGTCTTCTTTTTTAATTTTGTCAACGACCGCATAAGGTATATAGCATTATAAGCTGAATTGGCGTATAACTGTGATGGTGAGTAATTTATATAACCTTTTAAACAAAGTTTGATCGCTATGTTTCAGGTATAATTATTCTTCTTATTATAAGCATTTAGTTCGCTGTTCTAGGACAATTATCTGACCATCTGTCGATTTTATGTGATTCCTTTAAGTTCTGAAACTTAACAATTATGGTTTATAATCATATAGGCTTCTTTGAAATGTATATTGATGTATGTGTTTGAATTTCTGCTTTGGCAGACTGGTATATTCTGTATCTTGGCTGACAACTTGATCAAATCAGAGGTATACAGCGACTATGTTCAAGTAAACATTTATCTACTTTTTATCTGGTTTTTTATTCATGTGCTTTGTAAAATTGGTGATTATGAATTTTAAGATATTTCTCATCATTGTAAAGTGGGTATATCAGTGTAGCTTTTTGTTTCCTCTAGCTTTTTGCAACTAAATAGAAATTTATTGTTTGTGAGAATATCAGAATATAGTCTCTGAAGGTGTTTAAGAGGGTTCAAAGTTTTAAAAGATGTTATATCTTGGTTCAGTGTGTACAAGTGTTAGAGGACAACTTGTTTTTTTTCCAAAAAATCTAAACAATTTCTTAAATGACATGCAGACTAATACAGCGTTTCTCCAGGTGCGCTGAGAATAACTCATTTCTAGCTTAAAACACTTAAGGAAGCTAGGGATTCTGAGAAAGTTAATTGTTGGCACTACAAGGTTTAGAAATAGAACATTACTACTTGTTAAACTTTCTTTATGCATACTAAAACATCAATCACGGCAAGAAGGTAACAAATTTCTAACCAGTTGGATAGATTGATAAACCTCCGCTTGAGTTTGAATAGCTTTAAAGGAGGGACTAGTAAACAAGTAGATCCTCATTAAAATTAGATAGCAAAATAGCTTACACGATAAATATGTATAGAATTTGTTTCTCAAGCATGTTAAGCACTTAATATAAAATAGATTCTCCGTTAGTTTCTGTATGATCATTTCTTACAACCTTATTGCCCAATTCCATGATGTATTGATGATGTATGCATCAACAAAGTGTTTGTGTAGCAAAACTACTTATCTGACAGCAACTGCGTAACTGTTTCAACCAGTGGATCAATTTGTTGTGCTGTGACGGGTCAGGGTCTTAGTCCTACAGCCTACTGGTCTAGAGAAACATTGAAGTTTTCACGCTCTGATGTGGCCTGCATTACAGTATCCAGCTCAATTTCTGTTCCCAAATTCTTGAACATTTATATTTTGTTCATTGTTTCTCATTATATTGTTAACCCTATTACAAAAACTCCGGATTCATGAACCTTAGATAATACTGATACGTCCTCAGAATTCGGACAGGTGTTCTTGTAAAGTGGGTTTGTAAGTGTCCTTCACTCTCCTTTCCTGCAGTTATTCAATTCATCAGTCAGGATATATACCCAGGGGATGAAGTGAAGTCCCATACACAAGTAATATATACAGCCTTGTGCGCTGAATCATCTTGAACAGAGACAATTAACCAGATGTCATAAACAGCTAGTTCAGCTTACGTTTTTTAATATATATTCTCCATTGTAGGTTGATAGAATAACTTTTGGATTAGGTACATTTTCCATTGTATATTTTGGATTAAGCCAACAGTCCTGATTGGAACATCAGGACAGGGGAAGACATTCACTAAAGAATTCGTTGAGTCCTGATTGTTTGTATAAAGCATGAGAATTTTCGGTAGTAATTAGCTTTGCTGTAAAAAGTATTTGAGATCTTTCTCTTTAATCTGCAACAAGTTTTATCTGTATTTGATGCTGCGATCACAAGATTTACCAAGGATTTATATTGCAGAGTATTTCTCATGAGCTACATGGGATTAGATGAAGGCAAGAGAATGCAAGCTACATGGGATTAGATGAAGGATTTGCCAGGGGAGGAGCTCCATCAGTTTGGTTAGTTGTATATAAAGTCTATTGGTCTGCAGCTCGGCCGATCTACTTGCTAATTTGGTGATGCTATATTTGATGATGAAGGCTGAAACCAAAAAAAGCCAAGGGGATTTAGATGTTATTACAACCTGGTGAAATTGTTAATATTTGTGGGGGATAGATTAGTTTTTGTTGAGATGTTTAAGTAAATGTAATCGGTTGTACGATTTGTAAAATTTTATTTAAATTAATGATATTTATAGTTTGTAGGTTTATTTTAGATTTGACATTTGGCTATTTTTTATTTTTTTTGTTGTATCTATGCATTGTTTTTATGAATATTAGAGGAATGAAATGGTAGAAAATAATTAATTTAAAAAAAACAATGTCTGTGAGGCCCACATATGGGACCCACATAATTGATTAATAATTTTGCAAAATTATAACATCTGAGGTAACATAGATTTGGTGTTGCTATAGAATTGCTTAGTGTGTTACTTTATGGGTCTATGGTAACGAATTTGTCTATGTTAGCTTATGTGTGTCGAGGTGTTACCTTAGACTCCAAAGGTTACATAGAACAAAACTAACCCAGCTAAGGTGTTACCTTAGCCTTTTTTGGCCTTTGGTAACGTTTTTTAGGGTCTAAGGTAACACAGTCGTGGTGTTACCGTAGGTTGTTTATGGCGTAGTGCATCCCCCTTCACATTTACAGACCATTCTTTTATGGTTGCTTTGAGATTCTTGAGAGTTCTATGAATGTTACTATCCTATGAATCTTCTTTGGACCAGAACTGCTCAATAAATGATTTTAATGAATCCTCCTTTAACCAACAATTAAAGATCCTAAAAGGAATAGGACCCCGATTTATTGATTTTGGAGTTAACAGCAAACCTGCATGATCTGAAGATTTCCTACAGAATATCTTTAGCTGCCAATTATCCATGTCCAACCATTTGAGGTCCACTAAGACTCTATCTAACCTACTCTTCTTCTGCTTTGGACCAAACCATGTGAACATTCCATTGCTATTGCTAGAAAAAATTATAATATGAAATGAAAAAGTAATATTTGATGTTAAAATAATATTTCTAATTTAATGCATAATTTTAAAATAGCATTAAATAGATCCAAATTTAAACATATTTCAATTACCTAACTTTTGAAGGTAAAATTATGTTTATCCTCATCACTCAAATTATTCATTTCTTTTCATTTTATCATTTCCATGTCTGTGTGGCGATTAGAGAAACATTTGTGCTTGATTCATTAGTAAGAATCAAGTATAGCATGTTTCTCTTTAATTACAATCAAATTTAATATTGGAAAATGCTAAAAATTTAAAAAAAATCTAAAATTTCTTGTCACATATGTATTTGGTAATTTTTATCATAATATAATAGAATTCCGCGTACATTCATATGCGTTCGCAAATCAAAATTTATCATATGACATGTCATTTGATAAAAATTTTGGTAAATATTTTGAGGTAATTAAATAGATGCATGATTGTTGTATTTTACAATTGATGCTATGTTATAAACATTGCAGCTATTTTAGCATTACCTTGAATTTGCTCTAACAAAAAAGTGTGATGAATGAAAATACAAATTTTAAGCTAATGAGTTCTAGCTTATTTGATAGTGATTTTGTCTTGTATTAAACAAGATTAATGGTTCGATTTTCTACCAATATTTTGTTGAGAGAGGAATTTATTCCTAGAAGGGTGGGGGACATGTTCGCTACATACAAACATATTATAGTATACTGGCCAAATCAAATTACAAAATATATCCTTTTACTTATTACAGCTTATAACTCGTGCAAAATGTGGACTATCATATATTATTATTATGAATTAATATATTAATTATTTGATTTAATATAAAATTTTAATTTGTATTAACAAATTTTGTAATTAATTTTAAATTAAATATGTTCATACTTAATTTCATAACAAAAATAAATATCATTAATTTAACGTTATTTATAAATTTATTGTTAAATATCTTAAGAATTCAATAGATATTTTTAAAAAATTATGTAGTGTAACCTAAAATAGTAGAAGAATGAATCGTAGGAAGAATTGTGGCGGCGATGATTCTAATCGAGATATAATTGAAAACTTTTATAATTTTATAAAATACATGATTTTTAATTTTAGTAAATTACGTATATTTGAACTGAATTTGAAATTTTTAATATGTTTTTTTTTATTTTTTAAATAAATATTTTTTTTCCTTAAATTGGTAAATTTTGTTGTTTATAATAAATAAATTAATATATATAATATAATTTTTAACTTGTATTTTAAATTTACATATGTTCCATACTTAATTTCATGATATAAATAAATATCATTAATCTAACGTTATTTTTAAATTTATTGTTAAATATCTTAAGAATTCAATAGATATTTTTTAAAAATTATTTAGTGTAACATATAATCGTAAAAGAAAGAATCGTAGGAAGAAGTGTGTTAGGAATATGTTGTACTTGATGATAACTTCACAATCAATCAAATTGTATAAGGTTTTGTAGCTGTCAACGGATAAGGATTTATAACTCTATCCGTTGACAGGTAGCTCATCAACGGATGAGGTTTTGTAGCATACTGCAGTATCTTTATGTTATCAGTTGATAGTGTTTTTATCCACAGTCATGTTGACCATCAATGGATGGGCAAAATAGGGTAGCCAATTGTAAATAAGCTATGCTATGTAATTCTGTTTAAGTGAAAGTGTATCAACGGATGAAGACAGAACTCTATCAACGGATACAGCTCAAAACTACAATATCAACGGATACAGCTCAAATCTCAATATCAACGGATACAGCTCAATATATCATCAACGGATGTCAGTGTACAATATCAACGGATAATCATTGACACTTACTTCTATGCTAAGCTGCGGATTACCAGTTGATAAAGACAGGTTTGATTGACAGATCACATGGGTTGATAGTAGATACAAAAAGCAGTATGGCAGCCATTCTTTGGAAACACAGAAGAAAGAAGCATTCCGTTTACACTATGAATACAAGAAAGGTGCAGGGGACATGTCTGTTCACAAGGACAACCTTTCGGCTACATGTGTATTTGGAGTGTAGTAGCAAGTCAACTTGAATTAGATTAATATTATCTTATTCCTGTAGTACTTGTAAACTTGGGATTTATAACCAAGTGTAGCAACTCTTTAGCAGCTAAGAAAACAGATACATTTGCTTAGGATTTTTATTGAATATCCTTAGAAAGCAAAGAGTTGTAAAACAGAAGCTGTGTACATTTGTATCACAGAGTTTTCTTCGAATAAAAGCTTCAGGTGGTGCATTTAACCACCTGATTTTTATGTGTTTGTGCATTAATCTTTTTACAGCAATTATCTAAGTATAGATTTCTGGAGTTCTTATCAGAAATTTATAAATATCAAGAATTGTATTCAACCCCCCCCCTTCTACAATTATACAAGTGTGTATCTGGGAATAACAATTGGTATCCGAGCAAGCATCTAACATATTTGAAGTTTAAAGATCAACACACTTCCAACATGTCTAAGAAGGATTATGGAGTAAAGATACCAGTTCTTGATAGAGAGAATTACTTTCACTGGAAAGTAAAATTGCGTCTACATCTCTTGTCTATTGATGAGGGTTTTGTGGATTGCATTGACAAGGGTCCTCACGTTCCAATGAAGACTGCAACAAGAGTTGGCCTGGCTGAAGATGTGCCTGGCACTCTCATTCCCAAACCTGTTTCTGCATGGAGACTTGAAGATATTGCAGAAGTCTACAAAGACAAAAAGACCATGAATATATTGTTCAATGGTCTAGAAAAAGACATGGTTGACAATGTCATTAACTGTACTACCTCCAAGGAAGTATGGGACACTGTTCAAACCCTTTGTGAAGGAACAGAACAGGTGAGGGAAAACAAGATGCAACTACTAATCCAACAGTATGAACACTTCCATTTTAAGAGTGGAGAAACATTGAATGATACATTTAGTAGATTTCAAAAGCTACTAAATGGTTTGAAACTGTATGGAAGAATCTATCAAGTTAAAGATTCTAATCTCAAATTTCTGAGATCACTGCCCAAGGAATGGAAGCCAATGACTGTTTCTCTAAGAAACACTCAAGAGTACAAGACATTTACTCTTGAAAGGCTCTATGGAACTTTAAAGACATTTGAGCTGGAAATGGAGTAGGATGAAGAGATTGAGAAGTCCCAAAAGAAAAGTGGGTCAGTTGCACTTGTTGCCAACTTGGAGCAGAAGGAGGAAAGGACAGAAGCTGCTCATTCTACACCAAACAAGGAGGTTTGTAAAGGTAGAGAAGAATCAAGCAGGAGCAAGGAAGGTGTCTGAGGAATTGAATGTCCTTCAGCAGGATGAATTGGATGAGATAGATGAGCACTTAGATTTTCTGTCTAGGAGATTCTCTAAGCTGAAATTCAAGAGAAACTCTGGGGTGGCCAAGCCATTTAACAAGGATTTTTCCACAAGTAACTATGTGGATAAATCCAAAATTAAATGCTACAATTGTGGAATTGCTGGTCACATGATAAGTGAATGCAGGAAGCCTAGATCTGATAACAAGGGAAAGTCAACTGAGACTGTTGACTACAAGAAGAAATATTTTGATCTTCTCAGGCAGAAAGGAAAGGCATTCTTGACCCAAGAGTATGACTGGGCTGCTGATGACAATCATTCTGATGATGTTGAGTTTGTCAACCTTGCATTGATGGCTGATTCTGGAGAGCAGGAAGCAAGTTCAGCTAGCAATCAGGTATTTTCTACTAATCTCTCTGAGCTCACCAAAGAGGAATGCAATAGTGTTATAGATGAAATGTCTACTGAACTATATCACTTGAGTGTTACTCTTAAATCACTTACTAAAGAGAACAATAGGATTAAAGAGACTAATCTATTTTGAAGTGATAGAAATGCTGCTCTAGAAGCTCAATTTCTAGAATTTGAGAAAATGAGAGTTGATTGCAATAATGCTAAAAGTGAACTTGAAGCTGTGTTAAAAAGAGAACTGATTTTAAAAGACCAGCTTGAAAAAGAACAAGGGATAATTGCTAAATTTCAAAGTTGTAGGAATATTTCTCAAAACATAATAGAAGTCCAGGGTATAGAATCGTTTGTGAAGGATACCTGGACTCAAAAGAAAAAGGAGCTAGAACCTGGCCTTGTGGATCTAAAGACTATTTGTGAATCAACGGATAGTGATCATCCGTTGACAGATGAACCGTCAACGGATGAGAGGTATCCGTCGACTAACAAAAAGTTTGTTAGTAAGAAGGAACTCAAGAAACTGGATATCAACTATGGTCCAGTCAACAAGAACTTTGTTAGTGGTGAGAGTAGCCAAACCAAATCTAGTGGGAAGGCTAAGGCAGGTGATTTACATAACAAAAAGGCTGTTGGTAAATCAGATAATGAAAAGGTAGAAATTGAGGGTAAAAAGAAAAAGAACAGAAATGGTAAGATAGGCATCAACAAGAAAAACAATTATTCTCCTGACAAGTTTGCCCCTAGGAAAACTTGTAGTAATTGTAATAGTGTCAATCACCTATCTTCTAATTGCAAGATTGTTAACAAGGCTCCTGTTCATGTACCTCAAACAATACCATGTATGCCTGCAATGCCTGTTATGCCTGGTTTGTATCAAAATGCTAGTTTTCAAATCCATATATGAACATGCCATATATGTCTAATCCTTATTTTCAATCTGTGAATGTGCCACAAATGTCATGGAGCATTCCTAGAATGAATAATATGTATGCCAATTTTCCACAAATGCATGCATCAAATATTCATGCAAATGAGCATTTGTCAAACCCCATCACTCAAGCATCTACACCTAAGTTGAAGAATGATAAGAGTGCAAAGTCAAAGGCTAACAAGAAAGGACCCAAGGAAGCTTGGGTACCAAAATCAACTTGATTTGTTTTTGGAATGTGTGCAGGGAAATAGAAGGAATCTATGGTACCTAGACAGTGGATGCTCTAGGCACATGACAGGAGATTCAACCTTGCTCACAGAGTTCAAGGAAGGAGCTGACCCTAAAATTACCTTTGGAGATGACAGCAAAGGATATACTAAGGGATATGGCCTGATTTCAAAAGACAATGTCATCATTGAAGAAGTGGCTTTAGTTGAAGGTTTGAAGCACAATTTGCTGAGTGTCAGTCAGATTTGTGACAAAGACTATGAAGTAAAGTTCACAAAAGAAGCCTGTGTTGTTTCTGCCAAGGAAGACAACAATGTGGTATTGACAGGTTTTAAAAAAGGAAATGTTTACATAGCTGACTTCAATTCAGCATGCTCAGAATCCATTACTTGTATTTTCAGCAAAGCAAGTAAGGATGAGAGTTGGCTATGTCACATTTGAATTTTAAAGTTATGAATGATTTGGTAAGAAAGGATCTTGCTAGAGGAATCCCTCAATTGGAATTTATCAGAGATGGACTGTGTGATGCCTGCCAATTAGGGAAACAAAAGAAATCATCCTTCAAGAGAAAGACAGAGTCATCCATTGTTAAGCCTCTTCAATTGCTGCATATGGACTTATTTGGTCCAGTAAATGTCATGTCTATTTCTAAGAAGAAATACTGTCTGGTGATTGTAGATGATTTTTCTAAGTTTACATGGACCTTCTTCCTGCACTCCAAGGATTGTGCAAGTGAAATCATCATCAATCACCTCAGAATACTAAACAATGGTTCTGAAGACAGAGTTCAAAGAATCAGGAGTGACAATGGTACTGAATTCAAGAATTCCATAATGAAGACTTTCTGCGAAGAAAATGGAATTGTCCATGAGTTTTCTGCTGCCAGAACACCTCAACAAAATGGGGTTGTTGAAAGGAAAAACAGAACTCTCATTGAAGCGGCTAGAACAATGTTAAGTGAATCAAGGTTACCAACATATTTCTGGGCTGAAGCTGTCAACACTGCATGCTTTACTCAGAATATTTCCTTGGTCAACCAAGCTAGAGGAATGACTCTTTATCAGTTGTTAACCAACAAGAAACCAACTTTAGCTTTCCTTCATGTCTTTGGATGTAAGTGTTTTGTGCTAAGGAATCATGGAGATAACTTGGGCAAATTTGAAGCAAAGGCAGATGAAGCTATTTTTGTTGGATATGCAGCAGGGAAAGCCTACAATCTAAGAACCAACATTGTTATGGAATCTGTACATGTTGTGTTTGATGATCAAAAGATTCTAGGTCTAAATGATGGAAGCTCCCATGAAAAGTTGGAATTTGAGAATGAAGGTGAAGGAAGAATGTACTATGATGATGATGAGGAAGATGAAGATCATGACCACAGAGATCCACCAAGAGTTGTTGTACCAACTAGAAGTGATGCTCACACTGGAAATGAGGCATCCGTTGACAGTCATTCTGGAGCATCCGTTGACAATATTAGAGATGCATCCGTTGACAGAGATTCTCAAGCATCCGTCGATAGGCAAAATGATGCATCCGTTGACAGTCAACTTCATAATTCAACAAGGACAACAAACTCAGGGGGAGTTTCTCAGGGTCAAAATTCAATGCTAAATCAACATGATCATGCTCATGAAAATGAAGCAACCTCATCAAGATCAAACCTTCCACCTGCAAGAAAATGGACTAGAGATCATCCATTTGAGTTAATCATTGGTGAATCAAATTCAAGAGTCCAAACTAGAAGGGCCACTCAAGCAGAATGTCTATACAGTAGCTTCCTGTCTCAAGAGGAACCTAAGAAAGTGGAAGATGCCCTTCTAGATCCAGATTGGGTCTTAGCAATGCAAGAAGAGCTAAACCAATTTGAAAGAAATAAAGTGTGGAAGCTTGTGCCCAAACCTGATGATAGAAGTGTCATAGGTACTAAATGGGTTCTCAAGAACAAGATAGATGAAATGGCATAATTGTGAGGAATAAAGCTAGATTAGTGGCAAAGGGTTATTCTCAAGAAGAAGGGATAGATTTTGATGAAACTTTTGCTCCAGTGGCAAGACTTGAGGTAATCAGAATCTTCCTAGCCTATGTAGCACATGCCAATTTCAAGGTCTATCAGATGGATGTCAAAAGTGCCTTTCTAAATGGGGAACTGGAAGAAGAGGTCTATGTCCATCAACCTCCTGGCTTTGAGGATCCAGAATATGTATATCTTCTCATGAAAGCACTTTATGGTTTGAAGCAAGCACCAAGAGCCTGGTATGACACTTTATCTCAATTTCTTTTGGAGAATCACTTCACTAGAGGTACAGTAAATAAAACCTTATTTCATAGGAATATCAATGGCTCTTCAATACTTGTTCAAATCTATGTAGATGATATTATTTTTGGGTCTACAGATGAGAAGCTTTGCAAAAGGTTTGCCAAACTTATGCAAAGTAGGTATGAAATGAGCATGATGGGTGAATTAACTTACTTTCTTGGCCTACAAGTAAAGCAAGTTAATGAGGGCATTTTCGTAAGTCAAACAAAATACATTTATGATCTTTTAAAGAAATTTGACTTAATGGATTGTACCTCTGCAAAAACACCTATGGCCACTGCAACTAAGCTTGATTTGAATACTAAGGAAAAGTCTGTGGACATCTCAAGCTATAGAGGCATGGTAGGTTCACTTCTATACCTAACAGCTAGTAGACCTGATATAATGTTTTCTACTTGTCTTTGTGCTAGATTTCAAGCTGACCCTAGAGAGTCTCACTTGATAGCTATTAAGAGAATTTTCAAGTATCTCAAGGGAACACCAAACCTTGGCATTTGGTACCCAGGAGAATCTGGTTTTGATCTAACTGGCTACTCAGATGCAGATTATGCAGGTTACATAATTGATAGGAAAAGTACAACAGGTTCCTGTCAATTTCTAGGAAACAGGCTTGTTTCATGGTTCAGTAAGAAACAGAACTCAGTCTCCACTTCTACAACTGAAGCTGAGTACATTGCTGCTGGAAGTTGTTGTGCACAAATTCTATGGATGAAAAATCAACTTATTGACTATGGTCTAAAAGTTGAGAAGATTCCAATTTTCTGTGACAACACAAGTGCTATTGCCATCACAGGGAATCCAAGTGCAACATTCGAGAACCAAGCATATTGACATCAAATACCACTTCATTAGAGAACATGTGATGAATGGTATAGTAGAAATGCACTTTGTGCCAAGTGAAATGCAGCTTGCAGATATCTTCACCAAGCCTCTTGATGAATCCACATTCACAAGATTGGTAGGTGAACTAGGTATGCTTAATTTGTCATAATTCCTAGTGATATTTGATTTTACTGAATTGCAGCTAGAAATGTGTTTTGATTTACTTGAGAATTAAAAACTCTCAGAAAAATTTTCTTCAGAAATTTTGTTCATGGCAAAATTATCTTATCAACGGATATCCTTTTACCCGTTGATAGTATAAACACATTCCTAGATTTTCGTATATCAACGGATAATAGGTTATCTACATCATCGACGGATAAGCTGTTTCTCAACCGTTTATTTCATATCCGTTGATATACATATTTTCTTTTAAATATAACCGTTGGTAAACGTGTATCTATATAGGACTGGTTATATTTATTTTCTTTTATTAATTGACAGTTACTTTTGACCAATGGGTAATTACTTTTAATTATTTCATTTTCAATTCTTAAAAAGTATAAAATGATGTCTTGTGCTCTCACATCTCACCTTTATCGACTTTCAAGATTCTCTTAAGTAAATTGCATCTTCTTAACAAAAACTCTCTGCAACAAAAGTTCAAACACTTCAATGGCACCTATTGTTAAGATGATGTCTTCCACTGGGTTCACCTATGAGAAGAACAACTTCGCGGCCTATGTCGATACAGTGAATGCCCCAGAAGCTTATCACACCATGATGAATTTTGTGAAGAACTGTAAACTTTCGTATGCCATGACTGCCACCACTCCTCTAATCCACGAGGTAATTGAAGAGGTGTGGGCATCTGCTGAGTTCAATGGCACAGCCGGTACAATTGCTTTTTCTTTAAAGGGTAAAAACTATGTAGTTAACTCTGATGTGATAACTGCATGTTTAAAATTGCCTGAGAATAACTGTCTGAAAGTACCCAGTGATGCTGAAATTGTTGCCATGCTTAATTCCATAAATTATACCCTTAGTACTGATAATTTAGGGAAAATTGTTAGGAAATGGATGGTTAAAGAATGGAGTTATTTTTGTGATGCCTTCATTAAAACTTTTTCAGGCAAAATTAGTAATTTTGATGCTGTTACCCATTCCATGCTAGTTATGATGAGTATGCTTCTGAATGATAAATTCTATAACTTTGGCACACTAGTCATGTATGAGATAGCAGAAAAATTAGGTAAAAAGGAAACTAGGAGCAAGAATATCTATTTTGCTAGATTTTTGATGCTCTTAGCACTACATGTACCTGAGAATGAGCTATCCATTGCTAACCCGGATAGCAAGTTCACATGTTTTGTTCAGGAGAAGAGAGTCTTAAGTGATTTAATTCGAATGAACTCCAATGCAGGAGTACAATTGGTATATCTACCAATTGTTCAGGTAACTATTTCTAACCTTGAAACTCCTATCTCTAACCCCCAAATTTCTTTGCCTTCCACAGTCACAATGGAGTCTGTAGTAGTGACCAAAAAGGCTCCTACCCAAGTGACTAAAACAAAAGTTTCCAAACCAAAATCTAAGAGACAAACCTCAGGTGCTTCTCAAAAAGCACCTGTTGCAAAAACTACCACAACTCTTGAGGGGAGTGTGAAGGAGGTAGTGAGTGGTGAGGGACAGGGTGCAAGCCCTAAGAATAAGGTAGGTGAGGAAAGTGCACCAAATAACCAAGCCCAAGTTACATCCTCTCAACAGGGTGTGACTACTAGTTCCACAGCAACGCTGCACAAAAGGGTAAGGGACACTAGCCCTCTCTCAAAAACCTATGAAAGAAGAGTAAAATCTAAAACCATAGGGGAATCACAGGGTGCACACACAGTACAGCAAACTGTACCTTCTCAAATTCAGTTTAATGTGACTTCAATAAATGTGGAGTCACAGCCCCTTGATCTTAACCTTTAAATCGATACACATTACAATCCACCATCACCAACTCCATCTCTGGATGTGGATATGATATCTATATCAATTCCTGATTCTCCATCTTTAAGATTCTTGGAGAAGCCCCACTCTGCAATTGGTGGTCATCATCTTTTAGATGATTTGTTGGGCCATCAATCTTCCATTCCTGAATTCACAACAACATCTGTGGCCTCATCTTTAAAATCAATCTCCACAGATTCAGTGTTGGTTTTCACTTCAACGGATACTATCTTTCCTTCATCAACGGATATCCTTCATCCGTTGACAAGTGTTTCTCCATCAACGGATGCGCCTATGTCTAGCCATCCGTTGACAGCTACAACTACTCAATCAACAGATATCTCTTATCCATTGATAACTCACTCTACCACTGCTATATTTGACATTCATGTGTCAAGTGTGGCGGAGTTCTCAGTAGTTGAAACACTTTTAGGATTGAGGGAAGGGAGTGAGAGGCTGCCTTGTGAGCAGGCAAAAGGAGAGGCAAATAATGAGAGGTTGACCATTTCTTCAGGTCAGGAAAAAGGAGAGCAAGAGAGTTCCACCTTAGTAGGTGAAGGTGAGGGTGTGAGAGGTGTGAGCCAGGGGGAGCCCCTGATGCAAGAAAAGGGAGATGAGTGGAGAGAAGGGACTACAGGAGAAATAAGGCAGGAAGATCCAGCCATTGCAAGTGAGTTAATGGAGGTTAATAAACCTTCTAAGAGATGGAATTTCAATAAGAATACTAGTCAGTCATTGACTCCATCTCTTTGGATCCTGAAACCTTTACTCATCCTGTTTCTGCCTATCAAGTCATGGCACAACAGGGCAATGTGGAGGCAGAGGAGGCAATGCACCTAGTGCACACCTCACAATCTCTACAAAGAGCAAAGGAAGCTTTGACAGCTCTGCCTTCAGATGCTGAAAGTGAAGAGCTTGGCAGAGATGTAGTGACAACACAGCAAATGATGAAGCATTCAATGTGGCAGATACTCCAGAATGGCTATTTTCTACTGCCACTGTGGCTGGTGACTTCAATGAGGAGATTATGAAGCAATATCAATCTGCTAGGGCTGAGCACCAAAATGCAGATCCACAGAGGAAGGCTGTCCTTCAGCAACTAATGGACTCCCTGAAACTTCACAAGATGCACATGGTTATTCAAAGAACACAACAGGAGGAGGTCCAAACTGCAATCAGAGAAATGAAAGTGGAACTAGATGCCAGGATTGAGGCACTAGCCCCTACTACCACTCAGAAGGTGCTGACTAGCAAACTATTGAAGGAAGATAGCCTGGCCAAATATGTTCAGCATCTCTCCTTCAGAGTGGATAGTATGGAATCTCAAATGCAGACACTTATTGCCAACCAAGCCAAACAGACTGAGCTACTGGAAAGGCTACTTGCAGCCTCACCTCCAGCCCTTGATGCTAACAAAAAGGGGGAGAAAAAGGTAGAAGAGGTTGCAGCTACCTCTAGTCAAATTCAAGCTTCCAGTAGCAAGATAGCACAAATTGAGGGGGAGCAACAGCCAATTATAGTGGTCAATCCAACAGAGTTTACTATAGAGGCTTCCCCTGTAAAGAAACAGAAGGCTTTGCCTGTGATTCCTGACTTATCAAAAATCTCAGATGGTGAGAGGCAAGCCAGAATTGAAGAATTAGAGAAGATCAACAAGGAGGCAAATGAAAGAATAATGAGAACAGAAAGGATGATCAATGAATCAATTGTATCAACTCTGTTCTCTACTCAGTCTTCTGTTCCAACAATATCAACTACAATTCTGAAGGTGCTCATTCCAGAGATTGTGGCTCCCACATTTTATGATGCTGAACCTTCCTTTGTCAAAGAATTTGAACCCTACATAAAAACCAGAGCTTACTCACCACCTAAAGCAAATGGGAAGAACAAGTTACAATTGAACTTTCCATTTCCCAAGGATGATGATGAGAAGCTGATGGGAAAGACAATCAAAGAGTTCAAGGAAAAGACAAATAAGAGTGTAAGAGAATGGATGGCTGTAATAATAAGGAATGGAAAAGTGTTAAATATATCCAACAACCATCCTAGATTTGTTGAAGCAAAAAGAGAGGAGACCTCCAGACTTCTCAGGGAAGCTCATCCAAGTGAAGAAAATCAATATGAAAACTCAGATGAGAAGCAAGCCAGGCTGGCTCAGGAGTTATTGGATGAGGTAGAGGATGAAATGAGGGAACCTGAGGAAGTCCCCAAACCCAAACCCAAAAGGAGAGTGAAAACAAAGGCAAAGAGGCCTGTCTCTCCAGAAAATGTAAGTAAGGAAACTATTGGCTCATCAAAATCTATGTCTGCACAAGTATTCAACCCAACTGTGAATTTTCATGGTGACCCTATAATACCTAAAGAGGAACCAATGAATCTTGACTCCATTGAGGTTTCTTCATTCTTGCTGAAGCCTCAACAGAAGCCTAAACAGAAGAAAGGGATACCAAGGAAGCAACCTTCAAAGGAACCAATTCAAGTTGCTAGGGTGCCTGCTATTGTCAAGCAGCCAATCTTGGAAAACAAGGATGCTTTTATCTATCAGGCAGATATTGAAGAATACTCTGGCATGAATCTGTATCTGGATGAATTGTCAGAAGTAAGAGGAATTGACAAATACAAACATTTGCCTGAGAGATTGGTCTTTGTATACAAGGGAGGAAAGGAAAGGACATGGCCACTACAGAGGGTTCTTGGAGAAAATTATCTGACCTTAACCAAGGTGTTCTCTGCAATTAAGAGATACACAGGGTTCTCCAAGATAGCAAAAGGGGAGATACTGGACAGAATAGAACAGATAAGGAGAGAATGGAACTCACCATCAAGTCTACCAAAGAAGTTGAAGATCCCATAAAATGGACAGAAAATCCACATTGAACCCTTCTGGATGTTGGAGTTCAGGGATGAAGATGGTAACAGGAGATTCTTCAGGTTAGAAGACCAACTATAAAAGGCTAGTTCTTAATACCTGAGATGGTTACAACAAAAGCTAAATCCAAAAGTTATTGAAGAAGATGCCTTCTATAGGCAACTCCAAATGCAGATTGAGTCCAACTCTGCCAAAGAAGGAAAATCAAGGGTGATGCCAACCAGAGAGAAGAAACAGTATTAATCTGCTCAGTTTAGAGGAGCACTTCTCTGTAAATTTCTCAAACTTTCAGTTTTTAATTTTTGTAGCTTAATACAATTTTTGCATTGTTCTATATATATCTTTAGGAATGTTTTGTTATCATCAAGGTCCTGAATTTATGCTTTATTGCCATCAAGTATAAATTGGGGGAGATTGTTAGGAATATGTTGTGCTTGATGATAACTTCACAATCAATCAAATTGTATAAGGTTTTGTAGCTGTCAACAGATAAGGATTTATAACTCTATCCGTTGACAGGTAGCTCATCAACGGATGAGGTTTTGTAGCATACTGCAGTATCTCTATGTTATCAGTTGATAGTGTTTTTATCCACAGTCATGTTGACCATCAATGGATAGGCAGAATAGGGTAGCCAATTGTAAATAAGCTATGCTATGTAATTCTGTTTAATTGAAAGTGTATCAACGGATGAAGACAGAACTCTATCAACGGATACAGCTCAAAACTACAATATCAACGGATACAACTCAAATCTCAATATCAACGGATACAACTCAATATATCATCAACGGATGTCAGTGTACAATATCAACGGATAATCATTGACACTTACTTCTATGCTAAGCTGGGGATTACCAGTTGATAAAGACGGGTTTGACTGACAGATCACATGGGTTGATAGTAGATACAAAAAGCAGTATGGCAGTCATTCTTTGGAAACACAGAAGAAAGAAGCATTCCTTTTACAGTATGAATACAAGAAAGATGCAGGGGACATGTCTGTTCACAAGGACAACCTTTCGGCTACATGTGTATTTGGAGTGTAGTAGCAAGTCAACTTGAATTAGATTAATATTATCTTATTCCTGTAGTACTTGTAAACTTGGGATTTATAACCAAGTGTAGCAACTCTTTAGCAGCTAAGAAAACAGATACATTTGCTTAGGGTTTTTATTGAATATCCTTAGAAAGCAAAGAGTTGTAAAACAGAAGCTGTGTACATTTGTATCACAGAGTTTTCTTCGAATAAAAGCTTCAGGTGGTGCATCTAACCACCTAATTTTTATGTGTTTGTGCATTAATCTTTTTACAGCAATTATCTAAGTATAGATTTCTGGAGTTCTTATCAGAAATTTATAAATATCAAGAATTGTATTCAACCCCCCCTTCTACAATTATACAAGTGTGTAATATGGGAATAACAAAGTGTGTGCGGACGATGATTCTAATCGGGGTATAGTTAAAAATGTTTACAATTCTATAAAACATGTGATTTTTTATTTTTAATAAATTATATATAATTTTACCGAATTTAAAATTTTTAAAACATTTTTAAATTTTTAAAAATATGTATTTTGTGCCTTATTGGTAAATTTTGTTGTGTATAATAAATAAAATAATATTTTTAATATAATTTTTTAAATTGTTATTTTTAGGAAGATGTTAACGGTTTTTTTGGAAGGCGTTAACTAACCAATCAACTAACAACATATACAATGTTTTGCTTATAATAGTATATTATATATAGATTTGTTGTGTACAATAAATAAACTAATTTTTTAATATAATTTTTTAACTTATTTTTTAGGAATGTGTTAACAATTTTTTTGAAGTGCGTTAACCAACCAACCAAGTACCAACTAAAAAAATATACCTTGTTTTACTTATAATAGTATAGTATAGACGTTATTTTTAAATTTATTGTCAATTATCTTAAGAGTTCAATAAATATTTCTAAAAAATTATTTAGTATAACCTAAAATTGTAGAAGAATGAATCGTACGAAGAAGTGTGACCGCGATGATTCTAATCGGGATATAATTGAAAATGTTTATAATTTTATAAAACACGTGGTTTTTAGTTTTAGTAAGTTATATATAATTTAACTGAATTTGAATTTTTTAACATATTTTTTTTAATTTTTTAAAAATATATTTTGTGCCCTATTGGTAAATTTTGTTGTTTATAATTAATAAATTAATATTTTTAATATAATTTTTTAACTTGTATTTTAAATTTACATATGTTCCATACTTAATTTCATGACATAAATAAATATCATTAATTTAACGTTATTTTTATATTTATTGTTAAATAATTTAAGAATTCAATAGATATTTTTTAACAATTATTTAGTGTAGCCTATAATCGTAAAAGAAATTGTATGAAGAAATGTGTGCGGACGATGATTTTAATCGGGATATAATTAAAAACGTTTATAATTCTATAAAACATTTGATTTTTTATTTTTAATAAATTATATGTAATTTAACTGAATTTGAATTTTTAACATGTTTTTTTAATTATGTTTTTGTGTTTTTTTGGTAAATTTTGTTGTGTATAACAAATAAACTAATATTTTTATATAATTCTTTTAACTTATTTTTTTAGGGAGGTGTTAACAATTTTTTTGGAATCCGTTAATCAAACAACCAACTAACAAAATATATCTTGTTTTGCTTATAATAATATAGTATAGATAGATTTGTTGTGTATAATAAATAAACTAATATTTTTAATATAATTCTTTTTAACTTGCTTTTTTAGGAAAGTGTTAACAATTTTTTTGGAAGGCGTTGACAACCAACCAACTAACAAATTATACGTTATTTTACTTATAATAGTATAGTGAGTAGCATTCTAGAGAGAATATTTTATGTAAAGAATAGCAGCACACCACTAATTTTCAGATTATATAGTAAAATCAAAGGTTTAATTTTTGGTTCTATAAAAGAAAATGGTCAATTTTTTTTGTTCTATAATTGAAAAAAGGCCAATTCTGTGCTAGAACCAAATGATGACGTGGATACTGCATCACTGCCGCGTCATCAATGCTAACATGACAGTGATACATGGCAGTGCCACGTCTATAATGACGTAATCATTGATGACGTGGCAAAAACGTCAGCAGTGATATCATCAATGATGATGACGTCAGCAGTGACATCAACAATGATGACGAATGATGACGTGGTACTACCATGTCATCAATGGTGATGTCACCACTGACGTGGCAGTATCGCGTCATAAATGATGACATGACAGTGGTGTTGTGGCCGTGGATATAATTTTTTTAAAAAAATTTTATTTTTTTCTTAAATTTTAAAAAATACTTTTTTTAATTTTTTTAGAAAAAGAATAAAAAAAAGATGTTGTGTTACGATTCTTAACATAATTTGGTTTTTTTAGAAAAATGGTCACAGTATAGTATAAATGTCGAACAAATCATGATGTTTTTCAAATTAAAAAACTTTATCACTTGGTTTCAATATATCAGTTTTTAAAACAAAATGAACTAATGATGAAGACTTGAAGTGTTGGACGTTGCCTTTTGGTACTTTTTCAAATGTTAATTTTGATCTCCCACTTTTATATTTTTATCATGTAGTTTGATTAAAATAAAAATTTAAAACCAAAAATTATAACAAACCTATACTTTTATATTTAGAAATTGGGGGTTGAATTACCAATAATATTTTTATGTACCAATTTTCCCGCTCAGCACTCTTTTTTCAGTTTTTGGAAAAGAATAGGGGAAAAAACAAAACACACGTTCCCCTCTTTCTATCTATCTGCTCATTTCTACGGTTTCGAGTGATGTATTGATAAACATTCAAACATGGCTTTTATTGATAATCGGAGCTCCGATCTAACGGATCCACTTCAACACTGCTCTCTATTATCTCTTTCTCATCGCACCTTCAAGGATTTTCCGGCGCCTAATGACTCCGACGACTTGGATTCCGTTCACAATCTTCTTGAATCTACGGTTACTTTCACTTTTATTCACTTGAATTTCATTTATATACTTGTGACTCTAGCTCTATATCACCTGTTTGTTCTATTTTTATATATAATCTGTATTTATTATACTTTGGTGTGGAATTATTTTACTTGTAGATGCACTTTAATGTATGATGGGTGTGTGTGTGAGAGAGAGAGAGAGGGAGGGAGGGAGCTGGAGAGGGAAGGATGGAGCCGGAGAGGGAGGGAGAGATAGAGAGAGTGTGAGACAGATAGGGGTAGAGAGAGTGTGTGTGTGTGTGTGTGTGTGAGAGAGAGAGAGAGAGAGAGAGAGAGAGAGAGAGAGAGAGAGAGAGAGAGAGAGAGAGAGAGAGAGAGAGAGAGAGAGACGATGTGGTCTTTTGGTGAAACTAAATAATTTTAAGAAGGATTAGTGTTATAGTGTTATTGTTATAAATATTTACATGTGTTGATTCAAATTTGAATGAAACATAAGAAATATCTAGTTTATGTATAGCAATGGAATGATGATTGCTAACCTGTCTAATTGCATTAACTGTTAGGGATTAAATAATATGGACAAGCTTCTTGACGAAGCCAGGGCAGTTGTCAATTCAGAAGTTTTAGGTTCTAAGCTTGCACCTAATGGAGCATCTGAGAACAATAATGAAACTGTTACCAAAATTAAACGAAATCTTGAAGAACGGCGACCTGGTTTGGGACTTAAGCGTGCACGTCCAAGTTTTTGTTTGAACCTGGATAAAGGGTAAAGATTACTATTTCTACAGAAGTGAGCTTTTGTTATTTGGCAAAGTACTAATTTTATTACTATATTTGTCAGTCCTCCTTCTGTGAGTTTGGAGACTACTTTGGACATGGATAAGCTGCAAGATCCAGATGAGTTTTTCTCAGCCTTCTACAAAAATGAATGTATATATAACTTAAGATCTTTCTTATCCTGTTTCGAAAGTTGTGTCACTTTTCTGCATCAAACCTTACTTTCGTTTGTAATTGTAATTTATCATAGTTGCCAGACAAGAAATAGAAAGACAGACAGGTGGCAATATGACCGGGAAAAATGAAAACAATCTACCTGCCAATCAGCGCCGCCGTCGACCAAGCCTTTTTGGGTAACAACAGCCTTTGTTACCGACCTCTCTAGGAGTACCTGCTTTATTTAGTGATCATTGTTTATGCAAACATTTCTTAATGCTACACATGTGTTGTCTTCTTTTTTTTTTTTCAGGAAGAAAGCCAGTTATAAGCACAAGTATTCATCTGCAATTCCGGAAAATGACGACACTATTATAACATCTCAAGTGACATTAGAGCAGGAGAAGCTCAGTCCATCAAATTTTGTTTCACAAAAACACAGTGTTGAATTGCAGGAAGGGCAATCAGGTAGTCTGTTAGTTACCTGTTGCTGTCTTATTACCTTCTGTTGAAGTCTAGAAGCATTTTCATTGGCATCTTACATATTGTGCTTAATAATGTTCTGAACAGGATCAGTGTCTGATTCTGAGAACGCTGCAGGCGGAATGCTAGATGAACTCTTATCAGGAGATATTGAAGATTTAGACCCGGATGGGGCTTTATCATTGTTACAAGACAAACTGCAGATTAAACCTTTTGATTTAGACAAGTACCTCCATGACTTCAGTGATGCTGGAAACACTGATATAATGGACTTGGAAGAAGAAATGCCAGTGAGGCGAAAACCACTGTCAGATATCGAGAATGTGGTGAATGGATATAAAGATCCTGTTAGTTATAAACAGGTGACAACAGATAAAAGCCATTTTCTAATGTCCTCTACTCCCCCAAAAAGGCCGTCTGCTGCATCATCTTCGTTTGGAGAGGGCAAATCATTGTCAAAACCATTTCATTTCCCATTCTCAGCTGCTGATCTTGACCTGTCACCTGCTAAAATTCCTACACACGAATGCTTTAACGGACAATCAGATGAACTTGGTAGAATGAATGAGCCGAGTATTCATGAAGTGATCAACTTTCAAGTAGAAAATGCAGCTAAAAGCCCTGCTTCAGGTTCAAGGCAGGTGATACCAGGAGATATTTGTTTGGGAAATTCTTCAAGTTTGGACACAAGGAGCACAGATATTGACACAAGGACAAAGTACTCTCATGATGGCTTGGAGAATGCAAATGAGTGCAATCATGTAAGTGAAAGTTGTGGACTAAAAGCTTATTGTAATATGTGGAGAACTAGAGTTGACAAAATAGTCGAGAATGCAAAGTATCTGTGTTATGGAATTAATTTGGAATATCAGGTAAATTTTGATGCTATATGATAGTCTACAATATGTACCATGTGGATTGTGGCATGATGCAGGTCGGAGAAATATTGCATGAAATTGTTTCCTCTGCGCAACCTGATATTGATAAAGATGACTTGGCTAGGGGTAGTCCTGATACTGCTGGCCAGGCACATGGTTTAACTGAGTCAGAGAACGTTGTGAGATTCTTTTACCTTTTCACTTCGTCTAATTTTTAGTTAGAGTAGTTTATTTTCAGCAATTTATAATCCAAATTTGTATTATTGCCATCTTCTTTAACAATGTAGATTGAGAACATACATCACAAAGCTTCTTCGACCCAACAAGATGTCGACATTGTTGACTCAGCAGCTGAAAATATAAAGATCAGCCAAAGTGAGTCGGGTATGCTGGCTATTCGATTATTCTTTTTCCTAGTGATTCACTCTTGAATCCCAATAAAAAGTTTTACAGTGTGGGGAAGTCTTAGTGAGGTAACTTTAAATGGATTTTCTTAACGCCTTATGGTTTTGGGAGAGTTGGTCATTTAACATATAAATATCTATTCTCTCTACTTAATAATTCCCAGTTTTTTAGGTTCAGAAAGGTGTTTTTGTTATGTATCTATGCTCCTTGTGCTATAGCTACTTTGTAATGTCAATCTATTGGTTTCCACTGTAGAAACTCTTTCGTCCACACTCCACATCACTAGGCTTGCTTGTTCTCTGTACTTGAGATAGCTAATACTATTATTACACTCTCTATCTTTCACAGGTAACAAAGAACCTATTGCTGCTGAAGACCAATTTATGGATGGACGTGAAGCGAATGCAGAAAGTGGCTTAGAGCAACAAAACGAGGTCCTCTTTTGGTTACTTCTCTTGATCATTATATTGTTATCCAGTACTTGGTGAATATCTTTTCGCATAAAAGCTTTACGAAATTCTTGTATGGAAATACCGTCAAACCTATTAGTTTGCATTATTTAATGAATAATTGATTTTAAGAGTTAGGTGAGTCGAAAAGCACCTGTATGAAAATTACGGGCGAGTCCAGGAAATCTAACTGAACTTTTGGGCCTGCAATCTCCTTCACTTGACAGTTCAAAGATGAACACCAGTACACCACATGATTTCCATCCCTACTTCCCCGTTTCTAGTAAATGCTTTGATTGGCTAATGAAAAACATCTGTGCTGCAATTATTCAGGAACGCCCTGTGATTTCTCTTAAAAGCAGAAGGAAAGCAGGTAGACGACTTGGGTCTAGGGAAAAGAAAGCACTTACTCGTAGGCAAAGTCTTGCAGGTGGTGCTTTTAGTTATTTTCTTAAGTGTTGCAAGTTTTCTTTCCATGCATACTAAATTTTCATGCCTTTTCAATTAAAACTATCATTTATTTACTTCAATACTTGATTGACAGCGGCTGGTACATGCTGGACTGATGGTGTACGTCGGAGCAACAGAATCAGAATAAGGCCATTAGAATACTGGAAAGGAGAAAGATTTATACGCGGACGTGTACATGAGAGTAAGTAAACTTTTTTTGTTTGTAGTTTGATGTGCTTTCATATGTGTATTGCTTTATTCTGTTTAGTTAACTAATTCTAGTATTTATACAAAGCATAGTTTCTTAGTACACTTCAATTGTTCTTTCTATTGAATTCACTTGTATGGAAGGTTTAATAGTTGACTAAAGTCTTTAATATGAAAATTAATTTGTACCAAGAACACGTATTACTGAAAATTAGTCCATCAGTAACTATACAATTTATTAAAAAAAAAAAAGGTGGTGACGTATTCTAATGCATTTATGCATCTTAGAACGGTACCATGTGCACATCTGTAACTTACACCATTTTTTATTGTTTCTGTGGCCTATTCAAATTATTATGCCATACAAGTATCACAAATATAATCATTCCTTGACTGCATAGTGACTTATTAACTTATCATTGATCAAAATTTTCATTTCTTGAATGCACACTAACTTATAATTGATCATGAATATTATGATTCAGTTATTCTTTGCATCAACATTCTCTAAATACCTAGTAGCTTATGATTGATCAAACTTACGCATGCAGTGGTTATTACAAATACCACAGCATTGTATTTGATTCCATGGAAATCTAAAATATTAAAAGGGGTTAGTATAGATTGTGCTCAACCCCATGTCCTTGGATTGATATATTCTCAACTATGTTTACTGTTTTGTCATTTGTGTCGCAATGCTCCTTTGAACTCATTAGTTTGTGCTGGATAAATATTCAAGTATGTTGCTTAATGGCCTATTCCAATGGCAGGTCTGGACACGGTGATTGGGATCAAGTGTATTTCTACTCCATCACCTGGTGGTAAAGTGTGTAGGTTCAAGGTGACATCCTATATGCCTGAACAGAAGGAGCTTGTTGAGTCAATTGCACTGCACTGAAATCCTTAAGAATTTGCGGTTATCTGGTTTATGTATCCACATTCCTGTTCGGCTTAGTACAAAAATGTTGGGACCTAAATTCAGTAATTAAAAAAAAAAAAATACTAATGTTGTACTCCTGCAGTAGAGGAGGTTTGGACAAAGAAAATATGAGTGAAGTTTCATTTATACAAACTTATGGTTTCTAAAACATTGTCTTGGTGCATTTTTTTAAGAATTTAATGTACAAGTGATTATATTTACAAATGCAGTGGAGTGGTTCATAAGAAAAGAACGATGTATAGATACATACAATGCAATGCGAGTTCGGTGAGCAGTGTGCTTTTAGGATGAGACTTGTGTGACTTTTTCTTTGGGCAAAATGCCATATAACCTACTGTAGTTTGGATTTTTTTTCAAATGCCCTACTGTACTTCCAAAGACACTACTATACTTTGTTTTTCTTTCATTTACACCACTCCCGTCAGTTGACCAGCCCAGGCGTTAGTCAAACCGTTAATTGTGACAGGTGGCACGGTGAGTCAGCAATCCAGGTGGTGTTCTAATTAATTAAAAGCCCTAATTAACTCATCCATCTCCATTATTACTTCTATCTTCTCCATTTCTACTTCCAGTTGTTCCACCCCACCCCACCCCACCCCACCCCACCATTTATCTTATCCCTCCCATCAAAATGGGTAGCAGCTCTGATGCACAGTCAAGAATGTCTGTGGAAACATTCTTGTGTGATTGTGACAAGAAAGCAAAATTATTTACCAGTTGGTCACAAAGAAATCCGGGGAGAAGATTTTTGGGATGTGGGCAACCTCAAGGAACTAGATGCAATTTCTTCCATTGGTTCGATGTCGAAGCAGCAGGGAGACATGGAGATGTGATCACTCAATTGAACAACCGTAGGTACTTCTTGGAAGAGAGGATTGGGATGATGGAGGGTAGGCTCTCCAGTCTTGAAGATAAATTAGCTGCCAAGAAGTTGCAAACAGGGGTTCTCAAGAAGCATAACTCATACTTGGCTAGGATCTGTTTTGTGCTGGGTATAGCATTAGCAGTTGTAATTGGTTTGCTATTTCAGAAAAAAGACAATTGTAATGTGTAATGGAAGGCTGTGTTTGTTTTTGTATAACTGCAGTGAAATTTGTAAGATTGCAGTTTATATATGAATGCATTGAAATTGTGTAATGCAGTTTGGATCAATGTAATGGTTTGTAATGTGTAATGGAGGGTATTTGATTAATGAAATTATTAATGTGTTTTGGAAGGCTGTGTTGGTTTTTGTCAATGCAATGTAATACAATTTTCTTTGTTTGATCAATGCAGTCACAAAGGCTATACCAGATAAAATACACAAGTCATAATTCAATACATTTCAAAATAGAATGCACAAGCTTAGACTTCAGTTCATTGAGAGCAAAATACAGAAATTGAGACATTAGCTCATTCCATCAAAATACAGAAATGATCAGCCATCATTGAGACATTACTTCATTTCAGCAAAATACATAAACTGCTAAACTTGTGACTCATGTGTGGAGAAGGCTTGAGATCATTGAGACATTACTTCATTTCATCATTTCAGCCTCTCCAGTTGCATTTTCAGCTTCTAGGTTATCCATTTCTTGGACAACCTCAACAGGGACTGCTGCACTCCTCTCCAGTGGCTGTTTACAACTCCTGCTATTGTGACCTGCCTTAGTGCAATTTTTGCAGTGCATCACTCTCCCAACTCTAGATACTTGTTCCTTGCCTAATTTGGTTGATGTAGTGTCCTTTGTGGGTTCCCATCCTCCTCTCCTCCTTTGCTTCTTTGGCCTGCCCCTCAGTGTCTTTGTTATTTGTGGGGGTAGAACTTTGTCACCTTCCACTTCCTCCCAAAAGGGTGCCCCCTGCAGAACCTCTAGGCAATGTGAGTAGCAGGCCAAGTATTTCTCCTTTGTAAAGTAGTTAGACACAAAATCCATGGGGTTCAATCTGCAACTGTGAATGGCACTAACACCATGAATACATGGAATACCAGTTAAGTCCCACACCCTGCATGATCAATAATTACAAGAATCAGTGAAATAAGAGATGTATGAATAAAGGAGTATTGCATACCTGCATCTGAGAATGAATGAATTAAAACATTCTGACATGTTGTTCTCAGTGGAGTCAGCTTTTGAGTGGGATTCAAAGAAAGCTTTTGACCAACATTTTGGATCAAGTGAGCTCATTTTCTGAAATGCTTCTTTGGATACCCTTTCCATATCCTTCATTGCAGATTTAAATTCCTGAGGATGTGTTGCATTTGCAGCTGCATAGAAGGCCTCTTTCAGTGTCTCCTTACCACAAATGCCTTGCAAATTTGTGTACAAGTGCCTTGTACAATTTCTATGCTCAACCTGTGGTAACAGCTCTTTCACAGCTTTCTCCAGTCCCTACACATGTGGTACCACTGATGTAATAGACATTCATCAAGTAATTCTAAAAAATAAAATATAATTTAACAATTATTACCTTTTGCTGGTCAGAAATTAAGGTGTATCCATATCCATTGCCAAGTTGGAGGTCATCTATCACCAACTGCAAGAACCATCCCCAGCTAGCATATGACTCTGATTCAACCACAGCCATTGCAACAGGGTAAATTCCATTGTCCCCATCCCTCCCAACTGCAGATAGTAGTTGCCCTTTACAAACAGTCTTCAGGAAACAACCATCTAATCCTAATATTGGCCTGCACCCTTCTCTCCAGCCTTTCTTCAATTCAGAGTAGCATACATAAAATCTTTTGAAATGAGGTGAATCCCCCTCATTCTCTTTGGTTGTGCTGATTTTGACAGTATTATCCTTGTTGGATCTTAGAATTTCTCCACCAAACCTCCTCAGAAGTGCATAGTGCTGAATAAGTTCTTGTTGCACACCACTGATGGCCCTTTTTCTTATCCTACAGCACTTTGTGATGTTAACTTCAATTTTCAAAACCCTCCTGAACTCCTCCTGCATCTCTTTTATTTTCCAACTAGGATTTTTTCTTATCCTTTCTCCATATAAATCAGCCAAATAGTTTGTGCTAGCAGCCTTGTTTCTGTATGAGTAAAGGCAATTATGCTCTGCCTTTAATGTCTTAAGTATCCAACACTCCTTGGATGCAACATAGGATACCCACATTGAAAAGGGGCATCCACTCACACATCTTACTTGAACCCTGTGTTGGTCATCCACTGCATAATGTAGTGCTCAGCCTTTGAACAATGATGATACACATGAATTCTGCAGTAGCCAGTGTGCCTACTTGCATGTACCATCTCTCCAACATTCTTATCATGAACCAATTCCTTGTATCCCTGATCAGGGGTGACCCCATCCCTCATAAAAAATAACCTATCTTCATCCCCAACTACATCACTCAACATTTCCCTGATACTTTTAACAGTTAAACTCCTTCTCTCTACTTTTTCAAATTTCTTACATTTTCGACTACTGTACTGGTATCCCCTAGTGGGCACGAAATTACCATCATAGAAGACAAGTAGACTACATTTATCCCTATAAAGAAACATAGCAAATATTATCACTGAATTTAACAACAAAGAAAAAACCCCAAATATTGAAGCATAATGCGCAAAAAAAACCCAAAATGTGAAACTGAGAATGGGTACTTATAACAACATATTGAAGATGTGGTTGAATAATTGCAGATTGGTTGAATAATTGCAGATTGCCCAAGAACCCTAAATCTTTCTCCTTCCTCCCTCGGTCCTTCCAGCGGTAACATGTTTATGTTTATGCAGATTAGGGCTTTTAATTAATTAGAACACCACCTGGATTGCTGACTCACCGTGCCACCTGTCACAATTAACGGTTTGACTAACGCCTGGGCTGGTCAACTGACGGGAGTGGTGTAAATGAAAGAAAAACAAAGTATAGTAGTGTCTTTGGAAGTACAGTAGGGCATTTGAAAAAAAGTCCAAACTACAGTAGGTTATATGGCATTTTGCCCCTTTTTCTTTCCAAAACTAATATTTTTAGCGTATTAATTTTATTGTACAATTTACTTTTTGTACGTATTTTGATGCATTTGAAATATAATTTAATTTTTTTGAATAATAATTTAAAGGGAAATTCCTAATGGTACCCTTTTGGAATTGACTTTTCCAAATGGTACCATTACACATTTTGAGCGTCCGAGTGGTACCATCCAGGTTAAACATTCTAAGTAAAAGTACTTATCTGTTAAACTAACGTTAAAACACCTGTTAACAACTGAAAATAATTAATTTTCCCGCACTTTTTAACATTCATAATAATCTAATGCATCAGTTGCAGCAGGAATACATTGAAAGTGACAATAACAACTGCCAAATAGTTTCAAAATTACAAAAGAAAGGGATGAATATTCAAGCTTGTTGAGATTGAGAATCAGGAAACTGAGACATGTTGATAGATGACTGAGATCTTCCTGTTGCTGCACTTGTTGGCTGTTCTGCTGAATTTTTTGCTATCTTTGATGATGCCTTGGCTTGATTCCTTACCCTAGGATTCCTGACCACTGGGGGTAGTCCACTTGCCTTCATATCTTTCTTCTCCTTTGCTGTTAGGCCTCCCTTGCAAGTCCTTGCATTGTGACCAAAACAAAGACATTTTGTGCACTTAACAGTTTTTGATCTTTTCTCTTTTTGATTCTCCCCTTCCTCCCTCCTCCTGTTCCTGCTCGGTCTTCCTACTCCCCTCTTTATTGTAGGCGGTTTTAGAATTGGAAGATTCTCATAGGTTGGCCATTGATCCTTATCAGGAATAGGGTTAATGCTAAAACTATAGGTTTGTTTATAGGTCTTGACATGATACCATGAACTAACAATCTTCTGTGGATCAATTTTTGCATGTAACATTGCCCTAATGGCATGCCTACAAGGGATTCCAGATATTTGCCATGCCCCACAAGAACATACTTTATTATTCAAAGATAAGGGGAAATGAGATTTACCTTCATGAATCTCATATTCTCCAGGTTTTGACATATAAGCCTTGCAACTTATAATGTCTTTGCTAATCTGTTTCACTAGTTTCCCAATCTTAGGACACAATTCATCATCATTCCAACTGAGTGCAGCTTCATTTCTTGTAGCAATTCTTACCATACAAACCCTCCTGATTCCTGTCAGTGTAATACACAAGTAGTTGTTATCAAAATACAACTAATATGAATTACATTTGAATAGAAAGTAGACAAAGTATTACCTTCAAGCAGTGTTAGAACAGGCCTACACCTGTCAATGCCAAGTGTAGAGTTGAAGCTCTCTACAAAGTTTGAAGTATTGCTGTCATTGCATACATTAGGGTCGAATTTGTGCTTGCTCCATGTAGCTGGATCTCCAAGTTGAGCAAACCAAGTCATAACCCTGTCACCTCCTTCTTTTTGCAATCTTTCCATGGCCTTTCTATATGTGAATTGAGATGTTGCATTACAGGCCCTCCAGAATAAAACATACATCAATGGTCCTGCAAATTGCTTCTTAAAATTTCTACTGATATGTCTGCAACAATACCTTCGTTTAGCACCAGACCAAACATCTGCTAGAGCAAGGTCAATCCCCTGAAACACATGTTAAAAGACAATATTAGTACAGGGATTCAAAGTTAAAGAAAAGATGATAAGTACAATAAGAATTTGCATACCTTCTGTCTATCTGAAATAATAGTCCAATCCTCCCTGCTGGACTCCTTGACAATGTTATAAAGATTCCATAAGAAATAACCCCAACTCTCCTTGTCTTCTACACTTACAACAACATATGCTAAGGGGAATATTTCATTATTCCCATCCAAGGCCACTGCAGACAATAAAATTCCCCCATAATTACCCTTTAAGTGTGTCCCATCAATGCCTATCAAAGGCCTGCAACCTCCCAAAAAACCCTTCCACATGCCAGCAAATGAGATGAAAATCCTTGAAAATAACAAATGCCTAGGAATAGTTTCAGACTCCACACCAGAACAATGAACCTTTGAGTCTGGATTTGTTTCACAAATTACCTTTACATAAGTAGGGAGTTCAGTATATGATTCATCATGTCCACCAAAGAGCTTATCAATGACATACTTTTTCATTTCATAAAGTGATGATTTCTTCATGTAAACACCATACCTACTGAACAAGAGCTCATTCAAAGACTTTCCTGGAATGTCAGGATTTGCTTGTATATCTTCCATTAGTTTATTTCCAGCCCATTTCACATTACAGATGGGGTTATATGTCTGTAGACCTCTGCAGTTATGTTTATCAGGCTCAATTTTTTTGATTGCCCATGTAATACCATCTGCTAATTTACTGGCATGTAACCTCCATTTGCATATAGCGGCAGAGCAAATGCATGTGTACCGATGATTATCAGCAACAAGTATGGTTATTGCAAACCCTTCCTGTATACAATAATCTTTTAAGACATCCTTCAGGTGCTGTTTATCCATAAATATCATCCATGGCCGCAATACAATCTTCCCAATTTCTTTGTTTTCAAACATCTCCCCATTTTTATATAGCTTCTTCATATAGTTATCATCATCCTCATCCTCCAAGAAGTCTTGCCACGTTCCAGCCTTCCAATTCTCCTTGACTTTGGGAATTGACCTAACTTCCTCACAGTCATCATCATATCCATCAGACACATTTTCATAGTCCCTATCCCCACCATCCTCACTAACATCATCATCACCAAAATCCACCTTTCGTTTAACAGTTGTGCTTCTACCACTAGATTCCTCATTTTCAGCAGACCATTTCTGATACAATCCCTTTCTTCTAGCTGTGGTCTTAGGTAGTTTTTTGTTGAACAAAATCTGGTCAGGTAATGATGAAGGAATAGAGTTTTGAGAAGTAATTTGAGGAGGTGAAAATCTGGGACTCCTTCTAACAATCAAAGATTTGAAGGCTGTTTGGGGTGAAATAGATGGTGGTGGATGGAGTGCTGCTGTTTTAGACTTTTTCTGAGGTTGTTTTTGCAGAGGTTTTTTGCCTTTCTTACTTGTGGTTTTCTTGTTTAGTATTGTATCTTCTAGTTGATCTAGTGACACTTGTTCATGGTCCTTATTAACCCATGCATTACTCTAATTTTCAGACCTCCTCCTAAAATTTAACACCAATTTGTACAAATCATCAGGCATCATAGAAGTCCCAATCCATATAAATATCAACTTGTTATCAACATTTCTTTCAAACATCAACACGAGATCATTATCAGTTATTAATTTACGATGATCCATCTTCCACACATAAGAAAAGCATGGATAACCATAATCCATCCTTATACCCTGCCTTTTCAGTTCATCTTCATACTCCAATACTATATCCAATAGAGAACACTTCTCAGGATCTACCCCAATATCAACTTCTTTACCCATCCAATTAAACCTCAAAATCTTATGATCAATATCCATTCTGCAAGTTAAATACACTAACTTATGATCAAAACTCAAAGCACAGAGACACCGGGAGTGATGAAAGGCAGAGTGTATAAACTTGTAACACTATAACTAATGTAACTCAAACTAAAGGAAAAGATACTTAACCAGAAGACAATCAAGAACAAGAAGTCACAAGAAATCAACACTAAATGAAGACAAGGTAATTGATACAATTCAACATGTTAACTATGATCAATCCAAGAAGAAATCTTTGAGAGAAGTTCAAGTCAAAGTTGTTCATGCCTCAGTGATTTGGAAAGCCAAAGATCAAGATCATAACTATCAGTATCAATAAGACCAATTGATTTCAAGTGAACAAGAAGGAAACCAAATATTGGAAAGCCACATTTCTAATTTGATATGGTAATTTATTCAAGAAGCAAAAACCCTATCAAGACTAGTCACTTATGAACCAGACCGTTGCATCAAGTGTCAGGACATTGATAGCAAGTTTATGTCAGTAATAAAGATCCATATTCAAGAGCTTAGTGAAGAATAAAGAAGACATGAAGATATCACAAGTTCGAGATGTGCATTGAAGTTTCAAGTTGAAGACCAGAATATTTTCTAAGTACTAAATATTCTAGATAGCCAAGTAGAAGTTTCTAAGTAGAAGTTCTACTTAGAACTTCGAGATGGCTAAGTAGAAATTCTCAAGTAGAAGTTCTACTTAGAGTGCAGCTTCAACATGACACATGGCATCTTCTGATTGGCAGATTTCCAAGCTTTCAAGATAAGGCAAGAATTATGTGGACATCATTGGGCCACGTACATCTTAGTCTTTGAAGACTACAGGACATAGATTACATGTAGTATAAATAGAAGTACTTGTGTAATGTTTAAGTTAGTGAGCAATTCTAGAGAAAAACACAAGAGAAAAAGAGAGAGTGCATTCACAGAGCTTAGTATCATTCACTTCTCTCTCAACTTCTGTTATACTTTGTAATGAATGTTGTAGCAACCCTTTCAAGTTATATATAAGACATATATTCCTTGAATCTGTGTGTTCATTTATTGCATCGTATTTATTGCTTCTCATATTCGAAAAGTTGTATTCACCCCCCCTCTACAACACATTTGGACCTAACAATTGGTATCAGAGCTATATGTTTAACATACAAAACATAGATCCTTGTGTTGAGTAGAAGAATCGTGAGTTTTCATTTTTCAGATCTACTTTTCATTTTCTCGAAAAGTGTGTTTTAATTCGTTGGTAGTGAAAACTCATCTGAAAAATTATTTAAATACTCCAGGTGTGATTATTTAGCTTGGGTGTATTTTAATTAATTTTTGTGAATTTATCTGGGTTAGTTCATATTTGGTGTTCTTGAGTGTTCATCATCTGTTCTTATCAAAGAATACAACCCAACAACTTTTTGATCTCCTTTTCAATAGTAAAAGAATAAAAAGGTGGTTTTTGGACTTTTTGATTTACTTTATTCGGCCGAAAGTATACAGACATACTCAGTACCTAGCATGTGGGTTAGGTGGGTTAGGTGAGTAAAGCATTCAAAGTCAAAAGGTGTTAAAGAGATAATATTGTTTATTCAATATTAAAGTAATCTGCAGAAAAATTATTCTAAGGCAAAAATTTCTACATAGAATTTCTACTTGAGAATTTCTACATAGAATTTCGACTTAGACAATTTCTACTTGGTGATTTCGACTTGAGCAAAATTTCTACTTAGAGAAATTTCGACTTAGGCAAAAGTTCTACATAAATATTCTACATAGCCTAGTCTTGGGTACTTAGAAACTTTTAGTGACCAGAATTGAGATGGCTCCTAAAAATGCATTCAAGATCCCAATGTTCAACAAAGATCACTATGAAGAATGGGTTTTCAGAATGAGACTATATCTAGAGACTGTTAACCCTGAATATCTGGAAGTCCTTGACAAGGGTAAATTTGTCCCAATGGTAGTTATTCCTTCACATACGGAATGAGGAGTGGTTATACCACCTCGGTCTGAGCCTAAAAAGGTCTCGGAGTTTTCGGATGCTGACAAGGAACAAATAGCTTATGATACTGCCATACGACAAACCTTGATGGAATCTCTTGATCATGAAATGTTCAACATAGTCAAAGGTCTGACTACAGCGAAGAAGATTTGGGACAAGATAGAAGTTGTCATGGAAGGATCTGCAGAGGTCAGAAGCAACAAAACACTCATACTCAAGATGGAGTATGACACCTTTAGAATAAGGAAAGGAGAAGGCATAACAGATGTCTACCTACGATTCAGTCAGTTGGTATTGGATTTGAATCTGAGAGGTGTAACTCTCCCCATGGTTGAGACTAATACGAGATATCTGAGGAACCAGCCAAAAAGCATTGAACATAGGGTCTACGCAATAAGAGAAACCAGAGATTTGCATACAACTTCTCTGGAAGAATATTATGGAATATTAAAGACCTATGAGCTGGAAACTCTTCAAGATCAAGCATGGGACAATGATTCAAAGGGTAAAGAAAGTGCATCAGGATTAGTTGCTGATGAGGAAGAGTCTAAGAAGGCAATGGTTGCAGCAAAGCCTAAATCATCACTTGCACCACATAAAGTTGATAATGATGACGAGTGCGCATCTGACAGTGATGATGACTACTACACCCAAGAAGAGCTGGACAACATGGACGATAGTGTCGTGGCATACATGGCAAGGAAGTTCAGCAACATGAGATTTAGAAAGAGCAACCGACCACAGAGAAAATCTTCATCTTATTATCGGGCTGCTAAGGGTGGTGGTAGTTCGTCAGGCTACAAAGGAAAAGGCAAGAATACCAGCTACAAATCTCCTTTGGATTTCAAAATGAAGTTCAAATGCTATAATTGTGGTGAAGCTGGACACTTTGCCTCGGACTGCAAAAAGCCTAAACAGACTTATCCAAAAGAAACATTTGAAGCTCTCAAAAGCAACTATGAAGCACTGTTGAAGGAAAGACATGGAAAACGAGCTTTATTGGTGACAGAAGGAAGAGCTTGGGATGATTCAGATGAGGAAGATGTTACTCATGTAGCAAACTTTGCCCTCATGGCTGAGACATCAGAGGAACCAGAGGTACCAGTTCTGACTCTTAAAGTAGAAATGTCTATTGATGATTATAAAGAACAGAACGGGGCTCTTAGTGAAGAGATCTATATGTTGTGCAAAAGCCTAGACTCTTCTCAAAAGGAACAGAAAACACTTGTTGCCAAATGCAGAATGCTTGAGGCAAAAGTGGAAGAGCTAGAGGCTGCTTGCACTGTAGATACTTCTCTAAGAGACTTTATTAAATCTCTGGAACACAAGCTCGTCCTTAAGGAAGAGGTAGAAGCATGTCTTAGGAACAATCTAGCTGAGTTAGAAACAAAATGCGAAGCTTACAAACTAGCGGCTAGTAAAGTGTATGTAGATAATGACACATTTAAGAAAATAACTGGAGTAGGTATAGGACTTGATTATTCTGACCTTCCTAAGAAAGAAGGAAAGAGACCTATTGACCCTAGTTCCAGTGACCTTAAAAAGGAAACACCTAGTATTCTTAAATCGGCTGTCAAACCTATCTACAAACATCTTGTTCCTAGAATAGAAGAAGAAGAGACTGAATTGATAGCTAGATATGAGATTGAGATGGAAGATCGCCAGAAAGAACAACCTATAACTCCTATTAAACAAGTGAAAATCAATTTCCCTAGAGATGAATCTAGACTGGGATTAGGAGCTAAGGCTGTTAAACAACAAGGAAAGAAAGAAAAAGGCATAAAAGAGGTTAAGGCTGAACGAATAAAGAAAGCATGTTATCATTGTAAATCTACTGAACATCTTTCTTATGCATGCAAAGCTAACATGAATGTTCCTGCTGCACATGCCATGCCTACCACACATACAATGAATAATCTGCATCAGAATCATGCACAGTGTGGTCAACCTAATTGTATGCCATGCACTTTTAATATCATGCAAACTTTTGTGCATTTAATGAATGCATCTAGCCAGTCATGCTCAAATACTGTTGCTAGTTCAAATATCAAGAAAAAGTATGGTAGAGCCAAGACTGTTAGTCCTCCTAAAGTTAGGAGTGTCAAACCTTCTCCTAAGACTGACAAATCTGTCAAGTCTGAGAAAGGAAAGGAGATAGTCGAAAGCTCTAGTAATATGAAGAAAAGTGCATCTCCTGTTGTTAAATCTGTTGATTCTCGATCTTATCGAAAAGCCGGGCCCAATCAAAGTTGGGTTCCGAAGAATGTCTAACCAATATGTCATTGCAGGGCATTAAGCAGAATAGAAATAAAGTTATATGGGTGCTAGACAGTGGAGCATCGAGGCATATGACTGGAAACAAGTCCCTGCTTACAGAGTTGGTTATGAAGGCTGGCCCTTATGTTACCTTTGGAGATGACAGCATAGGTGTGACTAAGGGATATGGCAAACTGAAAACTGGCAATGTCATCATTGAAGATATTTCCTATGTTGAGGGACTAAAGCACAATCTGTTGAGTATAAGTCAATTCTGTGACAAAGGTTACGAAATTGTCTTCAACAAGAAAGGTGTCTCAATCACTCACATCAAGGAAGGCTCACTAGCTTTGAGAGGAGTTCGAAAGGCAGATCTTTTTGTTGCAGATATGGATTCAGCAAATCAGAATGAGGTCACCTGTTTCTACAGCAAAGCCTCGGATGATGAAAGCTGGTTATGGCACAAAAAGCTATCTCACTTAAACTTCAAAACGATGAATGCTCTCGCGAGGCGAGAATTGGTGAGAGATCTACCTCAAATGGAGTTCGCTCCGAAAGGACTCTGTGAAGCTTGTGAAATGGGAAAGTCGAAGCGAGCATCGCATAAAAGCAAAGAAATTTCTAGTATTACTGAGCCTCTACAACTTCTTCATATGGATTTGTTTGGCCCAGTGAATGTCCTATCTTTGTCTAGGAAAAGATATGCTTTGGTAATCGTGGATGACTTCTCCAAGTATACATGGGTATTGTTCGCAATGACGCAAGACGAAGTACCTTTCTTAATCATTGATCACATCACTCAAATTGAGAATGTTTCAACACTTACTGTGAAGACGATTAGATCAGACAATGGCACTGAATTCAAAAACGCAGTGCTGAATGACTTCTGTGTATCTAAGGGAATACGTCGTCAGTATTCAGCCCCGAGAACTCCACAGCAAAATGGAGTAGTTGAAAGGAAGAATAGAACTTTGGTTGAAGCAGCAAGAACTTTGTTGTATGATTCAAAACTTCCTTTGTATTTCTGGGCCGAAGCAGTGAGTACCGCTTGTTACACTCAAAATAGAACCTTGATCATAAAAGATAAAGAAAAGACACCATGTGAGCTAATGAACAACAGAAGACCAACAATCAAATACTTTCATGTCTTCGGAGCAAAATGCTATGTGCTTATAGATGATGAAAATCTAGGCAAGTTTGCAGCAAAAGCTCGTGAAGGAATCTTTGTTGGTTACTCTACAGACGTGGTGGCAGCTTATAGAGTGTTCTTGGTGAATGATCGAAAAGTGACTGAAAGTTACAACGTCAGATTCGACGATACCAAACTCTCATCAATTTCAAGAGATTCTAGTGAACCTGAGTCCCTAAAATTTTAGAATCTGGACTTAGAAGATCTTGAAGATGAACCTGAGTTGGTTGTTCCATTAAATGTTCCAAGTGTACGTGAAGAACCTGAGTCTAGTGAACAAGCTAATTCTACAAGATCAGGAGAGACTTCTTCAATACCAACCGGCAACAACTCAGGGGGAGTAAATAGCAGCTCAAGGACTATTGTTCAAGGCTCGAGTCGAGTTGACTCTAGTTCTGTAGGAGCTGGCACTAACTCAGGGGGAGTTAGTGAAAATAATCAAAGTAGTCAGCACCCGAACTCAGAAAGTCAAGCTGAATCATCAAGACAATTTCCAGGTGAACGAGTATGGAATAGAGACCATCCGTTTGAGTTAATAGTGGTGATCCAGATGCTGGTGTGACTACTAGAAGAACTGCAAGAGCTGACATGGCTAATATCTCCTTATATTCTGGGTTCTTATCCAAGCTTGAACCTAAAGAAATAGAAGAAGCTCTTGGCGATGCTGATTGGGTGATTGCAATGCAAGAGGAACTCAATCAGTTTGAAAGGCAGAAAGTTTGGAAACTGGTACCCCGACCAAAGAACAAATCCGTAATTGGAGCTAGGTGGGTATTCAGAAATAAACTGGATGAAAACGGACTTGTAACACGAAACAAGGCTCGTTTGGTTGCAAAAGGTTATTCTCAGCGAGAAGGAATTGATTATGATGAAACCTATGCACCAGTTGCAAGACTTGAGGCAGTCAGGATGTTCTTGGCATTTGCAGCACATAAGAACTTCAAAGTTTTCCAGATGGACGTGAAAAGTGCCTTCCTGAACGGAGAGTTAGAAGAGGAAGTGTATCTGGAACAGCCGCCTGGCTTCGTTGATCCAGAACATGCAGATTTTGTGTATCTACTCTTCAAATCTGTCTATGGCCTCAGGCAATCCCCAAGGCGATGGTATGAAACCCTATCTCTATTCTTAATTGAAAATGGTTTTGTTAGGGGAGTAATTGATAAAACATTGTTCTATAAAGTTGTGAGAAATGACTTAATACTTGTTCAAGTATATGTGGACGATATTATTTTTGGGTCATCAAATGAGCGCTTGTGCGAGAAATTTGCCAAGCTAATGCAGGAAAAATATGAGATGAGCATGATGGGAGAGCTGTCCTTCTTCCTTGGATTACAGATCAGTCAGAGAAAAGATGGTATCTTTATCTGTCAATCCAAGTACGTCAGAGATTTACTCAAGAAGTATAATCTAGAAGATGCATCAGCAGCTAAGACTCCCATGGCAACAGCCACGAAGCTTGATGAAGACAAATCAGGTAAATCAGTTGATATCACAAGCTATCGAGGTATGATTGGCTCACTCCTCTATTTAACTGCAAGTAGACCAGACATAATGTTCGCAACTTGTTTATGTGCAAGGTTCCAAGCGGATCCTAGAGAATCACATCTCGTAGCCGTCAAAAGAATTTTTAGGTATCTCAAGGGCACACCAAATCTAGGGATTTGGTACCCAAGAGATACAGGTTTTAATCTTATTGGCTATTCGGATTCAGACTATGCAGGTTGCAGGATTGATAGGAAAAGCACATCTGGTGCTTGCCAATTTCTTGGCAGAAGATTGGTGTCCTGGCAAAGTAAAAAGCAATATACAGTATCTACTTCTACTGCTGAAGCTGAGTACATTGCTGCTGGAAGCTGTGTAGCTCAAATACTGTGGATGAGGAACCAATTGAAGGATTATGGCATGGAGCACAAGAAAATTCCAATTATGTGTGACAACACAAGTGCCATTGCCATAACCAACAATCCTGTAGATCACTCAAGAACCAAGCACATCGACATCAGGTATCACTTCATAAGAGAACATGTCGAGGAGGGGACTGTGGAGCTACATTTTGTGCCTACAATGCAACAAATTGCAGATATATTCACCAAACCTCTTGATGAAGTAACATTCAATAGGTTGGTTGGTGAATTGGGAATGCTTAACACAAGTTAGTAAAGCCTTCTATCTGTAAAATCCATGGTTATGTTTGTATATGCAAGCTATTTAATCATTATGTGCTTAGACTTTAAAATGCCTAATTAATGATTGTTATAGGTTGCATATAGTGTCATTTTACATGAATTCATTGTGTTTTAAGTGTCTTTTATAGCACAAATCTTTGAATTTATGATTGTTAGATTGCATGATCATAGGGGGAGTTAAATTCATCATATTCTAAATTTTGCATGATTTTTAGATGAATTTACCTGTGTTTTTCATGTAATTAGAGGCCTTAGAATTATCAAGGAATGTTTTAATTATGTCATATATTAAAATCCTTGAATTGATATTTATATTAATTTGGCAAAATTAATTGTTGAGTTTTTCAAAGAAAAATTGTCAAATTATTCTAAGTATCTTCAAAATTTCGAGTTAATCACTATCTCGAAACTCATCTTGAAATTCTAGTTGAATTTCGATTTGAGCTTCCAGAGTGAAGTTTTGAAAATTCTAAGTCTGGGAAAAATTTCGAGTTAGCCTCTATCTCGAAATTTATCTCGAAATTCGACTTAGGGCTCGAATTTGAGTTACCAGTGTGCCTATTTCCTTATTCAAAATATTCCATATAATGTCTATCTTACAGGGGATATTTTTTTAAATGATCTGAGAGAATAACTTCGAATTAGTTAATAATTTCGAGTTATCCTCTATCTCGAAACTCAACTCGAATTTCGACTTGATGTTCGAGATAGAGCTCTCAGTTGGTCTTAAGGGGATTTTTCGAGTTAACTCCTAACTCGAAGTCTATCTCGAATTTCTACTTAAATTTCGAGATAGGTTTCCCTAGTACTGTTGGTGGTTTGTGCTGTTTACATGGTCTTTAATAGTTAAATGGTAAGTTTTTCGAGTTAACATCTATCTCGAACTCCATCTCGAAGTTCGACTTAAAATGTTCGAGATAGACTTCGAGATAGACTTCGACTTAGACTTTGAGATAGACTTCGACTTAGACTTCGAGATAGATTTCGACTTGGGTTCTCCCTGTATGTACTTAGAGTTTTCATACTTTTTAACAGGGACACTTTAGTCATTTCACATTAATGTCTATATATACTTCTCTAACTCGATCTATTCTTTCACTTTTACCTAATTGAGTTTTACAGCCGCCCCATATACATACAGGCGATTTCGACTTACAACCACTGATTCGTGATTTTTGTGACTAATCTCATACGGACAACGAATTACTGCCCGATTTTTTGACTGCCATTATCTGAGTGACCAGTAATATCTGAGTTTGTGTGTTTGTGTATTTGTTCTTCTTTCTCGACATATATATACATACGTATATACACACACCGCTTCACAGTCATATACACACGATTTCACTGGTGTGTACACACATAACTTCACTGATTTCACTGGTATCAGATTCTGTTAATTGGTTGTTGATTTTCGCCTCTCACAGTGATAATTATCTATAACCCGTAGTTTAATTTTTCAAGAGTGACTTTTGGTCTTTTTGTTAAATTAAAAGGGATATAACTGATAATTCCTTAATTAATTGTTTTTCGAAAATTAAAATTAAAATTCACATTTGTTAAGGAAAAACATTTTAATTAAAATGGCTCACCAATTTTCCCTTGCTAAAAACAATTTTTATAATATTTCTACGGAAATTGGTGATCAACTCCCGCGGTTTAAGTTTTGGATACGATTTCTCAATTTGTATTCCAAAGCTAGCCATGCTTTTACTGCTAAACCTACACTAGTACATGATGCTTTACAGCAATTATGGACTAGTGCGGTTACTTTTGGGAGTAAATCAACCCCCTACGGTTTCAGGTTTACCTTAGCGGGTCAGGAATATGAGGTGACCGAACAAATTGTCAACAGAGTTCTGGGATTCCCAATTAAAGATGCCTTTGATCCAGAACCTACTGCTGCAAAACGCCTCAGATTCTTTGAAGAAATTGGATGTTATCCTCCAAAAGGCCCAATCACGGGAAATATCCAAAAGCAATTCTTCCATGCGGAATGGAATTACTTTTTCGAGGCCATCACAAGATGTTTTCGGGCACGGGAAAAAGACTTTCATCAAATTCCAATTCCAATGCAAACCTTTGCAGTTGCCCTAGCAAGAGAACTGGATATAAACTATGGACGCATAGTTCTCTCTGAGATAGTGGCCTCAATGGGATCCCTTGCAAGCAGAGACCTCTCTACCACTGATGTCGTCTGCTGGTTTCCTCGGTTTCTTCAAATGCTAATCAATGACTTAATACCGAAGGATGCTCTTGCTATTAGACAGGGATTTGCCAGAAGCCCCACATCTGAATCGCTAGGGATGGGCACTAAGTCACTTGCAACCATTGTAATCAGGATAAACATCAAGGTAAACCAATGTCTACTCCTGAAAATATTCAAATGTGGCTTAGATATGATGCAGGAGTTACCAATTTGGAGGCATCATCACAAGTCTCATCACATGCTCAAAATCCATCTGTTCATGCTGAGGCATTTGATGAGATTCCTGATGAGGAAAGCGATGATGCACAAGGTAATCAATCAGGTAATCTCTCTCTGCATACTATTCATTCCTCCTCCTACGTTTCTGATTCCGCGACCCAAGAGACTGCTAACCCGCAGGATCTATCCCAGGGTAAGAGCCATATTTCTGACTCTGAGTCTGATACACATTCCTATTCTCTATCACCCCTGTTAACGGAAGTCAGAAAACCAGCACGTATATATATACAAGATGATGAGGAGAATGAACCCGAAGAGCAGCAACTTATTCGAAAGAAAGCCAAACTTTTCCACGCTGCTACTTCACAACCACAGTCAAACCCTAGCGTGTCACACGCAACCACTCCACCTCACGCGAGTGGTTCACCCCTTGAACATTCTGCACATAGGGATTTTGATTTTGGTGAGGATGATGTACCTCTTGAAGATACTGTTGCTTCAAGAGGACATGGAGTCTTAAGAACTTCAGCCGTACCTTCACCGGTACGTACTGATGCTGCAAAGAGGATCGGTTCTAATGTCGTACAAGGACACTTTGCAGCCTCTCAGCCTGAGATTCCAACTCAGGAACAAACAGAATTTGATCCCATAACTGTCAACAACATTTCTTATCAAGTTTCTGCAGGTACTGCTTCACTTTTTGGATCAATCATTGAAGACATACACGAGCGTGAGACAGGGAGTGTGTGTGAGAGGTTAGGGAGAGAGGGACCTTCATTTTCAAGGCCCGAAACCGAGCGTCAAATACCAACAGAACGAATATTAGAGCGAGGTCACCTAAACCAAACACCGTCCCTTAATATTGAAAATTTTGATACTCGTATGACTTCAATGGAAAATCAGATGAGGCAGTTCGGGCAGACAATGGGGCAGTTCGGGATCAATATTGGAAACAACCAAAGGGCTCTAGACGACTACGCAGCAAGAATGGCAAGTCAAGCTACAGCTTTTGATGATTTGACAAATAAGGTCAATGACTTGGGCCATGCTGGTGGTGTCTTGGGAAGCACTCTCAATGAGAGGATGGGGGCATTGGAGTCTACAATGCATACAATGACTGTGGAGATCAGTAGAATGATGTTCGCAGTCAGGAGTTTTGTGCCCCCGGAGTGCTTTGAGTCGCAACAACCTCCCCCCGATGCTGGTGCAGGTGGTGCTAGTGGAGCGGGAGCCTCTGGTTCTGGTTTTGGAGGTTCCTATGCAGCTGGTGGATCTGAAGACCATGGTGGAGCTCAGGATAACTCACCTAAGGGGGAGAGTGGAAAGGAGACGAGACAGCAGGCAGTTCACATCGAAGAAATTGAAGAACCCGCTGATCTTGTCAAGGAACCAGAAGTTGAGCCGTCTGTTGATGAAGAGGCTCTGAGGATGAGAAAGGGTAAGGCAGTAATGGTTGATGAACCATTTGTTGATCTGAGTCATCAGGAAACAGTACAGGAGGTACTTGACTCAGACTCTGACATGGAGGACGTACCGTTGGCACACGCTATAAAAAGATCTTTGAAGGAACAAGGTGGAGGTGCTGGGATGTCTTCCGGACTGCCTGAAGAATTTCCTGTTGATGAAGAAACCCTTAAAGCTCAACAGTTAGCCTTGGAACAAGCTCAGTTCCATAAAATGAAGATGATGCAAGAACATGCTGCGTTCCTAGAACAGAAGGTGGAGCTACAAGGGAAGCAGTATGAGTATGAGCTTGCAAGGCTAGCTAATCCTCAAGTTGATCTGGACAAACGAAGGATAGGGCAGAAATGGGATGAAGCAAGGAAGATAATGATGGGACCCTGTGCAAAAGGAGTTCATAACAAGGATGCAGATGATCTGTTCTACAACTTGAATTTGCAGAATCCAATGATTGGGGACTATATAAATGCTTTTAAGAGATTAATTTCTAAAGTCAGGGTTGGGTACAATGCAAATCTTAAGGAGTGGCAGGTTATCTTGTCTTTGGTAGAAGGAGTCCCAACATCTTTCCTATATGTGGATGACCAATTCATAATGAGAAGATCTGCGTCAGAGTTGTTCTTGCTAGCGACTAAAATTCAGTACTCTCAATCTGAGGAGCTAAGCATTCTGTACAGGGATCAGTTAATGCAGCTAGCAGAGGACAAGGGTCCAGAATTCTCAGCTTATCCAAATTTTGTCCGGATGGTAGTTGATGGAAAGATGAAGAGGGTTAGCATGGAGGAAAATGATCTGATGGAGCTTTCAGTGGAATCTCTCAAAGCTGTATGCAGACAAATGATGAGTAAGGGATTCGCTTCTGAACTTAAAGATAAATCCGTGAAGATCATTGAAAGAGTAATATTCAAGAAGAGCAATGAGGTGTGGAAGTGTGATGTCATTGCTCCAAACCCTCTTGATGACGTGAAGATTGAGCCGGAGCTGATAGAGAAGAAATGGAATATTCTTCAAGCCATGAAGAATGTTGATGAAGCTCTGACTCTTCCTTCTAGAGCACTAGAACAAGGAGAAATAAGGGAGGCTATTGGTGTTCCAGGAAGTGAAAGTGTATACTGGATACATGCGTATGTTGAAGATACAGCTGATGCCTTAGTATTCATAGATGCAGACCAAAATCAAACAATCTTGCATATGAGTAGATAATGGCTGCTACGGACTCAAGATGCTGCATTTCTGGAGAGAGTATTGTATGTATTCAAATGGGGCGAAGTGGAAGATAAGTTTGTTGAAGAAAAGCAGAGACTCATGAGTTACCTGTCTGAAGTAGTAGTGGAAAAGAAGAGAATGGAGCGAGATGCGGCCAGTGTCCACAATACTGACCGTGTCAAGGGCTACCCCAAGATGATCTATTGTCAGTTCAAATCTGATAAATCTCTCTGGAAACCTCAGCTCATCATGAAGAACTTCGAGGATATTCCAAAGATCAGAACTACTCAGGAGGTGGACAAACTCAGAAGGCTTTTCAAACATCCTTATCCAGAGCCCAAGAACCCTCTAGAAATGGAAGCTGTGAGTCTGTTGAATGCTAGGTGGAAGCAGCTTAAAGATCCAGTATACAAGAAAGAAAAGCAGCAGAAGGAGAAGAGCAAAAGGCAGAAAGAAGAGAGAGACCAAGCTGCTGAAGCTAGAAAGAGGAAACGGAATTAGGGTTAAAGGTCAGAGTGGTGTGAACTTGAAGTTGGAAAAACTTCATGTCTTTTGGTTGCTTTAACTCACTTGAGGAAAATTCACCTTAGAGTGAATCCAATAAGGTGATACAAGTTTGACTAAAAGGTATGAAATAATCCAGGTGATAGGAATCACTCAAATGATCTTTAATTCGAAGTTCGAATTCTGTCTCTAGTTTAAGTTCTTTGTATTGTTTTCATGTAAATTTCAATTGTAAATTATTCAAGACTGTAATGTTAATTATCTTTTCTCGTCTCATTGTTTAGTTGAGTTATCCTTCATTAATTTGAATGTCATTGTTAGACAATCAAATTGGGGGAGATTGAAAGGCAGAGTGTATAAACTTGTAACACTATAACTAATGTAACTCAAACTAAAGGAAAAGATACTTAACCAGAAGACAATCAAGAACAAGAAGTCACAAGAAATCAACACTAAATGAAGACAAGGTAATTGATACAATTCAACATGTTAACTATGATCAATCCAAGAAGAAATCTTTGAGAGAAGTTCAAGTCAAAGTTGTTCATGCCTCAGTGATTTGGAAAGCCAAAGATCAAGATCATAACTATCAGTATCAATAAGACCAATTGATTTCAAGTGAACAAGAAGGAAAGCAAATATTGGAAAGCCACATTTCTAATTGGATATGGTAATTTATTCAAGAAGCAAAAACCCTATCAAGACTAGTCACTTATGAACCAGACCGTTGCATTAAGTGTCAGGACATTGATAGCAAGTTTATGTCAGTAATAAAGATCCATATTCAAGAGCTTAGTGAAGAATAAAGAAGACATTAAGATATCACAAGTTCGAGATGTGCATTGAAGTTTCAAGTTGAAGACCAGAATATTTTCTAAGTACTAAATATTCTAGATAGCCAAGTAGAAGTTTCTAAGTAGAAGTTCTACTTAGAACTTCGAGATGGCTAAGTAGAAATTCTCAAGTAGAAGTTCTACTTAGAGTGCAGCTTCAACATGACACATGGCATCTTCTGATTGGCAGATTTCCAAGCTTTCAAGATAAGGCAAGAATTATGTGGACATCATTGGGCCACGTACATCTTAGTCTTTGAAGACTACAGGACATAGATTACATGTAGTATAAATAGAAGTACTTGTGTAATGTTTAAGTTAGTGAGCAATTCTAGAGAAAAACACAAGAGAAAAAGAGAGAGTGCATTCACAGAGCTTAGTATCATTCACTTCTCTCTCAACTTCTGTTATACTTTGTAATGAATGTTGTAGCAACCCTTTCAAGTTATATATAAGACATATATTCCTTGAATCTGTGTGTTCATTTATTGCATCGTATTTATTGCTTCTCATATTCGAAAAGTTGTATTCACCCCCCCCTCTACAACACATTTGGACCTAACAAGTGATCACTAAACACGAATAAGCCAATATAATAAGCACAGAGTGATCACTAAACACGAATAAGCCAATATAAACACGAATATACATACAAACGTATGATCATTAAACACACCGATACACATACAAAGCATACAAATAAAGGTAAATACAGATCATAAGAAAGAGAGTAAATACATACCTGTCTATATTCAGAGATTGATCGATCGAAGGTACCGTTGTGGAAGAAGAGATTGATCGGAGGTAATCGCCCGACTTCTGCCTTTTCCGACTTATGACCTAACCCGTTTATCCCCTTTCACTTGACTTATAAAAAAACGGGGGATTTGAGTCTCATAAAAGGTAATATTTTATTCTAAATTAGTAATTAAATATGATACTTAACGTTTGTTTAACATATGATTAACGGATCAGTATTTTTACTTAGAATGTTTAACCTGGATGGTACCACTCGGACGCTCAAAACGTGTAATGGTACCATTCGGAAAAGTCAATTCCAAAAGGGTACCATTAGGAATTTCCCTAATTTAAATAATAATTTTTTTTCAGAAAAAGAAAATATTAAAAATAATTTGTAAAATTATATTTTATATGTATATTAAAGTGCCTGTATAAAGCAAACCGGACAAATAAATTAGAATGTATTAAAATTGAACTACATTTTTACTGTATTTTAATATTTTTATAATGGGTTAATTTATATTTTATAAATTAAGATTGGTTCAATAATAATATATATGAACTATTTGGAAAAAATGACCAATATAACACTATTTAACTACTAATACGTTGCCCACTTTCAAAAAAAAAACTAATACATTGCCCAAAATATCTTTTGTGGGGAATGTTGCCCATTCTAACTAGCTGACTACGCATGTGAGTTATGCGTAGGTTTTTTTTGGGAAATTCTCAATGTTACCACTGTACTTTTGGCTTTTGCCAATGATACCATTATGTTTTTGACTCCTCTTAATGGTACTCTTAACAAATTGACTTTCTAACAGAAATACCATTCTGTTAGAAAAACGTTATAAAAATGTTAAGTAGGGTAAAAAGGATATGGTACCACTAGCAAAAACCAAAAGTACGGTGGTACCATTGAGAATTTCCTTAAAATAAATTTGAAGAATACTGGTTGGCCCAAAACTTGTTGAAAAAATATAAGAACAATCTTGGCCATGCGCTGCAATATGCAACAAGAAAATAGGTTGAATATTGGCCCTAAACCCTACTTAACGTTTCTATAACGTTTTTCGAACAGAATGGTATTTCTGTTAAGAAGTTAATTTGTTAAGGGTATCGTTCAGAGGAGTCAAAAAAGTAATGGTACCACTAGCAAAAGCCAAAAGTACAGTGGTACCATTGAGAATTTTCCTTTTTTTTTCTTTCAAACTAAGTACGTGTATATGTTTGTGCTGCTCCTTTCACATGACAAACAACAATAAAAATAAAGAATGCGCATATGCCTTATGCGTATAATATTATTTTTTATATTTAAAATTTTATTGATATTTCCTTTAGGGTTAAATAGTTTTCTTTTTTGGGGTTAACAGGTTTCATTTGCGGTTTAGAAATATTCAATTTTTTAATTAAAATTTTTAATTTTATTTGTATTCTCTTGGAGTTTCAACAGTAATCATTGGGGTTCAACAATTCCATTTTGGGTTTTAGAAATATTCAGAACGACGAATAAACCGTATACGAATTTAGGGTTACGAACTTAGGGTTTAGGGACAACCCTAAAACCTAGACCCTAAACCCTAACTTATCCTGATTTTTTAAAATCAGGCCGTCGGACTCAATAAGAAATATTCAATTTTTTAATTAAAATTTTTAAATTTTATTTGAATTCCCTCGAGAGTTGAACAGTTAACCTTTGGGATTCAACAATTCCATATTGGGTTTTAGAAATATTCGGTACGACGAATAAACCGTATACGAACTGTGGCTCCAGTTGGGCTTGACCCAAATTGTTAAGGATGGGATTTGGTCCTAAACATACTTGACTTCAGCCCAAAAAATAAATCCAGGCGCTGTCTTCTTGTTTTTCTAATTGAGATAATTAATTATAAGGTCCCTGAATTATATGTTATTTTTTTATCTAGGTCTCTGAACAAAAAAGTTAATAGATAGGTAATTAAATTTTTAAAAATTTCTGATCTAAGTCTTCCCGTCAAATTCCAGCCAAATTCAAGAATGTCGGTGAACTTCGATTCCTCCGGCAATCAAAAATAAACTCAGAACTCGACCAAACAGGTACCAAATTAAAGTTTATGACCTGACAGAACTATTTCAGTAAACAACATATACAATCAATCAACACTACGCCTACAAATTGAGAAACGGCGCCGGAGTAAAACTTTTTCGACGAACACAAGCCTGAACTTTAAAAATCGAAATAAAAATACCTACGAATTCAGGATAAGCAGATCAATGCAACCATATAAACAAAACATGTAAAAATCAACGGTTCATAAACCCTAATTAATCGAAAATTGGAAAATGTACCTATCCTTGAAATTGATAGCAGAGGGTTTAGAACAACTCGAGAGATTCGATTTGATTACTAGAACTCTGGATTTGGACTACAATAACACGATCAAAAGTATTTTAATCTCCAAAAACACCTCAATAACAAGTTTCCAGAAAATTTCTATTTTTAGTAACTTTTAATGGAAGGACTTAGATTAGAAAAATTCAATAATTTAATTACCTATCAATTGACATTTTTAGTTTAAGGACTTAGATAAAAAATAACCAATAATTCAGGGACTTCAGAATTAATTTTCCCTTTTCTAATAATGGTTGTTGGAAATTTATGCGTGAATAATATAAAATAAAATTAAATAGTTCTTGTCACTTTTCTTAATGAAACAACAAGAAAGAAGAAAAACAAATAGATCTCCATTGATGAACACAAGTAATTACAGAAGGAAATGAACCTACATCTTTGTAACAAACTTTTACAAGACTACAATGAAATGATCTTAACTATCTTGACTCTATTGTTCTCCTTATATACAACTAGAGCTGTAACTAACTTTATAACAAACTCCTGAGCTGTCAGCCAGCTTGGAAACTACTTGGACTTGCTTGCTTATTTGAGTCATCATTCTCTTCTGAGTCAGCAGCATGTAGTGTAACATCCCCCCTCAAGTGAGGTGTGGAAAAAGGATTGAGAACACCTAACTTGGACTGAAGTAAGATCAACTGAGATGATGAGAGTCCCTTGGTAAACATATCTGCTGGTTGAACTTTAGTACTGAGATGATGAGTAGAAATTAATCCTTCAAGTAACTTGTCCCGTACAAAATGACAATCGATTTCAATATGTTTTGTACGTTCATGAAATACAGGATTTGAGGCAATATGCAATGCTGAACTGTTATCACAATGCAATGGAACAGGAAGAGGAGAAGGAGAACTGAGAGCTTGCAGCAAGTTTACTAACCAAACAATTTCACAACTTGTGTCAGCCATTGCTCGATATTCAGCTTCGGCAGATGACCTTGACACAGTATGTTGTTTTTTACACTTCCAGGACACTAATGAAGACCCCAGCATAATGCAGTACCCAGTGAGAGACCTTCTTGTCTCTTTACACCCCCCAATCTGAATCACTATATGCTGTCAACTGCAGAGAAGTATCATGGGGAAAGAAAAGACCCTGACCTGGCGTGGCCTTGATATATTTAACCATTTTATAGGCAGCCTGCAGATGGTCCATTCTAGGGGAAGAGATAAATTGAGACAAGATATGAACTCCATATGAGTGGTCTGGTCTGGTTATAGTCAAATACAGAAGTTTGCCTACTAGCCTTCTATAAACAGCATGATCCTTAGAGGATAGAAGTTCAGATGTATTGTCTAATAGTTGATGGTTTTGTTCAATAGGTACTAAAGATGGTCTCACTGCTGTCAATCCAGTGTCAGCAAGAATATCACAAGCATATTTTCTTTGATTTACAAATATACCAGCAGTAGATCTAGCTATTTCTAAGCCCAAAAAATATTTCAAGGGACCTAAATCCTTGATTTTAAACTGAGTATGCAGAAATTGTTTGACTTTACTGATTAAGGTAGAGGAATTACCAGTGATAAGGATATCATCTACATAGACAATTACTACCACAAATTCTGCAGATTGCTTGATAGTAAAGAGGCTATGATCACATACAACCTGAGTAAATCCAAAAGAACACAAAGCAGTAGCCAATTTCTTGTTCCAGACACGAGGGGCCTGTTTAAGTCCATATATAGACTTTCGAAGTCTACAAACAAATTCAGTAGTAGGAGACAAAGAGGAATGAGTAGTGCTAAGATGAATAAACCCTGGAGGAAGTTTCATGTAGATTTCTTCAGATAAGGATCCATGAAGGAATGCATTGTTTACATCCATTTGATGTAAATGCCAATTGTATTTAGCTGCCAAAGCAAGCACAACCCTGACTGTTGTCATCTTAGCAACAGGGGCATACGTTTCAAAATAGTCTACTCCAATTGTCTGAGTGAAGCCCTTAGCTACTAAACGAGCTTTGTACTTTTCCACCTTACCTTCTGGTGTATATTTGACTTTAAAAAACCACTTACAATCCACAATATTTTTGTCAGCAGGAGCAGGAACTATATCCCAGGTATGATTAGCTTCTAAGGCTCGAATTTCAGCTAGCATAGCATTATTCCAATGTGAATAAGTACTGGCCTGTTTGTATGTATAAGGAACAGGTACCTTGCTTATATTTGTCAAAAAGGCAGTGTGTTTGGGAGTAAACACATGATAAGAAATATATTTGTGCAAGGGATATGTGCAAGTCACAGTATTAGTAGAATGAGATGGTAGTGTAGGTAAGCCTGTAAAGTCATGAAATCGAGCAGGTAACTTAGAAGTCCTTGAAGGTCTGGGAACAATAGAGCTAGGCACTTGAGTATGATTAGACACATCACTAGTACTAGGAGTACTATTAGTATTTAAATCACTAGTACTAGGAGTATTACTCTTATCAATAGACAACTGAGAAAGTTGCTCAGAAGTAGAATTATCAGGAGTGAGATTTTTTGCTGAAAAAGAATCAGACAGAGGTGACTCTAGTGCAACTGATTCAGAAGGAAAAAGAGAAGTAGGTGTAGAAGATGTAATCTGTTGAAAAGGAAAAACATTTTCCACAAACACCACATCTCTTGAAATATAACATTTTTTTGTGACTAGATCCATGACACGATAACCTTTCTGACCAAACGGATAACCAAGAAATATGCATTTAAGCCCTCTAGGATTGAGTTTATCAGGAACAGAAGCTGTGTCAGCAATATAGCAAAGACAACCAAAGACCTTAATAGATTGATAATCAGGAGGTTTTTTAAACAAAAGCTCATAAGGACTTTTAAAGGCAAGTTGCTGAACTGGAAGCAAATTAATAAGGTGCACTGCAGTTAACAAACAGTCTCCCCAGAAAGACTTTGGAAGATTGGCTTGAATTCTTAAAGAACGAGCAACATTAAGTAAATGTTGATGTTTACGCTCCACTACTCCATTCTGTTGTGGAGTGTGAGGGCAGGTTTTTTGATGTATGATACCAACAGAATCAAAGAATTGTTGTAATGTTTGATTTGTGAATTCTGTGCCATTGTTAGAACGAACAATTTTGACTTTAGAATGAAATTGTGTATTCACATAATGAACAAATTTCTGTATTAACGATGGTACTTGAGTTTTACTAGAGATAAGAAAAATCCAAGTACATTTCGAATACTCCTCAACAATTGTAAGAAACTGAGTACAATTACCATGGGTACAATGTTTGTATGGTCCCCACAGATCACAGTGAATCAAATCAAACAATGTGTAACCACTAGTTGTACTATCAGAAAAAGGAAATCTATGATGCTTAGCTTTGAGGCAAGTATCACAGGTAGTGAACAGAGAAGATTGAACAGTAGGCATAATAGCTACTTTGTTGAGTATAGTAGCAGATGGGTGACCCAATCTATTTTGCCAGAGTTGAGCTTCAATAGACGGTTCAGTGTGTAATCTAGTGCAATTGTTGACAGAAAGAGGTAAGTTGACTGCAGAATTGGAAAGTTGATAGAGACCTTCTCGAACTTTACCAATCTCGACCATCCTCTTCAGGGAATGGTCCTGCAGAAAACAAACATTGTTGGAGAATGTAACAGTGACAGAAGAGTCTTTAGTAAGCTGAGAAATAGAGATGAGATTACAATGGAAAGAAGGAACACACAAAACATTTAGCAATTGTATTTGTGGTGTAAGATGAACAACACCAATATGAGAAATAGGAACTGTGTCACCATTAGGTAAATGTAATTCAGATTCAAGAGGTTTGGGATTAGTTAATAGAGAAACACTAGCTACAATGTGGTCAGTGGCACCGGAATCTAATATCCAATTATGATGTGAAGGTGTGAAAATTGTATAAGCTGTATGATGAGAGCTGACACTATGAATACCTGACAAATGAGAAGTGGAAGCTTGAGTATTCCAAGGAGTAATAGTCTTCATACTTTGCTGAATGAGTTTAGTAATCTGCTCACACTGAGCTTCTGTAAAACAATCTTTGACATCAACAGAGGATTTGCCATCAGAGTCAACAGGTTTTGTAGTCACATTTGCTACCTTCTTTGCACTAGAACCAGTTTGTTTGAGTTTTGGCTTTGGCTTACCAAACAAGCGATGCCACTCCGGATAACCATGAAGAAAGAAACACTTGTCTTGAGCATGACCTGAATTATGACAGTAATCACATATTTCATCAGAGGAAGAATTCTTCTTTGAAGGAGCAATACGAGTCTTGTGATTTGAGAATTTGACATTCATAGCTAAACTTTCAGAAACAGAACCACTTGTATGACTTTCTCGTTGACTCTCCTCTTGAAGTAGTAAAGAGTATGCCTGACTGAGTGTGGGAAGAGGCTGCATCATAAGTATCTGACCACGAATTGCAGTATAGCTATCACTCAGGCCCATAAGAAATTGACTGAGACTATTCAGTTTCTCATAAGAATCTAGTTTAGCACGAACACCACAACTGCAATTAGTGGTAGCACAGGTACATTTAGGTAACGGTGACAGGGCATTCAGTTCATCTGTGAGAGTACGACACTTGGTGAAATAGGCTGTTATAGACAAAGCACCTTGTGTTAAAGCAGTTAGATCTTTCTTAAGTTGAAAAATTCATGGAACATTTCCTTGAGTAAAGCGAATTGCAAGATCGTCCCAAATCTCTTTAGCGGTGCTAAAATAGACAACACTATCACGAATTTCAGATGAAATTGAATTCAGAAGCCATGATAAAACCATATCATTGCATCGACTCCAATGAGCAAACATATTAGACGATGCATCAGGTTGAGATAATGTTCCATCAATCATTCCCAATTTGTTCTTAGCAGAAAGAGCAAGTTTAACAGACCGACTCCATTGACAGTAATTTTGAGATGTAAGCATTTGAGTAACCAGAGCGATACCTGGATTGTCAGAACTCTGCAAGAAGTAAGGATGATAAAGATCAATGACACCTTGAGTCTGAGTAGCAGTCTGTGTAGAAGAAGTAGCCATATTGTGATTAAGATTTGAAGTAACAGCAGCGGAATAAGAACGTCTTTGCATATGCACAACGACAAACACAGATTGAAGAAGATCAACACTCAAGAAGATCACCAGATCAACAAGATCAAAAATCGATCAAAAATCACAAGATTTCAGTTTGCAACTCACGATTACAATCGCAAATCACACATCAACACTGATAATTGCAAGAATAGAACAGATTTTACACATCGATTGAGTAACAAATTGATCGCTCACTCGAAACAATCAAGAAGAGTAAAAGTTGTGTGTATCTGTATGTATAACAAGAAATTGTAGAGATCAGATATGACGATAAGAATCAGAATCGCATCACAAGCTCTGATACCATGTCACTTTTGTTAATGAAACAACAAGAAAGAAGAAAAACAAATAGATCTCCATTGATGAACACAAGTAATTACATAAGGAAATGAACCTACATCTCTGTAACAACTTTTACAAGACTACAATGAAATGATCTTAACTATCTTGACTCTATTGTTCTCCTTATATACAACTAGAGCTGTAACTAACTTTATAACAAACTCCTGAGCTGTCAGCCAGCTTGGAAACGACTTGGACTTGCTTGCTTATTTGAGTCATCATTCTCTTCTGAGTCAGCAGCATGTAGTGTAACAGTTCTTCCCCTCATACTTTTTAGATCCGTCCTAGATTATTGCATTGGACCATATCAAAATTTAAGAGACTGAAATATGTATTGAATTAATTAGTGTCATGAAAAAATGCACGTACATCTATCTATTTAGATGTTGGTTGCACCTCGCATGCATCACTCTGCTGTGACTGCTGCTTGGGAGCTATGCGAGGGAGTAATGATGATCCCTTCTGCTTCCTTAACTTGGCACCGAACAAGAAAGACCTCAAGGGTATTTTGCTTCTAGACTGCTTTGTTTGTTGAACCTTTGCAGCCGAAAATCCGAACTCTTCATCCATTTCTGTTACTGCATTTTTAATCTCAACTTTCAGTTTCTTTACGCGTTCTATCCCATCCAAAAGTTCATCTGCTACTTTGTTATTTTGGTGTTTCATATTCATAACTTCACCAGTAAACTTCGCTGCTTGATGATCAGAAAGCTCGGTATCATCTGAATTTACAGAATCTACATTTGATGATCTTGATATCTCTTCTTGAACACTATATATTGAGGATATTCTGTTCTCTAGATCATCCTCAAGAACTACGTTCTGCTCTAACCATAATGTTAGTTCCGTTTGTATTTCACGTAGATGTGTGTAGATTGGTCGAACGTCCGAGTGCTGGAGCGTACTTCCTTTTTGCTTCTTTCTTTCCTTTAGTTCAGTTAGTTCTGCTTGCAAGTCTTCGAATGTGGTTTGGAACTTTTCCACTTGATGAAATGATGTACTGTATTTTAGCCAGAAATCTATGTTTTCCTCCAGCAGTTCATCAAGGTCCATACGGATCTTTTCTTCGATACTTGAAATAGCAGATGCTAGTGCCATTTCACCACTGTTATTCGTTTTATTGTCATTTGTTTGCGCTGCAACTGTTGATTCTTCAGTCCTAATTGATTCCACTTGTCCTTCTGAAATGTCATATGCTTCCCTTTGCTCCAGCTTAAGAGATGAAGTGTTCGATACCTGACGATGATCTCCTTCAGTGCTTCTATTTGTGTTTGGAACATCATATTCTGAATGTAACAAGTTCAGTTTTTTTTGTAAAGACTCAATTTCGGCATCTTTAGAAGCATTGGCACTCTTCAAAACTTTCAGTTGCACTGTAGATTTAAAGAGGTTAGCCCGGCGTTTCTTTTCCGAATCATTGAGCTTGTTCTTCACTTGCTTAAAATTTTTCATAAGTGAGGTGTACTCTTCCAGTAGAAGCTTCTCTCGGTCCTCCAAATCGTTCAGAAGTATATGTCTCCAATTTGGTTGATGTTCTTCAACTGTATCATATTCATGTGCATCACTGTCATCCATCATAGACAAAAGCTCATGTTTCTTTTCACTGCCTTTCATCTTCAATTCTTGCATTGAATGATCATCTAGATGATTATCGCCTTGTTTGGACTGCAACTCCGGTTCAGCTGCAAGAACTTTGCCATCATGATTTTCATCCTTCTTTGCTTCCTCGTCTGCTCTTGGATCTCCTATGTAATTTCTGTTAGGAGACGGCATGTAATTGACACCTGTTACTTCTCTCGGTGGTTCACGGGACTCCACTTTTTGGACCTTATCAACTGAATTATCAATGCTAGAACTTCCGTCCTTTAATATATTTTGGGAGTTTTTGTTCTTTTCATTGCCTTTCATCTTCGATTCTTGCATTGAATGATCATCTACATGATCATTGCCATCACGATTTTCATCCTTCGGTACAGCAGCTGCGAGTACTTCTCTGTCATGATTTTCATGCTTCTGTACTTCCTCCCCTGATCTTGGATCTCCTTTGTAATTTCTGTTAGGAGACGGCATATAATTGACACCTGAAACTTCTGTCGGTGGATCACGAGACTCCACATTTTGGACCTTATCAATTGAATTATCAATGCTAGAACTTCCGTCCTTCAAATTTTGGGAGCTTTTGTCTTGGTTGGTTAGCTTGCTCTGGAGTATTTGCAACTCGCTTTCCAAATCTCTGATCTTCTTGTTCTTGTGGTCTGAACTATCTGTTAATGTTTCCTCATCCACTTCTAAGCTCCGAAGTTTCTCTTGAAGCTCATCATTTTCGGATCTCAATCTTTTCACCATAGCATCCTGAAAAGATACTGCAGACTCTAGATTAAGGACTGTGTCAACAAGTTCATCGATCTTTTCAGCAAGTATAGTCACTGTTAAAGTTGAATCTCCATCCACTTGAAGCGGTTCCTTCAAACTTAGATCTACCATTCCCAAATTACTAATTTCTTCTTCAATGCATATATTTTGGTCTGAATTCTGTAATTTCTTAGTTTCTCTAACAGAGTCATTCTCAAAATTCTCTTTACGAAGTTGTCCTATCATTGTCTCAAACTTATCCCGAACTTTGTCAAGTTCTTTTGATTCTCCTTTTGCCTCCTCAATTGACTTCTCTTGTTTGTCTCGCAAAGTCGTTATTTTCTCCTGGCACGAATTCAAAGCTGTAGCAGCCATTAACATCCGTGCTTCATCATCCTCGATGGCCTTTTCGATACCAAATTCATCTTGTATTGAATTAACTTTTGCTTGCATAAAAGTAACCTCGTTTTCTATGTCCAAACACTTTGCAAGACCATGTTCATATGAGCTTTTTATAAACTCTCTCTCAGTTTGAAGTGCCAAAATTCCCTTCTGAAGCCTATCCATTTCAACAAGTGCCTCGCTTCTACTCAAACCTGATACTTGAGTAGTTGCTTCTGCTGCTAGTGCAGCATCCTTCGTAGAACCAAGCTTGAGAAGCCCTTTCTTTGACGTCATTTTAGTTGGACTCTTAAGACTTTTATTCCTACTTAAAGTAGGATTTTTCTTGGGACTGATATACTCAGGGGGAGGTGGAAATGGTTTCTGTGGACGTTCTGGTTCAGGAGAGGAACTGGTTACTGCTGGGAAATCATCAAAATCATCATCCATATTATGCTGCTGCATTTTTTCAGGGAAAGCAGAGGCAATTGTTCGATTGGCATTTTGCATCACCACTGATAACTTATCATATCTCCGTGCTAAAGCTCTGTATCCCTGAAGGCAATCTTCTATGAAGCTCACCAAGTGAGGTCTCTTTCTATAAAACATGTCTGCCTTCATTATAAACGAGTCGCCATCTTCATTGATGACATTTAGTACATACTCTATTTTGTCTTCCATATCTGTCATTCCATAACATCAAAATGTTATGCATTATTGACAAATATTAGTAGTGTCAAATGCCTCTAAAAATACAAAACATAGATATTAAATATTGCATTACATGACTTGATCACTATGATGATTTGATCCTATAAAAATTACATGATAAACGCCACATAATTTCTCTATGTGAGGACCTAATAAGAGCCCTTGTTGTTTTGTTCTTGTATGAATGATCAAAACTTGCATGCTATCAATGCTAGACCTTGAAAGATCCTCAATTAGGATTAAGAATTTGAGAATATGTATTTATCTGAATCTCGAATATTAAAAAAGGAAAAAAAAAAAAAAAAAAGAATGCATAGAGGAGGATGATTACCTTGTACATTTTGTTCCAGCCATTTTAACTGCTTTGTTCTGATATGGTTTGCCCACCACCATGAATATGCATTTACTGCTGCTCTGTGCAACATATTCCTTATGTATCATATAAAAACATATAATTGCTTCACATTTGCCTGTAGTAGCAACACTGTTAACTTGTAGACATAAACTATTGAAGATATAAATTGTATATTAGATTTGAACTAGCAGATTATAAGATTAAAGATTATGTTACACACATCTGGGAGATGTTGTGTAGCCAGAACTGAAGGTGAGAATTGTTTGCCTGAATCATGGTGATGGGTTATTTGAAAACCTTAAAAATAGGAAGCCTTTTCCGAATCTTTGTCCATTTGTCAACAATTACGAATATACATGTGCATGTTAGAAAATATTACATTTGCAAAAAGTTGTTCCACCAAAACGTTGAGTTGATTTGTTTTTGTCTTGGCAGTTTTTATTATGACTTGTATTTTTAAAATCATAAATGATTTTTGATAAAATGATATATAGGGACTTACCGTTGAAGTACACGCCAGTTTGCCCATCTTATCCATAACTTAAAAACGAATGCAAACTTATAAGCTACTTGTACAAGAGCAGTTGATAATATAAATAAAGCTGACGGTCACCAGCAAACATTTGTTCCTAGAGAGATGGATCCCGTGTTTTCATACCAAAAACACTACTTTACACATATCACAAGAAATTTCTGCGGTACGTGTTTTCACCGTTTATTATGGCAAACGTTTACCTGACCAGAAAATGGCTTGTGTTTCGTTATCTTGTATTTTTTAAGATGCAGATCTACTTGTTACTTACCAAGCCATCATGATACTACAACTGTTCAATGTTCATGATTCTGATCTCAATAACGTAACTTGATAAAAAGAAAGATATGTCCGCACATACACAACTGCTCGCTTACCTCCCTGATTCCAATCTCGAAAACAAGTTTGTCAAGCTAAGCCAAACATAATTGCTAAACAAACTAACGCTTTCCTGGGTCGAGCAAGGTAAAAACAAACAATCACATACAGATCAAAATCGAACAGGATAACAAATATCATAATAACTCGTATCGACTCCCTTCTAAGCCAAATACGACCAACACCTCACTTTGACATTTAGATGAGTTTCACCAATAGTCTTTTAGATAAATAAAGGTATAATCAAACTGTTAAGTAATCTACAAGTATTTTTTTTCTTTCATTTACATTTTCAATTCTTTCATATGTTCTTTTCTCCCATGCAGAGGGATTTATTTACACTGCCCAAAGTAAAACTTTGGATTTTTACATGCTTTCACATACACCTATATATATACATCAACCAATATTACAGAGACAAACACAAACCATAATTTTTTCATTTGATGCATCCTCATCAATTCTCTTTTGGCAGGAACCAAACTGTTTTCAGCCACCTCAAAGTGGAACCATAGAATCATAGCAGCTTGATTTTGTCATTCTTTGGAATTTTATGAACCAAAATCATCATCCAATCAATCTTCAGCTGTCTTCACACCACAGACAATCACAACGCAGATCCTATTTACAAACAGAATAAGCCACATATCAACTCTTTTTTTTACATCCGTTTTTCTTAAATTAATATTTACATCTTTGCTTTACTATCCCCCTTTTTCACTCTAGTGTCTATATAAACAATTCTTCCACAAACAAGCAGCAGGAGTGGTGCATATTATACGAAATGGCACGCTCTTCATTTTCAGCTGTTCTGCAGTGAAGAGAGCCACCATTCCATATACTTGTTCTCTGCACAATTTCATGTGACATTAAATATTCAGTAACAGCACAATTCATAGATGATGACAAAGTACCAAGTTGCAGTTTTTAGTTTTAGCTTGAGTTAAGCTCAAATTGTGTGATATATATTTGTGCTCAAATTTATTACTTGTTGTTTAATAATAATATGAAGGACTAAGACAAATTTGCAACAGAAGGGGTCACTGTAAAAAAGAAACGGCAGCAATCAACTACAACACTAAATCTACAGTCACAAGAGAAAATTATCTTAATACCACTAAAAAGAGTTTTGGTAAAACAATAACACTTAACAAAGCAGAATATTGCTCTTGTTGGTTTAAGGAGAATGAAGGTCAGAAATCAGAATAGGATGGAAGGTGTCAAGTATGACAGAGAATATTGATACAAAAAAAAAAAAAAAAAAGAGGGTAGAGGAAGATAGTGCAAAGTAGAAGATAGACAACAGTTGTGAGGTACCATGCACATTAAATGTCAATAAAATGGCATAGATTTCATTCGACTCCCAACTCATTTCATCCAAACCAACCAAATCAAAGCTAATGATAAGGAAATATCAACTAACAAAATGTATCATGTTATGTGAGCAACGATGAGGTAACAAGTGAGCAATACAGATGCAAACCCCGCTATAATATACTGTACTAATGATGACAGAATGATTAATTTGAGTAAAGAAAATGTAAAACATGGACTTAAGTGAGACAGTGAAAGGGTTGAGACGTAGTCGTTGCATTTTGCACACTTGGTAGTGGGTCAAAGGTATGAAAACTGGGATACGTGACCCCACTCCATCCATGTAATTTAACACCCCTCTGATCTCATGTCCCAGCAATGCTTATTGTGTTGTTCCAAAACTTGTGCTTACAAAATTAGCATATGAGTTGCTAAAAACTAGAAGTTCCCCAGATCACGGTTTACTATTATTATTTAGGGATATTATCAATGATACCGCTGCATATTTTTGACTTACGAGTGGTACCGCCAAGTTTTTGTCTTCTCAATAAAAATACCACTCTATCATTAGAAAGTTAATCAAATGTTATTCAAACAGTAATTTTAATTAATTAAATATATATTCTGCAATTAAAAAATAAAAAAAATATTAAAAAGGAAATAAGCCGTGGTAAAACAGGTTATTTCATTAGTCGGGCAAACACTGAGCAATTAGGGTTCCACGGAGCTATTAAGGTGGTGAACTAGGGTTCCATGTAGACCGACAATTTGGGCAAATCAAGTGACTAATTAGGGTTACTACTGTCATTCACCTCTTCATTGACTACTCTCAACTACAAGTATGTATATATTGTTCATATTTGTACGTATATATGTGTATTCGTATGTATTGCTGTACGTATATATGTATATTCATATGTATTGTAAATGTGTATTCGTATGATTTACTCGGTATTCATATGTATATGTTTCTTTGAGTTTAGTCTTTTAGTTAGTTTCAATTGAATTTGCAGAATGGATAATAAAATTTTGAGATTCCATTGGAGGGGTAAAGAAGTTGATATTAGGGTGGATGTAGATAAAACTTTTCTGTTGGATATTATTTTGGAGTACGAAGATGAAGTTAAAAGATTGGGGATGAAGATTATAAAATGGCACATGGTAATTTGTTAGAAGATAAGGATCTAATGTTGATGTTTAAAAGGAAAGCCGAAAAAGAGTTGATTTATATATGGCTTGGGACTACTATTAAATCTGATAAGTTTTATAGTTTGGTATTGAATTTTAGGAGGAGGTCTGAATTAAGCAATATTGGGGTTCATGGTGTTAATGGGGCTGAGGAGGTTGACGGGGGTGATGATAATCCTCATGTTTCACTTGATGAACTTGAAGACACATCACTGCAACATGGTAGTGATGGTGCACTAAAGATGACTGAAATTCTTGATAACAAAGGGAAGGGGAAAGCTGTTAGAACCTATAAACAAACCTACAGCTTCAACATGAACCTTGTCCCTGATGCTGATCAATGGCCAACAAATGACAATCTTTGTGTGCTTATGCCACCTACAATGAAGACCTACAATGAAGAGAGGGGTTGGAAGACCTAGCAAGAATCGGAGAAGGGAAGAAGGGGAAGATCAGAAATCAAAAAGATCCAAGATTGTTAAGTGCACAAAGTGTGATTGCTATGGACACAATGCAAGGACCTGCAATGGTGGGATGACTGAGAAAGAGAAGAAGGAGATGAAGACAAGTGGTATGCCTTTGGTAATTAAATATCTCAGGGTATGGAGCTAGAGCAGCAGCCAAGGCAACAGGAGGATCTTAGGCATCTGTAAACATTTCACAACCACCCGATTCTCAGTCTCCACAACAGAATTGATCATGTTCAGATCAAATCTACTAGTTTAATTGTTGATTATTTTCTCCTATGAACATATATCTTTTGCTGGTGTTAGCTTTTTTGGGACTAATTATGATATTTTGGACTTTCAGAATGTATTTGTGGTGTTTTTAATGTATTAGACTGGTGCACTTGTTAAAAGAGCGGGAAATTTGAATTTTTTTGGATTTCTGATCATTTGTTTAGTACACGTTTGATTAACATTTTGATTAACAAAAGGGTATTTTTATTGAGAAGACAAAAACTTGGTGGTACCACTCGTAAGTCAAAAATATGCAGTGATACCATTTGGAAAAGCCAATACCAGGATGGTACCATTGAGAATATCCCTATTATTTATCATAAAACTTGTACATGATACTTTTTCAGAATGATGCTGGGTAAAAATTCATAGTATGGTTATTTTGTTTACATATTCTTATTAAGATTTAAAAATCTAATAAATGAAAAATGAAAGACTAGCGTTTTATTATTGATTTTATAAAATCTACGCAATACGCATAGATTAGTTCTATCCTCCCTCCTTCCATATATTGTCCTGAATCATTCCTTTTATTTAACTTTTGAAAATATTGTGAAATTGTACTTGTGATGGTAATTTTGGTAAGGAGGGAGTGTGAATATTTGGAAACAAAGATTCACGTGGAGACTGACAGATAATCATGCATTAAAATAATAGTAGCAGGAATTAAGCCCAGTAATGAAAATACAATTATCATATCAAAGAGTGAAAAAAAATCATGAAGGCGTAGTATCATGGAAAGGAATGTTACCAGCTGCATATGTATCAGGGACTTCTGCAACTATGTTCAACTTGTCCTTTGCACTACCTTTCATTTCCCTACGTCCACGCCCATAACAAGGAACCAGCACGGCAAAACTATCATCTGATTCATTATCACTGTCAAAACCAGGGCCATGAGGCTCCAACCATCCTATCGACCAATCCGAGTCATCAGACTCGGATCCCGAAAAACAACCTCCGTCAGATGGCACAATCACAACATCATATTCTCTCACAGCTTTCCTTTCCTTAAAGCTTGGGGATTTTTTCTTGACCCTTCTAGATGCGGATCCAATATTGTTTCCATTTTTCATTGGTAATTTAGAGGTATCTGGTTCTCTAAATTCTGCATCAGGTGAAGAGCTCAATGAAGAACCATTGGAGACTCTAGGTTCTTGATGCTTTCCACTCCACAACCACCAAGACAAGTGGGTAAATGCTACTGCCATCTCTAGCAACACTTGTAGACACTTCACCTGAAGCGCAAATTATCCTTTACAGTTTTACCGAACTCCTGAGCAGATGCAGGTAGCAAAATTCATTAGGCATGGAGTAACAGTTAAGCCTCGAGAGATATAAGATTAATAAAAGATTAATAACATACTATGTACCGGTATAAGGAAGCAGAAATTTCGTGTAACTTGATCAATTGAAGTATGATACAACTTACACTAGCTCGAATATAATACAACTTACCCTAGAAGTCCATCTAAATCTTTGAGCTCGTCAATATTTCTGAAAATCTTGCAATGTTTCTATTCTCATTTTAAAAAGTCCATCACTTGCTCATATTCTTGTTTTATCATATGAAGTGCAAAGATATACATAAGCCATCCACTCAAAAGCAACTGCTCTATTCCATCTACACTTCAGTTAATAATTTTCACAATAATAAGGTTGCCTATAAGCGACAACACGGCTCTCATTGAATCACCAAAATTAACCGAAAAACTAATTCAGTTTAACTCATCCCGAATTCAATGTTGTAAATTAAATGTTAAAGAAGTTGAACCTATCACGTATGCACATCTATATAACTATATTTGACATTTTTGCTCTAAAACTTACATTTTCACATTTACAAGTAGAAAAGACAAAGCTGCTTTGAAAAACCAAATACACTCAGAATTCGGTCAAATAAATTCCACAAATCAACGCATAAATTCTATGTACTAGCAATGGTAACACACACACACACACATATTGGATACAGAATTCTAAGAAAGCTACTAACTTTATTCTTGCTTAAATATATCGAAATTTATCAAATAAACTCAACATATATCATATACATTTACTAAAAACAATTTCAACCCATCATCATATATTATATAAATAAACATATAGATATGATGCACATACATAAGTGAAACCCCAAAATAATTCTAATACAAGAATCAAGAACACAAAAAAAAAAAAAAAAAAATCAATATGATTTTTATTAAAACAGAAAAAAAAAAAGAATGAGAAGAAAACATACCTGGGTAATCGAAAATGGATGACTGGGTGTTGGGGGAATAATGAAGATAATCGTAAGAAAGAATGAAGCCCAGGAGATGTATGTATGTACAGATATAGAGACAGACAGGAAGAGTTGGGGACAGGCAGTTTTCTTGTACGTTGAGAGGCGTGTTCTTGTTTGGATATATACATACGCACACTACCACGTTTCTGTATCTGTAGTTCTGTGTACATTCAATCCAACCTGGTACTTATTTATGTTTTCTTTAATAAATAAACTTAAATTGAGAATCCTGATTTAAGAGTATTTATGCATATTTAACTTAAGATATGTGTTCTGATAAAAAAAAAAACTTTAGAAATGTGTAAAATAAAACTTTTTGTAGAAATTTTTAAATAATAAATACATACTTAGTTTCAAAAATAATATTAATAAATAAATAATTGTTTAGATATGAAGTATTTAAAATTATTGCAACAATTATTCGGGTACATGCAATAAAATTGAAACAGTGTGTCCATTTAAAATTATATGACAAATTTTTCATCAGAAGATTTAAAATTAGGAAAATCCAATTTGTTATTCTCCTTAGTTCTTCACAAAACGCGACTCCTCCGTAGTAACAATTGTCTTGAGCAAAACATTTTTGTGTGAGCACCAAACAAACGATTTGACCAACTCTTCCAGTTTTGTCAAAGAAGTGCACCTGTCAAGTATTGACCAACCACTGATAGTTTTAACTTTTACATAAAATTCAAAACAAATTGAAGATTATAATTTGTGCATATTAAAAAAATTGTATATCTAATTTCCGTTCCTATGCAAGTACATTACGGGCCATCAAACTTGAAGAGCTTATTATAAGACTGCATTGAGAAGACCAGCTACATGTGTGCACATTTTTCCCTCATGTACTTGATTCCCTAGACTACTATACAACTCAAGTATTTCATCTCACGAGACCTAATCCAGAAATATTAATCAAACAGTTCTACACATATTAGTAATCAGGCATCAGCAACCAAGAAAACCAAAAGTCCTTAACATTTACCAAACCTGGATTCACAGCCTCCTGTAGATTTCCTACTGGACACATTACCGTAAAATGTAACAAAACTTCAGAAAGCATATTTTAAAAATAAAAAAAGCTTCAGATAGCATAGAGTATCGCGTTACAGCAACAAAAATAATCCGAGCAATATCCTTACACCCCAGGATTAAGATCTTTCAACAGATATCCAAGGTAACAAAAGAAATAAATTTTTGTTCTTAAACAAGAAACGATAATAATATAAATAGATTCCAAGAAAAAAAGACTCAAGAGCAAATACTCAGATATTATGTTGTTTCACTTCTTAACTCTTATTAACTGCGAATTCCTCTATTGAGACTCACCATACGGACTGAACCATCCATCTGACTTCCTCTGGCTGAATTATTCTGGTAACTTCTACCAGACCCTGCATATGAAGAGTCTTGATATCTAGTACCCTGGTGACCTGAAGAATACCCACCTCGACCAGACCTATCTCTTTGATAACCACCCATATAATTTGGCCCTGGTGCAAATGGTCTCCCACTGCCATATCCAGACCGAGTACCACCGCCACCTTGCCTTCCCTGTGAGAAAAGCGTATTGTCTTGCCACTTACCTCCACCACCAGTTGCAGCATAATCTTGACCATCCCTGCGCCTTGTAGGTAACGGGTCCAGTCCAACTCCACCCATCCTTGCCTCAACTGCTCTCTCATTGCTTTCTGCAAGGACTGATAGCTTCTCTGTCAAGTGGAATGCCAAAGCCTGCAACCTGCTGTGCTCCACCTCATGAAATACAATGCACCGTGATGGTTGGTCCAAACTTGCATGGAGCTCTTCAGTAATCATCATTTTGCTTACAATAATGTGAGTCTGTGCATCGGTAAGATCAAACATCTTGGCAAGCTGATCCAGGCTCAAAGAATCATACGATCGTGAATAAGCAAAAAGGTAGGTCCTCAAAGCTTCCTCCTTTATTTTCGACTTCAGCATCTCAAGAACATTCTCTCGGTCTTTGAGCAGCCTCCACACATCAAGGGACTTGATAACATCAAAGGCCTTCTGAAAGTCACCTTTGCTCAATGCTCTCGTGGCAGCCAATACATGGTCTCTGACATTTTCGGGGGGACCAGTAAATGTTTGCCTCTCGCTTATTTCAAGCAGCCGGCGAAGCGTCTTACTGATATATTTGTGTTTTGCATCAAGACTGTTAGCTGCCATGTTAGGTACCTCCAATAACATGGCACATATCAAATGAACAGCCTCTAGAAGCTCCAGATTTATGTGCATGTGGTACGGCATCTGACGCCTCCTTTCCATACGTTCCTGAAAAAAAAAATTATATGCCATAATAGGGAAACTACTACCAACTAAAAAAAAGAACTCCCTGTTTAATGTCTTTTGACTGGGGTAGTCAGAGTATATATAATAGTGTAATGCGAAATTTTTTACTGGAATAGAAATTCAGGAAGTAACACAAGTATGTCAACATGTGCAGGGCAAAACTGAGGGTCCAGAGGGGTTCCCACTGTTCTATTTTACCAGTTTGGATATGTTACTAAGTATGTCAACATGTGCAGGGCAAAACTGAGGGTCCAGAGGGGTTCCCACTGTTCTATTTTACCAGTTTGGATATGTTACTAGTATAGTGAGTATGATCTACCTTGTATAACAACTTTCCTAGCTGGCTAGCTCAGTTGACATATAAGCAGGTACTCTATAAGACTAACACATGTTTAAACACTCGTAAAATTTGTACTTTTTTCTAAATACTACATGAAAAAACATAATATGGCAGGATTTAAACATGCACCCAGACGATTTATACTTAACACATTGACCACTATAAAATGCATCCCAAGCTTTGATAACAATCCCCCCTCCCCGGCCGCCAAAAATGTGCACATATAACTTCACACATCACATTATTAGAGGCGATATCTCATTGAGAAAGTAATAATTATAGGAGATATACTGTTTCGGAAGTCCGGTATTTAAAAGGTATGTGTATCATACTTATGCATGATATCAATTATGAGCAATATCAACATTTAATTGATTAACTCCATCTGAAATGATTATACAAAAAACTGCAGATCGTGCTGTGCAGTCATTATATTACAATTTAGATTTAGACTATCATTTTATGGTCGAACAAATTTTTTCCCATGTGTTGACCAATCAATATAAATAAACTAAGAGAACTAATAGTTTGAAAAGGTAGCAGTCCATAATACAACAGCAAACGTATTTTCAGTAAAAAAACACAAAGAATTTATACCTGTTCTGGAGTCTTATCATGATATCGGCTCTGAGAGACACCCTGTGCAAGCAACTCTTTCACCCTCCCACCAGAATATAGTTCAGAGAGGCAACCGTGCCCTTCAGAAATAAGCCCTGCCCTGAATGCACATAGACCAAGTTGTGCCATTGCCCTGTTGAACAGTATCTGAGTTGAGATGTCCATGTGATGTATACTATCCTGCAAGTGGCTCATCAGCAACAAGTCACGGGAGGTGGAGAACTCATCCATAATAGCATGATGGTATATGTCACAAAGCATTGCACGGGCCTTGGTTCGCTCATCACCATACTTGTATATGACAGAAACTAGGACATCCAATAACGTCCTGCCACTCTCTGGAAAAGTGGTCTTCCGTGACACGAGCTTTGGAATTACAATGAATTCGGGTGGGCCTCTACTTCCCTCAACTGATTTGAAGCCCCCACTTGCTTCTGTCCCTCCACTCTCACCATCTTCAGTTTGGTCAGCCAGTTTCCTCATGGCATCATATACCTCCTGGGGTTTATAGTATATAAGTTCAACTCTCCTCAGGGCTACTTTAGCTGCAGCCTTATTATCCCCAACCCGTTCCAAATATTCCTGTACGTTTTGGGCAAGAACAAGAAAGAGAGGCTCATCCCTCAGCCTTTCAACATACTCACGAGTGTGAGGATCAATGATCTGTAGGCTCTTGAAGAACTCAACATCAATCTTCTCAAGGAATGCAGCCAAGTTTCCCCAGATCCGAATCGTCCCCTTGAAGTCAGCTCCTTTCTGCGTTTCATTCTCATCTGGCTCCACTGTGTCATCAACAAGTATATTTGGATATTGGGCAAGGATGTCAAGTACAACTAGCATATTCTGCACACATTTCTTCCACACATTTATGGGCATGTGCCCACTGAGACTAGGATTAACATCAAACTGTGCAGAGATGACACTAAAAAGAATCTCAAGTTTTTGTGCAGGAGTCTTGGCCACCCTTGTCAAGAATGTAAGCTGTTCAACAAGCTCAACTCTTCCTGTCCCCTTCCTTCCACGTGCAGCAATAGTTTCTTTGAACTTTTTGTTGACGAAATCCCATGTGACCTGACTCGGATCCTTGAACTGCTTATCCATGAGCTTATCTTTCTTGCTCATTTTTTTCTCCCACCCAGGACCACCATCAGCCGCATCATCATCGTCATCTTCATCCTCATCATCCTCTCCGGAATCCGACGCAGCTTTCAATGGATCCTCCTCAAACTCAACATCATCCTCATCGTCATCATCAGACTCCTCATCCACTTCAGCCTCCTCCTCACTCTCCGGATTCTCTCTACACTTAGTAATCAACTCCTCATACTGCCTGTTATTCTTCTTCAACTTCTGTTTCATCGAATTCAATGCCTTAGCATTACTACTACTCATCTTCTTCTTCGCCTCCTTATTCGCCATAGACTGATTCAAGAAATCCTCCAACATAACAAGCGCCTTAATATAAAGATTCGGAACTTTCTCCGACTCAGTAACCCTCATAACCTTCTCAAGCTGCTTATTAATCTTATCATAACTCTCCTGCAAACTAACCCAATCATTAATCTTCATCCCATTCTTCATCTGATCAACAGTGGCAGCCATCTCCTCAAACCGCTTATCCTTAGCAGACCTAATAACACGCTTCTGACCCTCCGAATCATCACTATCACTCGCATTATCCTGAAGATACCTACTACCACCAGTCTTAACTGTGGGTTCATTCAATTCCTCCTCGTCATCTTGCTCAATATCACTCTCTTCCTCCTCGGTATCACTGCCTCCCTATAACCACAAAACACATCCTCAATTAAAAAACGATAATCGCACAAATCGAACATTTCACCAGAACACAAATCAAATATCAAATTACAACATAAAATCAAATGTCATCACAAACCTGAGTCCAAAACTTGGATGCCATCTTGCGAAAACTACTTTCGAAAATCAAAAATCACAACAAAAACTGCATAACAAAATAAAACAATCAAAATCGAATCTACATCACATAATAATCAATCACTTGTATCAATTAACAAATCTAGCTCAAAAAACCTCCTTACTTTAAAACAAAAATTAGTGTGTATGTGTGTGAAAGAAAGAGATAATAATACACGAATCTCGATGCAAAATATATATTTTAAAACATGATTTATACATATAAGATGAGAAATTGAATAGAAATTGATACCTGGAGAGTCTGAGCGGCGGCGAGGGAGAGGCTAGGGTTTGGAGTGACAGAAATAACAAGAGGGGCGGTGAGTTATCTTTATCGACTAATTTATAACTGCAAGTACAGATATATATAAATAATAGGTGAATAAAAATACTATTCATTGTTAAAGTGATATTTCCATTTGATGCAATTTTTGTAAAATCATATTGTGATATTATTAGTAAATGGCATTGCTTTAAAAATTTCTCAATTTCTCATTCAACCGATTAATTCCCGATTAATTCTCTATAAGGTGTTCATTCGATTTGAATTTTTAAAATTTTCAATTAATCTTTACGACTATTTCTTGATTGGAGTAATTATAAAAAATTAATAAAATTAAAATAATATATTATTCAAATATGAATTATTATTTGCTTTATGATATGATAAATACATATTATTTAATAAATAATTAATAAAATCATAATAATATTCTAAATAATATTAAAATATTAAAATACATCCAATTTTTAGTTCCATTAATTCTTTTGATTAATTCCCGATTTAATAATTAATCATTGCAAGGTCCTCTTATCAATCTTGTCATGGAACTAAGGAAATTAAGTATTGAAATTTATTATTATAATAAAGGTATTTTCTATTTTCATGTTATTTTTGTAAAATTATAATATGACAATTATTTGAAAGTAACATTATTAATATTGGAACTTATTATTTTAACGGGATATTTTCGTTTGATGTTAGTTTTATAAATTACATTGATAAAAATTATTTATTTTAAAGTAAAAGTATTAAGTATTGGAATATTTTAGTACAGACAAAATAAGGACGGAAAGTATGTAGGCTTTCTTTTTAAAATAATTTAAACAGTTTGTTTGTTAGGGATGGCAAGATAATTCGATTCGACGGATATTCGATTCGAAATTTAAAATTTTGAATTTTAATATAAATTTAATTTTTAAATTTGAATATTTTTTAATTTAGATTTGAATTTTGTGTATATCACTCAGAAATTTAATCCAAAATCCGATTTAAACTCAATCCAAATTTGAAACCTGAAAAAAATCCCAATATAACATATATATTTTTTATATGTATTCATAAAATATTTTAAACTTGACAATTAAAAAATTGTTGCAATGTTGGTGTAGTAGCTCCGCATGCTTGTTGTACCCTAAATTTCACATGGAATCAATTTAAGTCCCATAGGTTTAATAGGCGTGTGGCTTGGATCTCTTATGAATAGGTACAAGTGCGGATATTGGTGCAGTTGTGGAGGTATAGATGTTTGGGTAGTTGTGTAAATGCTAATATAGTTGTAGCTCCACTTGTACCGGACAGAAATTAAAGTTTTTTTTTTCTAAAGTAAAATGTATCAAGAAATAAAGTTGTATAAGGATTCTTGCTCCTATTCTTTAGGGACTCAGGAATGGCTTCAAAAAGGGGAGTTTAACTAGGATTTCATCACTAGGAACGAGATAATATCAATATAAATTTGATATGAATGGATATTTATATATACATTCATACATTCAATTTCATGGAGAACTTATTTGCTTGTTTTGACAAGTTATTCTATTCGGCAATGTTTAATTATGCTAGTTTATCTTATTCTTGATGACAAGTATCTAAGTGAGATATGAGTTTGTTTTATATCAAAATTTTCTAATATGCGGGGATTTAGGGGGAGTAATTCTATTATCCTAAATATTGTGTAATCATCAAAAAAGGGGAGATTGATACTCCTATGGTTTTGATGATCACATTCAACAAGCTGATTGCTTGTTGTTTGATATAAAACATCATGTGATTTCTATATTGTTATTCCCAGATTACACACTTGTATAATTGTAGAAGGGGGGTTGAATACAATTCTTGATATTTATAAATTTCTGATAAGAACTCCAGAAATCTATACTTAGATAATTGCTTGTAAAAAGATTAATGCACAAACACATAAAAATCAGGTGGTTAAATGCACCACCTGAAGCTTTTATTCGAAGAAAACTCTGTGATACAAAAGTACACAGCTTCTGTTTTACAACTCTTTGCTTTCTAAGAATATTCAATAGAAACCCTAAGCAAAATGTATCTGTTTTCTTAGTCTACAAAGAGTGGCTACACTTGGTTATAAATCCCAAGTTTTACAAGTACTACTGGAATAAGATAATATTAATCTAATTCTAGTTGACTTGCTACTACACTCCAAATACACATGTAGCCGAAAGGTTGTCCTAGTGTTCAGACATGTCTCCTGCACCTTTCTTGTATCCATAGTGTAAATGGAATGCTTCTTTCTTCTGTGTTTCCAAAGTATGGCTGCCATACTGCTTTTTGTATCTACTATCAACCCATGTGATCTGTCAGTCAAACATGTCCTTATCAACCGCTAATCCCCAGCTAATCATAGAAGATAGTGTCAATGATTATCCGTTGATATTGTACACTGACATCCGTTGATGATGTATTGAGCGGTATCCGTTGATATTGAGACTTGAGCTGTATCCGTTGATAAAGTGGATTTGAGTTGTATCCGTTGATAGAGTTTTGTCTTCATCTGTTGATACACTTTCACTTAGACAGAATTACATAGCATAGCTTATTTACAATTGGCTACCCTATTCTGCCTATCCGTTGATGGTCAACATGACTGTGGATAAAAACACTATCAACTGATAACATAGAGATACTGCAGTATGCTACAAAACCTCATCTGTTGATGAGCTACCTGTCAACGGATAGAGTTATAAATCCTCATCCGTTGACAGCTACAAAACCTTATACAATTTGATTGATTGTGAAGTTATCATCAAGTACAACATATTCCTAACATATATGTACTAACTTGGTTTTGCAGGATACTTAAGCTTACTGATTGCATAATCAGTCTATCTAAACAGCAAGCCAAAGTTGGGATACAGTAAAAGTTGGCAAGCCATTTGCACACAGTCAATGCGCAAACAGCAAGCCATTTTCAACTGTTCAGAATTCCTGTAGATAAAGATCAAACAGACATATCTATGTTCTCAGGAAACTTGGTTGATGATATGGAAATGCAAAAGTATAAGGCCATGTATCTGTTCAGCTCACCAGAACCAAAACAACAAGCTGACAAGAACTTGCTATGTTATTTCGGTATAGTACTAACTTGGTTTTGCAGGTATTATAGCTTAATCAGATTGTCTCACACAGCAAGCCAAATGCATGGACAATCAGCATACCAGTTTCACAAACAGCGTGCCAGTTTCACAAACAGCAAGCTGATTGTGTCTGCCAGAATTAAGGAACAGTTTGGTTCTTCAAGGAGCATGCAACGGAAATATTGTTAGGAATATTTGTAGGGGCCCTGATAAGTGGATTTTATATCCACTTATTATGCGCTATTTTGGCCTAGATTGGTGGTTTGTCCTTAAGTATGTTGTGTCTTTTAATTCATTTTTGTTGTGTTTCAGGATTTGTTGTGCAGAACTCGGAACTTTAGGTATCTAGGCGATAAAAGGCTAAAAACGGTGGAATTCTGTCTCAATTTTATCAAGTGGACTGGCTACGAGGAAAAAGAATTATCATAAAGAAATTCTGAGTGATATATTCTTAAATCTGGAACCCCGGTTGGAATTGATATATTTTTCGTTTCGCAAAAGGAATCCAGTTTCAGATCCTCAAGAGGCCGTAATTTACACCTGGACGAACAATGAGAAAATAGAATTATCACAAAAAGATGGAAAGTGATATATTCTTAAAGAGAAAATCCCGGTTGGAATTGATATATTTTTTTCCAAGCAAAAAGAGTCTGGTTTCAGATCCTCAAGAGACCGTAATTTACACCTGGACGAGCAATGAGAAAATAGAATTATCACAAAAAGATGGAAAGTGATATATTCTTAAAGAGAAAACCCCAGTTGGAATTGATATATTTTTCTTTATGCAAAAGGAGTCAAGTTCCAGGCCCGCAATAGACCGCAGCTTAGGACTTACGGATTTATTTATATTAATAAATATTTTATTTAATTAGGAAATTATATTTTTAAATATCTAATAATATTAGATATTTATTTTTATAATTTCTGGATTAAAATAATTATTTATTAATTAAAGATTATAAGCTGTGCGGGTTAAAATTCATTTTTACGAGCCGTGTATAATAAGACAAATTAAGCCCAGGTTATTGGAAATGGTTTAGCAGGTCACCAAATTTTACAAACTAAAGGAGCAGGTCATGAATTTGCTAAAATGTGTCGGCCAGAATAAAATAAAAATGAAACAAAAGCTGTCGGCCAGCATCTCTGTTTCACTCTCTCCAGCCCGCGTGTGGCGCGCACGCTCCCGAGCTAAACGGAAAAACAGCCGCGTGCAGCTCACTTTCCTTACATGCATCTGGTCTTCACTCTCCAGAATCATTGTTGTGAAAATTAAAATAGCAGCAGGTCACCGCCCGCCACTGCTTTCCAGATTTTTTATTTTGCTGCTACTGCTTTCGGCCGATTTAATTATGGTACATGGCGTGCTAATTTCTGCTATAAATAGCAGTGTTTTCCATAGGTTTCAATGAACCTCTCGACTGCACTCTCTTGTATTCTCTCAATTTTTCTGCAACAATTTTCTTTGTAATTGCAGTTTATTTTAAACACTTTAAATTTCTGTAATTTTAGTATAATTTCTATTTTGGTGGAAGATTGTAAGGGGATTATTTGGAGTGCTATTTTCTTTCATTGGAAGCTATTTCGGTTCTACTTTCTAACTCTTATAATTTTCATATTTAATTTATCGTAATTTTTAATTTAGTTTTATTATAGTTGTTATTATTTTTTTTATTATTATTATTATTATTTTTATTATTATCAGTATTATTATTATTATTATTATTATTATTATTATTATTATTATTATTATTATTATTTCAATTAATCCCATGATGACGATTCGTTTAATTATGAACTAATCGCCGTCATGGGATTCTAATGGATTTATTTACGTAATTTAGTAATTCGATGCCTTAATAAATTGTGTTATGATAAAAATTTTCGATTGCCTAACGTGGTTGTGCTTAATTTATTAGATGCGTAGCTATCATCTAAATTATTAATTCTTAATGAATGCGAAAGTGGATTTGAGAATTTAGAATTTGCCATGTTAGCACAGGTTCGTAATTATCATATATAATTACGATTAGTTGTAGGGTTTTGGATCACATCGCCCTGTGTAGCCAAAAATAAGGAATTTATTCGTAAACCAGTTATGTTTTCAAATCTTATAGATATATAGGGTCTAGACATAATGGTGTCCACGTAACTTCTATCTTTTTAAGTGGATGTTTGTATGGTTTGATATAAGTTAAGGCTGAAAGGCGCTTATATTAGTTTCGTGTTCCCGGCTAGCTTTCATAATTATCAGAATCACTTTACATTAAGGCATCAATTCTAAATGAAATAAATAATGAAGTTAGAATCTCATGTTTATCTCATATAATAATTCCTTATCATATTATTTGAAACACGTTAGTCGTTATTTTATTAATTAATTGAGATTTGAAACAAACCAACCAATTTCGTTCGTCCAGGCTTCTATAATTAACCGAACATTGTTGAATAAACATATTTACTTAAATACACCAAGTCTTCGTGGGAACGATCCTTATTTCCATATATTGCTTTTGGACTGCGTATACTTGCGTAGAGAAAATAGCGAACAAGTTTTTGGCGCCGCTGCCGGGGACTCGGTGTTATTTTGTTTATGTGTTTTACTACAATAGAAGTTAATTTGTTTGACTTGAACATTTTATCTTATATTTTGAAGTGATTATTTGTGTTCAGATACTTGGATTTTTATGCTAACACGTGCTAAAGCATTAAAAGCCAAACAAGTACTTCAACTAGCAAATACTCACAAGATGGACGGAGAAGCCGAAGTAGTTGCACCTGCAGCAGCAAGGGCTTTAATGGACTACTCGCAACCGAAGATTGATGACATTCAGTCAAGTATCATTCGTCCAGCAATTGCGGCTCCTACATTTGAAATTAAATCCAGCACTATTCAGATGGTGCAGAATCAAGTACAGTACGGAGGAACTGCAACGGAAGATCCTAACTTACACATCAGGAACTTCATAGAAATATGCGACACATTTAGATTCAACAATGTGTCAGATGATGCTGTGAAGTTGAGACTCTTCCCGTTTTCCTTAAGAGACAAGGCCAAGGGTTGGTTACACTCTCTGCCACCGGGATCTATCACCACTTGGGCTGATCTAGCTCAAAAGTTTCTTAGCAAATTTTTCCCCATGGCAAAGACTGCAGCTATAAGGAATGCTATCACGCAATTTTCTCAACAGTCTGGTGAATCTTTATGTGAAGCGTGGGAAAGATACAAGGAAATGCTTCGGCAATGCCCTCATCATGGCATGCCAAATTGGATGGTCATAAATTGTTTCTATAATGGACTAGGAATGCAATCAAGGCCAATGGTAGATGCAGCTTCAGGGGGAGCATTATGGGCTAAAAGTTATGAGGAGGCCTACGATCTTATCGAGATGATGGCAGCGAATGAATATCAAAACCCAACTCAGAGAATGCCACAACAGAAGGTAGCAGGAATTCTTAATGTCGACACAGCCACTTCATTAGCAGCTCAGCTAGAGGCTTTGAACTTAAAAGTAGACTCTTTGACAGCACAAGGATTTCATCAAGTTGCTAGTGTTTGTGAGTTGTGTGCGGGCGCACATGAATCAACCCAATGTGCCATCTCAAACGAGTCGGTTCAATTTGTAAGCAATTTCCAAAGACAGCAACAGCCAGCTCCAAATTCCTACCATCCGAACAACCGAAATCATCCAAATTTCAGTTGGAGAAATAATCAAGGAGGAGCGCAACCATCAAATCAGCCCTACCAACAATTTCAAAATCAGCAGTTTGGAGCTAGGCCATATAATCCATCTGGATTCCAGCAACAGCAGGGGCACCAATATCAGCAACAATATGCCCCACGACAATTTCATCCTCCAGGATTTCAACAACAGTCCTATGGGAATTCTGGGCAATCAGCTTCTAGTGAAAAGACAGAATTAGAGGAGTTGAGGTTGGCGTCAAAAAGCCAAGCGGCTTCGATTAAAAATCTGGAAACTCAATTGGGACAACTCGCTAGTTTCATGATGAGCCGACCACAAGGAACACTCCCAAGTGATACTGAAGCTAATCCGGGGAGAAAGAACAACCAAGAGCACATTAAAGCCATCACTTTAAGATCGGGGAAAGTCACAGAAGGTACTGAATTGGAAAGAGCAAAAAGAATTCTGCCCGATGAAGAAACAGTGAACTTGGGAGACACCGAGGACAAGGGTAAGGCTCCAATTTCAAGCACGGAGGTAGAAGAAAGTGTACCACCTCCTAAACAATCAATCCTTGCACAAAAAGAAGCAGAAGAGCATGTCTATCCACCTCCGCCATTTCCTCGACGTTTGCAAAAACAGAAACTGGACAAGCAGTTTGGCAAATTTCTTGAAGTATTTAAGAAATTACATATCAACATTCCATTTGCTGAAGCCCTGGAACAAATGCCGAGTTATGCCAAGTTCATGAAGGGCATTCTATCGAGAAAGATAAAACTTGAGGACTTAGAAACTGTTGCTTTGACAGAGGAGTGTAGTGCGGTATTGCAACAAAAGTTACCGCCTAAGCTAAAAGATCCTGGCAGTTTCACCATACCATGCACCATTGGGAATTTGTCTTTTGACAAATGTTTATATGATTTAGGAGCAAGCATCAACCTCATGCCATACTCAGTTTTCTTACAACTTGGCCTTCCTGAGCCAAACCCGACGAACATGTCACTTCAGTTAGCTGATCGCTCTATCACTTATCCTCGGGGAATTGTTGAAGATGTCCTAGTGAAAGTAGACAAACTTATCTTTCCAGCTGATTTTGTCATACTGGATTTTGAAGAGGACAAGAAGATTCCTATCATTCTTGGTAGACCATTCTTAGCAACGGGGCAGACATTGATCGATGTCCAAAAGGGGGAACTGACGATGAGGGTGCACGATCAAAATGTCACCTTCAATGTTTTCAAAGCTATGAAATTTCCAACAAAAGAAGAACAGTGTCTGAAAGTAGACTTGATTAAGTCTACGGCACAAGAAAAGTTGGATCACATGTTCATGAATGACACTTTGGAAAGGGCCCTCAGTGGAAAGTATTCATTAGATGAAGATGATATAGATGAACAATTGCAATATCTGGATGCTTTGCCGTGGCAAAGAAAATTTGGAAGTCCAGTTGAATCATTGGATCTGCCAGAACTAAAGGGGCCGCATCAGCAAATGAAACCATCTATCGAGGAAGCTCCAACTCTAGAGCTCAAACCACTTCCTAATCACTTAAAGTATGCTTCTCTTGGTGAATCATCTACCTTACCTGTGATTATATCTGCTAACCTTTCAGATTCTGAGGAAGACAAGCTTTTGAGAGTCCTGAGAAAATTCAAATCAGCCATTGGTTGGACCCTAGCGGATATCAAGGGCATCAGTCCAGCTTATTCTCAACACAAAATTCCCTTGGAAGAAGGTAGTAAACCAACAGTGGAGCATCAAAGGCGGCTAAATCCTCTTATGAAAGAGGTAGTGAAGAAAGAAATCATCAAGTGGCTGGATGCATGGATTATCTATCCCATTTCTGACAATGCATGGGTGAGCCCAGTGCAATGTGTGCCGAAGAAAGGAGGCATGACTGTGATTACCAATGAAAAGAATGAACTCATCTCTACTCGCACAGTCACCGATTGGCGAATCTGCATAGACTACCGGAAGTTGAATAAAGCCACAAGGAAGGATCATTTTCCCCTTCCTTTCATTGATCAGATGCTAGATAGGCTAGCCGGCCACGATTATTACTGCCTTCTGGATGGATATTCTGGATATAATCAAATTTGCATTGCTCCTGAGGATCAGGAGAAAACAACATTTACATGCCCGTTCGGTACTTTCGCCTTTCGGCGGGTTTCTTTTGGCTTGTGTGGAGCACCTGGCACTTTTCAAAGGTGCATGATGGCCATCTTCTCAAACATGATTGGCAAGACTGTAGAAGTCTTCATGGATGACTTCTCTGTATTCGGTCTATCTTTTGATGAATGCTTGCAAAATCTTGGCTCGGTGCTGAAAAGATGCGTGGAAACTAACCTAGTGCTCAATTGGGTGCCACTTCATGGTACAAGAAGGAACTATTCTCGGGCACAAGGTGTCAAGGAAGGGTCTAGAAGTGGACAGAGCAAAGATAGAAGCTATTGAAAAGCTGCCGCCACCTAATTCAGTGCGAGGGATTCGCAGTTTCCTTGGGCACGCAGGTTTCTACAGGCGTTTTATCAAGGACTTCGCAAAAATTTCCAAACCTTTGTGTCAGCTGCTGGAAAAAGATATTCATTTCAAATTTAACCAAGAATGTCTCACAGCTTTCGAGACTCTGAAGAAGAAATTGATTTCAGCACCCGTGATCATTGCTCCAGATTGGAGTGAGCCTTTCGCTATGATGTGTGATGCTAGCGATTACGCAGTTGGGGCCGTTCTTGGCCAAAAGAAAAATAAAATGTTTCATGTCATCTATTATGCAAGCAAAACCCTCAGCGATGCCCAATTAAACTACACTACCACCGAGAAGGAACTGTTAGCCATAGTTTATGGTTTTGAAAAATTCCGTTCATACTTGCTTGGCACGAAGGTGACTGTGTACACTGATCACGCGGCTATCAGATATCTGCTCTCTAAAAAGGACTCCAAACCTAGGTTGATTCGATGGATTCTCCTGCTACAAGAATTCGATGTGGAAATCAAGGATAGAAGAGGGACAGAAAACCAAGTAGCCGACCATCTCTCACGATTGAAAGACCTTGGGAAGACATCCCAAGACAAAACCGTCATTAATGAATCCTTTCCTGATGAACAGTTGTTCGGGATACAAGAAGAAGAGCCTTGGTTTGCAGACATTGTGAACTTTCTGGTGAGTCGAGTGATTCCTCCCGAGCTCTCTTTTGCACAAAGAAAGAAATTCTTGCATGAAGTCAAATGGTATCGTTGGGACGAACCATATCTGTTTAAACAAGGAGCCGATCAGGTGATGAGGAGATGTGTGCCATACAGTGAAACAGAGGCTATTCTAAGGGATTATCACGCCACGACATATGGTGGCCATTATGGAAGTGAAAAGACCGCAACTCGAATTCTTCAAGCGGGATTTTATTGGCCATCCCTTTTTAAGGATGCCCATCAGTTTGTGCTGAAGTGTGACCGTTGTCAGCGTGTTGGTAACATATCTAGGAGGGATGAGATGCCCCTCAATATAATGCTAGAAGTGGAAATCTTCGATGTTTGGGGCATCGATTTCATGGGACCATTCATTTCCTCATGTAACAACCAATACATCTTGCTGGCCGTTGATTATGTTTCCAAATGGGTTGAAGTCAAGGCACTTCCGACCAATGATGCCAATGTCGTACTCAATTTCCTTCACAAGAACATCTTCACAAGATTCGGCACTCCTCGAGTAATCATAAGCGATTAAGGTACTCACTTTTGCAATCGCAAGTTTACTAATCTCATGGCAAAGTACAACATCAACCACCGGGTAGCTACGACATACCACCCGCAAACCAATGGCCAAGCCGAGGTATCTAATCACGAGATTAAGCGCATTCTGGAAAAAGTGGTGAGTCCTTCGAGAAAGGATTGGTCTTTAAAACTCGACGAAGCCGCATGGGCTTATCGTACAGCATATAAAACACCCTTGGGTATGTCACCATACCAGCTTGTCTATGGGAAGGCTTGTCATCTGCCTGCCGAACTAGAGCACAAAGCTTATTGGGCGCTGAAGAAGTTGAACTTTGACTTATCAGCTGCAGGTGAGAAAAGAATGCTTCAGATTAATGAACTGGATGAGTTTCGGCTACAGGCTTATGAAAATCACAAGTTATACAAGGAGAAGGTCAAAAGATGGCATGACAGACGTTTGGTGCAAAAGTCTTTTGTACCGGGACAATTAGTCTTGCTTTTCAACTCTCGTCTCAGACTCTTCCCAGGGAAACTTAAGTCAAGGTGGTCAGGGCCATTCACGGTTAAAACAGTGTTTCCACATGGTGCAGTGGAAATTTTTGATAAAACACCGGAAGCGGATTTCAAAGTAAATGGACAAAGGTTGAAGCCATATTTTGGTGAACATATGAATCGCGAAGCGGAAACCGCGGTTCTTGGTACTACCAATTGAAGTGCGAAGGTGAAGTCAAGCTAGCGACGATAAACAAAGCGCTTCATGGGAGGCAACCCATAGGTTTGTTATTTTTTTTTTATGTGTGGTTTGATTTTGTGTGATTTTGTTCAGTTTGCAGGCCATTGGCGAGTTACAGGAGCAGGCTTTGAAAAAGAAAAAAATTTCTTTCGAGGTAGACTGGCCTCAGTTTGGAGCTCATGCAGCATTTCCACCAATTGATTCACCACCCGAGGAGGGTGACGATGCCGACAGTTAGGGGAGTTCTCTTTTATCCTTTATCTATACCTTCAATGAGGACATTGAATATTTTAAGTTTGGGGGTGATTTAGGATAATTGATTAATTGAGTCATAGTATGCATACAGTTTCATGTAGTTCATAATATACCATGCTAGTATAATTTCATATAATTCATATATATATATATATATAAAGAAAAAAAAAAGAGTGCATATTCATGATTAGTTGCATATCATATTTTCCTTGATCCCGTAGCGCTTGGCGATTCCGTTTAGTAGTCAATGATGAATTTGAGTGTGATAATGATGGATAGAGGGCTGATTTAAATACTTATGAATTGACGTGCATGTTGCAGAAACACAATCTTACACAACTCATCGGTTACTTTTGGGCTAGGTTAAGGTCATGCTTGTTTGGTTGTTGAAATTTAATCATCTGATTATATTTGGAATTTTCTTTATTCCCTTGATAGCGTAGAATCATTAAATATAAGTTTGGGGGAAACCAGGGTTCATGCTAGTTTGTGTGTATTTGTTAATAATGGATAAGTGTCAATTGGCTAGTAGCCAGCTCATATTTATATGAGTAGTCTAGGGTTGGAATTGAGAATTCTCATTCCAGATTGCATCTACAAAAAAAAAAGGAGTGTTTGTGAGTATGTATGCAAAATTGATCGGGGTGAGCTCTTTAATACTCGAGCAATTAAGTTCTAGGGGACTCAAGCATAGTGACCTAAGACTTTTCCGGTCTGGGATCCACTAACCTAACGCTCGCTACATGGGTATTATTGTATAAGCCTTTTGGGGTCTCATCCATTGCACGGTCAAATAAGCATGTGTGTTGTGTATAGTATTATGCGTCATAGTTGTTAATAAAGCATGAATTCCTGTCTAACTCGAATGATGATAGAGGTGTTTCTAGGTTATGAAGTGTCTAGCGTCCATTCTATTTATAAACTTGTGATTGTTATGACGAAGAATATGTTTGGTTTTGATCTAGTGCTAAGAGTAATTCTGATGAGTATTGCACACACGCACGTTTCTGTACTTGTAAATGTTAATATGCTGATATTTAGTCGATCTCTATTTGGAGTTATCACATTCTCTGAGACACTCTGCTAAATTGGTTATTGCTTTGCTTATGGGATCCTTGCATCGTTTGCATTCATGCATTTAGAGGTAGTCGAGTCTGTTTTCGCTTGAGGACAAGCATAAGTTTAAGTTTGGGGGTGTGATAAGTGGATTTTATATCCACTTATTATGCGCTATTTTGGCCTAGATTGGTGGTTTGCCCTTCAGTATGTTGTGTCTTTTAATTCATTTTTGTTGTGTTTCAGGATTTGTTGTGCAGAACTCGGAACTTTAGGTATCTAGGCGATAAAAGGCTAAAAACGGTGGAATTCTGTCTCAATTTTATCAAGTGGACTGGCTACGAGGAAAAAGAATTATCATAAAGAAATTCTGAGTGATATATTCTTAAATCTGGAACCCCGGTTGGAATTGATATATTTTTCGTTTCGCAAAAGGAATCCAGTTTCAGATCCTCAAGAGGCCGTAATTTACACCTGGACGAACAATGAGAAAATAAAATTATCACAAAAAGATGGAAAGTGATATATTCTTAAAGAGAAAATCCCGGTTGGAATTGATATATTTTTTTCCAAGCAAAAAGAGTCTGGTTTCAGATCCTCAAGAGACCGTAATTTACACCTGGACGAGCAATGAGAAAATAGAATTATCACAAAAAGATGGAAAGTGATATATTCTTAAAGAGAAAACCCCAGTTGGAATTGATATATTTTTCTTTATGCAAAAGGAGTCCAGTTCCAGGCCCGCAATAGACCGCAGCTTAGGACTTACGGATTTATTTATATTAATAAATATTTTATTTAATTAGGAAATTATATTTTTAAATATCTAATAATATTAGATATTTATTTTTATAATTTCTGGATTAAAATAATTATTTATTAATTAAAGATTATAAGCTGTGCGGGTTAAAATTCATTTTTACGAGCCGTGTATAATAAGACAAATTAAGCCCAGGTTATTGGAAATGGTTTAGCAGGTCACCAAATTTTACAAACTAAAGGAGCAGGTCATGAATTTGCTAAAATGTGTCGGCCAGAATAAAATAAAAATGAAACAAAAGCTGTCGGCCAGCATCTCCGTTTCACTCTCTCCAGCTCGCGTGTGGCGCGCACGCTCCCGAGCTAAACGGAAAAACAGCCGCGTGCAGCTCACTTTCCTTACATGCATCTGGTCTTCACTCTCCAGAATCATTGTTGTGAAAATTAAAATAGCAGCAGGTCACCGCCCGCCACTGCTTTCCAGATTTTTTATTTTGCTGCTACTGCTTTCGGCCGATTTAATTATGGTACATGGCGTGCTAATTTCTGCTATAAATAGCAGTGTTTTCCATAGGTTTCAATGAACCTCTCGACTACACTCTCTTGTATTCTCTCAATTTTTCTGCAACAATTTTCTTTGTAATTGCAGTTTATTTTAAACACTTTAAATTTCTGTAATTTTAGTATAATTTCTATTTTGGTGGAAGATTGTAAGGGGATTATTTGGAGTGCTATTTTCTTTCATTGGAAGCTATTTCGGTTCTACTTTCTAACTCTTATAATTTTCATATTTAATTTATCGTAATTTTTAATTTAGTTTTATTATGGTTGTTATTGTTATTATTATTATTATTATTATTATTATTATTATTATTATTATTATTATTATTATTATTATTATTATTATTATTATTATTATTATCAGTATTATTATTATTATTATTATTATTATTATTATTATTATTATTATGATTTCAATTAATCCCATGATGACGATTCGTTTAATTATGAACTAATCGCCGTCATGGGATTCTAATGGATTTATTTACGTAATTTAGTAATTCGATGCCTTAATAAATTGTGTTATGATAAAAATTTCCGATTGCCTAACGTGGTTGTGCTTAATTTATTAGATGCGTAGCTATCATCTAAATTATTAATTCTTAATGAATGCGAAAGTGGATTTGAGAATTTAGAATTTGTCATGTTAGCACAGGTTCGTAATTATCATATATAATTACGATTAGTGGTAGGGTTTTGGATCACATCGCCCTGTGTAGCCAAAAATAAGGAATTTATTCGTAAACCAGTTATGTTTTCAAATCTTATAGACATATAGGGTCTAGACATAAATGGTGTCCACGCAACTTCTATCTTTTTAAGTGGATGTTTGTATAGTTTGATATAAGTTAAGGCTGAAAGGCGCTTATATTAGTTTCGTGTTCCCGGCTAGCTTTCATAATTATCAGAATCACTTTACATTAAGGCATCAATTCTAAATGAAATAAATAATGAAGTTAGAATCCCATGTTTATCTCATATAATAATTCCTTATCATATTATTTGAAACACGTTAGTCGTTATTTTATTAATTAATTGTGATTTGAAACAAACCAACCAATTTTGTTCGTTCAGGCTTCTATAATTAACCGAACATTGTTGAATAAACATATTTACTTAAATACACCAAGTCTTCGTGGGAACGATCCTTATTTCCCTATATTGCTTTTGGACTTCGTATACGTGCGTAGAGAAAATAGCGAACAGGCCCTCTGAATTGTTTTATACTTGCCAGCACTCAAATATAATGGGAGACAAAGCAATACAACCTTTACTTAAAATAATGCCACTTTACCTTATTTTATTCACCACTCATTACACCCACCTAACCTTGTCTTCATGATAACAAATATTCCCTCCTCATATCTGATATACTTCATTATACACGCTCCATCTTCATACAGCTCCATTCTTCAAACTTCATTAAAATGAAGTTTATTAAAAACGGCTACAAAATTAGAACCGTTGGAGCCTTTGATGATTATATTCAAAAATTCTCTTGTTTACCTATTTAAGGACTGAACTTGCTCAGTTCTTAATCACCGAAAATCACGTGCAGAAAAACAAGAAGCTATATACAACCTCAAAGCTCACATTGCTAAATCTTTCAAAACCCTTCAAACCCATATATACACGCACATATATATTCAGAGGGTTCATAATTTGAGACCCATATATACACCCATATGGCAAACAACAAGCCATTTGTAAGCAGTAGGGTGTAAGGGAGATATATTGTTGGATCTTGTAATCGGTTTTATAGTTGATCAATAATATATTCTCTTACCAAATTTGGTGAGGGACCAGGACGTAGACCATAGGGGATTAGGGGTCGAACCTGGCTAAAAGATCTTGTCTCATATTTAATTTTCTGCATATTTCATACTGCACTGCATTTTAGTTACAATCAGATTGCCATTTGTAAACTGCGTTATCACAAACAGCAAGCTGAACTGATCAGACAGCAAGCTGAACTCATCAAACAGCAAGCTGAACTAATCGATCTCCTGGAAAAAGAATTCAAAGATCTCAAGAAAGGCATGGAAACTTTTGTTCAAGGAGAAGACAGCTTAAAGACAATAATGAAAAGAGCAAATGTCTCTTTAGTCAGAGAAGGAGTTGGCATGAACTTAAATAAAAAGCATGGTGCACTCAAATATGATGGAAGAAATGGCATACCTTACAACTATGTTATGCCTTGGAAGACATGCAACAAGTGTGGTGGAAAAGGCCATCTGGAAAGACATTGTGTGGTTCAAGTAAATCATAAAGGGAAAACAGCTTACCATAATGGACCAGTTAGGCGACAAACAGCTTACCAGAATAGACCAGTCAGGCGACAAACATCATACCAGAATGCTTCTGATAGAAGACAAACAGCTTACCAAAAGAGTGGCAGAATGCAAAAGTCACTAAAAGTGGTCCAAAAATGGATCAGAAAAATTGATCTAAATGTTTTATATACTATTGCTACTAACCAATCTGGACCCAAACCTATATGGGTGCCAAAACATTGAGTTGGTGGTTGTTTGTTTTGTAGATATGTCTTGCCGCTAAAGTAAAGTCAAATCGATGGATTTTGGATAGCGGATGCACTAGACATATGTGTGGAGACAAGTCTCGGTTCATAAGTCTCAAAATGAAGAAGGATGGAAGAGTTACAATTGGTAATAGTAATACTCTTCGAATTCTTGGTATCTGTTCTATTGGTAATAGTAATATTTCAATTGATAAAGTTTAATATGTCAAAGGTCTTTCTTACAATTTGTTAGTGTCACTCAACTATTTGATGATGGTCATATTGTTCAGTTTGGCATTGATAAAACTATTATTACTATTGGTACTAACAAAGTCCCCCTAGTTGCTAGAAGGGAAGGAAATATATATGTATTGGACTTTGAAATGCAGAAAATAGCGTGCTGTTTAGCTGCAATGGATAGTGACCCATATATTTGTCATAGAAGATTGGGACATGCACACATGGACTTGCTTAACAAATTATCAAGCAAGAAATTGGTCAGAGGGCTACCCAAACTGAAGTATGCTAAGACTGAGGTCTGTTCAGCTTGCCAATTGGGTAAACAGATTAGAAGTACATACAAAACAAAGAAAATGGTATCCACTTTTAAACCCTTAGAGCTTCTGCATTTGGACTTATTTGGTCCAGAATCTTACAAGAGTATTGGAGGTAAACAATATGGTTTTGTAATTGTAGATGATTATTCTAGATTTACTTGGGTATTATTTCTTCGTACTAAAGATTGTGCTTTTAATGAGTTTGAGAAGCTAATCAAATTACTTGAGAACAAGTTGAATACAAGACTTGTAGGTATAAGATGTGATAGAGGAGGAGAATTTATCAATAAGAACTTTATTGCATATTGCAAAGAAAAAGGAATCTCCCATGAATTTTCAGCTCCAAGGACTCCACAACAAAATGGAGTGGTAGAAAGGAGGAACAGGTCACTACAAGAAACATCAAGGACTCTATTGCAAGAAAGCAAGCTACCTAGAAGTTTTTGGGCCGAAGCTGTGAATACAACATGCTATTTGTTGAATCGAGTTATAATCAGGCCTATTTTGGACAAAACTCCTTATGAATTGTTGAGGAAAAAGAAGCCAAACATCAGTTACTTCAAAATATTTGGCTCAAAGTGTTTTGTACTCAAGACGATTGGTAATGATGGTAAATTTGATGCTAAATATTATGAAGCTATATTTCTTGGTTATTCTTTAACAAGAAGGGCTTATAGAGTTTATAATGTTAATAAACGTATTGTTGAAGAATCTATTGATGTTACCTTTCAAGAACCTAACAGTGATCTGCCAAGAGATGAGGAAGAATTTGCAGGTGAATGTGAAAGCATGCAACCTCAAGTTTCTAGATCAAATTAGATAGTTGGAAGTTCAAATCAGCAAGCTGGAAGTTCAAAGCAGCAAGCCGAAGTTGAAGCTGAAACTAGAAGTCAGCAAGCCAAGAAGGATGCAGATACTGGCGATCAGCAAGCTGGAAGTTCAAATCAGCAAGCTTAATTTGAAGATGCAATTTCTAAAATGGCAAAAATGACTTTGGAAGGTCCTAGAGGTTCAATGGCTACTGAGAAACTACCTCTCTATGATGGAGAAGATCAGTTACCACCGGCAAAGATAAGAAAGACAACTCATGAAGAAATAGCTCAACATTCTTTACCGAAGTCAACAAGAACGGTCAAGAATCATCCCCCAGAGTTGGTTATTGGTGATATTACCGATGGAATCACAACAAGGAGAGGAAAGGCAAACTTTTGTGCTTATGCTGCCTTTCTAGCTCGAGAAGAACCCAAAAATGTCAAATAAACATTAGGAGATGAAAATTGGATCATAGCCATGCAAGAAAACTCAACCAATTCGAGAGGTGTGATGTTTGGGAACTTGTAAAGCCACCAGAAGATGCTTCTATCATTGGAACCAAATGGGTGTTTAAGAACAAAGTGGATGAGTTTGGAACCGTAACTTGAAACAAGGCAAGGCTTGTGGCTCAAGGCTATAATCAACAAGAAGGAATTGATTTTGATCAAACATATGCTCCTGTTGCTCGTTTGGAATCAATCAGAATGCTTCTTGCTTATGCATGCTACAAGAAATTCAAGTTATATCAAATGGACGTAAAGAGCGATTTTCTAAATGGCGTGCTGAATGAGGAAGTCTACGTCAAACAGCCTACTGGATTCGAACATGAGAAGTTTCATGACTATGTTTACAAGCTCAAGAAGGCATTATATGGTTTAAGGCAGGCCCCTAGAGCGTGGTATGAAAGGATTAGTAAGTTTCTTCTCAAAAATGGATTCATTCGATGTAACATCGATCCCACATTATTTACAAAGCAAAATGGTAAAGATATTCTTGTTGTACAAATATATGTGGATGATATTATATTTGGATCTACTAATGAATCTATGTGTCAGTGGTTTTCTAAGTGCATGCACAATGAATTTGACATGAGCATGATGGGATAACTCAATTATTTCTTGGGTCTCCAAATCAAGCAAATCAATGATGGTATTTTTGTGCATCAATCCAAGTATACAAAGAATCTGCTCAAAAGATTTGGTTATGAGGATGTAAAAGCGAAAACAACTCCTATGACCCAAAACAGCAAGCTGATTGCAGACGAAAATGGTAAGGATGTGGATGTCAAAAGGTATAGAGGTATGATTGGAAGTTTACTATCAGGGTGTTTGGGAGAACTTTTTTCTAGAATAAGTCAACTTATTTTAAGACAAAGTTAGATATTCCTAACTTTTTTCTGAAAAAAAGTTTTTTTTTTTTGCAACTTATAGAATCTCAAACATACATTAAATACTTGTATAAAAAAAATTTATCAAAATATGAAATTTTTACCCGAAAATAAGTCCATAAGGACTTATTTTAAGTTTTGCCAAACAGGGCCTATATTTAACTGCCACAAGACCTGATATCATGTATAGTGTATGTGTTTGTGCAAGGTTTCAATCCAACCCTAAAGAGTCTCACTCAAATGCGGTTAAAAGAATATTTAGATACTTAAGTGGTACTATTAATCTTGGTTTGTTCTATCCTATCACAAATACTTTTGATCTTGTTGGGTATAGTGATGCAGATTATGCAGGGTCTCAAACTGATAGAAAGAGTACAAGTGGTGTTTGTGCATTCCTTGGACAAAGTTTGGTTTCATGGCAATGCAAAAAGCAAGCTTCTATTGCTTTATCCACGGCCGAAGGAGAATATCTAGCAGCTGGTAGCTGCTGTTCTCAGATTTTGTGGATGATTCAAACACTAAAGGACTTTGATATCAAGTGTGGCAAGATTCCAATCTATTGTGACAACACTAGCGCTATCAATATTTCAAAAAATCCTGTGATTCACTCAAGAACAAAGCATATTGACGTTCGTCATCATTTCTTGAGAGATAATGTTGCAAAAGGAAAGATTGAGTTGGTATTTGTCTCAACTGAAGTACAACTAGCAGATATCTTCACAAATCCATTAGCTGAAGAAAGATTTTCAGCCATACGAAGAGAGTTTGGCATGTGTACTGTGTAGTCAGCAAGCTGACATGCACAGACTGGGTAACGTTGGCTTACCATTTGTATCTAAACTCTTTATATGCCATTATCATGACTTATTTTTATTTCTCTATGCTTATTCCAGACCTGAACTAATGTTTTCTTTTTGATGGATTAAGGGGGAGAAATTTAGGAGAACTTATTTGCTTGTTTTGACAAGTTATTCTATTAGGCAATGTTTAATTATGCTAGCTTATATTATTATTGATGGCAAGTATCTAAGTGAGATATGGGTTTGTTTTATATCAAAATTTTCTAATATGTAGGGATTTAGGGGGAGTAATTCTATTCTCCTAAATATTGTGTAATCATCAAAAAGGGGGAGATTGATACTCCTATGGTTTTGATGATCACATTCAGCAAGCTGATTGCTTGTTGTTTGATATAAAACATCATGTGATTTCTATATGTACTAACTTGGTTTTGCAGGATACTTAAGCTTACTGATTGCATAATCAGTCTATCTAAACAGCAAGCCAAAGTTGGGATACAGTAAAAGTTGGCAAGCTATTTGAACACAGTCAATGCGCAAACAGCATGTGACGCCCCCAGATCCGGGGTCGAAGATCTAGGCGCTCACGGTCCATTTTCCATTAGTAACATACCTGTTCTTGCACACAATATATATAACACAGCCATCGACCCCACAATAAACTCACACCACACTCACACACACAGGTTAGAGCCTCAGAAATGTCACACATTGATTAAACAGTAATAAAGTTATCAGAGTTATTACAGACTGAATTAAATAGTATTTATGCTACCAGCGTCACTCCGATATGAAGCGAAGCTGGCGGCTTGAAAGTTTGTTACGATACACTGCCTTGCACAGGTCATGCTGATAAATAAAACGTACTAACAAAAGCTGCCAACCAATCCGGCTAATGGGGCCTACCGGTGGAATCTCAAGTGGAGGCTCGGGCCTAGTCACCTGCTTTCGAGCAGTCTGCCTGGGTCTTGCCATATCGTTTAGCTGTTGTGTTTGTAAAATTTGAAAACAAGCAAGAGTGAGCAACTATAGCTCAGCAAGAAATATATATGTAAGATAAGTAATATACATCTCATATGATTGGCAATTGATATATATTTGTTTGTATCAATCAGTTATAAAATCACTTGTCATAGTTGATAAATCTCGAAGGTGCAACAATATGTGCCCTTGTTCTCAAAATAAACTCGCAGTTCTAGATACTGCATTGAATCAACATCTTCCTCATCAAAACAGAACACTATCAGCAACTTGGCACAAAAGCCTAAGAAGCAGTGTCAAAGCATTTTTCCAAAATGGAGGATGGGACTTAAAGAAAACATAAAAACCTGACAAGGATTGACGATGATCAGTCGCCACATCCAAGTCCAATAATCCGCGGGTCTTCTCTACCGGTAGAAGGATAGAAACTACATCCGTAACTATCCCTCGGGTGAAAACTACATCCGTAATCACCCTCGATGAAAACTACATCCGTAATCATCCTTCGGCAACACCTGGGCCGGAATAATAAGTGATGGACCGCCTGGCTCACGGCCGCTTACACATCCCGGGAATCGCTCGTCAACGGTTCCCACACCGCCAGAGTCCCTTTTTCTTTTCTTTCAAAACTTGATTTTGATTGAAAACAGAGTAATTGAGGTCCGACATCAGTCGACCGATGATTCTTGAAATCATACAAGAAACAGAATCTGACCAGGGGTTTTCGAAAATGTTTCGAGTTCGAAAGAGTTCGAGTTTGAAGTATTTTAAAAGTATCTTGGATTAACTTTGTCTTTAAATAATGAACAGTAATTAATAAATAATATTTTAAGATTTAATATTAATAATTAATAAAATAATTATTCGGTAAAATAAACTCTTAATCCAAGATAGGGTTTCGAGTATTTACGAAGATATAACGATAGTTATTTGAATATACGAAACCACCCGAATGACCCTTCGGGTTTTCGCAATATAGATACGATATAATAATATACCGCTCCCCGGTCAATAGTATATACGGACCGCTACGACCTCTATTGCTAGAGTCGTTGTCCGAAGAAATCATTTCAATCTAAGTTCAAGGGGTAAAAGCATACATATACTTGTTCAATCTCAATTGCATCGATACTTCGATAAACATGGCATTTGATATCATTTGAAAACTACAAACACAACAGTAAAAATCCTTGTATATGGATAAGTTTTGAAAAGTAAACTTGCCTTGGTTTGGTTGGGGTGGTCGAGCGTGCGAATTCGAACGATCTATACATAAACAATAATCGTTCGTTAGTATCTCAACAACTTCTCTCTAATTACGGGGTTTTAAGGGGTACGAAATTAACTTAACAACTTCGTCTTATGACTCCCTAGCCCCACTATAGGTCCATGACATCACTCGTTTACGCTCGTCACTTACTCGACTTAATTTAGTTACCACGTTCGAACCATAACCACTAACCCTAGAATAATGGTCCACTAATCGACATTTTTCCATTGCGCGAATTTTACTCTAGCATTTTTATAAAATCCAAAAATTCATATTTTAATCTAATTCCTTTTGGGTGGTCTTCACCACTGCATTACTTACATTCTCAAATTTTTCCACGACCCCAAATATATTTTAAGGTGTTTAAACAAGGTTCACAAGGGGGTTACTTAATGCAGTCCATAGTCCAGAAACAAAATTCACTCCTCCGGCCATAACTAAAAATCCACACATCACATGGCTATGAATCTTACTTTTCCAGAAACTTATCTTTCCAACAATATAAGGTAGGACATCAGGGGACATCATTTGGGTATTCAAAATCGTGCTAGAACACAGGTCAAAGTTCCTGGACAGATTCAGCAAGCTCAAATCACTTACATCAACCATTTTTCATACTTCCATAACATAAACACCACTTAAAACACTTAGGTCATGATTCATAACACTCATGGAGATATATATCTTAACCATAATCATAAAAATCATAATCTCAACATCAAACTCAAGATCCATACTATCCATCACATATACATTCAAGATAAGCCCTAAAATACATGGATCTACTATCATATTATATGAACAACACTTATCCAAGGGTGGTTTGAGATTTCATACCTTCTTGAGCTCCTAGAGACCTGGTATAAACTTTACACAACTTAAAAACACCTTGGATGGTCTCCTACAACACTCACAATGCAAGATCTAAAAGATAAAAACTTATGTTAACCACTTTTCTCACTTTCAACAATTCATAACTCAAAAACTAATGGATGGAAAGCTTTGAAATTTTTACCATACCTCTAATATGATCCAAGGAAGCCTTAGGAAGGATGTAAATGAAGAAAACTTGGAGATAAAATCTCTCCCTCTCTCCCTAGAGCAGTTCGGCTGAATGGTTTTCCAAGGGGGGGGAGTGTTTTTGTGTTTTGTTTTGTTTGAAATGATAAAAAGATGGCTAGCATGCTTGGTATTATTGTTGTTAACAAGGAGTAGTCCCATGTGCCAAGAATATAGCCTAGGTTGCATCCATGCCCTAGTGTCCCCCTAGGTGCATCATCCAACATGCTAGTTCTTGTCTTTTCTAACTAGCTAATTCCATGTCATTTGCATTTAATTTCTTTCGTTGTAATATTATTCTCCCACCGATACTTGTTATTTAATCCTTATTTCGCATCGTAATTTAATTATTCTCTCGTAATAATATTTCGTTACGTAGAGATTTCCCCTATAATTCCTTAAGTACTTATTGCGTAAATTCCTCGAATGTCCATAATTCCTCGTCATAATTCTTAATAAATCCTTTGATACTCTAACCATTCTCAAATTCCAATTTTCATAAATATTACTAACCGTAAGACTCTTGCCTTCGTAATCTCTCTCTGTATATCTTTCATCATAAATGCAACAACGCAATTTCTCAGAAAATCAATTCGATAAATCAACGGGGATGACTAGAAAGGTTCCATAACGACAATGTCACGAGATATTTAAATAAAAGGAAATATTACCAAAAATTAGGGTTCTTACAGCCTCCCCTCCTTAAAAGGATTCCGTCCCGGAATCAGGTTGAAAACAGTTGGGGGTGCTTTTCACGCATTGCGCTCTCTAGTTCCCATGTTGATTCTTCGACATTCTGATTTCTCCACAAGACTCTCACTAATTTGACAACCTTGTTCCTCAGCACCTGCTCTTTTCTATCCATGATCTCTACGGGTTGCTCTACATATGTTAGGTCTGGCTGCAAATCCACTTGATCATGTTCTATCACATGCCGGAAGTCGGTATGGTAGGGTCGTAGCATGGACACGTGGAACACGTTATGCACTTGCTGTAAGCTCGGGGGTAAAGCCAATTCATAGGCTAACTTCCCAACTCGTTTCAAGATCTCAAAAGGTCCAATAAATCTTGGGCTTAGTTTTCCCTTCTTACCAAATCTCATCAATCCTTTCCACGGTGATACTTTCAACATCACAAACTCTCCTACTTCATATTCTTTGTCCTTGCGGGTCTGGTCCGCATACTTCTTCTGTCTGTCTTGGGCTGCTACCAGCCGTTCTCTTATGAGCTCGATAGTTGCTCTTGTCTGTTGGACCAGTTCAGGCCCTAAAATCTTTCGCTCTCCTACTTCTTCCCAACACAAGGGAGACCGACATCTTCGTCCGTATAAAGCTTCATATGGGGGCATGCCTATACTCGCATGGTAACTGTTGTTGTAGGAAAATTCGATCAACGGCAAGTGGTCATCCCAACTTCCCTTAAAATCAATGGCACATACCCTCAACATGTCCTCGATGGTCTGGATGGTTCTCTCACTCTGTCCGTCTGTTTGGGGATGGTATGCAGTACTCATGTTTAACTTAGTCCCCACACAATCCTGAAAACTTCTCCAGAACCTGGAGTTGAATCTCGGGTCTCTATCAGATACAATGCTCACAGGAACCCCATGTCTAACCACAATCTCCTTTAGGTAAATATCTGCCAGCTTGTCGACAGTATATCTCTCGTTGATTGGAAGAAAATGTGCTGACTTAGTCAGCCTATCGATAATTACCCAAATAGCATCATGATTCGTCTTGGTCCTTGGTAATCCGACCACAAAGTCCATCGCAATCTGCTCCCATTTCCACTCGGGTATCTCTAAGGGTTGCAACAATCCACTGGGCCTCTGGTGTTCGGCCTTTACTCTTTGACATGTCAAGCATTTACTTACCCACTCTGCCACGTCCTTTCTCATATTAGGCCACCAATAGTATTCTCTCAGATCCCTATGCATTTTAGTGCCTCCAGGGTGAATTGAGTACCTCGAACTATGAGCCTCTTGCAAAATCTCATCTTTTAACTCTTGAACGTTTGGAATCCCTATCCTAGATGCGTACCTCATAATTCCATTCCCGTCCTTCTCACACTTAATTTCCTCGCCAGTTAAAACTTTCTCCATCGAATTCTTTTCTTCTTCCATCTTCTTTTCCTGGCACAACTTAATCTTTTCCAATAACGGTGGTTGGACTTTTATTTCCATTAGACTCTCTTGTCCAATTCCTGGTAGCCTCACTTCAATCTCCAGTTTCTCAAGGTCTTTGATCAATTCGTCCACTGACGTTATCATCTTAAGCTTCTCTTTTCGGCTAAGTGCATCGGCCACCACGTTGGCCTTCCCGGGGTGATAATGGATCTCACAATCATAATCTTTGATTAGCTCTAGCCATCTCCTCTGCCTCATGTTTAACTCTTTCTGAGTGAATATGTACTTTAAGCTCTTGTGATCCGTGTAGATTTCACACTTTTCCCCGTACAGATAATGTCTCCAGATCTTTAAAGCAAAAACTATCGCTGCTAATTCTAAATCATGGGTGGGGTATCTTATCTCATACTCCTTAAGTTGTCTGGACGCATACGCAATCACCTTACCGTGCTGCATAAGCACACACCCTAAACCTTTATGGGATGCGTCGCTATAAATCACAAAATCTCCCTTATCATCAGGTAGGGCTAGTACTGGTGCTGTCACCAATCTCTTTTTCAACTCTTGAAAGCTCTCTTCGCATTTTTCAGTCCACACAAACTTCTCGGTCTTGCGAGTTAGTCGGGTCAAAGGGGCTGCTATCTTTGCAAAGTCTTGGACAAATCTCCTATAGTAGCCAGCCAGTCCTATGAAACTTCTCACCTCTGTCGGAGTGGTTGGTCTCTCCCAATTTGATACGGCCTCTATTTTGGCTGGGTCCACTAGAATACCTTGTTCGCTGACCACATGCCCTAAAAACTGAACTTCCTTCAACCAAAATTCGCACTTCGAGAACTTAGCGTACAACCTTTCTTCTCTCAATGCTCCCAATACAATCCTTAAGTGCTCTGCATGTTCTTCCCTCGTCTTGGAATAAATCAAGATATCATCGATGAAGACTATAACACACTTGTCCAAGTATTTCTTGAAGACTCGATTCATTAAGTCCATGAAAGCTGCAGGGGCATTCGTTAACCCAAATGACATCACTAGGAACTCATAGTGTCCATACCGGGTGCGAAAGGCCGTCTTTGGTATATCTTCTGGTTTAATCTTTAACTGGTGGTACCCGGTCCGCAAGTCAATCTTAGAGAAATAAACTGCATCTTTCAATTGGTCAAACAGGTCATCTATCCTGGGCAAGGGATACTTATTCTTGATAGTCACTTTGTTCAATTCCCGGTAATCTATACATAGTCTCATGCTGCCGTCCTTCTTCTTCACGAATAACACCGGGGCTCCCCACGGTGACACACTAGGTCTTATCATCCCTTTATCCAACAACTCTTGTAACTGAGTGGCCAGTTCTTTCATTTCCACTGGGGCTAGCCGATACGGGCTTTCGAAATTGGTGCCGTACCCGGAACTAAGTCTATAGCAAACTCGATGTCCCTATCGGGTGGTAGTCCGGGAAGATCGTCCGGAAATACATCCGCGAACTCATTGACGACAGGGATTTCCTGTAGATTTGGTGCCTCCTTCTTGGTATCCTTCACATAGGCTAAATAGGCTTCGCATCCTTTACGTAACAGCTTCTTAGCTTGAATCATAGTCAGGAACTTTTGGCTTTGCCGTTTCCCACTAAACACTACTTCTTCGTCTCCCGGCAGTCTCAAATTTACTTTCTTCTTGACACAATCGATCTGGGCTCCGTGGGTTGTTAACCAATCCATACCTAATATTACGTCAAACTCCCCTAGTTTAAAAGGTATTAAGTCTACCCGAAAGTGTCGCCCTCATATTTCTAGGTCGCAACCTGGACATACTCGGCTAACGGGAATAATTTCGCGATTAGCTATCTCTATTTGCAATCTGTCTTTCAAGGGTTCAGTCTTAAGGCCTAACTGACATACAAAATCTAGAGATATGAAAGACTTGGTAGCTCCCGAATCAAATAAAACATTTGCTTTAACTGAGTTGAGTAATAGGGTACCTGCAATCACATCCGTGTTCCTCACGGCATCCTGCACCGTCATGTTAAAAGTTCTTGCAGTAGGGGCCTTGTTAGAAGCAGCTCCACTCACTCTCGATGCAGCTAGTCCAGAGGACATACATTCCCTCATTCGGTGCCCTGGCTTCCCACACTTGAAGCAATTTCCTCCGACACTCGGGTTGTTACTAGTTCCGCGACAGGCGTTAGCATAATGCCCTGTCAACCCACACTTGAAGCACCTCACATCTTGCAGGTTGCACACGACCGCATGTTTCCTTCCGCATCTATTGCATTCTGGGAGTTGGGCTCGGGATGGGGTAGAGTAAGACGATCCCTGTCGTCGGCCGCCCTGGCCCACACTCCAACTTTCCGCTCTCCTGGTTCCAAAGTTCCCGCTGGGTTGGGACATCGTTCCTCGCTTAAATTTGCTCGGAAAGTTTCCACCAGCAGAGTTTCCCTTTCGGCTATCCAACTTCCTCTTCTTTCCTTCTCTCTCCTTCTGCATCTGTTCACTTCCAGCTTCGACAATTGACGCTTTCTGCACCAGGGTGGCATAGTCTGTCAGCTCAAGAACCGCCACACGATTCTGAATCCATTGTTTTAGCCCTAATTGGAATCTTCGGGCCCTCTTTGCCTCAGAGTTCACATACTCCGGCACAAACCTTGACAACTCAGTAAATTTGGCCTCATACTCGGCCACTGTCATGTTTCCTTGTTTCAGCTCCAAAAACTTTAACTCCATTTGGGTCTCCATGTACCTAGGAAAGTACTTCTCCAAGAACAACTCGCTAAATCTCTCCCAGGTTACCACACCTCTTCCTTCCAAATTCTTCTTAGCTTCCCACCAATAGTTCGCCTCACCCTTCAGAAGGTAAGTGGCGAAAACAGTCTTCTGCTCTTCGACGACACTTAGGATCTCGAAAGATTTTTCCATTTCCCTCAGCCAAGCCCTTGCCTCGACAGGGTCGGCAGTTCCTTTAAATTCTGGGGGTTTCAGGGATTTGAAGTTCCGGAAAGCATTAGCATTAGTATTCTGGGGTGGTTGCTGAACTGGGGACGGTCCAAGTTCTGCCTAAGTAACTCCATGAACTGTTCTATAGGGCCTCCCCTAAGATGTTCTACCTCTCGGGTATCATCACCAGCTTCTTCTTCTTCATACTCAGAGTCGTCAAACAGATTATAATCGTTGCCCTCATTATCACTCAGGTTGACATTCTCCCCTTCACGGTTCTGGTGGCCTCCGGCTCCATGGTGACTACCCTGGCCCTCAGAACTGATCGGGTGAGCTCGGGTGTTCATTCTCCTGGGTGGCATGATTCTGATAATAAAACAAAAAGGGTCAGGGTTTTTTTCCAACTATCCTGACAGCGTTTGCACGGTTCAGGAGCGTATCGTTCCTCCGCATAAGGGTGGAAGTGCGAAAGTTTTAATAATCCGTTGTTGGAGATAAAATGCCAAACATTTTTGGGGAAAAAGATCCCTTTGGAATGCGAAAACATTTACAAGAGTTTTCAAAATTTCGAAACCTCAAAACATTTTTTTTTTTTTTTCAAAAGTTTTATTTTTAAGGATCGTAGGAACATTTTTGGAAATTGTAGAAAACAATTTGAAATCGCCTATCGTAAATTTGAAATGGTATGGTTGTATTTGTGGCTTGTAACAATTGTATAATCACAGTTGTATATCAAAACAGTAAAGCATGGCATCGGAGAGTAAAGCAGTTGAAGCAATTTTAAAGAAACTGAAACCCAATAAGTACGGTACAAGGGTTATCACACGTTTGGATGTTAAGCCAAATACATAGTTCCGATGTCCAAGTCTAGCAAAAGTGGAACAATACTAATACATCATCCGAATAGTCAGGCTACACCAAAGTAGGGCTACATCCATACATACTACCCGAAGTCACACCTACATATCTGTAGGTCGGTCTACTCATCCACTGGTCAGAAAGGATACCACTGCACAAGTCAACTATCCCGCAAAATCGACACACTAATGTCATCTGAACCTAGGGGACTGAGCCATAAGTAACACATCACGGGGCCACGCCGCGACGGAGCAAGGTCCTCACTCGGGTAAATGCACGACGCACAACACGTCTAGCATCCCTAGCCTGGATCACTCCGCCACCGCGGATCGCTAAACCAAGAATCCTATCGCGGCTCCTCATCTCGATCCTGTGGAGTCGAGCCCTAGTCCTCCTAGCTTATATTATTATTGATGGCAAGTATCTAAGTGAGATATGGGTTTGTTTTATATCAAAATTTTCTAATATGTAGGGATTTAGGGGGAGTAATTCTATTCTCCTAAATATTGTGTAATCATCAAAAAGGGGGAGATTGATACTCCTATGGTTTTGATGATCACATTCAGCAAGCTGATTGCTTGTTGTTTGATATAAAACATCATGTGATTTCTATATGTACTAACTTGGTTTTGCAGGATACTTAAGCTTACTGATTGCATAATCAGTCTATCTAAACAGCAAGCCAAAGTTGGGATACAGTAAAAGTTGGCAAGCTATTTGAACACAGTCAATGCGCAAACAGCATGTGACGCCCCCAGATCCGGGGTCGAAGATCTAGGCGCTCACGGTCCATTTTCCATTAGTAACATACCTGTTCTTGCACACAATATATATAACACAGCCATCGACCCCACAATAAACTCACACCACACTCACACACACAGGTTAGAGCCTCAGAAATGTCACACATTGATTAAACAGTAATAAAGTTATCAGAGTTATTACAGACTGAATTAAATAGTATTTATGCTACCAGCGTCACTCCGATATGAAGCGAAGCTGGCGGCTTGAAAGTTTGTTACGATACACTGCCTTGCACAGGTCATGCTGATAAATAAAACGTACTAACAAAAGCTGCCAACCAATCCGGCTAATGGGGCCTACCGGTGGAATCTCAAGTGGAGGCTCGGGCCTAGTCACCTGCTTTTGAGCAGTCTGCCTGGGTCTTGCCATATCGTTTAGCTGTTGTGTTTGTAAAATTTGAAAACAAGCAAGAGTGAGCAACTATAGCTCAGCAAGAAATATATATGTAAGATAAGTAATATACATCTCATATGATTGGCAATTGATATATATTTGTTTGTATCAATCAGTTATAAAATCACTTGTCATAGTTGATAAATCTCGAAGGTGCAACAATATGTGCCCTTGTTCTCAAAATAAACTCGCAGTTCTAGATACTGCATTGAATCAACATCTTCCTCATCAAAACAGAACACTATCAGCAACTTGGCACAAAAGCCTAAGAAGCAGTGTCAAAGCATTTTTCCAAAATGGAGGATGGGACTTAAAGAAAACATAAAAACCTGACAAGGATTGACGATGATCAGTCGCCACATCCAAGTCCAATAATCCGCGGGTCTTCTCTACCGGTAGAAGGATAGAAACTACATCCGTAACTATCCCTCGGGTGAAAACTACATCCGTAATCACCCTCGATGAAAACTACATCCGTAATCATCCTTCGGCAACACCTGGGCCGGAATAATAAGTGATGGACCGCCTGGCTCACGGCCGCTTACACATCCCGGGAATCGCTCGTCAACGGTTCCCACACCGCCAGAGTCCCTTTTTCTTTTCTTTCAAAACTTGATTTTGATTGAAAACAGAGTAATTGAGGTCCGACATCAGTCGACCGATGATTCTTGAAATCATACAAGAAACAGAATCTGACCAGGGGTTTTCGAAAATGTTTCGAGTTCGAAAGAGTTCGAGTTTGAAGTATTTTAAAAGTATCTTGGATTAACTTTGTCTTTAAATAATGAACAGTAATTAATAAATAATATTTTAAGATTTAATATTAATAATTAATAAAATAATTATTCGGTAAAATAAACTCTTAATCCAAGATAGGGTTTCGAGTATTTACGAAGATATAACGATAGTTATTTGAATATACGAAACCACCCGAATGACCCTTCGGGTTTTCGCAATATAGATACGATATATAATATACCGCTCCCCGGTCAATAGTATATACGGACCGCTACGACCTCTATTGCTAGAGTCGTTGTCCGAAGAAATCATTTCAATCTAAGTTCAAGGGGTAAAAGCATACATATACTTGTTCAATCTCAATTGCATCGATACTTCGATAAACATGGCATTTGATATCATTTGAAAACTACAAACACAACAGTAAAAATCCTTGTATATGGATAAGTTTTGGAAAGTAAACTTGCCTTGGTTTGGTTGGGGTGGTCGAGCGTGCGAATTCGAACGATCTATACATAAACAATAATCGTTCGTTAGTATCTCAACAACTTCTCTCTAATTACGGGGTTTTAAGGGGTACGAAATTAACTTAACAACTTCGTCTTATGACTCCCTAGCCCCACTATAGGTCCATGACATCACTCGTTTACGCTCGTCACTTACTCGACTTAATTTAGTTACCACGTTCGAACCATAACCACTAACCCTAGAATAATGGTCCACTAATCGACATTTTTCCATTGCGCGAATTTTACTCTAGCATTTTTATAAAATCCAAAAATTCATATTTTAATCTAATTCCTTTTGGGTGGTCTTCACCACTGCATTACTTACATTCTCAAATTTTTCCACGACCCCAAATATATTTTAAGGTGTTTAAACAAGGTTCACAAGGGGGTTACTTAATGCAGTCCATAGTCCAGAAACAAAATTCACTCCTCCGGCCATAACTAAAAATACACACATCACATGGCTATGAATCTTACTTTTCCAGAAACTACATTCAATTATCTTTCCAACAATATAAGGTAGGACATCAGGGGACATCATTTGGGTATTCAAAATCGTGCTACAACACAGGTCAAAGTTCCTGAACAGATTCAGCAAGCTCAAATCACTTACATCAACCATTTTTCATACTTCCATAACATAAACACCACTTAAAACACTTAGGTCATGATTCATAACACTCATGGAGATATATATCTTAACCATAATCATAAAAATCATAATCTCAACATCAAACTCAAGATCCATACTATCCATCACATATACATTCAAGATAAGCCCTAAAATACATGGATCTACTATCATATTATATGAACAACACTTATCCAAGGGTGGTTTGAGATTTCATACCTTCTTGAGCTCCTAGAGACCTGGTATAAACTTTACACAACTTAAAAACACCTTGGATGGTCTCCTACAACACTCACAATGCAAGATCTAAAAGATAAAAACTTATGTTAACCACTTTTCTCACTTTCAACAATTCATAACTCAAAAACTAATGGATGGAAAGCTTTGAAATTTTTACCATACCTCTAATATGATCCAAGGAAGCCTTAGGAAGGATGTAAATGAAGAAAACTTGGAGAGAAAATCTCTCCCTCTCTCCCTAGAGCAGTTCGGCTGAATGGTTTTCCAAGGGGGGGGGTGTTTTTGTGTTTTGTTTTGTTTGAAATGATAAAAAGATGGCTAGCATGCTTGGTATTATTGTTGTTAACAAGGAGTAGTCCCATGTGCCAAGCCTATAGCCTAGGTTGCATCCATGCCCTAGTGTCCCCCTAGGTGCATCATCCAACATGCTAGTTCTTGTCTTTTCTAACTAGCTAATTCCATGTCATTTGCATTTAATTTCTTTCGTTGTAATATTATTCTCCCACCGATACTTGTTATTTAATCCTTATTTCGCATCGTAATTTAATTATTCTCTCGTAATAATATTTCGTTACGTAGAGATTTCCCCTATAATTCCTTAAGTACTTATTGCGTAAATTCCTCGAATGTCCATAATTCCTCGTCATAATTCTTAATAAATCCTTTGATACTCTAACCATTCTCAAATTCCAATTTTCATAAATATTACTAACCGTAAGACTCTTGCCTTCGTAATCTCTCTCTGTATATCTTTCATCATAAATGCAACAACGCAGTTTCTCAGAAACTCAATTCGATAAATCAACGGGGATGACTAGAAAGGTTCCATAACGACAATGTCACGAGATATTTAAATAAAAGGAAATATTACCAAAAATTAGGGTTCTTACACAGCAAGCCATTTTCAACTGTTCAGAATTCCTGTAGATAAAGATCAAACAGACATATCTATGTTCTCAGGAAACTTGGTTGATGATATGGAAATGCAAAAGTATAAGGCCATGTATCTGTTCAGCTCACCAGAACCAAAACAACAAGCTGACAAGAACTTGCTACGTTATTTCGGTACTGTACTAACTTGGTTTTGCAGGTATTATAGCTTAATCAGATTGCCTCAAACAGCAAGCCAAATGCATGGACAATCAACATACCAGTTTCACAAATAGCGTGCCAGTTTCACAAACAGCAAACTGGTTGTGTCTGCCAGAATTAAGGAACAGTTTGGTTCTTCAAGGAGCATGCAACGGAAATATTGTTAGGAATATTTGTAGGGGCCCTTTGAATTGTTTTATACTTGCCAGCACTCAAATATAATGGGAGACAAACCAATACAACCTTTACTTAAAATAATGCCACTTTACCTTATTTTATTCACCACTCATTACACCCACCTAACCTTGTCTTCATGATAACAAATATTCTCTCCTCATATCTGATATACTTCATTATACACGCTCCATCTTCTTCATACAGCTCCATTTTTCAAACTTCATCAAAATGAAGTTTATTAAAAACGGCTACAAAATTAGAACCGTTGGAGCCTTTGATGATTATATTCAAAAATTCTCTTGTTTACCTATTTAAGGACTGAACTTGCTCAGTTCTTAATCACCGAAAATCAAGTGCAGAAAAACAAGAAGCTATATACAACCTCAAAGTTCACATTGCTAAATCTTTCAAAACCCTTCAAACCCATATATACACGCACATATATATTCAGAGGGTTCATAGTTTGAGTTGTATTTATTCAAATCTTTGTATTGTTCAAATTGTAACTGATTTGTTGCTGTACAAGGTTGGCTTAAGGTTTTGGATGGGTCGAACTAGGCTAGAGAAGGATACTTGGGAAGTATTGCTTAGAGAGTTATTTCAGCACGGCAAACAGCAAGCCATTTGTAAGCAGCAGGGTGTAAGGGAGATATATTGTTGGATCTTGTAATCGGTTTTATAGTTGATCAATAATATATTCTCTTACCAAATTTGGTAAGGGACCAGGATGTAGACCATAGGGGATTAGGGGTCGAACCTAGATAAAAGATCTTGTGTCATATTTAATTTTCTGCATATTTCATACTGCACTGCATTTTAGTTACAATCAGCTTGCCATTTGTAAACTGCGTTATCACAAACAGCAAGTTGTTTCTGGTAAAATTTCAAACAGGTCATAAATAACCATTTTTAGCAATAAACACCTATTCACCCCCCTCTAGGTGTTGTTTTTCACTGTACCAGTACCAACTTCCATACCCTCTAATCGACTAACCAAACAATCATGTTCAATCTATCTTAACATATCAAATCTCTTACATGACCCTCCACAAGAATTAACAATCATCCCAGTGTAAACAAAGAAATCACTAATCCATCTGTTAACCTTACATACAGAAACAACTACTAATTGTAGCTGGTAAGCAAAACAATGGATGTAGTGAGCACTTGGATTTTCTCGCAGAATAAGTGTCTTCAAACCATTAAATTCACCACACATATTAGAAGCACCGTCATATCCTTGACCTCGCAATCTGGAAATAGATAACCCATGACTAGAAAATATTGAATCAAGAGCTTCCTTCAAACAAACCGCTCTAGTCTCTCTTACATGGACTAGACATAAAAACCGTTCAATTATATATCACATACCGAATATTTATTGCCATTTGTTCCTTAACTGAAGAATCACGGGATTCATCTACCATAACAGCAAATGGTCTATCACCCAAATCAGACAATATGGATAATGTCGTCTCAACTGCACAACAACTAGTTAATTATTTCTGAATTTTTGGAGAAGTCATTTAAGCATTTCCAGGAGCATTTGTTCTAACAACTTCAGCAATCTTTTCATTATTAGCACTCAACCAATCAAGCAACTCCAAAAAATTGCCTTTGTTCAAAGCACTAGACCCTTCATCATCACCCCTAAAAGGAAGACCTTGTTTTAATATAAAACGAGCAACCTGTAAAGAAGCAGTCAAACATTTTCTTTATTGATCGTACATCACTTCTTTCCCCGTTGTTAAAGCACGTGTTATACTTTGCCTTTGATTTTTTAAAATTCTCAAATAATTCTCTAGCTTGATTGTGTGAACTAGTGACATCCCAAACATGATTTGAAAATTTCACTGTAGCCCTTCTCCAATTACTAAAACCAGTTTTCACAAATGCTTCATCTCCACCACGACTTCTGAAAAGATAACAATAAAAATAAAAAGTTGCATCCTTGGAAACACTATATTCCAACCACGGACGTCTCTCAAACCAAGCATCTCTAAAAGTTCTATTATCTCCCTCCATTTGTTTTTTAGGAAAAACATGCCCAATTGGTTGGCAAGGTCCATTTGAGATATATCATCGTCGAATATTATCTCTAATTTTGATATCGAAAGTTTCAATCGATTTGCGACGTCCCGGATCACTCACTATATCATTCGAATTAAATTCAACATAATCAACAATCGGATTTAAATTTGGATCTGTAGAAGGCACACTACTTGTCGAACTAACACTAGTTCTGGGTATTTTAGCAAAATAACGATCCATAGCAATTCTACAAAAATTAAAAATACTCAACTAAAAATTGAATAAACAACAAAATAATATATATTAAAGACTTTAAAATTTAAATAAGTTTAGAGGTTATATAAGTGATACCTTAAAAAGATTAATTTGGTAGCAAGATTCTTGTACCAAGAAGAGCAATGGAGCAGCCACTGGCCAGAAGAGGCGGAGACAGCGGAAAGATAATGTAGTTGAAATGTTATTATCTTAATATCAATTACCTAATTGTTTTGTTTGTAAGAGAATATAGTAAAAGGCCCAAAAGTTTAAAAAAACAAGACAGACCCAATTCAATAATTAAGTTAAAAAACAAGACATGTCCAATTCTTTTTAACTTAAAAAGACTAATGCACGTGAGGGAGACAAACTATACATACAGGACGTTGCATGTATTCATCTTCTTCCTTAGGCTCTCCTCCTCACCTCCTCAGTCCTCACTTATATATATCTGCGCCATATCTCAAAACCTAGGGTACGCGACTTAACCTGATGTTTGATGAAGGGGTGCGTGACCGCACCCCCTGCCACGCGCTAGGTCCGTCCCCTAATTTACAGTGATTGTTATATACAACAATATTAAAAAAATTTATATACACAGGTTTAAGATTCGATTTCCGCCAACAACATATTAATTTATATTTAATATTAAAAATTATTATATACAAAGATGTAAGGTTCCAATTTTTCCAATAACATATTAATATTAATATTATAATATTACACTACACTATAAACAAATTAAAAAAAATTAAAAGTAACTCGCGTTTTGCACGAGCTATAAGCTAGTATATATAATAGTAGTATTAACTATAAACAGAGCTTAAAAAGAAAAATTAATAGAGCACAAATCACAAACCCTAATTTGTTCAATCTTCAATTTGATTTTTGCAACAACCAACAAATCACGAACTCGAATTTGTAGAATAATCACAAACAAAAGCTCTAATTTGATTCAAAAATAAATTGGAAAAAAGATAAAATATACATACTTTATGCAAGTGACCGGAGAGAAGAGAAAAACGAGCGTGAGAGAAGAATAAGTAACGGGAAATAACGTGAAGATGCTCTAAATAGTGCTTCAACATAAATAGCCAATCGTTTGTGGATGGCTATAGTTTTAAACAAGGACGAGCGTGAGAGAAGAACAAGCAACGGGAGATAACGTGGAGATGCTCTAAGTAGTGCTTCAACATAAATAGCCAATCGATTGTGGATGGCTATAGTTTCAAACAAGGGAAAGTGCCGATTGCCGGTTAGAATGATGATATTTTGAGAGATTATCTATGGGGATGGTTGGGGAACTTATTTTCCAGAATAAGTAAATTTATTTTAAGACAAAGTTAAAAATTCCAAACTTTTCTGAAAAAGTTAACTTTTTTTTGCAACTTATGAAATCTTAAACATACATTAAATACTTGTATGAAAAAAATAAATCAAAACATGAAATTTTTATCCGAAAATAAGTTCATAAAAACTTATTTTAAGTCATAGATTGGTACTGTTCAGCTGCCAGATGGAGATTTTAGCCATGGGGTCTCCTGCCTAGGAGATGCTCTAACTTGCTACTACTTGTGAAGAAAATTTTCAGTATGTAAAGCAGCTAAAATCAAACTACATCTTCAAGTATAACTCAACTCTTACTATTCTTACCAGAATGAAGGGTTTTTAGTTGACAACAATCCAACTGCAAATTACAAGATCTCATGTTCCACTAAAATTTGGATAATATATCCCAAAAGGTGCAACTACCAAGCAAACACTATTCACTTGGTGTGCATTTGATAGCTGACTCTTACAAGACTACCACTTCACTACACTAAATATTAGCAATGCCAAATTAAAACATAGTCCTTCCATCAAATCATCTTGCTATTGACTGTATCAATACAAGTACCTTTTGCATGTGCTCATTTCTTTTGCTTGCAAACCACCTAATCTTTATAAGAACAAAACATTGATGGAACCTTGTACTGGACAAGTATAATGACTTCCCATTCTAGAAAAAAGCTTGGCATGGACAGTAGAATGTTAAATGGCACTAATGACATCATAAACATATATTTACTCATGCAAAACCTCATTTGAACTTAGTCCCTCTTCCAAAGGTGTAAGCCTCCTTTTCTTAGTAGCTTGCTGCACCAAGGTACCTGAGCCATCACACATGGATTGCATTGGCTCACAAGCTACAGATCTATATTCTGTTCCATCACACATTTGGGACAGGGATCCATGATTCTTGGAGTATGTGTCGCCATTAACATTAAGCATGAGGTCACTACATGAATGCACCCGCAAGTCCACAAAAAGTTCCAAGTTATTCTGTGACAACTTGGGCTGATGATGATCTAGTTTGACTTCCATACAAAAATTTGTCCCAATTTTACTATGACTCACGTCTTCTGATTTACAAAAATCATTAGATGCACAAACTGATTCTTTAAATGAGCCAACGTCCATGTGCACATTCTGACACATTTCAGATCCTGGATTCCACGTGGGTTCTTCTCCCGACTCCTTGGACAAAGCACCAGATGCTTCAGAAGTTACTGTGGTCGATTCCTGAAAACCAGTAGTTCCTAATGACGAAGGGTGGAAATGCTTATAACTCTCCTCCTCTTCCTGTTTCAATCAATAATTAGATATGTTGATGATCAATTTTGGAAGATTAGCACAGATCAGGCTTACATATTGTCCTAGCATCAGACAAATATAAGCATTTAATCCATCAGTATGTCTGTTTGCAACATAAAAGAAAAGTGGCAAAAACATATTACATGTTAGAATCAGCAGAGGCAAGCCAAGAATATAAGTTTTTCAGATCGTTCAACTTTGCAACACATTACAGTGTTTAAATTTGTTCAAGTTTTTCATCTAGTGTATATTGAATATACACATGGTTCATAAAAGTACCTCAAAAGACTAGAAAAAATTGAAAGAAAAATTATAGGGAATAAAGTAGCAAGGTTACTGTATCAAACACCAATCTACCCATCCCACCTATTTCATAATCACATGCAAGTGAAAAGAAACAACAGAGTTTCTACCTATCCCACCTATTTCATAATCACATGTAAGTGAAGAAAAACAATAGCGTTGGGATTTTAAAATACCTCTATTGGTGGCATGGTGTTCTTCAACTCCTCAGAAGGGGCTGTCTGCTCAAAAGCTTGACAAAAAGATTCTATAGCAGCTTCTGCCTCAGTTGGTCCACTTGATACGATTGGTAGCATGGTGTTCTTCAACTCCTCAGAAGGGGCTGTCTGCTCAAAAGCTTCACACAAAGATTCTACAGCAGCTTCTGCCCCAGTTGGCCCACTTGAAACGATCGGTGGCAAGGCGTTCTTCAACTCCTCAGAAGGGGTTGTCTTCGCAAAAGCTTGACAAAAAGATTCTACAGCAGCTTCTGTCTCAGTTGGTCCACTTGAAACAATTGGTGGCATAGCGTTCTTCAACTCCTCAGAAGGGACTGTCTGCTTAAAAGCTGGACAAAAAGATTCTACAGCAGCTTCTGCCTCAGTTGGTCCACTTGAAACAAAGCCAGGGTCATTAACAGTTTGAATACTCTCGGGAAAAGATGTTTGTAACAAGGTTAATTCAAGCCCCTCTCCAGCTTGAGAACAAGGTACACTCTCATGAAAAACCTTTGAAAAATTGCTTTTGTCCGAGAAGAACTCTAAAGTAGTTCCATTTTCATCAACAGATCTGGGATACAAGGAGGTGCAATTCTCATCTCGTCCAGTGCTTGGTGAAGATTCACAAGAACCATCATCTAAGATATCATATATAAGTCTTTGGATAAAGGCTCGCTTAAGAGAAGCTTCAGCCGGTTGAAACCAATTAGCAGTGAGCTGAAATACGATAAATCCATTTGCATAAAACTACATATGATTAAAACAATCATACTATGAAAACTTTAATGAGTTATGATCTATTTAATTTTCCAATCGAAGTAGCACATTTAGAGCCAACAGTTGGTTCAGATGTTGATTCAGAGTTTTAAGTCCAAACAAGGTACCAGCATCCGGACAAGTTACAGAATGGATCTTCAAAAGGCTCATTGGCATACGAGGGAAAGAGTTAATCTAATAGTTGAGATTGACTATTGACATCATAGTACCACACTGCCCAAAATCAGTTCAGAATTTCAAGTTCAAAAAATGTCCCAGTATTTAGAAAAGTTAATCATGTGCCAGAATGGCGAAGAACAGGCAACTCAGTATAACCTTTTTAAAGCTAAATTGCTAGAAACTAAAGCCTGCTTTATTTTATTTTTTAATTGATATTGTTATGTGATTATAGCGAATGCACAAACCACAACTAGATACAATATTAGTGTATTCCAACAAATTACCTGATGATCATGCTTATTCCAAAAGCGTGATGATCAAATTAGCACGATGATGACGAACGGAAGTGGAAAATATACACATATTTTAGTAAATAGTTATAGTTATATGGATTAATTTAGAAAGAACTAAAAATGAGGTACAGAAGTAGGAAAATATTCATATATGTTATTAAATAGTTTATATGGATTTAGTTTAGAAAGAATTAAAAGCATTTGTTCATATGCTTTATATAGTAGATTATATAGTAAGCTCAATTGTTGACGGGCCATAGTCCATTAGGTTATTTTATCAGGAATTCAATTCTCTATGTAAAATGATGTAATCCCAACATGTTATCCAACTTGCATTATGTACAGAAATTTCTTGGAAATAATATTGATTGCGATCAATTGTTCTTGGGATTTAATCCGGGTTAGTGATTAGATTGCGATTTAATCATCCAATAGTGTTTAATCTTTGCTTTTGCTATCTTGTCCTACATCAAACGAAAGGAAGGAGAACGGAGTAGAGTTCACTTACGAAATTTGAAAAACTTGATATTTTGAGAGGATTGAAACTAACAAGATTCCCTTCCAAAAAGAGTTCCACATAATGAAGCAAGAAAAGTCCACAATCATATAAATTTTGCTGCTGGGGAAGCTGCACAATAAAAATACTAAACCATAAGCGGTTAAGCCTAAAAACACTAGTTTCAAATAAAGTTGTGCCACGATCTCATTAAGCAACAGACTATAAACTGAAACACTACCTCCAGTGAGAAAAATCTCATATTTAAGAATTTTGAGGATATATCATCAGATGCATCTGCTTGCCTCTCCTTCCATTCCTCCCACAGATAACTGTGATTTCAAGTCCATAAGCAAGTCAAATATAAACAGCTAAAATTTAGTTTAATATGAAAAATCAGGAATGTGGTGCTTACACAGTTGCACAGTTACACAAGAGGATTTCGATTCTAAACGGGAGTTTATACTGATACCAAAAACTTTAAGCTGATCATCCAAATTTAGCATATAAACAACTTACCCTTTATAAATAGGTAATGGTAGTTCCACATATATATATATATATATATATATATATATATATATATATATATATATATATATATAAAGTGTAATTTAATCTCTTCAAGTTTTTTAGGGAGCTAATAGACACTGCAATAATTCATATAATCAAACTGCCAAACAGGCAAATACTGGTAAAACAAACAGACACCTACCCTCAATCGGGAAAAAAACTGGATTGTCTCACTTCATAATAAGCTGGCCTCAAAGGAGGGATTAGTATATTCATTCATAATGGTAAATCTCTTAAGGTTGGTTAAGCATTTGGAAGTTCACTAGGACAATGATAATGAGAATAGAAACAAAGAGATAAGTTGTATAGGCTTTTCCTGAATGTTGTTTCGCCAAAGCCGATTTGTTCACTAAAGGAGCTAATAGACACTGCAATAATTCATATAATCAAACTGCCAAACAGGCAAATACTGGTAAAACAAACAGACACCTACCCTCAATCGGGAAAAAAAACTGGATTGTCTCACTTCATAATAGCTGGCCTCAAAGGAGGGATTAGTATATTCATTCATAATGGTAAATCTCTTAAGGTTGGTTAAGCATTTGGAAGTTCACTAGGACAATGATAATGAGAATAGAAACAAAGAGATAAGTTGCATAGGCTTTTCCTGAATGTTGTTTCGCCAAAGCCGATTTGTTCACTAAGTCAATGTAACTTCCAAAGAAATAACAATAAAAAAAAAAGATCAAGGATCCAACATCTGTACATGCCAAAGGCCATCAATGTCCAAAGCTAATTAGTTATACTTATATATGCAGTACTTGGATATTAGCTAGGAAGCAGGGACACTTCGGTCACCTGCCGTATCCCCGTGTCGGATTCTTGGACACGCGTGTCCCCGTATTAGACACGGGGATTCTTCTACAATCCTACTTTCAAATTTTGTTTTCACTAATTATAGTCAAAATTTGTGTTAACTAAGTATTTTCACAAAATTAAGTATCAATACCCATAAGCAAATACAAACGTATTGATTATCATGTTCAATTTTGCATAAATAAAGAGATAATACTTATATTTTCATGTTTTGGATGAATTAATTATGCATTTTATTCAGTTTGCATGCAATTCTTGATTCTGTCAATTGTTTTCTATATGTGTAACCTGAACTATACATGAAAATTTATAATTATGCATGACGTGTCCCCTCGCACCCGTATCCCCATATTTTTAAATTTGACGAATTTACGTGTCCCCGTACTACGCACCCGCACCCCCGCACCCGTGTCCTTGCTTCTTAGGATATTAGACATTGGAGAAAATGTTTACTGATTGAATACACTACAGAAGTAGACCTGGTATATAAGTATTTCACAAATTGATACAACCACAAAATAAGTACCCTTCAAGAGGTTTACCATATTAAGGAGCTGGCGCACTGTACACAACATGCAGAACACCTAACATTCATATAAATATTATGCAACCGTAAACTACTAACATCCGATGAACCAGAATAGAAGAGCTTGCACCATCCATGAGTGAAATATATAAATATATAACTACGTTAATTTTCTCCATGTGATATATAATACACAACCTTCTAATAATAATATTAGCCTTGATTATTCTGGATACCACTGTCAAAGTAAAGCATCACCATGTAAACATGTGGTGAAGACACGCCTTTATTTTCATTCCTAACATCACACTACTGACTCTCCATCTAATCAAATTCAATAACATGTTCTAACTCAATCACTTAATCACAAAAGACCAAGAGTGTATCAAGTATAGCAACACATGTTCCCCTCCACAACCCAGCCTGAGTTATTTATAGCAGTACACAGTACACTATGATTGATTTAACTTCAATCCGTGTCAATGACATTCTTAATAGAACCGTCTTTTGGGCTGACCCAAACCCGCAATCCTATTAGCACCAAATCACTGACAACTAGCCTACATAGAATCTTTTAAAATGGTCAACTCAAATAAACTTCTCCTATTACCAACAACTCCAAGTCAACCCATATTCAATCCATTAGCTATTGCCTATTACCCAGCCTGTTTATAGTAGATCTCCAAGTCTAGCCCTTCTTGTATAGTCATATAGCCCTTCAAAACTGTATGTCTGCGGAACTTACTATCCTCGAAAGTTTGACCTCTTTTTTTTTCCTAGCAATTTACTCCACATTTTGGTAGGTTTACCTAGTCGAGCATTTCTTCACGAAACAATATAACTGAAATGCAAATAAAACTGCACATAGATACCTCTGAATAAGGCCATTTAAACCAGAATGACTTCCTCGGATAGAATCCATGTGCAATATGCATGGTAACTTCAGAGATTTTCTTGCATCTGAATCTGATTAATCACAAACACAAACTCAGATAATGTTCTAGATTTAAAATAAGAAATCATTCACAGCTTAACACAGAAGTAACTTGCGTTGAAAGTCAGCAACTTCACCGGGATGGCATATTACAATAAGACTCCAGTGGTAGCTGTCATTAAAAACACACATTTCGCAGGCAACCTTAGTCTAAGGCAGAAAGCTTCTGTTGGAACAAATGGTTTGCAGAAATTTATAACATTCTTACTTGAAATTTACAGGAACAAAGATGTAATCCTTCTCAAATAAACTGATTTTTCGTGTCCACCTACGAACACTCCGAAGTGCAGCTCGCCGTTCAGGAGAACTAGATGGACACTTGCCAAGTTCAGCCAGTTTCGGATAAAAAAAACTATTGAAAAAGTGAAACTTTTGTCTCTCGCTAGGCTCGATTTTATTCTTCAAGTATCTAAAGATTAATCAAGACATTCGTTAGAGAATGTACGACCGTAAATTCAGGAAACATATATAGTTATATTGCTATACAATAACCAATTAATTTGAAATAACTACAAGGAAACCATGTAAAAAAAATAGAATTTTTTGTACTAAACGATAGAATAGGCACTTAAATCAGAAGAGCTGGAGATGGTTTCTGGTAAAAGTATTACTTCTAATTTTAAATGATTGAACATATAATAATCTTAATAAAGTTGTGGCTCTGTATGAAACTGAATCAAAGAAAAAGCACCCACTAAAATAACTATTATATCCGAAACACCTAGCATAATCTTATCAAGCTGTAGAACTTGTAAAAATATATTGAGCGACTGCAAGTGTGAACTCTTGAACAAATAGATTAATAAATATGTTTGAGAGCATTACTTAAGAGATAATCGCATAAAGAGAACTCTTAAATATCTTAACGTTTTTTGAGAGCATTACTTACGATATAATCATATAGAGTGATAGATATAAATTACCAACAATGTGTTATACGCATATTACCATACTAAAATATTGTATAACAAAATGTGTCAAGTCTGATAAAATGAATTACTAAATACAAGAAACAGAATACACATCAGTATATCTGGGGGAACCACCAATATTTGGACAAACCAACTCATCAAATTGTGTTAATTATATTTTTCATTTTCTTTATTCTGTGCCAAAGATTCAATCTTCTGCACAAAAAATCTCATGAAATTTGATTTTTTTTATCATAAAAGCTTCTCAATGTCAATTATCTATATTTTTAAAACATTTTTTGCACTCGTGAAGCACAAGAAAAGAAAGAACGGGATAAAGAAAATGTAGATCAACAGATTAGTGATTTTACTTTTGACCAAATTTTACTGTTTGTGGCACAAGAAGATGTTTCACTGATGCCGGCACAGAAGCCTGTTAAGTCGTGAAGAGATATCCATACACTGTTTTAACAAAGTGAAAAGATAGCATTTCTAGATTTAGGGGTAAAAAGACCCAGACAAACACAAGTTGTGGTTGAGAACAATTACACAAGTTTCAAACTACAATTTCTCCCGATTTTCGTACCACTGTTGTCCAAAAAAAGAGCGCTAGAAAGTGAACTCAAGAGTATATCTATCATCACACAACAAAAAGTACAGATAGCTTGTGTGCACAGAGTAAATAAAAAAAACTTACTTGATATAGAAGTCAATAATAGTATCATTGACAAACACATCTGGTTGTAGCCGGTCAACATCTCTCTTACTTATTGACACAGCATCAGGATCCCCTTTTGGATATATAACATCTTCAAAAGAGTCCTCGAAACTGCAACATTTGCAGCAATGGAGTGATGATCTCTTCTCTTTTTTATTGGTACTAGGCAATCACACATATTAAATACTCACGCGCACATGCCACCCTCAACCTCTATTTTTTTTGGTTCTGGTCAATAACAGAAATTGTAAATACTCTCACACACATGCCACCCTGAACCTCTAACGACAGAGGTCAATATGGTAAATACAATTGAAAGGATGGAAATGGTGGGGTTTGTATTAATTTCCAGAAGAACCAGCATGCAAATAAGCAACCAATGAGAATTACACAATTTCCAAGACCCTTGTCTAGACATCCAAGCTGAAAACGACCCTAATTTCAAATTAAACTTTATTTTTAGTCCAGATTGAGGTGCATTTTTAAGGACAATGACCAATATTTTCCAGTCGGATGGGCGAAGGAATTGTTCTCACAGATTCATCTCAGAACCCTCCTCTAGATATGCACACAAGTTAAGACAAAACTTTTAACTTCAAGTACCATCTTATAAATTGAAACTCACGTTTTATTTATTACATCAGTAGAAGTAATCAGGATAACGTGTTAATTTGTGCATAACACATAAGTGAGAGAAAGAAAAGTAGATGTAAGGTAGTGCGTCACGACTAAATGAGCATAGTCATACCCCAGCATACACAAAAATAAATATCATGACTACACCAGAACATGATGAAGACTCTAGGAGACAAAAAAAAACTTTGATTGATAGCGGAAGAAGCATAAAGATAAACAAAGGCAGATCTTAAAAGCAGAAGTCTTGCTCTCTGAGAGCAGAGCACGATTACTATCACTTACGAAGGAAAATAGCGTTTCGAAGGAAACATTTTACTCTGACCAGGTAACATCGTTGCATCCTTCTCCATCTCAGAACTACAACAAAGCAGAACAGAAACAATGTATTAATAAAATATGGAGCTAGACTACTTCGCAGATATTATTAAAATATCAAAGATTCTTCCAGCCAAATAGAAAAAAAATAAGCTTCTAGCCCAAATATCACCTGTTTATTAAATTAGTAGTGCAGAAATGTATGATTGTCCAAGAAGACAAATGAAACACGTATTAAATGATGTTGGAAACAAAATGCTGCGCAAATATGCCAAAAGAACATCTAATAGCATTCCATACACTATAAGAAACTCTTTACACGTCACAATTTGTTTATATCTTTAAAAGCATTAATATGTATGTCTGGTACTCTATTGTTTTGACTCCATTGCTCATTATGATTTGTAAACCTTTGTCAACCAAATTCCGGCTCCATTGCTCATTTAATAACAGCCATTGCTTCCAAACAGAATACAATCGACTCAACAACTCAAGATAACAGTACCAACTACCAAAGGCTCAGTCTAGTGGTTCCCCAGATGCCAAACTCAGCATCAGATAAGGAAAGCACACTGGTTAGACACAAATGATGGAGACAAGATTAATCACTGGTGGCTTAAAAGCAATTACTATCCAAACCTAACGCACAAAGATGGAGATGCCATTTTTAAAGCGAAAACCCCCATAGATGAATTTTGAAGGCTGAAAGTATTTCATATTGAAAATCCCAAGGAACTTAAAGCACATGGTGCAACCAAGGATCTAAAACTTAATCCCCATTTTATTTGTTTGCGTGGATCACGAAAAAACCTTACTTCATAGGAATAAACTTCCTAAAACATTGCAAGAGAATCATGGTCTCAGGTTTAGCAAAAAAAGAATCATGGACTCAGGTTTAGCAAAAAAAGAATCATGGTCTCGGGCATAGTTCCAAAATTCAACTGGATACTGTGGCACAAAAAAACAAGCATACTACAATACATTGGCCAAGTGATCTTCACGAGCCACAAACCAGCAAGACCTCTATTAGGTGTGTTTTTTAATATCCCTACAAGGAGTAATTCAAATCAGATGTCCCAATCCCCACAATTAAAAGTTTGTAAAAAGAACAGAACATGGTAAGTTGGTACAGCTGTCACAAACACAAACAGTGATATCTGACCAGAATGGGCTTATGAAAATAGGTTACGATCACAATTATGCAATATAAAGAATAGATTACCACACATACATAAACTGCCAATTCGCAAGCAAGGGTGAAATCAAACCCTAGTCTATTCCTAGATAGAATTCCACCATTCACCTAGTGATATTGTTTACAAAGACAAACGCTTCGATTCAAAAACCAACTGGATGCATCACTAAAAAAACGAGTGCCTACAAGTTTAAAAACACAAATGTACAAATGCACATCTAAAATTTCAACATCCAATATAATAATAAGCAGCTCTTGGTATCTTACCTTAGCACAATATTCCACAAAGGCTGGTACACATCCAGAGACAAAATCTCATCCTGTTTCCTGTACCAGTCTTCAACAATTGCAAACTTGAACTCCTCGATACCTTGATAAGTTTGCCATAATAATCAACCTTGTCTGTCTAAATAAATACTTATAAAACAATAAAAGTACAAAACAAGTGTAACACAGGTTTCATTTTTTAGTTTGTAACTTCGAATTGGTATTATTACACATGGACGTAGATTGCCTTTCAAGTATTTCGTGTGCTCAAGGCATTCTGGTTCTTTATATACAATCAGTAAAGGTTTCAGGTCCAGTACTTGTCTAAAACACAGCGTTACGCAGAACATAAGTCGCTGCGTTATGCGGTACGAGTACGGGCCTATGGAAAGTTATCTCCTATGAATTGGATGGGAGGACCCAATAAAAGACAGTGGCGGGTCGCCACATCATGTGGTACGAGTACATATATGAGGAATGTTATCTCTATGAATTAGATACGAGGACCCCTGAATAGGATATGAAGGTTGATAGGAGGACCAGCAAGGAGCTATCTTTTATTTATTTTTAAATTGTATACCAAAAAAATTGCGCAAGTAAATTACTAAAAGTCTGCTGGTAGAAACTTAAACACATATAATAATTTACATGAAAAACAAGAAAAGACGAAGATAAGTTGCAGGAGGAGAATATGCGCCGTTTGGTAATGTGACTTAACAAAGTCTATGAAATAACTGTAATGCGAAAAATCACTAGGACATTTTAAGAACTGCACAACTAATTACCAACTATCTATTTGCAAGGTGGGAAGAAGCAAATCAGTTGCAACGAAAGATAAAGATATTTTGTTATGTTATCAAAATCTAGTTTAGGTCCATTGATAACGGACGGAAGACACAGGAACCTAATATTTATGGTGACCACCCCTGTAAGCATAAAAAACTAGTGACATGAAAGGGGCCTCATGACTAGTTTATGCACCTAACAAATATAATCGTTCTGTTTATTCACTTCTTAAACCATGGTGTACATTCGAGATTTAGAAAGAAAAGACAAGAAATGGAAGATGTCTTGTGAATTTATTAAATTATTTAAGAACTTAATTTTCTTATCATTATACTATTCTAGAACCCAAGTCATAAGGATGTTATTGTCAATAGATAAAGCCTTTCATTTGCTTCTCTTCGGGAAGCTTGATTTTCCCAGAATGTATTACTGACTGTGAAAAACAATTACAAATCAAACTTAATGCAAAAAAAATATAGTCAAGTGTTGCATTACCGAACCTGTATGGCCCTGTATGTCTTCAATTGGTGCTGTTCCTTTTGAATTGACTATAATTTTTACAGTTGCCAACTCAAGCTAATATAAATCATGATACATGAGTAAGATTTTGGTGCCAGCTGCCAAAGAGGTAAAAAATTGCAGAAACAGAATTTAAAATACAACTAGTAACTTACTCTCTCACACCACTGACTTTCGATATTCATAATATGATCAACTCCCCACTGAAATTCAAACGTTTCAGCTTGCCAATATCCCTCAATCTTGATGCAACTGCTTGAAAAGGTTACCACGGAGTCTGTAGAATATTTATCACGATATACAATATAATCAGGGAGACATTCAACAATAGAATCCCGACTGGCCTGCGATCACATAGAAAAAGAGTTCACAATACAGGAACAAGCAATGCCACACAGACCAGAAAAAACAAGTAGGAAATGCACATATAAAGACTATGTAGGACATATTTACAAAATCCAGACAAAATAAAATCAATAGGGTCCTCAGATAACATAATCTCAACACATCGAGCAACTCCAACAGTCCAACTGAAGCACCATCCTTTATGGGCGCCAAACATTGCCAAATCATTAAATACAATTTTTTTTATATTCTCTTTCATCAATGTAATATTTGGCAACTTCTAGTAAGAATATGCTCCAACTGTTGGCACCCCCTAGAAGTGCCTGCATGGTCGCGCATGAACAAAAAAAGAAAATAGATTAAAATGAAATAGACATGGGCGACATGCTTTTAAAACAAAGGTTTGTGTTTTTATCCATTTTGAGGGGTGGCAGAAGTTGCAACCTTCTCTCAGGGTACTTTGGGCACCCTTGTGACTCCGATAAGAAGGCACTTAAGAGAGCCATGCCACACAGATATTGGCACTTTTCATGGCACCCCTATTGAAATTGTTCTTAGGAACTCATCTGCAAGGCTTAGCTTAAGGGATGCCCCTATCCTCTTTGTTACTAGAGGTCGAGGTTTCGAACCCCAATAGTGTATCTCAATTTTTGTACTTGACCACAAGGAAAAAAACTTTGGAACGTGAACCCCCAACAAAGTATATAAGAGATGAACTTTGATGAATATTAGTTGACTGGCAAGGGATTCTTTATTTATTAAAAGATATAGGAGAAGAGTATAGCAGCTGCCATGGGTACTGCCAACATGGACTTTTTGTGTACGGTTATGCATTTGGACTTTTGGACTTGAACCGATTCTGGACAAATTGATAAAACCACTTACGAAACTACAAAGAGTAAAAAAACTTAAATTGATTATTTATTTCATTCGGGTACGTTAGTGGTACTATAAATAAAATAATTATGAAATAATGATTCTACAGAGAATATCTGCTTAACCTTAACCTTGCTTAGGCTCTGGCTATACTGCCTCGATTTCACTTGGTGCCTAGTCTCTCGCCGGCAATAAATTATCTGCCACTCATTTACTAAAGATACCGAAACTCTGTGAAGCTAAAGAGGTCTATCTATAACCTATTACATTCTAATACATATATCACAAAAAGATTACAAATAAATTCTACCTCCTAGGACAGGACCAGGCCCATTAGTTCGCACTCAATGGCGTCGGTAGGTCTACCTAGCAAATTCTACATAACCACAATCACTTTCAGTATATAACTGGTATTGCAATCAGATAGGCACCATCAACCATACCTAACATAACCGCCAATGTATCTTTTTAGAAACAGATACAACAATTAAAATATTTTTATTAGTTAAACTTTAGAGTTTAGATGTATTTTGTAGTAGTAAAGGAGATATATTACGATAATAGTGTAATAAAATAAATCCTCCCTCATTATTGCATTTTAAGAGCTTTTTGAGAAATCATTATCTAATTGCATTTTTCCTCTTATTAAATTTTCAATTAACTAATGTGCTTAATTTAAATCAATCATGGATTTCTGTCTAAAATAAATTCATTGCTAGTTAACTTACAATTCAAAAATATCTCTTCCCTAAGAGATACACTTTTTAATCAGATGTGCACCAGAAAGAGTCTTAATTCTATGGGATGAGCAAAAAAGAGATTGATCAATTTTATATGCATGTTTATCAATTGATTTTTTATAACCAACTGGAGAGTGCTACCGGAAAACAAAAATTAGTAAAAATAACATCTACCTGTTTCAAAAAAAAAAAGTACTTGAAACAAACAAAATATATAGGATGTTTAGTACTTCCTCCGTTCTACCCATTCATTTACATACAACAAGGAGATCAAAAAAGTCAAAGAAAAGGAGATAAACTGGTGAGCTCTATCAAAATTAAAACAGAAAACTTTGCCATATATAGAAATGTAAAGAATCAGGAACATCCTAAAAAGGAAAATGAAAAGGAAGGGATAGGGATGGGGCGGAGGGAGTACGAAACGGAAGGAGTTACCATCGACAAACGGTAAAACACTTGCTTAAACAATATGTTAATCAATCACCTTATACTGCAAAAAGATTTGGGCAAAATGTAACTGATGTCAAATTTTGGAATAAGCGCACCAGTTTTTTTTTTTTTTTTTTTTTTTTGCAATAGAGTGCATTATAGCTTATTAAGCTAAAAGAAATAAATAAAAGTCCATCCATGTTACGATGTCTTCACTATATCAAACAGTTTACTGTCCTAGGCACCCAAATGCAACAAAATAAATGGAAATATGGTATACCAAAACACTCACAAGAGCCAAAGTAATACATGAATGCCCCAGTAGGTTAAAATAGATTTTTGACAACGTGTGGGTGTATGGTGTGGAGGCCACATAAGAGGAAGATAAGTAAATTTTCAATTTTACACCAAACTGAATTAAAAAATTTCACCTATGATACAGTTGCAGTTCCTAACACAATTGACAATACCACACAAATCATTAAACAAGTAATATGAATGCATAAGGGAAAAAAATGAATAAGTGCCTATCTGAAAAATGCTAAGGGCATCAATGTTATTAACAACAAAAATGTGTACGTCATGTAGATAACAGCACGGGAGAGACAATGATTATGTGATGACAAATAAACACTTATTATTTGCACAATAGGTCTCCTGATTACTTCCTAGCACTCACTCATTCTAACTTAAGCATGTAGAATCCATTGAAGCACAAAATAAAGCAAAAACAAAAAAAAATAAAAATCAACTGTTTACCGTTTTACAATTGTCAAAGCAATGATCTGATCCCGTTTCATCAAAGGAATCTGAAAAAACACAACAGAACAACATAAGAAAAGAAAATGTTAGATAAAAGGTACATTGCAACTGCTCTTTACGTATTGGAAAAAATTCCCACATACCACATATTATAGAAATTTGTCCCAAATTATCATCACAATGCAACAAAAAAAAATTGAAACAGACAAACAAGACAAAATAAACCGCACTTTGCGAGAAATGTTAATCACAGAGATGTGCATAGGCAACAGGAGATACGCATATGTAAAGAGAAATTATTTACAACAATAAAGCGTACAAGGCTAAACAGTAAAACTTAAATTCTCCATGTATGATAAAAAAATTACAAGCAATTATAATACAGTAAAAACACGAAATAAATGGCGCATTGTGCTAAACATCAACAATGGAGATGTAAATGTGATACACATCTCCGCCATGTGGCACACAACAAGTGATACGCAACAAAAAAGAGAACAAGACAATACCATCAGCATTTCCGATATCCGAAGAAGTCAACGTCATGTTCCCGTTATCATTTCCGATACCATCAGCATACTCATCCTAACAAAATCAAACATTAGATCATCAACCACAATAATCATCACTAAAACTCAGGGAAATGTAAAATTCAACTACCTCGTGAGCAGAATCAAGCAGCGGAGACTCCGATACGGCCTTTTCGACATCGTTTTGGATGAAATTCATCTTGACATTAAGCTATGTAAAGCTTCTAATCGATGAATTAGGGTTTTGAGAGACGAGAAGGTGAGTTTGAAGGTGTTTAATTGGATTATTAAGTGGTTATTTTGGAGAATTTAGTGAGGTGATTAAAAGAGGGGTTAGGGTTTTTGGACAGGATTTGTGATGTGTAAATTGGCGGAAATTGTGAATTGCGTGACCTTTTAGCTTCCCCCAACGGTAGGAACAGAGGAGATTTATATATGGAAATTGTGCTTCAGTTTTGACTTTCTCTGACGAACAAATATTTTTTTCTTCTTTGCTTTTTTTTTGCTTTATTATAAAAATAATAATAATATTTTTTACCTTTTCTTTATATTTTTCTTGAGATTACTACCTTTTCTTTGATCGATAAAAATAACGCAAATAATAATTTAGCTATTTAATGGGGGTGTTTGGGGGAATTTTTTTCCAGAATAAGTTAACTTATTTTAAGGCAAAGTTAGATATTCCTAACATTCCAACTTATTTTCCAACTTATTTTTGTAACTTATTGAATCTCACACATATATTAAATACTTATATAAAAAAAATTATCAAAATATAAAAATTTTACCCGAAAATAAGTCCATAAGGACTTATATTAAGGTGTTCCAAACAGGCGCAATGTATTGTATGGTGTTAGTTCGTGTTAGTTCTGGTACTAGGATTCGAAAAGAAAATGTATTTACAATAAAAATGGAAGTGAAAATAATAAAAATAATTATTATTATTATATTCTATATATAATTGGCGTAAGGAGGTTTAGGTCGTCAGGTTAAAAAAGTAAGTTTAGTAAAAATTAGAAATGGGCCAGAGTATTGATTTAAAAGACCAAACAAACAGATTAAAAATAATGCACTAAAATAACACATGTAATTGTAAAAAACCAAATTATTAAAAAAAGGTTATTAAGTCAACACAAATTAATAAATTAACATTTTATTATTTTTGAAAAAATAACAATATTCAAACAAATAAAAAAATTTAATACCACACATATTTTAAAAAAAGTTAAAAAAATGTTTTGAAAAACTATAAGAAACACTATAACAAAAGATCTAAAAATTTTAAGATAATCATTAAACTCCTAATCAAAAAGATTAAAAAGAAATTGTTACACTAATATAGTACATATGTGTTTTAAGTATATCATATGTAATCTAGTAAAATAAAAAAATCAAAAATAATTATGAAATATTAAAAAATATGTTAGCCTAATTAATTTTGAAATATAAATTATAGAAAAGCCATTTACAAGGAAAAATAAATAAATGTATACTACAAATCATATAACATATATATTATTATCAATAAAGTAAAAGCAAACTATTAAAAATGCTATAAAGCTAATTTTACAAAAAAAAAATTTATAATCAAAATATACTAAAAAATATTAATAAATTTACCCGTGCATCGCACAGGTATAAAACTAGTAATAATAATAATAATACATTAAAACCTCTATAAATTAATATTGTTGAAATCGACGAATTTTATTAATTCATAAAGGTTATTAATTAATAAAGTTAATTTTATTAGTGTTCTAAACATCAGTCTAGTGGCCGCCTAGGCACGTAGCCACCACCAAAACGTCCCAAGGCGGCCGGCGGGGCTATGCGAAAATTTTAGACGTTTTTTGTGTAAATCGGTCATCAAAAATCGGTTGAAAGACGGTCAAAAATCGATTAAGATGGTCAAAAATCGACAAAAAACATTGAAAAAATATAAAATTGGCAAAAATATTTAATAAGTAAAAATATTAAAAATAATATTTAAATACAACCGATTAATGCTCCGATTAATCCGCCAGATTTATCCCCACCTACCTGATTAGGTACTGGGCGGTATCTCGACCTCCCTAGACCGCCTAACGATTTATGCAACACTGAATTTTATACTTCCACTATTATGTGTTGAGAGCAAAAATTCACATTCAAAATATTAATTTATCATGATATCAAATATTAATTTAATGAGGTTTAACTATAATAATAAATATTTGAGAAAGATTTTTTTTTCTTCTTTGTGAAATAAACAATTGTATGTTTAAAGATAACCTTTCAAAAATTCATTACGAAGTTAATATTAGCTTCTTTTGGCGTTTAATATTGTTTGTAGAGCTGTTAACAAAACTAGCTTATTCGTGAACAAGTTCGAGCTTGGTTCGTTAAGGACTCGATTTGGTTCGGTTCGTTAAGAACTCGAGTTCGAGCTCCAACACAAAAAAGTGTTCGTTAATCTAATGAGCTCGAGCGAGCTTTTAGAATGCGTAGCTCGAGCTCGGCTCGTTACAGCTCGAAAAAATTGTATATATTTTATATTATTATATATTATGTATATATATTTTTATATTATTTTATATATAATATATTTTAAATAGCTTGGGATTGGTTAAAAAATGATAGAATGATATTTACTTGGACTATTAGTGGATTTAAGTATTTTTCTTGGTTAATATCTTTTATTTTTTTTGACAATTTAAAAAAAAAAATGTTAACGAGCTATTCGATAAGAGCTCGAGCTCGACTCGGCTCGTTTTTGTTCGATAAAAGCTCGAGCTCGGCTCGGTTCATTAACGAGCTCGAACTGGAATACATATTTTGTTCGATAAGAAAGCTCGACTCGGCTCGGTTCGTCAGAAAAAAAAATTTAAGCTCGGCCCGGCTCAGTTCATTTACAGTTCTAGTTTGTCACAAGTGAAGCCACTGGTTGACTATAAGAGGATCCTTGACCTATCCCTAAACAGGGTTCCTGTTTTCCGAGAAGGAAAGCATGTAACAAGTCAAATTCCAATCTACTAGGTGAACGGAAGCAAACAACCACAAGCATTTACAACTTACAACCAGTCAACCACAAGCATTTACAACTTTACCAGAACATGGAATGGCATTCATTTCCGTTTCTTGCACCTACATTTACAGCAGAATACCGTACCAGTTTTAATCATTTCCCATTTTTCGTCATGCAAGGAGTCGACATGTCCATCCCTGCAAACTGGGTCGACCTTTAAAATTCCTTTTTACTAGAAAGGATCATAGTATACTAAAACCTACCTGGAGCTCTCTAAATTTTTTATTTACACCTTGTCTCGCAATAGCCTGTGCCCATAGTTGATCATCTAGCATTCCTCTGCCTCTATTTAAGGCTATCTCAAATATAAATGCAACTTCTAAAAGGCAAACTCATTGTAGAACCACTTAGAATATGTATTCAACCAGAGATAACTGACAGAAATAATGAGAGAAGTGCAAAAGATTTATAAATGAAAATTTATACAAATAATCACTAAAGTTCATGGAATCTTTCTTGCAATCCATATCATGGGAAGAAAACGACTAATGTAAGACTGTAAAATTATGAGACAGGTTGTGCTGTTGCCCCAATAACATCAATTCTCTAAGATCCAATAATTATCAAGTCTCTGTGCCTTCCTCAATATAGCTCAATGATTATAAAAGTCAATCAGAATACTAATGTATAACGTGTTTAGCAAAAGCAAACTGAATTCTGACAAGTAACCAGGTTCTCATAGAGGACATAAACTAGATAACCAGACAAGCTGAAGGAGACATTAAAAAGTACAAGGCTAGCGATAAGGGAGACAACACTTCGTACACAAAATATCTTCTGATAGACCTGACTGTTATATTTAAACAGACAACACAATCGATCCATTTCAATTCATATTAATAACGTACAAAAATGGAGATCCGGATAAACTTAGAAATAAAGTTATTTCATCATAACCAACAAACACTTGAGGACATAATGAATGAGTGCTATGACGATGCAGATGAAGAACTCGAGAGCCTAAGGCATTCACTCTGGCATCTCTTCAAACAAGTATCATTCCAGTTAGGAACCTGGTGTTGATTAACACAAACAGTTCGCGCGCATGCATCAGCACAAGCATCAAGTTCAGAAACTCCACAAACAGTAACACAAGTATCTGGAGTTGGTTCTTTCGAAAATGCCCCCACCTTTTTTAACATTCTCTTGGATGTACACACCCTTTCACAAACAAATATCTCATCAGAGCTCTTCTCTCGCCCTCTTACGCTTTTCAACCTCTGCTCCTCCGCTCGCCTGTTCTTCATCCTCCATGCTTGACCGCCCACTATGGCTGGCACAGCAGCCCCCACTACTGACCACCACCACTCCACCATCCTCTTAAAAAGCAAATTTACTGTCTCCAATTCCCTTTCTTACTTTTCTTCCTTTGGGTAGAAAACCTGTATGTTGTGTATAAAAAAAATATGTAATTCAGGCAAAAGTAATAATGGAAAAAGAGAAAAATAGGATATTTCAATCATTCACTTTAAAATTATGGAAGGAATGAATTAAGTGGTAGTGAAATGAAACTTGTAATATTTAGTGGATAAATATTCATAATTTATATTTCTTTTCCATTGTTTCCATGAAAAAATTAACAAGTAGCTTCATTCCACCAATTCAGGGTTAAATGATATTTCCTACCTCCTACTCGTTTTCTTCCCAAACCTCATCAGTCATCCAAGAAATTGCGCTATCTCATATCTTGTCACTCATCCCTCTTATCGTTTTCTTCCCAAACCTCATCAGTCATCCAAGAAATTGCGCTATCTCATATCTTGTCACTCATCCCTCTTACATCCTTACTTTTGCCTTTAAGTTCATTAAAAACTTTTATCCTATTCCTTACAACGAAACCAAACGTAGTACATAATGCCTAATAGCGTTAGTATAATGCATTCAAACTATGAATGAGCAAAGCACAACCTTTTCACATAACAGTTTTCGCTTTAGACATTTATCCTAAATTTCTTTCAAAACCAAACAAACAGTTACGCAAAGTCAACAATCAAAAAAACCAGTTACTCAGCTACTGCCATTTATATGCTGATATGCAAGAATAAGTAAATAAGCAATCTTTAAGGGCAATTCCACATAAAGAATCATACAGCAAAGAAACAAGGTGTTGGGTGTATATAAAAATGCAAATTTGTACCTAAACTAGTACATAAACCCTAGATTCAAAATTACAGTGCTAGTATAAAATTGGGACCTATACATAATGGATATTACAAAATAAAAAATTAAACCCACAGAATTACACAAACAGAAGCACAAGCATTAACACACTCACAAACATCAATAATACATGTAAAGATAAACCCTAGAATTGGTGATCTAAACAAGAAAATTAAACTACAAAAGCATACAAAATGTGTAAAACTTGTAAGAGGCAAAATCTGTGTAATTAAAATTGAGTGTATATATACTTACAAGTTCGGAGGCGGGGAAGCAGAAATGGCGACGGGTTTAGAGAAGCTATCCAACTGGGAACAGCTGCTCTGCTTCTTGAGGACTTCGCTAACAGGTCCAAGGGTGTTTGGTACTCGGACTACCAATCGGATATTGTTTTTTAACATTTTTTTCTCATAATTTATATGTATTTATTCTAATTTTAGTGTACATATGTTAAACTTAAAACTTAACAATAATATTAATATTACTAATAATATTATTACAACCCTGCTAACAAGTAATAATATTAATATTATTAATAATATTTAGAGCTTTTTTTAGAAATATACTAGATTTCTGAAATTTTTGCATATTCTAATTTTAGTGTACATGTGTCCAAGTAATAATATTAATATTATTAATAATATTAAAACGTGATATAAGTGTATGTATAGAATCTTTGAGAGAGAGGACTTTTAATTTGGCCGAATCTAGATTATAACTATAGTCTATAAATTGAGCAATAAAAATTATATTTTAATACTTAGCAAAAAAAAAAAAATTTAGTCAAACCCGAGTTTGATCCCGATTACTCGGAGTCAACCCGAGTCTTGACCGAGTTATAGCAAAAACCGGTTTTTGGTCCGATTAGTCACTACTCGGATCGGTTTAGGGGTCCAAAATGAGTACTCGGCCGAGTACTCGGACCGAGTTACCGATTTTTAGAACCCTGCTTAAAATAAGTTATTTTTGATTTAATGGAAATGTTTCTAACTTAAAGGAGAAAGTGATGTTGTTTATTTTAAGTTGAATAAAAGTGTTTGGGTAATTTTACTTAAAGTTAAATGGGGATTTAATAATTTTGACTTAAAGTGAAATTTGACTTAAAAAAATTTAAAATTATTAATATTTAAACTTTAAAAGAATCAAGAATCGTGAAAAAAAAAAACTTGATAAGTCATAAGTCATAAATCAAAAGTACCTAATGGAACTTATGACTTAAAGCAGTTTTTTAACTTAAAACGGGCTTAAAGCCCCTATGGCCAAACACACCCAAAACAACTTAAAGCTCCGTTTTGCTTTAAGCACCAGTTCCTAAACAGGCTCTACGAGCCTGTTTTTAAAAAGATTTTTGACTTTAAGTTGAAAAATAAACGTAATAAGTTACAAAATGATTTAAAGTTAAAAAAATATCTTAAAGTTAAAAGTTGATAGGAGCTATTTTTTTGAATAATTTATTTTATTTTAATGATTTTATTTGACAAAAGTTAATAACATCATTCAAATTAATTATTTATCAAATTTATTTTTATTTTAACATTTTTAATAATTCATAAGTTATCCATAATATAAAATTACTCAAACAAATTTTGACTTAAAATTTTTACATTTCACTTATCACTTTAAACAACTTTAAGTCATAAATAATAATTTTCAGCTTAGCCAAACGGGCTCTATGTTTCCATCCGTCTTTGTTTGACTATTTTTTTTAAAAAAAAATTAACCAAATTTTGAGTAGAATATATATATATATATATATATATAATATTATTTAATATTTATTACAAATGTTTTTGTAATATAACTTTCAAATTTATTGTGCAAAATAATATATGTAATATTTTGACAAATTTGATTAATTTAGTCAAAAAAAATAGATAAGGTAAATAATAAATATTTTAAATGATTACATAATATGAAAAATTTATTATACATATAATTTATGTTATGTCACTAAAATACCTGCCAATAATTATATTGTTGGACCATGATGCTCACTCCAACATGAAGCCCACCAAAAGATGTTTGAGTTAGAATGTACTAGCTTCCTTTTTTAACATATATAAATATATTAATTTTTTAAAATTTCATATGTTATTAATTTACATATCAAATTGTTTTTAAAAATTTAATATATAAAAGATTTTACACGTTCGATTTAATATTGATAATGTATTTTTAATTTTTAAAATTTGATTTGGACGATTTTACAGCCCACGTGAAATTAACAAATTAATCTTTAATATAGTGATGGTTTAACAATTATTTTCCAATTAAATATACGCAAAAACAAAAAAAAAAAGAATTTGACAATTTTTTACGTTGAAAATTCTATTTTGAATTCTACTTATAATTCGTTTTGATTATAAAAGTATCCTTGTTATTATTTGAAGATAGTTATACTAAAAACCAAATACAATTTTAATAATAAATGTAATGGGGATTTGTCCAAAATTTTGATAATAAGTAGTCTAGTCCCTCTTGAGATTTTGATTGTTTCCATCTCAATAATAATTATTAAACATCACAAAATTATAAAAAAATTATGAGTTTCGTGTCATCTAAACTTGATTTCTATATTCCAAGATAAAGCGCAAATTGTAAATATGAAGTTTTTATAGTATTGAAAAAATAAATAAAATTCAATTATCATATAACTTTTTTTAATTATATCCTTTTCAAATTATGATTTTCTTTTTAAAATTCAATTATAATACAACCTTTTTAATTATATCATTTTTAGATTATAATTTTTTTTCAAAATTCACTTCTAATGCAAACTTTCCTAATCATATCCTTTTTATATTATAATTTTTTTTAATGATGTAATCTTGGTCATCTATTTTTAAAAATATACAGTGACCAAAATTATGGCTAAAATCCCTTTTACGCTTATTATTTAAGGATATAATTAGGTTTTCTACATTGAATAACATTATCAATGTAGGTCTTCTTCTACATTGAATATGATTAGTGCAAAAAATCATAATTATATTTTCTCTTGAGATTATGAGTGTTTCCTTTTGAATATTAATTATTAAATCATCACAAGATAATTTTATGATTTTCGTGTGGATTGTAAAATCATCCAAATCTGATTTCTAGATCTTAAGATAGAGTCCAAATAGTAAATACGAATTATTTTTTAATGCTAATAAAAAATAAATAAAATTCAATTCTAATACAACCTTTTTTTAATTATATCCTTTTCAGATTAAAACTTTTTTTAAAAAAATCAATTCTAATACAACCTATTTTAATTATATCCTTTTTAGATTGTAATTTTCTTTTTAAAATTCACTTCTAATGTAACCTTTTCTAATTATATCATTTTTAGATAATAATTTTTTTTAATATAATATAATCTTGATTGTCTATTTTTAAAAATATTAGATTTGAGATAAAATCTACCTAGCATGCCAACAATAAATTTTTTACATAATCTCTAAAATGAACCACTCTAAGCATCTCCAATGGTAATAGCTAAAATTATTAGCTATATAATGATTATCTAAAAATTTACTGAACTGTAAGATGTTTTACTCCAATGGTATTAGCTATAATGATTAGCTATATTTTAAAAATAGTATTTTATTATTGTTTTAATAATATAAATATATGTAAGTAATAAGATCGATGATGTGTCACGATATAAGTGGAGATAATGAATTATAGATATTATCTATATATTATAGATGTCCTCCAAATATAGAGGATGTCAAGATGATTATCTAAAATTTTACCTAACAGGAAGTATGGTTGGAGAAGAAAAAATATAGATATCATCTAAAAATTGTGCCATGTCATCAAGTTTAGCTAACAGATGTGTAGCATTGGAGATGCTCTAATGGGGCATTCCCCTCTAAGGATCTGTAGCAAATTTCACGTCATCTTATTACCTTATTTAAATAATATTATCCATTTATAACAAAATCAAATAATATTAAAATACTATTATCAAAATATAACCAACATCACAGATAATCTCTTTGGAGTACAATATATTACAGTTTCAACAAATTTTACATAATCAATATTTTACATCCTTTTTATCTAATCAATTTAGCAAACTCCATTATAGTTATCTTATCTTGTGTAACTAAAATTTCTATTTTATTTAACAGGTATATGGTCAAATTTATTTAAAATTATTACATGTTAAAGCTATGAAGCTGAAAATTTCCTCGCAAACCAAATCTTCCTCATAAAACAAAGTTATGGTATCTGTTGGGCGACTTTGATCTAATAGATCGAGTATAATTTGTACCGAGTCAATAACCAAGTATCAGTAGAACACTCAAAGTATTAATATTTATATTATTGGATAATACCTTTTTAATAATTATTTTTATTCTTATTATTTAGCAGGATATAATTTTATTATGTTGTTGGTATGAGTCGACCCCTTAGTACTCGCTTATTATCCCTCTTACTCTTTTTATATAATACTAGCTTATAACATGTGCAATGCACGGTTCTTTTTTAAATATTTATTATATTAATTATTTATTTGTTATTAGTTTACATATCAAATTGTTGTTATGAAATTGATATCTATCTCTCTCTCTCTCTCTCTCTCTCTATATATATATATATATATATATATATATATATATAAGATTTTACATGTTCAATTTATTATGTGTTTTATCTTGAATTCTTAAAACTTGATTTGGATGATTTTACGGCCTACGTGAAATAAATAAAATAATCTTTAATTTAGTGATTATTTAACAATTTTCTCTAATTAAAACTACCAAGAAACAAAATAGAGATGAAATTGACGATTTTTTATATTGAAAATTATATTCTATTTAGGAAATTTACTTATATTTTGTTTTGATTATCAAAATAACATTTTTATTATTTGAAGATAGTTGTACTAACAACCAAATGCATTTTTAATAATAAGTGTAGGACAGATTTTGTCCAAAACTTTGGTAGTTGGCAGTTTGGTCCTCGGTATGATAAAATAAATAGGAACTGTTAGATCTTAAAATAAATAGATAAAAAACGTTGGATCTAGAATTAAAAAAAAAAATTAATATTTTAACTTGTAAACTAAAAAGTGCATTTATATTGAAATACAATAAGTGTTTTCAATGATTTAAATCATATATAATTAGGTTTTCTATATTGAATAGAATTATTAATGTAGGTATTCTATACTAAATAGGATTAGTGTACAATTTCGTAATTGTATTTTCTCTTGAGATTCTAAGTATTTTCATGTGGATAATAATTGTTAAATCATCACTAAATTAAAGATAATTTTATTAGTTTCGCGTGAACTGTAAAATCATCCAAGTCTGATTTTTATATCTCGAAATAGAGACTAAATAGTAAATACACTACAAGAAAAGGGTCAATAGACATCGGTTTCTGGCCGATGTCTATGTTGTTTTGCAAGCGATGTCTTTGTCGGTGATGTCTATTCTAGACATCGGCAAAAAATCGATGTATGTACTGAAATAGACATCGTTAATTCCTTAAATACACATCGGTTATTCTACAAAATATGTTAGATATAATTAATTTTATAAATAGATTACTTGCATTATATTCTACAAAACATATAATAAACTAAGTGATTTTTCACATACACTGATACACATCGATTTTTTTTTTTAAAGTGATGTCTATTTAGATATTAGACATTATAGCTTTAGCAAATAAAGTGATGTCCATTGTTATCTTAGACATCATCCTACACTGATGTCTAATGTACTTATAAACATCAGTTTTTATAGAAAAAAATTGATTTATATGTGTCTCTTAAACATCAGACTTTATAAATAAAAAGTGATTTCTATTTGTTTCTTAGACATCAGATATTGTAGAAAAAATGTGATGTATGTCTTTGTGTTAGACATCATTTTTGCCATAATATAATTGATGTATATTTAGGTCTCAGACAACAGTGTTTGTTAAAATTTCGATGTATTTACCATTAAACATTACTTTCTGAGCCTATATTAAAAAAAACAATTGTCTTTCCATGCGTAAAAAAATTTAAAAACTGGACCATTCACAATATATATCCAAGCATTTATATTACACCATCCAACCAAAATACATCCAACTTTGGTATTTCACGTATGAATCTCCACAGCAGGCCCCTAAAACTATCAGCCTCGTGAATTCCTCAACCGCACCACCAGTCATTTCAGTACTTATCCAACCGTGTGTAGCAATTGTTATGTCAACTTCATCCTTCACTTCTAATCGTAGTGTCTCATAAAAGTTGATTAAAGCTGCCTTTGCCGCCTAGTCATGATTAATTAACAAAGAGAAGCAAAGTTAATGAATTGCTCATTGATCTATTAATTACATATATATCTCCAGTCATTTTCAAATTGACAGGTATAATCAGGTTTATATATTGCTCACTGAACTATAATATATATATATCATAAAAAGAATGCAATGCAATTAACAATTACACTAAACAACATAAATATGAGAGGAAAAAAGACAAGTGATTGGCAAAATTCACTTGTTACAGTGATAAATTGCTATAACTAATCCCTGAATGCTTAAATACACAAATTAATTGATAATTCCAGAGGTTAACTTACAGAATATAAGCTCAATCTCGGTAAGGGTAACCAATTTTCAACTGATGCATTGACTACAATTCTTCCATTACTTTGTTTCATATGAGGCAGGGCAACATATGTCTGGTAAACATTTCCCCAAAAGTTTATGTCCTGAAAGAATGAATGCAAAAACCACGGAGTAAGTTTTCAACACATGGAAATACTACGTCAACATCAGATATTATTAAATCATTTCACAAATTACTCTATAATTATTACCATCAAGATTGGACACACAGATGTGTCTGTAGCTTCCTCAAAGTAGAAAGTATGCCCCAAACTTGTTGCATTTACTAGGTGATCCATTGTTGAATCCAAATGAACCAAGTAAATAAACTGAACGATGAATAAAGGCATCCCTTTAAATAATTTATTTCGTCTTTAGAAAACAACACCGATAATGCTTAGCAGTATTATTGTTGATTGAGAATTAGATTAAAGGATGTACATGAGCACCAATGCAAGCATTGCATGACAATAAGGGGAAACTTAAATCTTTTTCTTGTAGTGCATATAAAAAAAAGAGTAATTAAGAAAAAGAACATGATTTTGAATGAATCGCTTAGATATAAACACATTTTCATCAATTTTGACAAGCTTAACCAGCATAACCCTCCAATAATATGGAAGGAATGATACTGCATAAGAAAGATCTCGTCGCCACTAGTACAAAAAGAGCTTGATACTGACTTACATTTTGTGTGAATGGCAATGACCAACTCCATATTATCGGTTATCTGTTCTGTTAGTTTTTTCAACTCCATATTCTCATCCTGAGGTTCATCACCAACTAACTTTATTGCAGATTGAAATAAACAAAGGTTTAATATTAAATTTAAGAAACACAACAAGCAATTATTACCGACAACTGTTGAAGAGCATCAGGACAATCTGAAAGGTATTTTATAGCAAGCGTAATAAGGACAGGCACTGAATCTTCTCCCGGTATCATCAAATCAATCATATTATCAGATATAATATCATCTGCTATATTTTCACTTAACAGAACTTCAGCTACATCTTTTGGCACTTTACAAGACCCGTCTGTCTTTTTAGCTTCAATGATCATATGCATTAACTTTACCATTTTTTTCTTTGCCTCTAACCAGAATTACTTTAGGTTTGATTAATATATTAAACTTAATATATAAAAGTGCATTGGTAAAAATAAATAATGGACAAATGTAGACGTACTTTTATTTGAGATTTCAGATAATATAAATTAATCAAGGGACAAATATAGACTTTTAGTATATTTGATACTTTTAGTATATTTGATACTGGCACATAGATTTTATGCTACATTGGTCGTTGGCATCAAATTCGACTTTCATTTGATGGTTTATTCAAAGAAAAAAGCACTCTAGTCCCACTTAATTTAACTAGTAAGTTAACGGTAGTCAGTAGCAATTCGATGCAGTTTTCAGCATCAACATCCCTTGGTATATTCATGTAGCTTTTTAAGTAACATTTCGACCATCTTCAACATATAGATCCCTAGAATGTCAGGCACATGCTGAGGCGTAATCCTTATCTTAAGAGAAAAAGTTCAGCAGACATACATGTAATCTTCTTAAAAACATAAGTTCAATAGATAGCCACTCAAAGATCTGAGTAGTGATAATAATAGCTTCTCAATGCTTATTATTCTCACTTTCTTTTTTTTATTTTTGGATTTCAGCTATTTGTAAAGGAAAATAACATGTCGTTGAAAAGAATTTATCTAACAGAATCCTACCCCAAGACGATAAGAACCAAAAGTGAAAATCTTGGCATTAGCTTTGTGTACCGGCTGCTCATTTAACCCCTTCACACGACTTATAGACTTTACCCATATCTTGACAAGCTATTTAAGTTCACAAAAAACAATAACCTTGTTATATACTTACACAAGGCATCTAAATGTTAACCAAAAATAAATTAACTTGACATTCAACCTGGTCAAGCCTCCCAAGTACTTCCTCCCGCGCAAGCGATGTGGCGACGACCGAAATTTTCACAGTGATCAAGCACAAGTGACATGAGATAGTATGCATAGAAGGTCACATCACCCATCACAATCAAGGACAAGAATCCCAGTGCCCAACCCATCTCTCTAAACGCAAACGGCAAAGCCAGTTATTGCTGTTATCAAATGGTATCCAGCATGATACCATTCCCCTATATATCAACTTAAATAAGTATCAATCTACAACAACAATAATACCAAAACTAAATTATCATATCAAACTAACATTATAATCCGAATATTGTAGCCTTATGAATGCTCTTTTCTCGTGATAACAAAAGGTCAAGGTTCGAGAATCCGCTTATGTTATTAGAATTGTAGGTACCTTTAGATTCAAGAATAAAAGCTGCACCAACATCTTCTCTATGACTATCTTTAGAGAGTACTAAACCATTTTCTGGGTTCACTGCCTTTACACTTGCTACAATGGGAGAGTATCACCGGGATAAAAGTTTCTGGTCACTCCATCAGAGTTGATTTGAAATGGCAATGCAATAATGAGATGACATTGAAGACCAACTAGTTCAGATCTGTAAACAATTTTGCAAAAGGTAAAAAAGATAATCTTACGATGACTGTTCGGACAACACCACCACTAGCACCATCTCGTGCAATAGCTAGGAAAATTGCCTTAACCACCAATTGCTGCAAAAAAATAATTAAAAATTACTTTTGTTATAGAGTTTCAATATCTCGTACGTATATGGCTTAGATACAGGCTAATGACTGAGGGATATAGTCATATAGACACATAAAAGTGAACAATCTATAAGAATTTCCAAGGTATCAGAGTACTGTACTAGACTAAACTTTCAAGGACAATATGATTTTAATGGAACCAAGTTTTACATTTAACTTTCCACAAAATTGTGGCAGATATACTTCATGCTAGTGCTGTACAGTAGTACGCAAGACAAATCCACATAATAAAAACTTTTACTGCATAGAAAAAGGGCTTAGTTTTATAGAGAATCATGCTCAACTGTTTTTACGTCTTTTAAAATTAAAAAAAATTAAAATTAGATACATATCATATATCTATATCTAATTTTGAAATAGATGCACCTCAGCCTCTTCCTTACGCATTCCTTCCTTCCATGCCTGATAAAAAAATCCATACAAGTAACTTGAACCAAATCCTGCAGGGAACCGTCTATATTAGTATGAATACAAAATTGGGAACCGTCTAATTTTAATCTAAAATTAAAAAGAGTGGTATGAAAGAAACTTATATATGCAGAACATCGTATAGATTGAATGACCACCTTATCAATGACACCAAATTCTTTAGCTCCTGTGGAATCCACCAAAAAATAAAAAAATTAGAATTCAAAAATATAAAACCCATTATAGAACTGACCTTCTTTGATGAATATAAGCAAGCATATGATGACTCTGCCTCAAATCTACATACACATACATATATATACATAAATTACAGATAAAATAATTAATATATATATATATAGGGCTTAATGATCCTATAGTTAACTATAGGTAAAATTCCTACAGTTAACCATTGAAATCATGACACATCACATATTTTCCTAAATAAAAAGATACATCATTAATGCCCCTGCGGGACCCTTATAAATAAAAGGTAATAATCACATGATTTTAAAGGTTAACTATAGGAAATTCTCCTACAGTTAACTGTAGAAACATTTTTCTCATATATATATATATATATACATAAATTACATATAAATTAAATTAACCACAAACTTTCAATTTTAAACCCCCAATTTGTAATTAAATCGAATTAATCGAACTTGTAAGTTTGAACATATTAAACTTAGGCTTACCCACTGATAAATCAAACTAATTCAGGCTTTGACCTTCGAACAAATCAATTTTGATTTGGGTGTGGGAGATAGAGTTTCGGGGTTCGACTATGAGAGAGAAAGAGCTCTTCGGGGCTTCGAGTGTGAAAGAGATAGAGCAGAGGTGAGTGGTGGTGGTGGTGGTGAGAGACTAAAGAGATATGAGAGAGAAAGTCGAGAGAGATTCAGTCGAGAGATACAGAGTTGTGTGAGTTTTTTAGTTTTTTGTTGTGGTATAATTAGTTTTGTCTGAATAATTGTTAAGGAGGGAATAATTGTTAAGGGGGGAAAATATTTGGTATAAAGGGGGGAAATTTTGACTAAGGGGGGAAACAAATGAAGTGGGCGCGTATTGAAATTTTTTTAGTCGAACTTTAGACATCGGTTATAAAATAAACGATGTCTTAAAACAACAAAGACATCAGAAAAACACAGGGTGATGTTATTACATCTTTTGACATCAGTGGCATTAGTAACCGATGTATAATGTGTGATGTCTATTGAACTTTTTCTTGTAGTGATATTAACCTTTTTTAATATTAATAAATGAATAAATAAAATTCAGTTCTAATATAATCTTTTATATCCTTTTTAGATTATAACTTCTTTTTAAATTTTAATTATAATACAACCTTTTTAATTATATCCTTTTCAGATTATAATTTTCTTTTTAATATGATATAATCTTGATCGTCTATTTTTAAAAATATTATATTTGACGGTTGAGATTATTTTGGCGGTACAGTGACCAAACCAAAATTATGGATAAGATTCCTCTTACACTTATTATATATAAGAATATAATAGGATATAATTAGTTATAAAGCCTTGTAAATGTTATTGGGTTCAGAAGCCCAATTAGATTGTATTAAAATCAGAGGTCATATAAACATTAGAGGGTTAGGAAGCCCACTTGTATAATTAGCTTATAAAAGAAGTAAGTTAGTTAGGAGGGGATCCCATATAAATATAATTCTTTTGTCTTACTTGGCAATTAAGAGAAGAGAGAGACGTCCTAATTGTAGAGAGAGAAACATTTTATTAAAATCTTTTTTATATTCAATCTTCTTCTTTGAGATTATATCTTTTATTATTATTATTATTATTGTTATTATTATTATTATTATTATTATTATTATTATTATTATTATTATTATTATTATTATTATTATTATTATTATTATTATTATTATTATTATTATAGATCTTAGATTAAATACTCTCCCTACGACTATCATATACTTTTGGACAAAATTTAGTTGCATTTTTAAATATAATTTTATAATCAGTTTCTTTAATCAAAAACTAAGTTTATAAAATTTTGAAACTTTTATGACGTTAAATGGAATATTTTATCATACTTACCCTTCTCGTATTTTTGTTTATATTATACTTTTAATTTATAAATTTAGACATTAAAAATATTTTGATCTCATGATATCAATATCAATATAATCCTAATGTGCTAGTATTACATTTCGAAAATTACTATTATTATCCTTCATTTTTTAATCTTCTTTATATCTTTGATGCCCCTTTTTGTCATTACATAGCATTTGGAGCGACCCAATTTAGATTGGATCGACCCAAATCTAAACCTCTACTACTTCATTTTTTTTAATCTTCTTTATTTCTTTGATGCCTCTTTTTGTCATTACATAGCATTTGGAGCGACCCAATTTATTGGATCGACCCAAATCTAAACCTCTACTATTATCCTTCATTTTTTAATCTTTTTTATTTCTTTGATGCCCCTTTCTGTCATTACACAGCATTTGGAGCGACCCAATTTAGTTGGATCGACCCAAATCTAAACCTCTACTACTTCATTTTTTTAATCTTCTTTATTTTTTTTGATGCCCCTTTTTGTCATTACACAGCATTTGGAGCGACCCAATTTAGATTAGATCGACCCAAATCTAAACCTCTACTATTATCCTTAATTTTTTTTAATCTTCCATGGAATGTTATAAAGTTAATTTTCCTCGATTACTCATAAATTCAAATTATGTTATAACTGATATTTCTACTACCTGTTAATTTAATAACTTTTAATAATTTAAACTCTCTCCTAACACCTTTGTAACTTAACCTTCCTCCGATCCACTATATGGTTTGCATTTTGTGGAACTCCGTTTTAACGTAACAACAGTGAAAATAATAATTTTGCGCTCTTAAAAGAAGGCATACATAAGAACTCACAATATGTACATGCCCATTAATGCTAGGAAACTGTGGAATAACATTTGGCAGTTATCTGGAGTATTACTCTCAATTGGTGTATTCTCCTATCCAAAATCATCAGCTGCCACCATAACCTCCGGTGGACCTTGAGCATCTTCGTTTGAGCCCTCCTGCTAATTTTATTATATTTCTTTTATAAATCCAATTTTGTAGTCAAAATTATATTCCTTTTAAGAATCATCTTTTTTAGATATAAATAATATTATTCCTTTTATAATTCCTATTTTTAAGTCAAATAATAGTCAAAATTGTATTCATTTTATGATTCCTATTTTTTAGTTATTCTATAGAATTAAAGTTTTAGTTTAGAATTACGAGTAGAATATTTAGGAGTAAAATTAGGAGTAGAATATTTAGGATTAAAATTAGGAGTAAAAGTGAAATAATAATATTATTTGATTGATTGTTTAAATATTGTTAACTTATTAATTAAATACCGAAAACCAAAATGTAGTATAGATATGTATAATATTATTTGCCAAACATGATCAATATAGTATAGATATGTATAATATTTTTTTACTAATTTTTATGTCAATATAAAATGTACAAAAGGCAAGTAATAATTTTTTATATTTTATTTATCAATCAACTTTAATTTCATAACATTCATAATTTTAAATTTTAATGATAACAAAATTATCACCCGTGAATTATGACTATAAAGAAAATTGATATACAACTTTTTTAATGGAATTATGGATTTTTAAAGGGGTCAGCCAAGATGGATTTTAATTAAAGTAGTAATATTTTTTTTATATAAGAATAGCAAATGAATTGACTTTATAATTTTTATTAGTAACAAGTAGCTTGAATTACTGACATCTACCAACCACGGATGGGTTTATTAATGTAGTTTAATTTGAGTCTTACACAATGCAAGATTCGAAATAAATTTATATATACCTATCATGTGCATGTCCCATTACTTCTTTCTTTATAGTTTATTTTCATGTTGCATACTTTATAAAATCTAACACGACGGTACAAGTATGAATAAAGTAATTATAAACATTTAAAATAATATTAATGTTGCAACATAGTTTTATTATATTTATTGTAATTATTTCATAATATAATATTTATTTTTATATTTAAAGTTTCAATATAAAATTAATAAAAAATAAAAGTATTCATTGAAATATTAATATTTATAAAATATAAAATTAGTCATTGAAATATTCATTATTATGTTAATGTTGCTACACAATTCTTAATTTTGTTGAAATAATTCCACTAATTTCAACATATTTATCTATTCCGAAAATAGATGTGCTCATGAAGTGATTATATGGGAAGATCTTGCATCGTCAGTTAAAAGGATGATTGATGCCGATGATTCACAACAAAAAATTACAAAATTCTAGCCGGTACGAAAGTCGTGGCCTGGAAAGGTATGCAATAATAAAGTCATTTCATTTATTATTAATTATATTATAACAGATTAACATGAATTTCTAACATTTATCAGGTGTTGTGCAAATTAAATCATTGCCATCCACTAAAGTATATTTGAATATTGATGACGATACCTGTGAAATAATGAGAGTGAGGTATTTTTATACACCATATATGTATTTCCGTTAACATGTTACAATGGAAAAAACAAATTACTCATATTTTTTAACATTAATATAGACTTGAAGAAGTTTGATATGTAGCATCTCAATCTATCTCAAGCATTCAGAAACAAGCTGACAACACTCAAACTAAATTTCACACTTTGAATGGTCTCCGTAATTTAAAAGATGCCGAATTGATCGAGGTTGTGTTATAAAATTTTGAATTTTAGTATACATTCATTTCAATATCTAAGTTTTTAATATAAAACATAATTTATATATGCATCTAAAAATTTATGCGTAGAAAGAAGTTATTTGTCGTGTGAAGATTAGCAAGGTCAATGAGGAGTACAAATGGTATTACAATTGCTGCCCTCAGTGCGAAAGTGAAGTTAATAAGATTGATGCCACATTTAAATGCCTACTTTGTCCAAGAAGCTTCCCTGTTCCTGATAAGAGGTATTTATAGTAATTCTAACTCACTAATTGCGTCGTATATATGTTTATTTTTTAGAAAAAATATATATTCGCTTAATTATATAATAAATATTATAATCCCTTATAATTAAACTTCAGATTTAAGGTGCTAATGTTGGTAGAGGATGAAACTGCAATATCAAACATGATCCTCCTTGATCTACCTGCAAAAAGAATTATTAATACAACTGCAAAGAATTTAAGTCGAGCCTTGAAAAATGTATAATTTACAAATGAATTCTTTTGTTGAAAAACAGACTCTATTAATGTCATCAAATAACTATTTAAACTTAACTATATTTGTCTTCATATTTTGTAGAAAAAAGCAGCTGATACATTTCCGGAAGAGCTCAAAGATATTGTTGGGAAAGAATTTACCTTCATCATAATTCTCAATGAAGAAAATATTTTGAATAATTCTGACATTTTTTATGCATTTGATCTTCATCAACAAATATCTAACCTTGATTCAGAATCTCAATCTTATGCCACAATCAATCTAGATGATGTATGTTACTCATATATAAACAAAAAATAAAAAATAATTTATTATTTATTTATCTTAATCATGCATTATTATTTTATTAACAGGACTTAAATTCAGAAGAGGGTGATGCTACTCCATCAAATTAAAAGTATTATGGTAAAATGTTTATTGAAACATCGGGAATAGAGAAATCTTCTAACACATCATCTATTGACAATCAGGGCAAAAAACAAAAATAAGTTTAATATCTTAATTTTTCATTTTGACAATTTCATTAGACTGTTATTATTTTATTTCTTTTACAAGTATTTTTTTAAAAATGTGTTTCAGGTTTAATGCTTTGGAACTGTTTTTTTTTTTGCTAAGTAATGCTTTGGAACTGTTGGTGATGAAGGAAATCATTTTTGCATTTGAATAATGAAGACAATTTAATATTTATTTTCAGTTAGAGAACAAAATTTCTAAAATATTTATTACATAAATTACAAATTTTGATGGATAGAATAAATTGTTAGCATTGTCAAAATAGAATTGTATGCTACTCATTATATAAATTTTTCATAACACTATTTCATTAAATAATTATATAATTGAATGTAACATGTTTGTAGGTGATCAATCAAACTCCTAAAATTATTTAAAATAACCTTTTAAATTAAATAAGATGTCGTGTACGAAGTACGGGCAAAATGCTCGTATATATATAGGGGCTACTCCAATACAAACCTTCTTAGAATACAAACCTAAAAACCAAATTCCAATCCAACATTTAAACTAATCTAATGACCTATATAGGGGCTACTCCAATACAAACCTTCTTATAATACAAACCTAAAAACCAAATTCCAATCCAACATTTAAACTAATCTAATGACCAAAATAGAGTACCCCAATACGAAAAAGTCTTATAATTCTACCCTCCATCCATTCAAAAAAAAATTTAAAAAAAATATATATTTTTAAAAAAATGATGATGTGGCAGCAGTTTTTTTATTTTTTATTTATGAATGGATAGAGGGTTGAATTATAAGACTTTTTAGTGAAGGTGCCCCTGGCGGGACCCTTAGAATATATGAAATATAATATATTTTGTGTTGGTTTGTACTTCTCATTTTAAGAGTGGTTTGTATTTGAGCAAAAACCTATATATATATAGGCTTTTGATCAAATACAAACCAATCTTTAAATAAAAACTAGAAACTAACCTAAATCATTAATTTTTTTAATTCAAATATATGTTGACCATCCGTCTAAACTCCATCCGTGGCTTTCGACTCATGCTGGTCACCCTCCTCATCCACCTACATACACATACATACATACCATGTAAATCCCTTGCACTCATAAAAATTTCTGATTTATTTGACTTTCTTTTCCGGCGTGATCTTTGATGATCTCCGGTAATCACCTACTTTTTCTCCACAATCACTGTATGTATATATTCCGTGTCCCTCTTAACATTCTGGCAACACCAGCAACACAAACATCAATCCACATAAATACCACAACTTTTGGATTATGAAGCCCGACCACTTCTGATTATAACCACCACCTTGATTTATTAACGATATATCCTAATCGATTTATGTTACAAATTATCACTCCACCCAAAAAAATCAGTAATCATAAATATATTTCGCAGTAAAAAAATAATGATTTTGATATTACAAAATTGTGATTTTCATTGTACAAATTAGTGATTCACGTAAATATAAATTAGTGATTTTCATTTTAATTTGAAAATTTACACTCGCATATCAGATCTGATTTTAATGATTTGGCAGTACAAAAGTAAGTGTTGAACTTAATTTGATGTATAGGTTGGATTCATTAAAAATGGAAGTAAAATGATGAAATTTCATATTTGCAAGTATGATGATGGTGATGACTTGAATGGAGAAGAAAAAAAGATGACAACACTGTGGGAGGCGAAGATAGTATCTGTTAATATGAAAATATGTAAGAAACCCAGACAAAAAAAATGTAAACAAATAAAAAATTGTATAAATTAAATAAACTACTTTTGACTTTCATCATAATGTATTCATAAAAAAATTGTGTATCATTTGTGTTGATTTTCGATAATGTTTTTTATGCAAATGACGGGAAAACCCCCAATTGGTCTTTGATAATATAATCTAATATTTAATTTTTTTGTGTACATCCTAATTTATTTAATTTTGAATTTGGTATTAATAGAATAACTAATATAAGATTTTATTGTGCTTTAAAACTTATTTATTATATTTATATTTACCATAATATGTCATTAGAAATAAATTATATCCAATAACATTTCTTATAAATATTTTTGAATTTTTTTTTTCAAATGAATCATAATCAAATAAGTAAATTCAGCTACAATCCTTTTCTTAAAAATTGCAACAAGACATATATAGTATTAAACGTTATACCAAAATCGAATGTTCAAACTAAAATTTGTTAACATTTTCAAGGAGGTTTTACTCGATTAACAACCAAACAAGCAATCACTAATAAATGTTAATAAGCAGCAATTATGTTGGTCAATATATAGCATCCCGATCGTGATGTTACGTAATACGAAATCTGAAGGGTTTCGAGCATCAAACGCAGCGGAAAATTAAAACAAAAACAATAATTATCGAAACCCTACCGCAGGATCCATGCAAAAACATGATATTTAATTCGGAGATTGATGATTTACCTTAAAGAAGCTTTACGATTGTATGTCTAATGGATATCCAAGCTTTCACGATCGTTGAGTGCTCCTCTTCGAAGCCTCCTCTAAGGTATCCACACGAACACTCCAAGAACGATTCTTGATTGGAAGGGAGGTACTAGCCTCCAATGAAAATATGAGATCTTCTTTTTAGGTTTTGGTTCAAGCGGCTGGGGATTATTTTTGTCGTACAAAAAAATTAATTCCCTTCTTTACCTATCATCATATATTTATATGATAGTGTAAGGTAAAAGCCCAACTAACAACCTAGCCCAAGTTTGATTAATTAAATAATAGAATCAAATCCTATTATTTAAATAAATAATAATTAAGTCATACTTAATTATTAAAATCATATCTCATTTGTATTTTATTATATCTTAATTAAGTCCCACTTAATTAATATAATAAAATACAACTAATCATTTAATTAATTTAAATTCATAATTTAAATTAATTCTTCCTTAAAATGTTCTATGTGTGTGACCCTGTAGGCTATCATTTAATTGGCAATAATTTTATTCTCTAATAAAATTATAAACAATAAGCGGCATCTAGTAATACATCATTGCTACCCAATTAAATAATAATTAAATCGTGATTCGATAAAACCTTTTGTGATTAATGTTCCCGTGTAATATAATCCCTTTAACCAAATATTATAGATTAAACTCGAGGCATGTTTCATGTCATCCTCTTCATAATTTAATCCGGGTTTACTTGATCCATGAGTAGACTATTAATAACAAATCATTATTTGAGCACGGCCATGCATTTTATAGTCTCACTCAATCAAGAGGCCAATAATATCTCTCCAAATAATAGGAGGGTTAAATCCTTTATCTATCATTCATATTTCTCATACGATTCACAATATACCCGATGTCCACTTTTATCATTACCCGGTCAAAGGTAACTTTTAATGTAGTCAAAGTATATTATCCTCGTATAGAAATATAATGATCTCAAGTCAAAGGATCATTACACCATTATCACTGTGAGTCTTTCTTATGACTTAATTAACATGAAGAATCTCACGGTGGGTCTGTCCAGTACCATGTACCCTACATGTACCTATGTATTGACTTTAGTATCTCCATACTTATAACCAATGAGATGTGGTTATCAGTCAAAAACATACTAGTCTATTTATGTATTATTATTGTCCTGTATAATAATACTCGACTAGGGACCTTTAAGAATATGATATTATATAATCTCAAATTCAAGTTGTAAACTTAAACTATATAATGTGTATTATTCTAAGGACATTTATTATGCTAACAAATATCGCAGTAATTCGAGTCATAATAAATACATTTATTTAATAATCAAATGACATAAGGTTTATTTAAGAAACAATGTATTGCCTCTAGGGCACCTACACTAACAATCTCCCACTTGCACTAGAGCCAATCACCCATGTATCTAATACCCATGGAACTAGTGTGACCGTCGTGCTTCTGCTGCGATAAAGCCTTGGTCAGTGGGTCCGCAACATTTTCATTGGTATGCAGTTTACATATATGTATATCTCCTCTCTCGTTTATCTCTCGAAGAAGATGATATCTTCTAAGTATATGCTTTGCCTTGGAATGGGACCTTGGTTCCTTAGCCTGCGCAATGGCTCCATTGTTATCGCAATACAGATCAACTGGATCTGCGATCGACGGAACCACACCAAGTCCGGTAATAAATTTTCGAATCCAAACAGTCTCTTTGGCTGCTTCACTAGCGGCAATATACTCAGCTTCCATTGTAGAATCAGCTACTGTCTCTTGCTTCGAACTTTTCCAGCTTACAGCACCTCCATTTAGACAAAACACGAATCCAGACTGGGACACAGAATCGTCCCTATCTGTCTGGAAACTAGCATCAGTGTAACCTTTTACGACCAGCTTCTCATCTCCTCCGTATATCAAGAACGAATCTTTAGTCCGTTTAAGGTACTTAAGAATATTCTTGACAGCTGTCCAGTGACCCTCACCTGGATTAGACTGGTACCTGCTCGTCATGCTTAAAGCATACGAGACATCAGGACGAGTACATATCATTGCATACATTATAGAACCAATTGCCGAAGCATATGGTACTTTACTCATACGGTCCTTATCATCTGATGATTTAGGACAGTTTTCCTTTGAGATCACTATCCCATGAGACACCGGGACAAAACCCCTCTTTGCCTCTTGCATTCCAAAACGATGCAATACTTTGTCAATGTATGTACTCTGACTTAGGCCGATTAATCTTTTAGATCTATCCCTATAGATCCTGATCCCTAAGATATAGGTAGCATCGCCTAAGTCTTTCATCGAGAAACTTTTTCCCAACCAAGTCTTCACAGCTTGTAGAGAAGGAATGTCATTCCCTATTAGTAATATGTCATCCACATATAATACTAGGAATGCCACATGGCTCCCACTAACCTTCTTGTAAACACACGGCTCATCCTCATTTTGTTTGAAGCCAAACTCTTTGACTGTTTCATCAAAACGGATGTTCCACCTCCTTGAGGCCTGCTTCAATCCATAAATAGATCGTAGCAACTTACAAACCATTCTAGCAAACTTTGGATCGACAAAACCCTCAGGTTGTGTCATGTACACATCTTATTCTAAGCTTCCATTTAAGAAAGCAGTCTTGACATCCATTTGCCAGATTTCATAGTCATAATAAGCCGCTATCGCAAGCAAAATCCTGATGGACTTGACCATAGCTACCGGTGAGAAAGTTTCATCATAGTCAATACCATGAATTTGCTTGAAACCTTTCGCCACCAGTCTTGCTTTGTAGGTCTGTAAATTTCCATCCATGTCAGTTTTCTTCTCGAAAACCCACTTGCACTCTATGGGTTTAATCCCATCAGGTGGTGCAACCAAAGTCCATACTTTGTTTTCATACATGGAATCCATCTCAGATTTCATGGCTTCCAGCCATCTCTCAGAATCTGGACTATTCATAGCATCCTTGTAGGTGAGAGGCTCATCATTATCTACAAGCATCACATCACCACCTTGAGTTAGGAGAAATCCATAATATCTCTCTGGCTCATGGCGAATCCTACTTGATCTACGAACAACCTGTGTTTCTTGAGCATTATCGTTATTCTGCTCTTGTTCCACCTCAGGTTCAATGCTATTTTGTGGTTCTCGATCTTCATCGAGATCTATAGTCCTCCCACTGTTTCTTTTGGAAACAAAATCTCTTTCCATGAAAACAGCATATCGAGCAATGAACACTTTCTGCTCAGAAGGATTATAAAAATAATACGCCTTTGTTTCTTTAGGGTATCCCACAAAATTGCACTCTTCGGATTTAGGTCCAAGCTTGTCAGATACTTGACGTTTTACAAACGCCTTGCATCCCCAAACTTTCATAAAGTTCATGCTTGACCGTTTCTCCTCCCATATCTCATATGGAGTCTTTTGAACCTTCTTAGTTGGAACACGGTTAAGTGTGAAAGCTGCTGTTTCTAGAGCATAACCCCAGAAACTTATTGGAAGATCTGCATAGAAATATATTATCCTCGTATAGAAATATAATGATCTCAAGTCAAAGGATCATTACACCATTATCACTGTGAGTCTTTCTTATGACTTAATTAACATGAAGAATCTCACGGTGGGTCTGTCCAGTACCATGTACCCTACATGTACCTATGTATTGACTTTAGTATCTCCATACTTATAACCAATGAGATGTGGTTATCAGTCAAAAACATACTAGTCTATTTATGTATTATTATTGTCCTGTATAATAATACTCGACTAGGGACCTTTAAGAATATGATATTATATAATCTCAAATTCAAGTTGTAAACTTAAACTATATAATGTGTATTATTCTAAGGACATTTATTATGCTAACAAATATCGCAGTAATTCGAGTCATAATAAAAACATTTATTTAATAATCAAATGACATAAGGTTTATTTAAGAAACAATGTATTGCCTCTAGGGCACCTACACTAACAAAATCTTCACATGATAATCTATAATATAATTCAAGCTCATATCTCCACGGCATATATGAAAATTTGTTCTGGCGTATCGTGTCATTATATTTCACATATGCAACATGTATCATTCCGTAGGGTTGAGTTTTGAGCAATTAAATATAATCATATTTATTGTGCTCCACTCCTTAGGTCTACGTAGAATGTCTTCTAAAGATTATGGATAAAAAAAATATTAACATACACATATAGAGACAAAAGGAAATAGAATTGGGTATTGTATAAATAATGTTTTGGGAAGGCCTGACGAATCTTCACCGGAAACCTGATGTAAGTTCTCAGATCCGGCTATTTCCGATCCAAAGAGGTTTTTTGATGACTTTACCTATGGGAGGACGTAAATCGGGGGAGGTGGAGTCGAATGGTGTAGATCGGAGGAGGAGGTTACAGGGGAAGAAGCCGGCTTACCATTATTGTTATATCCTTTTTGTATATTATATGATTATATTATATGGTTTGTTTAGTTGTGGTCAGTACTTGTCACAACTGCTTGGATTAGTCACTCCGCACTCTTACATAGATTTTGATTGCTTTTGGTGTTAATTTCATTCTTATGGTTTATGTGATCACCTTGTACATATAATTTTGGTTTTGTTTTTTGGCACATCTGTTTAAATCGAGATTTTGTATAGTATCTGCATCTTCTGTGTAGAAATGTTCATTTTTAAATCGGTTTTGTTTTTAGGGTCAATTTCGTCTTGTTGTACAATCTTTTCACTTGTTGTGCTATTGTTTTATTTTTGGGGGCTTTCATTTTATGAGAATATTGATGAAATTTCTGGATACTTTCAATTCTGGGGTTGTTTGCTTTCTGTCATATTATCTCTTGATGGTCTTCTAATTTTTTTGATAATTTTTAATTGTTGGCTTGAATTGAGTGATGTGTGTGTATGGTCTGTGCAGTGTTTGTACATTATTTTGTGGTTGGATTTTGGTGTTCATTGAGTTCTTCACATATCCTAGCTGGTAGGTGTAGTAGAGTGTGTTTTGATCCAATTCAGGTTAGTCAATCATGGTAAATAGTGTTTTGTAAATATTTTATCTTTATTAATTAAACTCTTTAGTAATTATATTAAATATATGGCTAATTCAGTTTTGCATGATTGAGGTTAGATGATTGATCATATCTATTTTCGTTTTATTGTGTTTTATGGTTTTTATTTGTAACTTATGCCATTATGGTCTTTCGTTACTAGACACTGCCATGTTTCATTATTATGTTTTAATCGGGGCTAATTTTTTTGTGTATGCTAATTAATAGGTTTTAGTTTCTTGTTAATTTCTTTTGTTTAGGATTATTTGTAGTTATGCAAGTTGATTGCCATCTAGTTTTGAAAATGCCATAAATCTTTGTAAATAGTTTGATAGGTAATTGTGGCCTTGATTGATGGCTATTTGTACCATTTATGGGTGGGCATGATTGATGGCATATATTTTGGCCTGTAAGAGGCAATTAAGTGTCATTTTGGCTTATATTATTTATATGTTTTTAATGTTTTTTTGAAGAAATATAATTTTAATGTTATTATTTATGTTATTTAATAATTGTGAGATCGGAGAATTCTATTAATTTATAGAAGTATTAAATATTTAATAAATTAATAATTATTAATTTATAGAAAAATTCATATTTTAAAAATTATTTTTATATTTTAAAAAATTATCGATTATTGTGTTAGATGTCTAACCAAAGGGAACTGAGCATCTATTTTGGGAAAAGTTCAAAAAAGTTTTAATATATTTATTCTTATATCTCTTAAGTGATGCATTGACTTATTATTTTTTGTCGGATTTGTTGTAGTGACTTGCAGTTTTAATAGCAACAAAGAAGTCTCTAAAAGGCTATTGGACTTTCAAAAGGAGTAATGGAGCAGTTATGGTGCAATCATCGTGCATAGTAAAAGAGAAGGAAAGTCTTTGTATGGCAATGGGGACTTATAAAAGCAATTAGAAGTTCCGGTCTTTTAGCAGCCAATTTGTAAATCGATGGATTCTTGTAGCTTGAGGGCACTCTTTTTCCCCCTTGAGATTTTCCCATAGGGTTTTGCTCTTGTGGGGTTTTAACGAGGCCCTTCTTTGTGGGGTTCATCCTTTCAGACTTGGAGGTGTTATTGTCTAAATGTCCGGGGGCAACATGCGTGCTCTTCGGTTAGATGATAAACTTTCTTGATCGAAAGAAACTCCTGACTAGGCTATTGTATTCCCATACAATTTATTTATGAAATATATTTCATTCTTGACAAAAAAATATATATATAATCATATTTGAAACACAAGTATGCCAAATTTAATGAGGGTTCATATTCTTATAAGTTTCGAATCGTTTCTTCATTCCCAAATGACTTACCACTCATGAACATTGTTAATTCGATAATCTAGTCGGATTACACGCCTACCTATCACAAGCCCTATCTTGATAACATTCGCTAATTCCGAAGAACCAGCCCCAATAAACATGGTGTAATCAAACATTAACATTTTTTGATCATACTGTTTAAGGTTGTTTAAAATGTGGTTGCGGGAAATATACCCCGGTTCATGCACTTTGGCACAAGGGTGAGAAGCTGAGAGCAAGCTCATACATCTTGATCATCAACCAAATTCCATCCCATCACAATTCCCATCATTAAATGCAAACACAAATGGACTGAAATTCTTAGACTCGACATCACACTGAACATCATAATTTCATATTTTGGAATATATGAATCGACATAACAATCAAAAAGCATATTTGGAATTATTAAAAACAACTTCGAATGAATTCAAACCACCTGTTCGAAGAGTTTTTATAATGATCATAGCCCCCAACATTTATATCCAATATTTAGCGTCTTTCGATATTTCGATTGTCCGCCTAACTTTCGTTGTTGCCCTAAATATTTCAAAAAATATTATTCCTTCCGTCCCTCTCATTTGTTTACAAATGAGTTGGGCACTGAGGTTAAGAAAAAGTGTAAAGTAGAGGAGAAACGTAAGAAAAATGAGTAAAGTGGTAGGATCAATCAATATTTTATGTAATAAAATGAGTGTAATGGAGTAAAATAGTGGGTGCAGTTACTTTTTATATTATAAAACTTTACTATTGTAGATAAGTTTTGGAACGTTAAGAATTGAGAGAAATATCTCTAAAAGAAAAATGTAAAGAAACAGAGAGTATACTAGATCTAACATGTTGAATAGCGGATGATCAACAATATTGTAAGAGTCACGAACGTAATAATTTTCTAGGATGTTAAAACTTCGATAAACTTCAATTTTTAATATTTAAATATTTCTCATCCCAACTAACAAATTAAACTTTATAAATGAGTTCATAATAATTTTGAATTTTGTTGAAAATTTTAAGTTTTTTAATGACATTTTTTCAATTTCTTAAAAAGTTCAAATAGCCTTTAAGTTCATGAATTTTTTTTCATTTTTTAAATTAATTGAATAAAGTTTGAATTTGACTAGGCTTATATAGGGAATTTTTTCTAATTTGGTTTAAATTCAGAATTTTTTCTTATGAGAATGAATCGAATTTTCGTGAAAAATAGTGCTAATGATACATTTAGGTTCATGCAGAACTTGAAGTGAATTAAATTATTTGTGAATCAAATATTGTTAAATCATATTGTATTGATTATTTAAATTCATCTTTTTGTACATTTATATATGTAACAACTCATTCCCATGTATATTTAACATATTATATTTTATTGGGCATGTTTATTATTTACGCTAACAAAATATCAATTCTATGATTCTCGCAATTATGTAATGTACCTTCTAATTTACATAAATCTTAATGTTTGAATTAATATATCTATACTATTATATAAATTCCGAAACATTGAAAGTTTTGGTACCTATTTTTTGGTACTGAGTGAATTTACTTATTTACCCTTCATTATAAAGAAGCATAAATATACCTAAAATAAATAATAACATAATATAATTAATGGTAATTAGTCGAGATAATACCATTTATAAACACCTGAAAACATCAATCGTATCATATCTTTCTATCATTAATATTTCTTTTCGAATTTAAACATATTATAATTAATGATAATTAGTCGATTAAGATAATAAAATTAATGATAATTAGTCGATTGCCTTTTTCATATTAATATAATAAAATTAATGGTAATTAGTTGATTGCCTTTTTCACATTTACTTTTAGTTGAACATATTACCTTTTATAAACACCTAAAAACATCAATCGTATCAATTACCTGTTTATCATATCTTTCAATCATTAATATTTCCTTTCTAATTAAAACACATTACCTTTTAATTTAATTACTAATATATAACCGAAAATATCACAAAATATTATTCAATTATTAATAAAATATAGTAAAAACCGTATACGTTATTTATAATAAGGAAACTTTAGTATAATCTGTAAATATGAGTATATTAAATTATATCAAATTAAAATTTAAAATTTATTAAAAATAATTATTATATAAAACATAATTGTAATATTATTTTCACATTTACTTTTAGTTGAAGATATTAACTTCTATAAACACCTAAAAACATCAATAGTATCATATCTTTCGATCATTAATATTTCCTTTCAAATTAAAATAAGTTACCTTTTTAATTTTAAACAAATCTTACAATCATTAATATATACTCGAAAATATCACACCATAATTTTCAAGAAAAATATAACACCTAAAATAAATAATGACATAATATAATTAATGGTAATTAGTCGATTAACATAATAAAATTAATGGTAATTAGTCGATTACCTTTTTAACATTAACATAATAAAATTAATGGTAATTAGTCGACTGCCCTTTTCACATTTACTTTTAGTTGAAGATATTACCTTTTATAAATATCTAAAAATATCAATCGTATCATTTATTTCGATTATTAATATTTTCTTTCGGATTAAAACACATTACCTTTTTAATTTAAAACAACCTTTTTACATTTAACATAATAAAATTTATGGTAATTAGTCGATTGCCTTTTTCACATTTACTTTTAATTGAAGATATTACCTTTCATAAACACCTAAAAACATCAATCGTATCATATCTTTTGATCATTAATATTTCCTTTCGAATTAAAACACGTTATCTTTTTTATTTAAAATAAATCTTACAATCATTAATATTTACCCGAAAATATCACACCATAATTTTCAAGAAAAATTTAACACCTAAAATAAATAATAACATAATATAATTAATGGTAATTAATCGATTGCATTTTTCATATTTACTTTTAGTTGAAGATATTACCTTTTATAAACACCTAAAAAGATCAATCGTATCATATATGTCAATCATTAATATTTCCTTTCTAATTAAAACACATTACCTTTTAATTTATTACTAATATATAACCGAAAATATCACAAAATATTTTTCAATTATTAATAAAATATAGTAAAAACCGTATATGTTATTTATAATAAGGAAACATTAGTATAATCTGTAAATATGAGTATATTAAATTATATCAAATTAAAATTTAAAATTTATTAAAAATGATTATTATATAAAACATTTTTTTTGTCACGTTATTATATAAAACATAATTGTAATATTATTTTCACATCTACTTTTAGTTGAAGATATTACCTTTTGTAAACACCTAACAACATCAATCGTATCATATCTTTTGATCATTAATATTTCCTTTCGAATTAAAACATGTTACCTTTTTTATTTAAAATAAATCTTACAATCATTAATATATACCCGAAAATATCACACCATAATTTTAAAAAAAATATAACACCTACAATAAATAATAACATAATATAATTGTTATTCCCATATTACACACTTGTATAATTGTAGAAGGGGGGGTTGAATACAATTATTGATATTTATAAATTTCTGATAAGAACTCCAGAAATCTATACTTAGATAATTGCTTGTAAAAAGATTAATGCACAAACACATAAAAATCAGGTGGTTAAATGCACCACCTGAAGCTTTTATTCGAAGAAAACTCTGTGATACAAAAGTACACAGCTTCTATTTTACAACTCTTTGCTTTCTAAGAATATTCAATAGAAACCCTAAGCAAAATGTATCTGTTTTCTTAACCTGCAAAAAGTTGCTACACTTGGTTATAAATCCCAAGTTTTTACAAGTACTACTGGAATAAGATAATATTAATCTAATTCTAGTTGACTTGCTACTACACTCCAAATACACATGTAGCCGAAAGGTTGTCCTTGTGTTCAGACATGTCTCCTGCACCTTTCTTGTATTCATAGTGTAAACGGAATGCTTCTTTCTTCTGTGTTTCCAAAGTATGGTTGCCATACTGCTTTTTGTATCTACTATCAACCCATGTGATCTGTCAGTCAAACATGTCCTTATCAACTGCTAATCCCCAGCTAATCATAGAAGACGGTGTCAATGATTATCCGTTGATATTGTACACTTACATCCGTTGATGATGTATTGAGCGGTATCCGTTGATATTGAGACTTGAGCTGTATCCGTTGATAGAGTGGATTTGAGTTGTATCCGTTGATAGAGTTTTGTCTTCATCTGTTGATACACTTTCACTTAGACAGAATTACATAGCATAGCTTATTTAAAATTGGCTACCCTATTCTGCCTATCAGTTGATGGTCAACATGACTATGGATAGAAACACTATCAACTGATAACATAGAGATACTGCAGTATGCTACAAAACCTCATCCGTTGATGAGCTACCTGTCAACGGATAGAGTTATAAATCCTCATCCGTTGACAGCTACAAAACCTTATACAATTTGATTGATTGTGAAGTTATCATCAAGTACAACATATTCCTAACAATCTCCCCCAATTTATACTTGATGGCAATAAAGCATAAATTCAGGACCTTGATGATAACAAAACATTCCTAAAGATATATATAGAACAATGCAAAAATTGTATTAAGCTACAAAAATTAAAAACTGAAAGTTTGATAAATTTACAGAGAAGTGCTCCTCTAGACTGAGCAGATTAAGACTGTTTCTTTTTCTTGTTGGCATCACCCTTGATTTTCCTTCTTTGGCAGAGTTGGACTCAATCTGTATTTGGAGTTGCCTATAGAAGGCATCTTCTTCATCAACCTTTGGATTTAGCTTTTGTTGTAACCATCTCAGGTATTGAGAACTAGCCTTTGGTAGTTGGTCTTCTAACCTGAAGAATCTCCTGTTACCATCTTCATCCCTGAACTCCATCATCCAGAAGGGTTGAAGGTGGATTTTCTGTCCATTGTATGGGATCTTCATCTTCCTTGGTAGACTTGATGGTGAGTTCCATTCCCTCCTTATCTGTTCTATTCTGTCCAGTATCTCCCCTTTTGCTATCTTGGAGAACCCTGTGTATCTCTTGATTGCAGAGAACACTTTGGTTAAGGTCAGATAATTTTCTTCAAGAACCCTCTGTAGTGGCCATGTCCTTTCCTTTCCTCCCTTGTATACAAAGACCAATTGTTCGCTATTTTCTCTACGCAAGTATACGCAGTCCAAAAGCAATATAGGGAAGTAAGGATCGTTCCCACGAAGACTTGGTGTAATTAAGTAAATACGTTTACTCAACAATGTTCGGTTAATTATAGAAGCCTGAACGAACGAAAATGGTTGGTTTGTTTCAAATCACAATTAATTAATAAAATAACGACTAACGTGTTTCAAATAATATGATAAGGAATTATTATATGAGATAAACATGGGATTCTAACTTCATTATTTATTTCATTCATAATTGATGCCTTAATTCAAAGTGATTTTGATAATTACAAAAGCTAGTCGGGAACACGAAACTAACATAAGCGCCTTTCAGCCTTAACTTATATCAAACCATACAAACATCCACTTAAAAAGATAGAAGTTGTGTGGACACCATTTATGCTTAGACCCTATATGTCTATAAGATTTGAAAACATAACTGGTTTACGAATAAATTCCTGGTTTATGGCTACACAGGGCGATGTGATTCAAAACCCTACCACTTATCGTAATTATATATGATAATTACGAACCTGTGCTAACATGGCAAATTCTAAATTCTCAAATCCACTTTCGCATTCATTAAGAGTTAATAATTTAGATGATAGCTACGCATCTAATAAATTAAGAGCAACCACGTTAGGCAATCGGAATTTTTATCATAACACAATTTATTAAGGCATCGAATTACTAAATTACGTAAATAAATCCATTAGAATCCCAATACGGCGATTAGTTCATAATCGAACGAATCGTCATCTTGGGATTAATTGCAAACATGGTATAAAATTGCATGAATAAAATATAAAATTATAAGAGTTTAGAAAATAAAACCGAAATAATTTCCACTGCAAGAAACGAGCACTTCTATAATTCCCTGTAAAATAATAAATTAGAAAATAAAATCGAAATAGCTTCCACCGAAGAGAAGAGCACTCCAAATGATTCCCGTAATTTTTTCAACCAAAAACTTATGCTAAAATTGTAGAAAATTTAAGTGTATAAAATCACACTAAAATTACAAAGAAAATATAGAGAGAATTACAAGAGAGAATGTTGCTCTCCAAATTGTTGTGTGAATTCAAGCTTGAGAACTCACCTATTTATAGCAAAAAATTAGCACACCAATTAATAAAATAAAACTAAAAAGAAATAAAAAGAATTACACAAAAAAATACAGCAGCCTAAAATTAATTAAAACTCAGCCGAAAGTGTTCAAAAACTACAACACTGGCCACAAGCTATGCTGTCTGCTTTCAAAATTAAATCTCAACTTTCCATTTTCCAGTCGCACGCCTAGAGCGTGCGGCACACGCGCCAGAACCTGTACTGCTTTGCTGGAGTGTGCAAATCACGCGGGAGAGGGAGAGTGAACAGGATTGATGAAATGGCCGACAGACTTGACAGGATTCTTCTTCTTATTATTTGTTTATGCCGACCACAATTCTTTTGTATTACTTTAGTGCCTGTCCTTCACCACCTGCTAAAAAAAAACACATAATTCGTTTCTTTTTTTTTTTTTTTTAACTTATAATTTTTAATTAACAAATATTTAATTTAATTCAGAAATTATAAAAATAAATATCTAATATTATGAGATATTTATAATTATAATTTTCTAATTAAATAAAATATTTGTTAATATAAATGAATCATTAAGTCCTGAACTGCGGTTAATTGAGGATCTGAAACCGGACTCCTTTCGCTTAACGAAAAATATAACAATTCCAATCGGGGTTCCAGATTTAAGAATATATCACTCAGAATTTTTTTATGATAATTCTTTTTCCTCGTAGCCAGTCCACTTGATAAAATTGAGATAGAAATCCACCGTTTTTAGCCTTTTATTGCCACAATACCTAAAGTTGCGAGTTCTGCACAACAAATAATTAATCAACAAAAAAACGAATTAAAAGACACAACATATTTAAGGATAAACCACCAATCTAGGTCTAATTAGTGCAAAATAAGTGGATATAAAATCCACTTATCACACCCCCAAACTTAAACTGATGCTTGTCCTCAAGCGAAAACAGACTCGACTACCTCTAAATGCATGAATGCAAACGATGCAAGGATCCCATAAGCAAAGCAATAACCAAATTAGCAGAGTGTCTCAGAGAATGTGATAACTCCAAATAGAGATCGACTAAATATTAACATTTACAAGTACAGAAACGTGCGTGTGTGCAATGCTCATCAGAATTACTTCTAACACTAGATCAAAACCATACATATTTTTCGTCAAAATAATCACAAGTTTATAATTAGAATGAACGATAGACACTTCATAACCTAGAAACACCTCCACCATCATTTGAGTTTAGACAGGAATTCATGCTTTAATACCAACAACTAAGACGTATAATACTATACACAACACACATGCTTATTTGACCGTGCAATGGATGAGACCCCAAAAGGCTTATACAATAATACCCATGTAGCGAGCGTTAGGTTAGTGGATCCCAGACCGGAAAAGTCTTAGGTCACTAGGCTTGAGTCCCCTAGAACTTAATTGCTCGAGTATTAAAGAGCTCATCCTGGCCAGTTCTGCATACTCACACTATCATAACATTTTTTTTTCATTCATTTATATATATATATATATATATATATATATATAAATGCAATCTGGAATGAGAATTCTCAATTCCAACCCTATACTACTCATATAAATATGAGCTGGCTACTAGCCAATTGACACCTATCCATTATTAACAAATACACACAAACTAGCATGAACCCTGGTTTCCCCCAAACTTATATTTAGTGATTCTACGCTATCAAGGGAATAAAGAAAATTCCAAATATAATCAGGTGATTAAATTTCAACAACCAAACAAGCATGACCTTAACCTAGCCCAAAAGTAACCGATGAGTTGTGTAAGATTGTGTTTCTGCAACATGCACGTCAATTCATAAGTATTTAAATCAGCCCTCTATTTATCATTAACACACTCAAATTCATCATTGGCTGCTAAACGGAACTTCCAAGCGCTACGGGATCAATGAAAATATGATATGCAACTAATCATGATTATGCAATTTTTTTATATATGAATTATATGAAATTATACTAGCATGGTATATTATGAACTATATGAAACTATATGCATACTATGACTCAATTAATCAATTATCCTAAATCACCCCCAAACTTAAAATATTCAATGTCCTCATTGAAGGTATAGATAAAGGATAAACGAGAACTCCCCTAACTGTTGGCATCGTCACCCTCCTCGGGTGGTGAATCAGGTGGTGGAAATGAGCTCCAAACTGAAACTAATCCTGCAACTCGCCAATGACCTGCAAACTGAACAAAATCACACAAAATCACACCACACATAAAAACACCAAACCTATGGGTTGCCTCCCATGAAGCGCTTGTTTATTGTCGCTAGCTTGACGATTATACTGAGAATCATGTGGTGGCCAACTTTGTGGTATCAGCCTCACGGTTCACCGTGCCACCAAAATAGGGCTTCAATCTCTGCCCATTCACTTTGAATGATTGATCGGGTGATTTCTCAAAGATTTCCACCGTTCCGTGTGGAAACACAGTTTTGACAACAAATGGCCCTGACCATCTCGACTTGAGCTTCCCTGGAAACAATCGAAGACGAGAGTTATATAATAAGACCGACTGGCCAGGAACGAATACCTTTTGTATAAGACGACGATCATGCCATCGTTTCACTTTCTCCTTATAGAGCTTATTGTTCTCATATGCCTGCAATCGAAACTCGTCCATCTCGTTGAGTTGCACCATCCTTTTCTCACCTGCGGCCTTAAGATCAAAATTTAGCTTCTTCAAAGCCCAATAAGCTTTGTGTTCCAATTCTGCCGGTAAATGGAAAGCTTTCCCATAGACAAGCTAATATGGCGACATGCCCAAGGGTGTTTCAAAGACCAGTCCTTTCTCGAAGGACTTACCACTTTTTCCAGAATGCGTTTAATCTCGCGATTAGATACCTCGGCTTGGCCATTGGTTTGCGGGTGGTATGCCGTAGCTACCCGGTGGTTGATGTTGTACCTTGTCAAGAGATTAGTAAACTTGCGATTGCAAAAGTGAGTACCTTCATCGCTTATGATTGCTCGAGGAGTGCCGAATCTTGTGAAGATGTTCTTGTGAAGGAAATTGAGTACGACATTGGCAACATTGGTCGGAAGTGCCTTGACTTCAACCCATTTGGAAACATAATCAACGGCCAGCAAGATGTATTGGTTGTTACATGAAGAAATGAATGGTCCCATGAAATCGATGCCCCAAACATCGAAGATTTCCACTTCTAGCATTATATTGAGGGGCATCTCATCCCTCCTAGATATGTTACCAACACGCTGACAACGATCACACTTTAGCACAAACTGATGAGCATCCTTAAAAAGGGATGGCCAATAAAATCCCGCTTGAAGAATTCGAGTTGCGGTCTTTTCACTTCCATAATGGCCACCATATGTCGTGGCGTGATAATCCCTTAGAATAGCCTCTGTTTCACTGTATGGCACACATCTCCTAATCACCTGATCTGCTCCTTGTTTAAACAGATATGGTTCGTCCCAACGATACCATTTGACTTCATGCAATAATTTCTTTCTTTGTGCAAAAGAGAGCCCGGGAGGGATCACTCGACTCACCAGAAAGTTCACAATGTCTGCAAACCAAGGCTCTTCTTCTTGTATCCCAAACAACTGTTCATCAGGAAAGGATTCATTAATGACGGTTTTGTCTTGGGATGTCTTCCCAAGGTCTTCCAATCGTGAGAGATGGTCGGCTACTTGGTTTTCTGTCCCTTTTCTATCCTTGATCTCCACATCGAATTCTTGCAGCAGAAGAATCCATCGAATCAACCTAGGTTTTGAGTCCTTTTTAGAGAGCAGATATCTGACAGCCGCGTGATCAGTGTACACAGTCACCTTTGCGCCAAGCAAGTATGAACGAAATTTTTCAAAACCATAAACTATGGCTAACAGCTCCTTCTCAGTGGTAGTGTAGTTTAATTGAGCATCGCTGAGGGTTTTGCTTGCATAATAGATGACATGAAACATTTTATCTTTCTTATGGCCAAGAACGGCCCCAACTGCGTAATCGCTAGCATCACACATCATAGCGAAAGGATCACTCCAGTCTGGAGCAATGATCACGGGTGCTGAAATCAATTTCTTCTTCAGAGTCTCGAACGTTGTAAGACATTCTTGGTCAAATTTGAAATGAATATCTTTTTCCAGCAGCTGACACAAAGGTTTGGAAATTTTTGCGAAGTCCTTGATAAAACGCATGTAGAAACCTACATGCCCAAGGAAACTGCGAATCCCTCGCACTGAATTAGGTGGAGGCAGCTTTTCAATAGCTTCTATCTTTGCTCTGTCCACTTCTAGACCCTTCCTTGACACCTTGTGCCCGAGAATAGTTCCTTCTTGTACCATGAAGTGGCACTTCTCCCAATTGAGCACTAGGTTAGTTTCCACGCATCTTTTCAGCACCGAGCCAAGATTTTGCAAGCATTCATCAAAAGATAGACCGAATACAGAGAAGTCATCCATGAAGACTTCTACGGTCTTGCCAATCATGTCTGAGAAGATGGCCATCATGCACATTTGAAAGGTACCAGGTGCTCCACACAAGCCAAAAGAAACCCGCCGAAAGGCGAAAGTGCCGAACGGGCATGTAAATGTTGTTTTCTCCTGATCCTCAGGAGCAATGCAAATTTGATTATATCCAGAATACCCATCCAGGAGGCAGTAATAATCATGGCCGGCTAGTCTATCTAACATCTGATCAATGAAAGGAAGGGGAAAATGATCCTTCCTTGTGGCTTTATTCAACTTCCGGTAGTCCATGCAGATTCGCCAACCGGTGACTGTGCGAGTAGAGATGAGTTCATTCTTTTCATTAGTAATCACAGTCATGCCTCCTTTCTTCGGTACACATTGCACTAGACTCACCCATGCACTGTCAGAAATGGGATAGATAATCCCTGCATCCAGCCACTTGATGATTTCTTTCTTCACTACCTCTTTCATAAGAGGATTTAGCCGCCTTTGATGCTCCACTGTTGGTTTACTACCTTCTTCCAATGGAATTTTATGTTGACAATAAGCTGGGCTAATGCCTTTGATATCCGCTAGGGTCCAACCAATGGCTGTTTTGAATTCCCTCAGGACTCTTAAAAGCTTGTCTTCCTCAGAGTCTGAAAGGTTAGCAGATATAATCACAGGTAAGGTAGATGATTCACCAAGAGAAGCATACTTTAAGTGATTAGGAAGTGGTTTGAGCTCTAGAGTTGGAGCTTCCTCGATAGATGGTTTCATTTGCTGATGCGGCCCCTTTAGTTCTGGTAGATCCAATGATTCAACTGGTCTTTCAAATTTTCTTTGCCACGGCAAAGCATCCAGATATTGAAATTGTTCATCTATGTCATCTTCATCTAATGAATACCTTCCACTGAGGGCCTTTTCCAAAGTGTCATTCATGAACATGTGATCCAACTTTTCTTGTACCGTAGACTCAATAAAGTCTACCTTCAGACACTGTTCTTCTTCTGTTGGAAACTTCATGGCTTTAAAAACGTTGAAAGTGACATTTTGATCATGCACCCTCATTGTAAGTTCCCCCTTTTGGACGTCAATCAATGTTTGTCCTGTCGCCAAGAATGGTCTACCAAGAATGATCGGAATCTTCTTGTCCTCTTCGAAATCAAGTATGACAAAATCAGCTGGAAAGATAAGTTTGTCTACTTTTACTAGGACATCTTCAACAACTCCCCGAGGATAAGTGATAGAGCGATCAGCTAACTGAAGTGACATGTTCGTCGGGGTTGGCTCAGGAAGGCCAAGTTGTAAGAAAACTGAGTATGGCATGAGGTTGATGCTTGCTCCTAAATCACATAAACATTTGTCAAAAGACAAATTCCCAATGGTGCATGGTATGGTGAAACTTCCAGGATCTTTTAGCTTAGACGGTAACTTTTGTTGCAATACCGCACTACACTCCTCTGTCAAAGCTACAGTTTCTAAGTCCTCAAGTTTTACTTTTCTCGATAGAATGCCCTTCATGAACTTGGCATAACTCGGCATTTGTTCCAGGGCTTCAGCAAATGGAATGTTGATATGTAATTTCTTAAAGACTTCAAGAAATTTGCCAAACTGCTTGTCCAGTTTCTATTTTTGCAAACGTTGAGGAAATGGCGGAGGTGGATAGACATGCTCTTCTGCTTCTTTCTGTGCAAGGACTGATTGTTTAGGAGGTGGTACACTTTCTTCTACCTCCGTGCTTGAAATTGGAGCCTTACCCTTGTCCTCGGTATCTCCCAAGTTCACTGTTTCTTCATCGGGCAGAATTCTTTTTGCGCTTTCCAATTCAGTGCCTTCTGTGACTTTTCCCGATCTTAAAGTGATGGCTTTAATGTGCTCTTGGTTGTTCTTTCTCCCCAGATTAGCTTCAGTATCACTTGGGAGTGTTCCTTGTGGTCGGCTCATCATGAAACTAGCGAGTTGTCCCAATTGAGTTTCCAGATTTTTAATCGAAGCCGCTTGGCTTTTGGACGCCAACCTCAACTCCTCCAATTCTGCCTTTTCACTAGAAGTTGATTGTCCAGAATTCCCATAGGATTGTTGTTGAAATCCTGGGGGTTGAAATTGTCGCGGGGCATATTGTTGCTGATATTGGTGCCCTTGTTGTTGTTGGAATCCAGATGGATTATATGGCTTAGCTCCAAACTGCTGATTTTGAAATTGTTGGTAGGGCTGATTTGATTGTTGCGCTCCTCCTTGATTATTGCTCCAACTGAAATTTGGATGATTTCGGTTGTTCGGATGGTAGGAATTTGGAGCTGGCTGTTGCTGTCTTTGGAAATTGCATACGAATTGAACCGACTCGTTTGAGATGGCACATTGGTTTGATTCATGTGCGCCCGCACACAACTCACAAACACTGGCAACTTGATGAAATCCTCGTGCTGTCAAAGAGTCTACTTTCAAGTTCAATGCCTCTAGCTGAGCTGCTAAGGAAGTGGCTGTGTCGACATTAAGAATTCCTGCTACCTTTTGTTGTGGCATTCTCTAAGTTGGGTTTTGATATTCATTAGCTGCCATCATCTCGATAAGATCGTAGGCTTCCTCATAACTTTTAGCCCATAATGCTCCCCCTGAAGATGCATCTACCATTGGCCTTGATTGCATTCCTAGTCCATTATAGAAACAGTTTATGACCATCCAATTTGGCATGCCATGATGAGGGCATTGCCGAAGCATTTCCTTGTATCTTTCCCACGCTTCACATAAAGATTCACTAGACTGTTGAGAAAATTGCGTGATGGCATTCCTTATAGCTGCAGTCTTTTCCATAGGGAAAAATTTGCTAAGAAACTTTTGAGCTAGATCAGCCCAAGTGGTGATAGATCCCGGTGGCAGAGAGTGTAACCAACTTTTGGCCTTGTCTCTTAAGGAAAACGGGAAGAGTCTCAACTTCACAGCATCATCTGACACATTGTTGAATCTAAATGTGTCGCATATTTCTATGAAGTTCCTAATGTGTAAGTTAGGATCTTCCGTTGCAGTTCCTCCGTACTGTACTTGATTCTGCACCATCTGAATAGTGCTAGATTTAATTTCAAATGTAGGAGCCGCAATTGCTGGACGAATGATACTTGACTGAATGTCACCAATCTTCGGTTGCGAGTAGTCCATTAAAGCCCTTGCTGCTGCAGGTGCAACTACTTCGGCTTCTCCGTCCATCTTGTGAGTATTTGCTAGTTTAGGTACTTGTTTGGCCTTTAATGCTTTAGCACGTGTTAGCATAAAATCCAAGTATATGAACACAAATAATCACTTCAAAATATAAGAATAAATGTTCAAGTCAAACAAATTAACTTCTATTGTAGTAAAACACATAAACAAAATAACACCGAGTCCCCGACAGCAGCGCCAAAAACTTGTTCACTATTTTCTCTAAGCAAGTATACGCAGTCCAAAAGCAATATAGGGAAGTAAGGATCGTTCCCACGAAGACTTGGTGTAATTAAGTAAATACGTTTATTCAACAATGTTCGGTTAATTATAGAAGCCTGAACGAACGAAAATGGTTGGTTTGTTTCAAATCACAATTAATTAATAAAATAACGACTAACGTGTTTTAAATAATATGATAAGGAATTATTATATGAGATAAACATGGGATTCTAACTTCATTATTTATTTCATTTAGAATTGATGCCTTAATTCAAAGTGATTTTGACAATTACAAAAGCTAGCCGGGAACACGAAACTAACATAAGCGCCTTTCAGCCTTAACTTATATCAAACCATACAAACATCCACTTAAAAAGATAGAAGTTGCGTGGACACCATTTATGCTTAGACCCTATATGTCTATAAGATTTGAAAACATATCTGGTTTACGAATAAATTCCTGGTTTATGGCTACACAGGGCGATGTGATTCAAAACCCTACCACTAATGGTAATTATATATGATAATTACGAACCTGTGCTAACATGACAAATTCTAAATTCTCAAATCCACTTTCGCATTCATTAAGAATTAATAATTTAGATGATAGCTACGCAGCTAATAAATTAAGAGCAACCACGTTAGGCAATCGGAATTTTTATCATAACACAATTTATTAAGGCATCGAATTACTAAATTACGTAAATAAATCCATTAGAATCCCAATACGGCGATTAGTTCATAATCGAACGAATCGTCATCTTGGGATTAATTGAAAACATGGTATAAAATTGCATGAATAAAATATAAAATTATAAGAGTTTAGAAAATAAAACCGAAATAATTTCAACTGCAAGAAACGAGCACTTCTATAATTCCCTGTAAAATAATAAATTAGAAAATAAAATCGAAATAGCTTCCACCGAAGAGAAGAGCACTCCAAATGATTCCCGTAATTTCTTCAACCAAAAACTTATGCTAAAATTTTAGAAAATTTAAGTGTATAAAATCACACTAAAATTACAAAGAAAATATAGAGAGAATTACAAGAGAGAATGTTGCTCTCCAAATTGTTGTGTGAATTCAAGCTTGAGAACTCACCTATTTATAGCAAAAAATTAGCACACCAATTAATAAAATAAAACTAAAAAGAACTAAAAAGAAATAAAAAGAATTACACAAAAAAATACAGCAGCCTAAAATTAATTAAAACTCAGCCGAAAGTGTTCAAAAACTACAACACTAGCCACAAGCTATGCTGTCTGCTTTCAAAATTAAATCTCAACTTTCCATTTTCCAGTCGCACGCCTAGAGCGTGCGGCACACGCACCAGAACCTGTACTGCTTTGCTGGAGCGTGCAAATCACGCGGGAGAGGGAGAGTGAACAGGATTGATGAAATGGCCGACAGACTTGACAGGATTCTTCTTCTTATTATTTGTTTATGCCGACCACAATTCTTTTGTATTACTTTAGTGCCTGGCCTTCACCACCTGCTAAAAAAAAACACATAATTCGTTTTTTTTAACTTATAATTTTTAATTAACAAATATTTAATTTAATTCAGAAATTATAAAAATAAATATCTAATATTATGATATATTTATAATTATAATTTCCTAATTAAATAAAATATTTGTTAATATAAATGAATCATTAAGTCCTGAGCTGCGGTTAATTGAGGATCTGAAACCGGACTCCTTTCGCTTAACGAAAAATATTACAATTCCAACCGGGGTTCCAGATTTAAGAATATATCACTCAGAATTTTTTTATGATAATTCTTTTTCCTCGTAGCCAGTCCACTTGATAAAATTGAGATAGAAATTCACCGTTTTTAGCCTTTTATTGCCACAATACCTAAAGTTGCGAGTTCTGCACAACAAATAATTAATCAACAAAAAAAACGAATTAAAAGACACAACATATTTAAGGATAAACCACCAATCTAGGTCCAATTAGTGCAAAATAAGTGGATATAAAATCCACTTATCACCAATCTCTCAGGCAAATGTTTATATTTGTCAATTCCTCTTACTTCTGACAATTCATCCAGATAAAGATTCATGCCAGAGTATTCTTCAATATCTGCCTGATATATAAAATCATCCTTGTTTTCCAAGATTGGTTGCCTGACAATAGCAGGTACCCTAGCAACTTGAATTGGTTCCTTTGAAGGTTGCTTCCTTGGTATCCTTTTCTTCTGTATAGGCTTCTGTTGAGGCTTCAGCAAGAATGAAGGAACCTCAATGGAGTCAAGATTCATTGGTTCCTCTTTAGGTACTATAGGATCACCATGGAAATTCACAGCTGGGTTGAATACTTTTACAGAAATAGGTTGTGACGAGCCAACTGTCTCCTTGTTTTCAATTTCTGGAGAGACAGGCCTCCTTGCCTTTGATTTCATTCTCTTAGATTTGGATTTGGGGACTGATTTCCCTTTCCTTTTGGATTTGTGGACTTCCTCAGGTTCCCTCATTTCATCCTCTACCTCATCCATTAACTCTTGAGCCAGCCTGGCTTGCTTCTCATCTGAGTTTTCATATTGATTTTCAGTGCTTGGTTGAGATTCTCTTAGCAGCCTTGAAGTCTCTTCTCTCTTGGCTTCAACAAATCTAGGATGGCTGTTGGATATGTTTAGAACTTTTCCATTCCTTATGATTACAGCCATCCATTCTCTTACACAACTGTTAGTCTTCTCCTTGAATTCCTTAATTTGCTTACCCATCAGCTTCTCTTCATCATCCTTGGGAAATGGAAAGTCCAGTTGTAACTTGTTCTTCCCATTTGCTTTTGGTGGTGAGTAGGGTCTTGCTTTGATGTAGGGTTCAAATTCTTTAACATGAGAAGGCTCAGCATCATAGAATGTAGGAGCCACAATTGCTGGAGTGAGCACCTTCAGAATTGTGGTAGATATTGTTGGAGCTGAGGTTTGGCAAGAGAACAGATTTGATACAACAGATGCATTGATCAATCTTTCTGTCCTCATTATTCTTTCATTGTTCTCCTCTTTCTTCCTTTGCAGGGCTTCAATCTTGGCTAGCTTTTCCTCTTCTGTCAAGTTTGAGAAATCAAACTCTTTAGATAGAGCTACCTGTACAGGTTTGGATTTGCTGGGGGAAGCTGTGACAATGAAGTCCTGTGGATTGACCACTATGGTAGGCTGCTGCTCCCCCTCACTTATTGCTTCCCTTCTTTCAGAAATTAAGATTTGACTTGTAGTTGCCACAGCCTCTTCCACTTTCTCCCCCTTTTTGTTAGCATCAAGGGTTTGACTAGAAGTTGGGGCTGCAACTAACTTTTCTAGCAGTTGGGTTTGCAGTTTTTGATGTTGAAGAAATTGCTCCATCTGGGATTCCATCTTTTCCACTCTTGAGTTGAGTAGTTGCATAGACTTAGCCAGGTTGTCTTCTTTGATGAACCTTTGTTGCAACACCCTCTGAGTGGCTGTAGGAGCTAGTTGCTCTAACTTGGAATCCACAGAGATCTTCACATCCTTGATTTCTTGTTTGACCTCCTCTAAGTTGGATCTCTGAATCACCATTTGCATCTTTTGTAACTTAAGGGAGTCAATTGTATGTTGAAGAACAACCTTTCTCTGTGGATCTGCTTCTTGGTGCTCAGCCAGGGCAGATTTATATTGCCTTATGATTTCCACATCAAGTTGGTGATAGGTGTAGTTGTGAGCAAATTTAAAATCATGAACATTGCTACCACCTTCATCTTCAGGGCTTTGGCTGTCTTCATCTTCAGAATCTTCAAATTCTTCACTCTCAGCAGTGGTTGGCAGAGCTTCTAAAGATTCCTTAGCTCTAAGTAGAGACTGTGAGGTGTGCACTAGGTGCATTGCCTCATCTACTTCCACATTGCCCTGTTGTGCCAGAATTTGATAGGCAGGAACAGGGTGAGTAAAGGTTTCAGCATCCAAAGAAATGGAGTCAATCATGGACTGATATTCTCTTTGAAATTCCATTTCCTTGGCTGCATCCTCAACCTCCATTGACTCACTAGCAATGGCTGCTTCTTCCATCCTTATTTCTCCTGTAGTCCCTTTTCTTCTCTCCTCTCATCTCTCTTTTCTTGCATCAAGGGCTCCCCTTGGCTCACACCTCTCACACCCTCACCTTCACCTACTAAGGTGGAACTCTCAGTCTCTCATTTTGCCTAACTGGAAGAAATGGTCAGCCTCTCATTATTTAGCTCTCTTTTTGCCTGCTCACAAGGTAGCCTCTCACTCCCTTCCCTCAATCTTAAAAGTGTTTCAACTACTGAGAACTCCTCCACACTTGACACAGGAATGTCAGATATAGCAGTGGTAGAGTGAGTTATCAATGGATAAGGAATATCCGTTGATGGAGTAGTTATAGCTGTCAACGGATGGCTAGACAGAGGCGCATCCGTTGATGGAGAAACACTTGTCAACGGATGAAGGATATCCGTTGAGGAAGGAATAATTTTATCCGTTGAAGAGAAAACCAACACTGAATCTGTGAAGATTGATTTTAAGTTTGAGGCCACAGTCTGTGTTGAGAATTCTGGAAGGGAAGATTGATGGTCCAACAAATCATCTATAAGATGATGACCACCAATTGCAGAGTGGGGCTTCTCCAAGAATCTTAAAGATGGAGAATCAGGAATTGATGTAGATATCATATCCACATCCAGAGATGGAGTTGGTGATGGTGGATTGTAATGTGTATCGATTTGAAGATTAAGATCAAGGGGCTGTGACTCCACATTTATTGAAGCCACATCAAACTGAGTTTGAGAAGGTACAGTTTCCTGTACTGTGTGTGCACCCTGTGATTCCCCTGTGGTTTTAGATTTCACTCTTCTTCCATAGGTTTTTGAGAGTGGGCTATTTGTGTCTCTAACCCTCTTGTGCAGTGTTCCTTGTGGGGAACTTGATTCAGTAGTCACACTCTTCTACAAAAGTACTTTTGTAGAACGGAAGAGTTGTAAAACAGAAGCTGTGCACTTTTGTATCACAGAGTTTTCTTCGAATAAAAGCTTCAGGTGGTGCATTTAACCACCTGATTTTTTTATATGTTTGTGCATTAATCTTTTTACAAGCAATTATCTAAGTATAGATTTCTGGAGTTCTTATCAGAAATTTATAAATATCAAGAATTGTATTCAACCCCCCCTTCTACAATTATACAAGTGTGTAATCTGGGAATAACAATTGGTATCAGAGCAAGCTTCTAACATATTTGAAGTTTAAAGATCAACACACTTCCAACATGTCTAAGAAGGATTATGGAGTAAAGATTCCAGTTCTTGATAGAGAAAATTACTTTCACTGGAAAGTAAAAATGCGTCTACATCTCTCGTCTATTGATGAGGGCTTTGTGGATTGCATTGACAAGGGTCCTCACGTTCCAATGAAGACAGCAACAAGAGTTGGCCTGGCTGACGATGTGCCTGACACTCTCATTCCCAAACCTGTTTCTGAGTGGAGTCTTGAAGATATTGCAGAAGTCCACAAAGACAAAAAGACCATGAATATTCTGTTCAATGGTCTAGAAATAGACATGGTTGACAATGTTATTAACTGTACTACCGCCAAGGAAGTATGGGACACTGTTCAAACCCTGTGTGACGGAACAGAACAGGTAAGGGAAAACAAGATGCAACTACTAATCCAACAGTATGAACATTTTCACTTTAAGAGTGGAGAAACATTGAATGATACATTTAGTAGATTTCAAAAGCTACTAAATGGTTTGAAACTGTATGGAAGAATCTATCAAGTTAAAGATTCTAATCTCAAATTTCTGAGATCACTGCCCAAGGAATGGAAGCCAATGACTGTTTCTCTAAGAAACACTCAAGAGTACAAGAAATTTACTCTTGAAAGGCTCTATGGAACTTTAAAGACCTATGAGCTGGAAATGGAGCAGGATGAAGAGATTGAGAAGTCTCAAAAGAAAAGTGGGTCAGTTGCACTGGTTGCCAACTTGGAGCAAAAGGAGGAAAGGACAGAAACTGCTAGTTCTACACCAAACAGGGAGGTTTGTAAAGGTAGAGCAGAATCAAGCAGGAGCAAGGAAAAGGTGCCTGAGGAATTGAATGGTCTTCAGCAGGATGAATTGGATGAGATAGATGAGCACTTAGCTTTTCTATCTAGGAGATTCTCTAAGCTGAAATTCAAGAGAAACTCTGGGGTGGCCAAGCCATTTAACAAGGATTTTTCCACAAGCAACTATGTGGATAAATCCAAAATTAAATGCTACAATTGTGGAATTGCTGGTCACATGATAAGTGAATGCAGGAAACCTAGATCTGAGAACAAGGGAAAGTCAACTGAGGCTGTTGACTATAAGAAGAAATATTTTGATCTTCTCAGGCAGAAAGGAAAGGCATTCTTGACCCAAGAGTATGACTGGGCTGTTGATGACAATCATTCTGATGATGATGTTGAGTTAGTCAACCTTGCTTTAATGGCTGATTCTGGAGAGCAGGAAGCAAGTTCAGCTAGCAATCAGGGAAACAGAAGGAATCTATGGTACCTAGACAGTGGATGCTCTAGGCACATGACAGGAGATTCAACCCTGCTCACAAAGTTCAAGGAAGGAGCTGGCCCTAGAATTACCTTTGGAGATGACAGCAAAGGATATACTAAGGGATATGGCCTGATTTCAAAAGACAATGTCATCATTGAAGAAGTGGCTTTAGTTGAAGGTTTGAAGCACAATTTGCTGAGTGTCAGTCAGATTTGTGAAAAAGACTATGAAGTAAAGTTCACAAAAGAAGCCTGTGTTGTTTCTGCCAAGGAAGACAACAATGTGGTATTGACAGGCTTTAGAAAAGGAAATGTTTACATAGCTGACTTCAATTCAGCATGCTCAGAATCCATTACTTGTCTCTTCAGCAAAGCAAGTAAGGATGAGAGTTGGCTATGGCATAAGAAGCTGTCACATTTGAATTTTAAAGTTATGAATGATTTGGTAAGAAAGGATCTTGCTAGAGGAATCCCTCAATTGGAGTTTGTCAGAGATGGGCTGTGTGATGCCTGCCAATTAGGGAAACAAAAGAAATCATCCTTCAAAAGCAAGACAGAGTCATCCATTGTTAAGCCTCTTCAATTGCTGCATATGGACTTATTTGGTCCAGTAAATGTCATGTCTATTTCAAAGAAGAAATACTGTCTGGTGATTGTAGATGATTTTTCTAAGTTCACATGGACCTTCTTCCTGCACTCCAAGGATTGTGCAAGTGAAATCATCATCAATCACCTCAGAATACTAAACAATGGTTCTGAAGACAGAGTACAAAGAATCAGGAGTGACAATGGTACTGAATTCAAGAATTCCACAATGAAGATTTTCTGTGAAGAGAATGGAATTGTCCATGAGTTTTCTGCTGCCAGAACACCTCAACAAAATGGGGTTGTTGAAAGGAAAAACAGAACTCTCATTGAAGCAGCTAGAACAATGTTAAGTGAATCAAGGTTACCAACATATTTCTGGGCTGAAGCTGTCAACACTGCATGCTTTACTCAGAATATTTCCTTGGTCAATCAAGCTAGAGGAATGACTCCTTATCAATTATTAACCAACAAGAAACCAACTTTAGCTTTCCTACATGTCTTTGGATGTAAGTGTTTTGTGCTAAGGAATCATGGAGATAACTTGGGCAAATTTGAAGCAAAGGCAGATGAAGCTATTTTCGTTGGATATGCAGCAGGGAAAGCCTACAAGGTCTACAATCTAAGAACCAACACTGTTATGGAATCTGTACATGTTGTGTTTGATGATCAAAAGATTCTAGGCCTAAATGATGAAGGTTACCATGAAAAGTTGGAATTTGAGAATGAAGGTGAAGGAAGAATGTACTATGATGATGATGAGGAAAATGAAGATCATGACCACAGAGATCCACCTAGAGCTGTTATACCAACTAGAAGTGATGCTTACACTGAAAATGAAGCATCCGTTGACAGTCATTCTACAACATCTGTTGACAGTCATTCTGCAACATCCGTTGACACTATTAGATATGCATCCGTTGACAGATATTCTCAAGCATCCGTCGACAGGCAAAATGATGCATCCATTGACAGTCAACTTCATAATTCAGCAAGGACAACAAACTCAGGGGGAGTTTCTCAAGGTCAAAATTCAATGCTAAATCAACATGATCATGCTCATGGAAATGAAGCAACCTCATCAAGATCAAACCTTCCACCTGCAAGAAAATGGACTAGAGATCATCCATTTGAGTTAATCATTGGTGAATCAAATTCAAGAGTCCAAACTAGAAGGGCCACTCAAGCAGAATGTCTATACAGTAGCTTCCTGTCTCAAGAGGAACCTAAGAAAGTGGAAGATGCCCTTCTAGATCCAGATTGGGTGTTAGCAATGCAAGAAGAGCTAAACCAATTTGAAAGAAATAAAGTACGGAAACTTGTGCCCAAACCTGATGATAGAAGTGTCATAGGTACTAAATGGATTCTCAAGAATAAAACAGATGAAAATGGCATAATTGTGAGGAATAAAGCTAGATTAGTGGCAAAGGGCTACTCTCAAGAAGAAGGAATAGATTTTGATGAAACTTTTGCTCCAGTGGCAAGACTTGAGGCAATAAGAATCTTTCTAGCCTATGCAGCACATGCCAATTTCAAAGTCTATCAGATGGATGTCAAAAGTGCCTTTCTAAATGGGGAACTGGAAGAAGAGGTCTATGTCCATCAACCTCCTGGCTTTGAGGATCCAGAATTTCCAGGATATGTATATCTTCTCATGAAAGCACTTTATGGTTTGAAGCAAGCACCAAGAGCCTGGTATGACACTTTATCTCAATTTCTTTTGGAGAACCACTTCACTAGAGGTACAGTAGATAAAACCTTATTTCATAGGAATATTAATGGCTCTTCAATACTTGTTCAAATCTATGTAGATGATATTATTTTTGGGTCTACAGATGAGAAGCTTTGCAAAAAGTTTGCCAAACTTATGCAAAGTAGGTATGAAATGAGCATGATGGGTGAATTAACTTACTTTCTTGGCCTACAAGTAAAGCAAGTTAATGAGGGCATTTTCATAAGTCAAACAAAATATATTTATGATCTCTTAAAGAAATTTGAATTAATGGATTGTGCATCTGCTAAAACACCCATGGCCACTGCAACTAAACTTGAGTTGAATACTAAGGAAAAGTCTGTGGACATCTCAAGCTATAGAGGCATGGTAGGTTCACTTCTATACCTAACAGCTAGTAGACCTGATATAATGTTTTCTACTTGTCTTTGTGCTAGATTTCAAGCTGACCCTAGAGAGTCTCACTTAATAGCTATTAAAAGAATTTTCAGGTATCTCAAGGGAACACCAAACCTTGGCATTTGGTACCCAAGAGAATCTGGTTTTGATCTAACTGGCTATTCAGATGCAGATTATGCAAGTTGCAGAGTTGATAGGAAAAGTACTACAGGTTCCTGTCAATTTCTAGGAAACAGGCTTGTTTCATGGTTCAGTAAGAAACAAAACTCAGTCTCCACTTCTACAGCTGAAGCTGAGTACATTGCTGCTGGAAGCTGTTGTGCACAGATTCTATGGATGAGAAACCAACTCATTGACTATGGTCTAAAAGTTGAGAAGATTCCAATTTTCTGTGACAACACAAGTGCTATTGCCATCACAGGGAATCCAGTGCAACATTCGAGAACCAAGCACATTGACATCAAATACCACTTCATTAGAGAACATGTGATGAATGGTACAGTAGAAATGCACTTTGTGCCAAGTGAAATGCAGCTTGCAGATATCTTCCCCAAGCCTCTTGATGAATCCACATTCACAAGATTGGTAGGTGATCTAGGTATGCTTAACTTGTCATAATTCCTAGTAATATTTGATTTCACTGCATTGAAGCTAGAAATGTGTTTTGATTTACTTGAAAGTTAAAACTTTCAGAAAAAAAATTTCTGCAGGAATTTTGTCTAAGGCAAAATTAGCTTATCAACGGATATCCTTTTATCCGTTGATAGTATAAACACAATACTAGATTTTCGCATGTCAACGGGTAACAGGCTATCCACGTCATCAACGGATAAACTGTATCTCAACCGTTCATTCTATATCCGTTGATATACATTTCTTTTTTTATAACCGTTGGTAACCGTGTATATCTAATCATGGCTGTACTTATTTTCTTTTCATTTATTATCTGACAGTTACTTTTGACCAATGGAGTAATTACTTTTAATTATTTCATTTTTAATTCTTGAAAAATATAAAAGGCTGACTTGTACTCTCACATCTCACTTTTATTCATTTTCAAGCATATCAAAAGTTAACTGCATCTTCTTCTCTAAAACTCTCTGTAACCAAAGTTCAAACACTTCAATGGCGCCCATTGTTAAGATGATGTCCTCCACTGGGTTTACCTATGAGAAGAACAATTTCGCGGCCTTTGTTGACACAGTGAATGCTCCAGAAGCTTACCACACTTTGATGAGTTTCGTGAAGAAATGCAAACTGTCATATGCTATGACTGCCACCACTCCCTTAATCCACGAGGTAATTGAAGAAATGTGGACATCCGCTGAGTACAATGGCACAGACGGTACAATTGCTTTTTCTTTAAAGGGTAAAAACTATGTAGTTAATTCTGATGTAATAACTGCTTGTTTAAAATTGCCTGAGAATAACTGTCTGAAAGTACCCACTGATGCTGAAATTGTTGCCATGCTTAATTCTATTAATTATGCCCTTAGTACTGAAAACTTAGGGAAAATTGTTAGGAAAGGAATGGTTAAAGAATGGAGCTATTTCTGTGATGCCTTCATTAAAACTTTTTCAGGCAAAATTAGTAATTTTGATGCTGTTACCCAGTCCATGCTCACTATGATGTGTATGCTCTTAAATGATAAATTCTATAATTTTGGCACATTAGTTATGTATGAGATAGCTGCAAAGTTAGATAAAAAGGAAACTAGGAGCAAGAATATCTACTTTGCTAGATTTTTAATGCTCTTAGCACTGCATGTATCTGAGAATGAGCTATCCATTGCTAACCCGGATAGCAAGTTCCAATGTTTTGTTCAGGAGAAGAGAGTCTTAAGTGACCTAATTCGAATGAACCTCAATGCAGGAGTACAATTGGTATATCTACCAATTGTTCAGGTAACTATTTCTAACTCTGAAACCCCTATCTCCAACCCCCAAATTTCTTTGCCTTCTAGTGTCACAATGGAGTCTGTAGTTGTGACCAAACAGGCTCCTACCAAAGTGACCAAATCCAGAGTTCCAAAATCACATTCTAGTAAGCAAACCTCAAGTGTCTCTCAAAAAACACCTGTTGTAAAATCTACCAAAACTCTTGAGTGGAGTGTGAAGGTGGTAGTGAGTGGTGAGGGACAGGGTGAACATCAAAGAAGCCCTAAGGATAAGGAAGGAGAGATGAGTGCAACCACCATTTCAGTCTCTCAAAAGATTGCTAATGTAACTTCAAGCCAAATTCTAGTTACACTCTCTCAACAGAGTGTGACTACTGAATCAAGTTCCCCACAAGGAACACTGCACAAGAGGGTTAGAGACACAAATAGCCCACTCTCAAAAACCTATGGAAGAAGAGTGAAATCTAAAACCACAGGGGAATCACAGGGTGCACACACAGTACAGGAAACTGTACCTTCTCAAACTCAGTTTGATGTGGCTTCAATAAATGTGGAGTCACAGCCCCTTGATCTTAATCTTCAAATCGATACACATTACAATCCACCATCACCAACTCCATCTCTGGATGTGGATATGATATCTACATCAATTCCTGATTCTCCATCTTTAAGATTCTTGGAGAAGCCCCACTCTGCAATTGGTGGTCATCATCTTATAGATGATTTGTTGGACCATCAATCTTCCCTTCCAGAATTCTCAACACAGACTGTGGCCTCAAACTTAAAATCAATCTTCACAGATTCAGTGTTGGTTTTCTCTTCAACGGATAAAATTATTCCTTCCTCAATGGATATCCTTCATCCGTTGACAAGTGTTTCTCCATCAACGGATGCGCCTCTGTCTAGCCATCCGTTGACAGCTATAACTACTCCATCAACGGATATTCCTTATCCATTGATAACTCACTCTACCACTGCTATATCTGACATTCCTGTGTCAAGTGTGGAGGAGTTCTCAGTAGTTGAAACACTTTTAAGATTGAGGGAAGGGAGTGAGAGGCTACCTTGTGAGCAGGCAAAAAGAGAGCTAAATAATGAGAGGCTGACCATTTCTTCCGGTTAGGCAAAAGGAGAGACTGAGAGTTTCACCTTAGTAGGTGAAGGTGAGGGTGTGAGAGGTGTGAGCCAAGGGGAGCCCTTGATGCAAGAAAAGAGAGATGAGAGGAGAGAAGGGACTACAGGAGAAATAAGGATGGAAGAAGCAGCCATTGCTAGTGAGTCAATGGAGGTTGAGGATGCAGCCAAGGAAATGGAATTTCAAAGAGAATATCAGTCCATGATTGACTCCATTTCTTTGGATGCTGAAACCTTTACTCACCCTGTTCCTGCCTATCAAATTCCGGCACAACAGGGCAATGTGGAAGCAGATGAGGCAATGCACCTAGTGCACACCTCACAGTCTCTACTTAGAGCTAAGGAATCTTTAGAAGCTCTGCCAACCACTGCTGAGAGTGAAGAATTTGAAGATTCTGAAGATGAAGACAGCCAAAGCCCTGAAGATGAAGGTGGTAGCAATGTTCATGATTTTAAATTTGCTCACAACTACACCTATCATCAACTTGATGTGGAAATCACAAGGCAATATAAATCTGCCCTGGCTGAGCACCAAGAAGCAGATCCACAGAGAAAGGTTGTTCTTCAACAGACAATTGACTCCCTTAAGTTACAAAAGATGCAAATGGTGATTCAGAGATCCAACTTAGAGGAGGTCAAACAAGAAATCAAGGATGTGAAGATCTCTGTGGATTCCAAGTTAGAGCAACTAGCTCCTACAGCCACTCAGAGGGTGTTGCAACAAAGGTTCATCAAAGAAGACAACCTGGCTAAGTCTGTGCAACTACTCAACTCAAGAGTGGAAAAGATGGAATCCCAGATGGAGCAATTTCTTCAACATCAAAAACTGCAAACCCAACTGCTAGAAAAGTTAGTTGCAGCCCCAACTTCTAGTCAAACCCTTGATGCTAACAAAAAGGGGGAGAAAGTGGAAGAGGCTGTGGCAACTACAAGTCAAATCTTAATTTCTGAAAGAAGGGAAACAACAAGTGAGGGGGAGCAGCAGCCTACCATAGTGGTCAATCCACAGGACTTCATTGTCACAGCTTCCCCCAGCAAATCCAAACCTGTACAAGTAGCTCTATCTGAAGAGTTTGATTTCTCAAACTTGACAGAAGAGGAAAAGCTAGCCAAGATTGAAGCTCTGCAAAGGAAGAAAGAGGAGAACAATGAAAAAATAATGAGGACAGAAAGATTGATCAATGCATCTATTGTATCAAATCTGTTCTCTAGCCAAACCTCAGCTCCAACAATATCTACCACAATTCTGAAGGTGCTCACTCCAGCAATTGTGGCTCCTACATTCTATGATGCTGAGCCTTCTCATGTTAAAGAATTTGAACCCTACATCAAAGTAAGACCCTTCTCACCACCAAAAGCAAATGGGAAGAACAAGTTACAAATGGACTTTCCATTTCCCAAGGATGATGAAGAGAAGCTGATGGGTAAGCAAATTATGGAATTCAAAGAGAAGACTAACAGTTGTGTAAGAGAATGGATGGCTGTAATCATAAGGAATGGAAAAGTTCTAAACATATCCAACAGCCATCCTAGATTTGTTGAAGCCAAGAGAGAAGAGACTTCAAGGCTGCTAAAAGAATCTCAACCAAGCACTGAAAATCAATATGAAAACTCAGATGAGAAGCAAGCCAGGCTGGCTCAAGAGTTAATGGATGAGGTAGAGGATGAAATGAGGGAACCTGAGGAAGTCCCCAAATCCAAAAGGAAAGGGAAATCAGTCCCCAAATCCAAATCTAAGAGAATGAAATCAAAGGCAAGGAGGCCTGTCTCTCCAGAAATTGAAAACAAGGAGACAGTTGGCTCATCACAACCTATTTCTGTAAAAGGGGAGATACTGGACAGAATGGAACAGATAAGGAGGGAATGGAACTCACCATCTAGTCTACCAAGGAAGATGAAGATCCCATACAATGGACAGAAAATCCACCTTCAACCCTTCTGGATGATGGAGTTCAGGGATGAAGATGGTAACAGAAGATTCTTCAGGTTAGAAGACCAACTACCAAAGGCTAGTTCTCAATACCTGAGATGGTTACAACAAAAGCTAAATCCAAAGGTTGATGAAGAAGATGCCTTCTATAGGCAACTCCAAATACAGATTGAGTCCAACTCTGCCAAAGAAGGAAAATCAAGGGTGATGCCAACAAGAGAAAAGAAACAGTCTTAATCTGCTCAGTCTAGAGGAGCACTTCTCTGTAAATTTCTCAAACTTTCAGTTTTTAATTTTTGTAGCTTAATACAATTTTTGCATTGTTCTATATATATATCTTTAGGAATGTTTTGTTATCATCAAGGTCCTGAATTTATGCTTTATTGCCATCAAGTATAAATTGGGGGAGATTGTTAGGAATATATTGTACTTGATGATAACTTCACAATCAATCAAATTGTATAAGGTTTTGTAGCTGTCAACGGATGAGGATTTATAACTCTATCCGTTGACAGGTATCTCATCAACGGATGAGGTTTTGTAGCATACTGTAGTATCTCTATGTTATCAGTTGATAGTGTTTTTATCCACAGTCATGTTGACCATCAACGGATAGGCAGAATAGGGTAGCCAATTGTAAATAAGCAATGCTATGTAATTCTGTCTAAGTGAAAGTGTATCAACAGATGAAGACAAAACTCTATCAACGGATACAACTCAAATCCACTCTATCAACGGATACAGCTCAAGTCTCAATATCAACGGATACCGCTCAATACATCATCAACGGATGTCAGTGTACAATATCAACGGATAATCATTGACACTGTCTTCTATGATTAGCTGGGGATTAGCAGTTGATAAGGACATGTTTGACTGACAGATCACATGGGTTGATAGTAGATACAAAAAGCAGTATGGCAGCCATACTTTGGAAACACAGAAGAAAGAAGCATTCCATTTACACTATGAATACAAGAAAGGTGCAGGAGACATGTCTGAACACAAGGACAACCTTTCGGCTACATGTGTATTTGGAGTGTAGTAGCAAGTCAACTAGAATTAGATTAATATTATCTTATTCCAGTAGTACTTGTAAAACTTGGGATTTATAACCAAGTGTAGCAACTCTTTGTAGGTTAAGAAAACAGATTCATTTTGCTTAGGGTTTCTATTGAATATTCTTAGAAAGCAAAGAGTTGTAAAACATAAGCTATGTACTTTTGTATCACAGAGTTTTCTTCGAATAAAAGCTTCAGGTGGTGCATTTAACCACCTGATTTTTCATATGTTTGTGCATTAATCTTTTTACAAGCAATTATCTAAGTATAGATTTCTGGAGTTCTTATCAGAAATTTATAAATATCAAGAATTGTATTCAACCCCCCCTTCTACAATTATACAAGTGTGTAATCTGGGAATAACAACATGTTTTTTGGTACTTCGTGAATTTACTTATTTACCCTTCATTGTAAAGAAAAATAAATATACCTAAAATAAATAATAACATTATATAATTATTGGTAATTAGTCGAGATATTACCTTTTATAAACACCTAAAACCATCAGCCTTATCATATCTTTCCATTATTAATATTTTCTTTCGAATTAAAACACGTTACCTTTTTAATTTAAAACAAATCTTACAAATATTAATATAACATAATTTTTAAGAAACTATCACACCATAATTTTCAAGAAAAATATAACACCTAAAATAAATAATAACATAATATAATTAATGATAATTAGTCGATTAACATAATAAAAATTAATGGTAATTAATCGATTGCATTTTTCATATTAATATAATAAAATTAATGGTAATCAGTCGTTTGCCTTTTTCATATTTACTTTTGTTTGAAGATATTATCTCTTATAAACACCTACAAACATCAATATCATATCTTTCGATCATTAACATTTCCTTTCAAATTAAAACACGTTACCTTTTTAATTTAAAACAAATCTTACAATCATTAATATATACCCGAAAATATCACACTATAATTTTCAAGTAAAATATAACACCTAAAATAAATAATAACATAATATAATTAATGGTAATTAGTCGATTGCCTTTTTCACACCTACCTTTAGTTGAAGATATTACCTTTTATAAACACTTAAAAAGATCAATCATATCATATCTTTCAATCATTAATATTTCCTTTATAATTAAAACACATTACTTTTTAAATTTACAACAAATCTTACAATCATTAATATATACCTGAAAATATCACACCATAATTTTCAATTATTAATAAAATATATTAAAAATCATATACATTGCTTATAATAAGGAAACATTAGTATAATCCGTAGACATGAGTATATTAAATTATATCAAATTAAAATTAAAAAAATTATTAAAAATAATGATTATATAAAAACATAATTATAATATTAAATAAACTTTATAACATAATACAAGAAACTCGTGCATTGCAATACTAATAATTAATCGATTACCTTTTTCAGCTAAAACGTATCATCTTTCTATTTTTTCTAATTAAATTTCCTTTTTTCTAGAAATATCACGGACAACATTAATTTCTCATTTTTTAAAAAATACTAGGAGCAATTTTAATTAGTAAAATAACATAATTAAATAAAATTAGTATAAACAAATCAGTTACATTTTTCACCTAAAGCATGTTACCTTTTTAATTTTCACGTTATCGTTTCAATTTTCCCTAACTAAAACATCACATTTTTCAATTGTATTAAGGGCAGTTCTATTTAATAAAATAAAATAATAATATGATAATACTAATAATTAATCGATTAACTTTTTCAGCTAAAACGCATCATTTTTTCTATATTTTTCTAATTAAAATCCCTCTTTTTCTAGAAATATCACGAGCAACATTGATTTCTATTTTTATAAAAACATTACGAGCAATTTTATTTAGTAAAATAACATTATCAACTTATAATTATTATAAACTAATCAGTTATCTTTTTCACCTAAAACACGTTACCTTTTTTATTCTCTCTAACCAATTCCTCTATTTTCCAATTATATCATGGACATTCTATTTAATAAAATAAAAAAATAATTTTATAATTACTAATAATTAACCGATTACTTTTTTTCAACTAAAATTCATCATCTTTTCTGAATTTTTAACTAAAATCCCTCATTTTCTAGAAATATCACGGATAACATTTATATAATCATCATCAAATAATCTCATTTAAAAATTTAAGTCTCTAGAAATCATGTTTTAAAAAAATTAATTCAAATTAATGTAAAACTTTCATATAATATTAAAAAAAATTGGTATATCGCACGGATTTTAAGTTAGTATATATTAAATTTAGGTATAAACTATATTTTGATCAATACTTGTTGTCCATTATGGTCTTAAAACAAATACAAATAATTTGATGCATTAAATCATCAAAAACAAAGTCATACAAATTGGTAATATTATCATAGAATTACACAACTAACGTATAATGAACCTGTTTAGGATCATAATGTATAACTTTAGTTATGTTGCTAAAATATCTCTATGATTTCAAGTTATGGAATTTCACTCTTGCAATAAAATCAAATATTTATGTAAAAAGGAAGTTATCAGTAACAAACACATAAAATTATCATCTTTTCAAAAAAATTATATTTATATCATATAATTTGTTGTCCTGTTTGAAATGATAATTTGTTGTATTTAAACTACTATACATTAAATATGCATGATTTTGAATTAGAAATAAACTCGCAATTTCGATTAAATTATGAAATGAAATTCGATATGTCACATCAGATCATAAAATTTAAATTCTTCTTCTTCTTCTTCTTTTTCTTTTTTTCCTTTTTTTGTTGAGAAATGAAGTAATAAATTAAATCATGATTTCAAACAATTATTTTTTATTTTAGATATAAAATTGGATTTTGTGTATGATGAAGTAGAATGGCGATGAGTCTAATAATGGACTTGTTTGGCTACGACTTAAAATCCTTATGAACTTAGTTTTTGGTAAAAATTTCATATTTTGATAATTTTTTTATACAAATATTTAATGTATGTTTAAGATTCCATAATTTGCAAAAAAAAGTTAACTTTTTTAGAAAAAAGTTAGGTAACTTTGTATTAAAATAAGTGACTTATTCTGAAAATTAAGTTTCCGCAAACACCCGTAATACCAAAATTCAATTATTTTATCGTAATATATTTATGAATACATTAAAAGAAAATGTAAAAAATTGAACAACTTGTTAACTTAATTTAAAATTTTGAAATGAAGGGCCACACTTGTTTATTAGGAATTAACTTAAATATAAAAATCATTTTCAAGATAATATCTTTTTAGAATATAAATATTGATAAAATATTATCGGTAGTTAAAACATTACTATCAAGGAATTTTTTCTTTACAGGGTATTTTCAAGGAGTTAAGAGTGAGGTGAGGCGTAGGGCTGTAAATGAGCCGAGTCGAACCGAACACTGATCAAGCTCGGCTTGAGCTCGATTAAATAGTTCAGGCTCGAGCTCGGGTTCGAGCTCGACAGAGCCATAAAATCCAAGCTCGAAGCTCGGCTCGACACATATGTGATATGTTCGAGCTCGGCTCGAAAGCTCGAATCAGTTTCACTAATTATCAACAAAAGCTCGAATACCTTAAGTTCGTCTCGAGCTCGACTCGATTAATATATAAAAATATTAAATATTTATATAATAATATATAAATAACATAAAAATAATATATAAATAATAAAAAAATATATAAATAATAATATATATAAGCTCGATTAGGCTCGCGAGCCATACAAACCGAGTAATATGAAGCTCGAGCTCGGTTCGGTCAACTATTCGAATAACTCGAGCTCGAGCTCAGGTCAATTATTATAAAACCGAATTCGAATATTTTACGAATCGAGCTCGAATAGCTCACGAACAATTGGGCTCATTTACAACCCCCAGGAGGCGTGACCTATGGGAAGCTCTCAAAATTTATTATGGCCGCTACGCCTAGATATCCGAGTCTCTAATTTGAATATACTATATCTCTGGCTGCAGGAGACCAAAAGATTCAATTTCATACACACACATAAAAGCTGTATCTATCTCTTGCTGCATTTGTAAGTATTTCTCTTTCAGCTCTGTTTACTTTGTTAATTCAGTATCTAAATGCATTTCTTGAACTATTTTCTTTATATACTGTGTATGTATGTGTAACAGTTGTAATACTTAGTTTAGTAGTTTAAAAGTTTTGGGTATTTTTTTTTAGGTTGGTGTTGAGTTGATTAGAGTTAAACTTAATAATGTGAAGGAGATGACAAGGGTCAAAGAGGTTAAACTGAAAAATACTAGGAGTATATAGATGTAGGAGGGAAAGAAAGAGGGGTAATCTCTAAAGATTTTAGGAGGAGAGCTTAATATGTATGCAATGTTTAATTTATAATTGATACACTCCCATACTTAAAAAGTAGGGCTATTATTTGAATCGATGCGGCCTAAACTTGACTCGATAATATGGGCTGGACTTAGTTCGAACTGAATTCTATCTCGAGCTTGAACAAGTGCTTGGACTCGTTAAAGAACTCGAGCCGATCTAAGTTTTGGACAAGCTCAACTCACTTGGCTCGAAATTCTCAAGCATTCTTCCCGTGTAATGAAATGGGTTGGGCTTTAAAATTAAAATTAAAATCATGAGTAGCTCGTACTTGGTTGAATCTTGAAAGCTCATTAGGCTTAAACTTAGCTTGTCTGTTACAGGTTTTGAACTTAAACACAAATATAAACTCGATTTAAAAGGCGATTCCACAAGAAAATATAATAGTAGTTGGCCTTAATTATTTTCGTTCCCATCACTTATCTTAGTAGATGCACGAGTGAATCATATCATATCAGTTGGATTTAACTCTAATTTAAATTTGTAAAATAGAGTGGAAGGCGAAATTATGATCATCCACAAATGCTCACAAATGTAGTTCATTCTATTCTCATTTTATTTATTCTCATTTAAACAAACATAACACTCAGATAGATTGAGTTCATAGGTTCTTAAGGGACATGGTACTATTAAATCTAAGCCATAAGTGAGATTTAATTTACTCAACCGGTGGCCTCCGTTATGGCAACTATTGTTTTTCCTCTTACTTACATCCTTGTCTTGATTTTCAGCATTAATTGAATTTCATTAGATTTAATTCTTTGTAGTAATATTATCATAAGGGTGTAATTGTTAATTGATGTAATGTTAATTACTACATATTTTGGTAAACTAATTTTGGTGTGGAAATGCTTCGTATTATGCACAACTTTAAGGTTCTCCAAAGTCTTTTCTTATACAAAAAGTCATATACAATTGGAGAAATATAGAGATTCAGAAGAATTGAACATACTGACTTGGCCAAACTAATGACTACATAAATGGAAGCTTTTAGTATATTGAGAAATGTTGTTGGCTTGATTTTGTTCATATATAGTTCTAGGCGCATTTGAGTAGTTTGTAGCCGAGCCATATTTTTAGCCCTCTAAAGTTGGGCCTTTCAAAATAGATCCAAGCCCGAGTTCAATTTGAGCTTAAATAATTGTTCATGCTCGACTCATAGGAACTGAGATGCAAACACTCACTAGACACTTTTTTTTTCTTTTGGGTACAAGAGTTCACGGATTGCTCTTACATGTCCTTTACAAGCATCTTATTTATATTTTCGCAAACTTATACACAAGTGTTTATGAGCTTACAACGAGAGCTCATACGGTGATGTAGATTTAAATGTTTGAAACATTAATGACTTTCAATATCAAAAATTTGTAAAATATATTCAAGTGCAAAGAATGCTTGAAACAAGCTCGACTGGTTTATAAATAAGTCAAACTCGACTCGTCTATAAATAAGTCAAACTTGACTAAACGACCTGAATTCTTAAAGAGTCAAACACCTAGAGAGTGGAACGTCTCATTTTCATCCTCTGTTTGAGAATCCATTATTGTAAGTTTTAATGGATGAAGATCAGTTTTGTGGATATATATGTTTGCAACTTTGCATATAAAATGTAATCATACACTTTAAGATGTGGATATATATGTTTGCATAGAGAATGTAATCATACACTTTAAGAGGCGGCCAATTTTGTTTTAAGTTTGTTAACTTTTTTTGGCATGCCCTAAGTGTTCTGTGGCAATTGTGATTTTCACTTTATATTTTGGCATAGTTTGCTTGATGGATTGAAAAGGATGGGATGGGTCAATTTGTAGGGAAGGTGCATTTAATACAATGTCGGAAAGCTTAATTATTGTTTAAATCTTGTTAATTTTGTTTTATGGCATGCTCGATCGGTTGAATGATTGTAGGCTTAATATGTTTTAAATATAGAATGGGATTGGATTTATAGGGAGGGTGTATGATATATACAGTGTCTTTATTATAATATACTGATATCAATTAATCCAACACTAGACAATGATACCACTCCAGCCTTTGAAAAAATAAATTGGGAATCATATAAATGTTATTGATAAATTTAACCTTAATCTAATAAAAATTAACTTTTGCCACCACATTTGGTTTCTCAAATTAGGTTTAGGTACATTTTGTTTCTCAAATTAGGTTTAGGTTCATACATACTTTTAGTAGCCTTGACTATCGACCTCTCTACAACACCTTAGATATAGGTATGAAATCGTTAAAATTAATGTCCAATCTCAAAATTTACCGAAGGAATTGTTTGTATTTGTACACTAACAAGATCTAACTTCACAAAACCAACATTGGTTGTTGTATTGCATCTCTCTCTCTCTAAATGTGTTTTTGCGTGTATAGATTTGGAAGTAATTTCTATGCGGTAAGTAATATTCAATTTTATGGACACCGTCTTTTAGTTCCTATGTTAGGATCTTGGTGAGTAGAATTCAATCATCTGTGTATATGGTATAACTTTAAAATCATTGTTTTAATCGTTCTTCATAAAACAAGTATTCAAATTTCTATATAATCTGGATAATATTCTTCCTAGTAGTTCATTATAGTCGCTCCTTCCATTTAATGTACTCGTCTGGATGTGTCCAACATTATACTGCACAATTTTCTTAAAATAAAAGCGTTCAAGTTTTCCATATCCATGTCTGGCTGTTGATTAAGTATTGCCACGGGTGCTTGGGAAAATGGAGAGTTAGGGTAATATAGCTTTTTCCAAGTTACAAATCTGTAATTGCGCTTATATGCATCTAAGTTTATATGTGAGTTTTGTGGTATATTCCTTAGTATCAAAGCAAATAAAATATTTAAGCTGTGTTTGAACGAAGGGAATAAGTTTGAGATAGGACTATTTCTTTTAATTTATATAATCGATTATGGCTATTTATTCCCAATTCCCAAACTTAGTCTTTTAAATCATCACATGGACTAAATGTTGTTACCTTCTAGTTCATTTCGTGGGGGATTACTAATTCCTTGGGGAGTACGGGATCACACAGTCTATCTCGGATGAACTAAAAAGTGATGACTAACAGTCCATAGGTTAGTTAAAATGTTGAAGGATCAAGTATGGGATTATATGCCCTGTAGTGTGAAATCAGAACAAATGTATTGGATTAATCGGAACAAACATAGGTTAATAGGTTAATGTATGGGATTATATCTGTTTTCATGGCAAACATAACTTTAACAGTAAGAGGAACTTTTCAAGTCCACGACTTTAGTGGCTTTTGCTTTTCTCAAAGTAATTACCTTTACCATTAAAGATATTGTTAAGCAATTGATAAGTTTTTTTGGTGATGATAAGATTTCCCATTATGCGTTGGGTCGTGATGATTTTAGATCTTTTTGGTGTTTGGTTTAGTATGCCAGCCTATAATGTGAGGTTATTCCTGGGTAGATGACAATTCTTCTCATGCACTATGGTAAGAATGATGATGTTCGATCAATTTCTAACATATGCAGAATGAAAATACAAATATACATACATATCATGGCTGTCATTTCATGAATGATTGATCAGTTTTGTAGAAGTTTTTCTGAAAGCATCATTAAACATTATTTCCAAGAGGACCGAAGACGTGATGTCAAGTTTTTAACTTTTTACTAAAAAGAACTACTAATGAGAGTTATAAGTTATCTATGTAGTTATGGTTAATCTGTTTATGATATATATGTGCTACCCAATTCTATGACATGAACATGAATTTCCAGGTGATGAGTTGCTAAGAAATTTCTACTGGTTTTTAAATATCAATTCTTACTATTTATGAGCAGTGGATGTAAAATGTTTTCTCCATTTTTTATTAGATCGACCTGCGGTGATAAGCTATGGGGAGTATATGGAAAGAAAATATTGAACAAAATAGCACGGAAGAAGATGCTAAGAACAGCCTATATAAAGATACAGCTCCTGGGGATGTAATATGGGTTAAGCTAAGAGAATCCTCTTGGTGGCCTGCACAGGTTTGTGAAGTCCTGAAACAGATATCAGCATCTTGATATTGTGCTTTTCTCATAGTTCTTGCTTTTGGCAGTGTGTGCTTGTTGACAGAACTCTCTTATTTGCTTGTAACATTTCCACATGGTCTATTAAACTACTATATGTTTGGTCATACGATAGGTTTTTGATGAGGACAGCATGAGTGGGAGTTGCTATCCCATTAAGCAAGCGGATGGTGAAGTACTCGTGCGTTTATATGGAAGCTACAAATAGTCAGTGACTCAGTATATGTGTCATTCTTTTTTCCTTTTGTAGACATGCGTGTTTCTGTTTATCATCACACTCTTGTGCCTAGATAACTGATATTGTCTTCTTTTAGCTTGTATGTAGATCCAGTTACATCTCACTCAGAGTTTGTCAGTGTAAGATCCACCACGCTATTTCTGCCATTTCTGAGATTTTAATTCCCAATCTTAGGAAATAGAATAGTTTTAGTTTGATAACTTCAATTTTATGACAAAAACATGTCATCACATCTCAAAGTGGTTTCTTTCGCAGATGCTCCAGCAGAACAATGGGAAGTACCATGATATAATGATGGAAACTCTAAACATGGTAGCTCTCCTATCTTGAATTATTGGGCTCAATTCACCTTTCCTGGATGATACCTTAGTACTTCCAATCCTAATGCTTAAATTGCTATACCTGTTTTTTATATATTAGCACCAAAAACTTTTTGGTGCTAAAATTGAATTTAAACTCTGTTGCTGATGTTAAAATAGCTGTAGAATATAATTGAAAGTTCCTGTACCCAACACATATCCGTCCTGTTTTTCTTTCAGTTGATGTGTGGCAAGGTTAGCTATAGCTATCTTTAGAACCAAAATTCATCTGTGCTTTTTCCCATTCAGTTATACTTATAGCCATGCATTGGGTTGATCATTTGGTAAATCTAGTTTCGATTTTAGCTATAGTATCAATATTGATACGATTTGGACTTGCTCACTTGCCCTAGCGTACCAGTTTCTTTGTAATTTATTATAATGCTAAAATTGGATTTGACTGTAGGATCTTGCACGCATCAAATCTGGTAGATCAAGGAGACAAAGAGCAGAACCTAAAGGTAAAGCTAATATCATATGATTAATATTCACTTTAACTTTGCATGCCACTGATACCGTGCATGGGTTTGGCACATCACACTATATGTGATTAGGTTCCAACTTCCAACAATCTTTAACTGATTTCCTGTGGTTTGTATATCACATGTGCCTGTGATAATGTTAAAGATGATTTCCTGTGCATGGCACATCGCACTTGAAATTGTTGATATATGATATGATATTATATGATAAGGAGATTACTTAGTGGACCTGTATTATGTATATATGCATACTCGTTGACACATTCAATTCAGTTGTCCTGGTTTAGCTACTACACACATTGACTCGCACATGAAGGCAGTCTAAAGGGTGTCCTCCTGTTACTTGACTTGGCAAAATTAGACTGTCAGTCTCGATCTTTTGCAGAACTAAAATATAGAGCCAAGCTTTAATTGATTCTAGGTGTATGTGGGATGCTGTAGATTAAACCTAAAGACCTGAACAGCCAAACCAGAACATGCACAAAAAATTATAACCATTGTATTTTGACATTAAAGCTGCCATATATAGTCCAGATGATCTGGTCCAGCATGAAGGATAGACCGAAGTCTGGAATCAAACATTTCGATAATTTTTTATCAAGAAGATCAATAGTGGGTAGTATTTGTATGTACTAGTATAGTTAGTGACACCGTTATTGTCAGTAGACAGATTAGCTAATTTAATAACCAAGGACCCAGGTGGATAGATGTTTTACCTGTGTTGTCTGCAGGTTGCAATTGCTAATGTCCCAAGTAAAGTTCAGGTGAAAGATGATTTAATTCATTGGTTTCAAGTTCGGCATAAAAGATATCTTTGCACCAACTTGAGTGGAGTGCTAGAATTTTGTAGATGTATTAAACCATACAGTACATGTAATGTCCAATCTGTCCTCGCTATGTAAATTTATACACACACACATATTACGTTGCTGCCATCTTAAAGCTCACAGCATGGTACTTGGATCCAGCTTTCCGAAGTCTTCTCTTTATTGCAAATATTTTTTACATCATGTAGAAGGTGATATACTGATCACTTACTAGTCCTATAAGAACAGTGGAAGGTATAGGTCCTTACGAGTTACAGCTAAGCAGTGTTGTGGATACATGTGTTTGACTAGAAAGTTGTTGAAATATATGACAGCAGTAATGGAGAGAGATTTACAGAAGAGCAGGTCTTTTATATATTTGTTGTGTGTAAATTACAAGAGCCCTATGTTCCTTATATAAGCATAACAATGACACCAAAGTCTATACTAGGGTGTTATAAGTCTATACTAGGGTGAAGATTGTCAAGGACGGTGCTGACAATATTGACAGTGGTGAAGACAATGCAGACAATTATGACACTCCCCCTCAAGTTGATGCATATATATCACTCATGCCCAACTTGCCAATAAGTGGATGAAGCATCTTTCGATTTAAACCTTTGGTAAATATGTCAGCTATCTGGTCCTCTGATCTTACAAAGTGAATACCAATGGTATCATTATTGATCTTCTCTTTGATGAAGTGTCGATCAATTTCGATATGTTTGGTCCGATCATGTTGAACTGGATCATGTGCAATGGCAATAGCGGCTTTGTTATCACAATGCAGCTTCATTGGATTTGCGGATGCAAGTCCCAATTCTTCTAGAAACAATCTTATCCACAATAATTCACGTACACCTTTAGCCATAGCTCTATATTCTGCTTCAACACTGGATAAGGCAACCACGGGTTGTTTCTTGCTTCGCCAAGTAACCAAATTACCACCAATAAATGTACAATATCCTGAGGTCGAACGTCTATCGTCTTGACATCCGGCCCAATCTGCATCTGTATAGCTTTCAACCCCGAGATGTTTGTTTTTAGTAAACATTACTCCTATTCCGGGAGCAGCTTTAAGATACCTTAATATCATATAAACTGCATCCAAATGAGGTTGGCGTGGATCATGCATGTACCTGCTCACAACTCCCACTGCATATGATATATCTGGCCTTGTGTGTGCGAGGTAGATTAGTCGTCCAACTAATCTTTGATATTGGGATCTATCAACAATTTCACCAGCATCTCCACAAAGCTTATGATTTGCTTCTATAGGAGAATCTGCAGGTCTGCATCCCAACATCCCTGTTTCATTTAAAAGATCAAGTGTATACTTCCGTTGTGAAAGGAAGATACCACCCGGACTTCTGGAGACTTCAATGCCAAGAAAATATCGTAGTTTTCCCAAGTCTTTCATCTCAAATTCAGAGGCAAGTCTCTGTTTAACATTTGTAATCTCACATGTGTTGTTGCCGGTGATCACAATATCATCGACATAAACAATCAACACTGTGATCTTTACACCTCGTCTTTTCACGAACATGGTGTTATCCGAGTTGCTCTGTTTGTAGCCAAATTTAACTACTGTCCTCTGAAATTTGCCAAACCAATCCCTTGGAGACTGTTTCAATCCATAAATAGTCTTCTTTAAATTGCATACTTTCCCAATGGTCATATTTGTAGAAAAACCAGGTGGAATATCCATGTAGATTTCTTCTTTCAGGTCTCCGTGTAAGAATGCATTTTTCACATCCAACTGTTGAAGTTCCCAACCAAGATTTGCTGCACATGATATTAAGATTCGAATAGACGCCATCTTTGCTACTGGAGCAAAAGTTTCCTGATAATCAATCCCGTAAGATTGAGTATACCCTTTTGCCACAAGTCTTGCTTTGTACCTGTCAACCAGCCCATTAGGTTTTTGCTTCACAGTAAACACCCATTTGCATCCTACTACCTTCCTTTCAGCAGGAGGATGAGTCAACTCCCAAGTGTTATTATGTTTTAATGCATTCATTTCCTCAATCATAGCATCTTTCCATTTAGGATCACATAAAACTTCCTGCCAAGTATGAGGGACAGGAACACCAGACAAGGATGACACAAAAGCAAGTGAAGATGGAGATAAGGCATTTTAAGATACAAAGTTTGAGATAGGATGGTTAGTGCAAGAACGTACACCCTTTCTTATAGCAATAGGAAGATCAAGAGTGTTACCGTTATCAGGCTCAATTGTAGGAGCTGTAGGATCTGCCTCGAGGTCAGAAGTCTCTGGAGGTGGTAAAGTGGTTATATCATTATTTTTCCATCTAGAATATGTGATCAAATCTGGCCCCTTTAATCTATTTAGATCATCCAACTCTCTACTCTTAAGTGTGGGGATGGATGATGTGTTTGGGCTAGTGTCTGGCACATTGATGAATGGAAGGAATTGAGACTCCTCTGTCGCTTTACTATCAAGACTGTGTCGGTTAATCTCCCCCTGAAGCAAGGAGGAGGATCCGGGAGAGAAGTAAGAAATTGACTCCCAGAAAGTAACATCATGACTAACATATGTGCGATGTGAGGGAGGATGATAGCACTTATAACCCTTTTTAGTTGGTGTATAACCAATGAAAACACAGCGGAGAGCACGAGAATCAAGTTTATCTCGAGAGGGAGAATGATTATGAACAAAGCAGACACTCCCAAATAACCGAAGAGGCAATGGATGAGACGAAGGTGCAGGAATAAAGGACAACGGTGTTCTGAATTGTAGTACACTTGAAGGGAGACGGTTGATCAGATATGCAGCAGTCATGACTGCCTCACCCCAAAGATATTTAGGGACATTCATAGTTAATATGAGGGACCGTGCTACCTGTTGCAAGTGACCAATTTTCCTTTCAGCAACTCCATTTTGCTGAGAGGTTTTAACACATGTAGTTTGATGAATAATACCCCATGTGTCCAAATAAGATGTAAACATTCCGGCATACTCGGTACCATTATCACTTCGCAAAATTTTTACAGAGGCATTGAACTGTGTTTGTATCATGTGGTGGAAGGATTTAAAACATCCGAATACTTCACTTTTGTGTTTAAGAAGGTATACAAAAGTAAGTCGAGAATGACAATCAACAAAGCAACAAACCACCTATACCCATCATGAGTAGGATGACTAAATGGACCCCAAACATTAGTATGAATAGTAGAAAAAAGAGTAGGACTTCTCTTATTTCTAGATGGATACGGTGACCTTTTATGTTTGGCTAATTCACATGGTTCACAAAAAAATTCTTCCTTTTTACATTCTGATGCTAAATTCGGAAAGAGATGCGACAGAACACCAAATGAAGGATGATCTAACCGTCTATGCCATTGATACAAGGACTCTAAACTGGGATTAGATTTAGATAAAACCTGATAACTTGCCGATGGTGAAATAGAATTCCCTTCCATAATATAGAGCCCATCTACCACTTTACCACTGCCAAGGACCTTGCCTGTCACCAGATCCTGAAACACACAGTGAGAAGGGAAAAAAGTTACTGAACAATTAAGATTTTCAGTAATTTGATGAACCGATAATAAATTCACTGATAAGGAAGGAACATGTAAGACAGATGATAGTGGTAGTGAAGGGAGACAGTTGGAAGTGCCCCATCCGTGAACGGGCACATGAGTTCCATTGGCAACACGAACACTCTCTGTTTTATCGATGTAGTGATATGACTGCAGTAAACTGGAATTGCCAGTCATGTTCTGACGCTCCCGAGTCGATAATCCATGAATTAGGTGAACTGTGAGAGACCGAATGACAAGAAATACTTGAATAAAAAGTATTTGTCGGTACAAATGAGGCTGCAGTCTTCAACTTTATATCAGAAACCAACTGTCGAAAAAACTTGAGTTCCGAAACAGTTAGACCGGAGTGAGTTCCAGAAAAATCCTCTTTCATCATGCTTAATAAATTTGGAATAAAATACTCGAAAGATCAAGTCTGAGCTTGAACTAAATCGATATCAATTTATCAAATTTATGCTAAATCTGGAAGCACCAATTGTGTTTTAATTCTTGGCCCAATTAATGTATATAAGACCCAATAATAAAGAAGCCCATTAACAAATAATAGCCTGCTAGCCCAATAACAGAGAAGTACCAGTTGTATAACCAAGTACTGATTCAATATATTATATTATATACACACAATATCGTGTATGTATAATCACAACTGCAACATACTGACTCCCTTTTTTTTTCTGTCTCCCTCAAACACATAACAAAGATCAGTAGTCCAGCAGTAGTCCAGCAGGAAAAACAACGAAAACACAAAACAATTTCAACTGACAAAAAAAAACTTCTCAGATTCAAGAAAGAGTACCACTGTTGGATTCGGAATTAGGAGTAGAATAAGAGTGCCTGAAGAAATTTTCTCAAAAACTGGCCGGAAACAGCCTCACGCGCGCCGGCGCGTGGGCGCGTCTCACGGCGCGGTCGCTCGTACGGCGGCGCGTGAGGGCGTGTGTAGCAGTGTTTTTTCCAGTTTCTTGCTTCTGTGATCTCCCCTTTCAGTTCTCTACTCAGTGGTGTATTTGCATTTTTGTTTTGATAAGTTTCGAAATTTTCGAATTCTTGATAGTTTGGGTTTTTTTTTCTTCTGCAACCTTTGATTTCTTCTGCAACTTTGATATGTATGTTTCCCTAGGATATAACATGCTCTGATACCATGTTGAAATATATGACAGCAGTAATGGAGAGAGATTTACAGAAGAGCAGGTCTTTTATATATTTGTTGTGTGTAAATTACGAGAGCCCTATGTTCCTTATATAAGCATAAAATGACACCAATGACACCAAAGTCTATACTAGGGTGTTATAAGTCTATACTAGGGTGAAGATTGTCAAGGACGGTGCTGACAATATTGACAGTGGTGAAGACAATGCAGACAATTTTGACAAAAGTAGAAGCTAGGACTATCAGAGTGTTATGCACCTTATTCATATATATTATATTTATGCATGCAGCAAGCAAGACACCAACAAAGGGTAAGAAAGGCATGGTACAAACTGATAAAGGCGGAAGCAGAAAAAGAAAGCAAGGGGCGCAGAAAAGTCATGAGCAAAATGATTTAAAATCTGTAAGTTACCCCTACTCTTAACAGAATAGTAACGCAGGTACCTGCTTTTGCATTGTTATATTTTGCTTAAAGTTGTGAAGTGTAAACTTTTCCCTGGTCTCAAATAATTTTTCTGGATCATTCGAGATCAGCGAAGTCAATCTCCTTTAATATTCTAGCAGCTCATGTGCCAGACTACTACAAGAAGCATTGCATCGCTCGAATTTGGAATAAATTTTTTTTTTTTATAGTAATAAATGACGAATGTTTGGAGCATTTTTAAAGAGTTAAATAATTATCATAAAGATCATACAACAAGGACATATATGCAATACACTGTTATGCACATGTAGAGAGATCTTGATACTATAAAGATGTTTAGCTCAACAATAATGTTAAGGTTGTCATTAGCTTCGAAACTGATGTTGCATTTTGTTGGTTGGAAAGAATTGGAAGGTTAGAATTTAATAAAAGTACGGAGAAGTTGGATCTTGGATGTGGAAGAAAAATGGAGAGGGGGATCGACAAAGATGAATGAGTGCAAGTAAAAGATATGAGAGGGGGAGCGAAGAAAATGATAGAATTGTAGAAGATACGATTAAGAGAAATGAATGACCCACTCATATGTGGATTACAAGTTCTGAATCTTAGTTTAAACTTACAAAATTGATGGGTATTTATTTATAAATGTCGATAAGTTGCCAATTCATTCTTTTTTAATCCCCAATCCGTTTGACCAACCAAATGCAAATCTGAATGTCTGAACACTCCTCAACTGGAGGTTTTATCAATATTACCTAAGTAATATTCTACAACAAATAAAGTGAAATATAACCTGCCTTTACTTTAGCCATACTTGTATTAGACTTGAAGAGTGATTAACTTAAGTTTAATTTTACAAGTGCCATGAAATCATAGTTACTCTACAAAAGAAAAGGAATGCTGAGAATATATATTATATCACTGTACGTAATGAGGGGAGACACATTTTGCTCAAGAAAAGACTGTAACCTGTTGTTCCAAGTATGAGGGTTTTATCTGAAGCATGTTGTTTTATTGTCCATATTGAACGGTAAGATATTTACATTCTCTTGCCAACTTGCTCATGGACTTTTATAAGTTGCATTTTATTAGCAAGTATATTTTATTTTGAAATGGTGAATAATTTGGGGGCAACAAATCTAAGATGGGGTTACTAGAATATGAAGTCAACCCAGTCTGCGTTCTCACTTTAATATTGTTGAACTGGTCTGAGACGTTCCAAACTTCCAGGGATGAAGTTCAAGAAACAGAAGTATGCATACATTTGAAACAACTTACATAGGCCATCAGATTATGTTTGTTTAATCTCCTTTTTTACTACACCTTCCTCTTTGCTTGTGTAGGGTTATATATATATCTGAATATAAAAAATATGATGAAGTAGAATTCCTTAGTGCAGCCTCACCAAACAAGTGGCTTCTAATTATAGTTTTTTTTAATATAATGTGTTATGCTGCTCAGGAGCCAAATTCAGAAGAGAAATCTGGAGAACAACGTAGTGCACGAAGGATGAAAATTATGAGGAGGTTAGGTTTGATTGCTCCGCCTGATTCCCCATTTCGCCTGAAGTACATGAATGTAGACTAGAAAGTTTAGATGGGGCCTGTGCGTTGGGGTATGATTTCAGATGATTTGCATTTACAATTGATGACTTCAATTGCATTACTGTGTTTTTATTCTTTTTTTTTTTGTTGGATATTAGCATTCGTCCCTTCAAACTTTAGCATAATGCTGAATTTCTCTAAATGCAATGCAAACTTTCTGTGGTACTTTATTGGTTGTTTCCTAATTTGTCTGAAACTTTCGGTGCTTATACATAGATTGATAGGAAAAAGTACAAGAGGGACGTCAGTAAATTAGTACATTAGTTTCGATCCACTTTTAGGGTAGAACAAATTCACGAAATAAATGTCCAAAAAATCATTTATTCTCGATATATTTTCGAGGATAGAGAAGATGATTTATGTACTGTACTTCATGTTCCAGATGTTTATACATATTTGTAAATGCAACAATCCAAGGACATGTGAGCATGCAGGGTCGCAGTCCCCACCGATATGCATCTGGTTTTATCACCTCGTCAATTTCCATAAATTGCCATTGAGTTTAAGATAGGGTGTGTATACAAATAATGTGCTACTTTGGGATAACTTTGTACTTTAAAACATCGTGTGCTCCCACAGATAGATTTACTTCCATTTTTTTTAGTAGGGTTCATATCCAGATATGCAGGGGGGCTCACTTAGCTAATACATACTCCTACAATGCATGGTGGCCTGGTGGGTGGTCAATTCATTGGCACATATATGTACATACTGTCTACTTCAGCATGATGCTGTTTTTTTTCAAGAATCCAACAAATTTTGGACCCCATCACTTGCACTTGTCATTCACGACAATAATTTTATTTTGGATGATGTTTTGTTCCATACCTGTATGTTCAAGATCATGTTTAAATGAGAATCGGAAAATTACGAGAATCAAATTTACCTCGATGCGAAATGCAGAATAATACTGTACAAGAACGCAAGTAAGAACAAATGTCAAATTTAAAATTTTTTCGTTCTCAGCTGAGCATTGACAACAAAAGTCAAATGATTTATAACTTGTCAAGAAAATTTAGATGGCCAGGTTATGAGTTACATCTAAAGTAAAAGAAAATTAGGTGATCTACTAAAAATTAGATATAGAGTATTTGACTTTTGAATTTATGTAGTGGCTACTGGCATGGTACACAAGTAAAATGACAACTTGTTGAAAATCAATGAACTGAACTTCTGAATGCGAGTACTTTGAGTCAAAGTTAGCCTCCGGTTAGTTTAAGGATCTCCAATATAAGAGCATCTCCAAGAGGCTTTCTATTGTAGCTCTTAACTCAAAAAATGAGGAAAGAGAATAAAAATCAAGCTCCAAGAGACTCTTAGAGGCTCTTTAAAAAGTTAAGAGCTTCTTCTCTCTCCTCTATTTTAGGAGCAACTAGTAGCTCTTAACTTAATATTTTATTAGTAAAATAGTGGTTCTTCTCTCTCATCTATTGATTGTTTGTCCAAGTGGAATTGAAATATGAATAAAATATAAAATAAAGAGCCATAATAGAGAGCATTGTTGGAGTTGACACAAAAATCAATGTAATAACTTGCTAAGAGCTTAATTGTTTATAATATATTTAGAAGTGAGCTAAGAGACTCTTGGAGATGCTCTAAGTTGCTAATCTTTGACAAATATTAAATGTATTAATTTTTTTATTTTCTCATTCATACGTATCACTTTTGGCAATTTTTATAAAAAAAATTGTTCCAATAGTTGGCAACCTCAACCTCAAAGTTGTCAATATGGTCACGAAATTTAGAGAAATGATATAATAGAAGGAGACAATATAAAAGTGGATAATATATATATATATATATATATATATATATATATATATATATATAGGCTAGCGTTCAAATAGAAACCAACCTTAGAATAGAAACTAGAAACCTACACTAAATAAATTATATTTCATTTATTTTAATGGCCCCGCTAGGGGCACCTTCACAAAAAACGTTTAAAATTCTTGGTTCTATTCAACAAAAATATTAAAAAAATTTTAAAAAAAATTACTGTTCACGTGCCACGTCATCACGTGAACAGTAACTTTTTTAAAATTTTTTTTGTTTTTTTATATTTTTGTTGAATAGATACAATAATTTTAAACGTTTTTTTGCATTGGAGTACCTCTAATTTGGTCATTAGATTAGCTTGAAATATTTAATTTAGGTTTAGTTTCTAGTTTCTATTCTAAGTTAGTTTCTATTAGAACAAGACCCTATATATATATAAATAATTTAAAATAAAAATGAAATATAATTTATTTAGTGTAGGTTCCTAGTTTCTATTCTAATGTTGGTTTCTATTCTAATGTTGGTTTCTATTTGAACGCTAGCCTATATATATAAATATATATATAGGGTCTTGTTCTAATAGAAACTAACTTAGAATAGAAACTAGAAACTAAACCTAAATTAAATATTTCAAGCTAATCTAATGACCAAATTAGGGGTACTCCAATACAAAAAATGTTTAAAATTATTGTCTCTATTCAACAAAAATATAAAAAATTAAAAAAAATTAAAAAAAAGTTACTGTTCACGTGATGACGTGGCACGTGAACAGTAAATTTTTTTAAATTTTTTTTAAATTTTTTTTTATATTTTTATTGAATAGAGCCAAGAATTTTAAACGTTTTTTGTGAAGGTGCCCCTAGCGGGGCCATTAAAATAAATGAAATATAATTTATTTAGTGTAGGTTTCTAGTTTCTATTTGAACGCTAGCCTATATATATATTGGACAATTATATAAGTTTTAGCTAATTTGGGAAGTTGCCAATTTTTGACAACCATGGTTGGCAACCTCCCAACTTCAATAAATGGGTAACCAAGAATATCATGTCAGGTCAACGTTGGTAACCTCTTGGCAACCCTATTAGAGATGCTGTTAACTGGAAAAAAAAAAATGTTTAGCCTTCGGGTCATATTACGACTACAAAATTTTTTTTATGGTATTGTAAATTACTCAATCTACAAAACAGAATATGTAAATTATTAAAAATAAATAAATTACATTTACGTTTGGTTGAGCTGATTGGAATGGAATGAAATATTGAGATTTGAAATATAAAATAATTAAATATTTAAAATTTTCATTTTTTTTTACCAATTTCATTCCTAAACACCTACATTATAATTATGTTTTTTATTCTTCGACTATCACTAAGAACTTGAGGTCCTCTTCGATGCATTTTGTTAAGCGATTAACGAACATTGCAGTTCATAGGATTGCTAAAGAAGTTATTTCTATGTTCGTTCGTAAGAAGTAGAACTCGATACCTTCCTTTCTTACAAACGTAACTAGCATGATAGCCCGTGCAAAGCACGGGCCATATAATAATTCATAAAATTTTCTCGTATTAGTCTACTTTACGTATTTCGATCTATTTAAGATGTTATAGTTTCAAAATATTATTAGATTCTGAACTGCGAAAGTTATATTTTTAGTTATGTTTGATTAGTGTAAGAAGAATGACCGACTGAAAGCTATAAGTAAAAGTTAATTAAATGCCAAGTATTATCACAATAATCTTGTTGTATTGAAATACGTGAGAAAACAGCTGGCTTATTTATTTTGGGTGGAGGAAGAATTAAATATTATATTATTTCTAATTTAATATTGTAAGAAATAATGTAATGTGACGAAAAAATAAAAGTAATAGAGTCATATAGTTCTGCTAATAAAATCTCAGCGCATATTTCCAATTTTGGATCTCAGCGCACATTTCCAATTTTGGATCCTTTTCTCCGACCAATTTCGGAAAACAAGGAGAATAACAAATTTATTCTAATAGTTGTGCACGTTCAAAATAAATATGTGATGTGTGCTTTTCTAAGATCATGGTATTTGACCATCTCAGGTATATCATTTCAATAGCAAATTGACCATAACAAAATCTTTTCTTCAAATACATTGTACCATCTATTTTCGGAAGTGAACTTTCAAAACCCTAAGGTAATATCTCAAATTTCAAGACAATCCATATTTGGACATGTACAAATTCAACCAAATACATGAGTAACTAAAATTAAAGTACCATAACTCATAACGGGTTTTTAAAATGAGATGTGTTAATGTATGCACCGAATGAATTATATTGTAAAAGTTCATATGTACAATAAAATTTAATTTATGAAAACAAAATACTGTAGACATAACTACGATAATGAAGCATCCCGAATATCATTTTAATTTGAGGTAACACCAAAATGATAGCCGAAAAATAAAAAAAATACACATACCACATCCGTGATCATAAGACATTGTATATATCCGCAATTTTCGAGTTTATTAGTCTCACACCGGGTTGAAACTCGCATTGGAGTTTAAAATTCAAGTGAAATTGGTATATTACTATTTAAGTATATGGTTGTAAAACTCATTTTGTATGAAATTAATAACATTAGCATATTACGGAAATGCTGCAAAAATAAAGTGCGAGGGACAACATATATCAAAACCATATTGACATTTTTTTACCAAATCCAAATCCCATATGTAAATTATTTCTTATTTCCAATATTTTAATCTATTTTGTTAATCAATCTATAAATTACCCGATGATAATAGGATTAATCGATATAGTGCAAATATACTTAAAATAAAATATTATATTGATATCGAGTATAAATATGTTTTACACCTTATTTATTATTTTTTGTATTCTTGCCATTCGACTAATATAGACATAATTGTTAAAAAGAGAAATATTGCAATAAATTTTTATATATCTATTTTCACTTCCGCCCGTTTAACTACTTGAGATAAACTTCTACTAATTTTCCGTCACCTACCTCCTCACTTCGATATTTTTTTTTTTACCAATTTTCGGCCACCTCAGTACCTTTCATACTTAAAATAAAATATTATAATTATACCGAGTAAAAATATGTTATATACTTCATTCATCAATGTAACAATTTAATAATAAACATAATCTGGCCATTTGAGTAATATTTAGATATAATTCTTAAAAAAGAGAGATATTATAATAAATTTTTATAGATCTATTTTCACTTCCGCCCATTTACCTTCTTGACATAGACGTCTACTTATTTTTCGTCACCTACCTCCTCACTTTGATTTTTTTTGACGAATTTTTAGCCACTTAGTACCTTTCTTAATTCTGACATCGACGACATCATATTTGGCAATTTATATTTTCCCTCACAGACTACCATTTTTTACTATTATATGTGAAAATATTTTAATGATTTTATCCCTAATAAATCATAAAAAAAAACGTGAGCATTAATTTATGAGTATATGAATGACATAGTTTTAATTCTTATAAAAATTCAAATTATTAAAATTAGTAAAATTATGTGGGCAATTTTATCCTGAATAAATTATAAAATTTAAGTATATGGTTGTAAAACTCATTTTGTATGATGTTAATAACATTAGCATATTACGAAAATGCTGCAAAAATAAAGTGCGAGGGACAACAAATATCAAAACCATATTGACATTTTTTTACCAAATCCAAATCCCATATATAAATTATTTCTTATTTTTAATATTTTAATCTATTTTGTTAATCAATCTATAAATTACCCGATGATAATAGGATTAACTGATATAGTGCAAATATACTTAAAATAAAATATTATACTTATATCGAGTATAAATATGTTTTACACCTTATTTATCATTTTTTGTATTCTGGCCATTCGACTAATATAGACATAATTGTTAAAAGAGAGAAATACTGCAATAAATTTTTATATATCTATTTTCACTTCCGCCCGTGTAACTACTTGAGATAAACTTCTACTAATTTTCCGTCACCTACCTCCTCACTTCAATTTTTTTTTCCAATTTTCGGCCACCTCAGTACCTTTCATACTTAAAATAAAATATTATAATGATACCAAGTAAAAATATGTTATACACTTCATTCATCAATGTAACAATTTAGTAATAAACATAATCTGGCCATTTGACTAATATATAGATATATTTGTTAAAAAAGAGAAATATTATAATAAATTTTTATAGATCTATTTTCACTTCCGCCCGTTTACCTACTTGACATAGACGTCTACTTATTTTTCGTCACCTACTTCCTCACTTTGATTTTTTTTTCTGACGAATTTTCAGCCACTCAGTACCTTTCTTAATTCTGACTTCGACGACATCATATATGACAATTTATATTTTCCCTCCCCGACTACCATTTTTTACTATTATATGTGAAAATATTTTAATGATTTTATCCCTAATAAATCATAAAAATAAATATGAGCATAAATTTATGAGTATATGAATGACATAGTTTTAATTCTTATCAAAATTCAAATTATTAAAATTAGTAAAATTATGTGGGCAATTTTATCCTGAATAAATTATAAAATAAATATTGCTAATGGGTGAGTTATTTGAGCATGTAGTGAATGAGTTTAAAAAGTTGTACACAAAAATGATTTGGTTTAGTGGTTGAACATGTGAACACAAAGTTATAGGTAGGTGTTGGAAGGTCATGGGTTCAAAATCCTTTCAACTTCAAATTTTTTAATATTAATTTAAATCCAAGGACAAATTAGTAATTTACTAAATAGACACAAAACTCATGTTTGGCATATAATAGATATAATGGAATCCAAGGACAAATTAGTAATTTACTAAATAGACACAAAACTCATGTTTGGCATATAATAGATATAATGGATTTCTCAAGATATTAATTAATAAAAAACTAAGTTTTTTTTTTATTTCATCTACATTATAATTTAAATATCCCATACTTCATTTATTACCTCATATATATTCTTCAGAAGTCTTATCATAACAATTTTAACTATCTTATTTTTTTCAAAATTTACCTCTAACCTCCTTCATTTACATTTAAATTCATCCATTCGATTCAAATCCCGATCAAATACAATATTAATAAACACTTAACATATAAAAAATAACAAATTCCAACTAAATTTGGCTTTAGTAAATCGACCTTATTCAAGTAAAATATGCATACATGTATAATGTATTTGAAGTTGATTCAAATCTACAAATAAGTGAAATTCGAGTTCAAATTTGAACATGGAGAATTATTGTTCAATAATACAGATATACCAACTTTGCCTAAACTTGTTTGAAAAGTTATGAATTCAGTTAAATGGAATGAAATGATAAGCATAATTAAGTGGTACGTGAAAATAAAAGTGGTAGTGACAAAATTGTAAATAGCAAAGTACGAGCTATCAAATCAAATAGACGTGGGGGAAGGAGAGAAGAGACATCCCCCATAACACAAAAGAAAATCATCAAGCAATGTCTATGTCAATCCACTCGGTCGGGGTAAGATGCTAGAACATGCAAGCTGTGTATCTACATGTGTTTCTTCTTCTCTCTCACCTTGCTTGCCCTTTCTTTCTTTCTTTCTTTCGAGCGATCGACTTAAAAGATTCATGGGCCGTTTGACTTACCTTAAAATGAGTAGCTTATTACTTATAAGCACTTATGTCATATAAGTGATAAATAGAGTAAAGATTAGAATGTTTGGTAAATCAGAACTTATAATCAGTAGACTGTTTGGGTAAATCAGAACTTATAAGTTAACTTTTTTTTTATAATTTTTAAAATATTTGTTTTTTTATATATAACAATGGATATCAATGGATAGATCTCGATAAATAGGAAAATTTGATATATACATATCAATTTTCTAATGAATGGATCGAGAAATATATGGTTTTGAAGATTTGAAGAATATTATATATTACGTATATCGAGAATAAGTTATAAGTTGAAAGTTAAGAATTCCTAACATTCAACTTATGAACTTATAAGTCATAAGTTTAGCTAAAACTTATTTTGACAAACACGCCCCATAAGGACTTAAGGCCTTATAAGCCATAAGTTCTCTACGAAATGAAATGCCAAAGATGCACTTAAATGCACAACTGGAACAGTTCTTTAGTGTTAAATCTTTTTCACTCCATCAAAGTTTGAAAGTTCCAATTTTACCACTTCAAGATATGATTTTATGAGACAATAATATGATCTACTTAACTTACTAAACACACTTATGAAATCACGTTAATTATCAAATTTTCTCTCCAATTGTTAAAACATTACAAAAAACGATTGAGGATCATATAATACATAATTATATATTACCTTTTTTTAATATGTTCCATTTGAAAATGATGTTTATGAATATGTCCTAATTTTATTTTAATTATAAATGTATCTCATTTTTAAATAGAACCATGATTAACTTAACTCTATATCAATAAAAGACATTTTTATCCTCCTTATTATGTCCTAATTTCATAGTCGGCCATATGAGATGCTATAGGAGCAAAAATATTTTCAAAGGTAGGATTAGTATTAATGTATGTCTGTGAAAATTTGAACCCATACTGTCATTTCCACTGGACATTGGATTTAATATGTCTCATGTCTTTCCTGTGCGATATAAGAACTGAAATTTCTGAGATCACTCGTGATCGATGGAAAGGTCTATTGTAACACCTCAGTCCCACATCGAGTAGATTTCGAACATTAATTCAGTATATAAGCAAAAGTACTACTACCAAGTGCACCAACAAATCATGATCTTTTGGGGGCCTGTGGTGGGCTTGTGGATTACCCAAGTCGGTTGCATTTGGGCCAGTTTACTTTGACTTATTTCGGATTCGGAATTGGGACTCGACCCAATTTTCGAAAAAGGCTCGGGATTTGACCCGGGTTGTCATATATGGTATCAGAGCCGACTCTCGAAAGCTCGATTCGTCAAGTTGGCAGAGGTGGGGACACGAAGGTTGGTGGTATTACGCCACAATGGACATAGATCCGGAGGTGGGGACACGAAGCCAGCCGGTATTATCCCACAATGGCTAGGGAAGAACGATCTTGGACCTATGGGATGTCCGTTCGGCCTGACGAGGACGTCAGGAGTTTAAGTGGGGGAGTTTGTAACACCCCAGTCCCACATCAAATAGATTTCGGACATTAGTTCAGTATATAAGCAAAATTACTACTACTAAGTGCACCAACAAATCATGATCTTTTGGGGGCCTGTGGTGGGCTTGTGGATTACCCAAGTCGGTTGCATTTGGGCCAGTTTACTTTCGCTTATTTCGGATTCGGAATTGGGACTCGACAATTTTCGAAAACGGCTCGGGATTTGACCGGGGTTGTCACATCTATCCTCCAAGATGTTGAAGTGATGTTTTTAGTTTTGAGAGAAGTTGATGGCACATTAGTCCTGTTAGAAGACAGATATGATCTATAAATCGTATTGTACTATAAATTATCCCGGTTTATAAATTTATACCCTTCATAAAATGCCCTTGCGGGACCAGGAGAAGGATAGGAAGTGGGTGGAAGAAGGGAACATTATAGTCTTAATTAGTATATAATTATAGGTGCACGTTCCACTGAGAACAGATATTAGCGTGAGAACAGTGAAAACATAATTGTCCTGCAGCAGAACAATACAATAATGAAAATGTGCAAAATATGAAAAATAATTGTTCTGCACTTTTTAAAGGAGTGCAAAACAATTATTTTCACTATTGTCATATAAAAACCGTTCTCACCTGAATCATACCCTATAATTATATGTATATAACTTATATATAAATTAAATATTAACTATAAAACATATTTATAATATTATTTTAAAATAGAACATATTCGTAAAAATATTACTAATTTGGAACGTATTGTATAAATTCCCTTATATTAAATGTACATGTAGTTGGGTTGAGATTATTAATTTACAATTTTATAGAGAAATAATATTTTAGTAGCATGTATATGGGAGTATCATTTCTCAACGTGGAAGTGTAACCATAGCTTAATTTACATTTTTGTTACTCACATGTGGACCCAAACTCATCTCTTTAATATTATCCTAAAATGTAACTTGAAACTAGCGGCGCCTTTTGCTTTGTTTTACTTTGTTTCTAAGCTCACCCACCTCCCTCTTTCATTCCTTCCCACTCCACCATCTCTCTCCCCCTTCTAGGCTTCTATCTCTCTCCTCCAAACCAAATCTCTCCCTCAATATACACACAACTAGAGTATATATATAATCACACCATAAATTCCCCCTCTCCATCCTCTCTTATTTTATCATATCCCATTCCTTTCCCTATCCATAATATACAATACCCTAGAAATCAAATATCAAATATAAAACTCAAAAATATTCATATTAAAATTATGAAAGGAGAAGAAAAACACCCTTCAAACACCACCCAAATGTTCTCCAAAATCCACCAAACTCAAAAATTCCAACCACACCACCTCCACCCACCCACGCCACCCCCACCCTACCACCCCACCCCTGTCCACGTCACCAACTTCAACCTAGACCCAACAAACCCTACTTCCTCCTCCCCTAAAACCGAACCATCCCAAAACGACGGCGCTTCTATCGAAGTCATTCGTCGTCCACGTGGCCGTCCACCCGGATCCAAAAACAAACCCAAATCACCCGTTATTATTACCCGAGAACCCGAACCTTCTATGTGCCCTTATGTCCTCGAAATCCCCGCCGGGTCGGATATTATACACACCATCTCAAGCTTCTGTAGACGACGGAACTCGGGTCTTTGTATACTAAACGGGTCCGGTATGGTCACTAACGTGACGTTAAAACAACCGTCAACTACTCCCGGTGCCACCGTTACTTTTCACGGCCGTTTAGACATGTTATCTATCTCAGCTACTATCTTACCAAACCTAGCTAATAACTTCACTATTACACTGGCGGGCCCGCAAGGACAGATTGTCGGTGGGGCAGCTGTGGGCCCGCTAGTGGCTGCTTCGACCGTTTATGTCATTGCGGCGTCGTTTAATAGTCCGGCGTATCATCGGTTACCACTTGAAGAAGAGCAAGAACATAATGATAATGATGGAGCCGGTGCTGACGTGGCGTCGCCGTCTGGCGGGGGTGATAGTGGGCATACTATATATAGTTGTCATGGGTTGGCGACGGATGTGATATGGGCACCGACTCCGAGACAACCTCCGGGGAGTTATCAGTAAAAAGAAGATTTGTTTTGATTAGTGTTAATGATGTTGATTATTTAAGTAGGGTTTGATGCTGTTAATTTTGAGAAGGAGAATGTTTTGGTTGTGAAATTATGTGGTTTGATTTTGTAGTCAAAGTTGATGGGAAAAGTCAACAAAAATTAATTGTTTTTTTACCCCCTGTTTGGGTGTTTTTAGAACATTTAGTAACGTTTACTCGATTAGGGAGTGCTGTATTTAGTTTGAGTAGGATAAACGAATAAATTTGGCGGCCATGCATGCACCACTTTTGTCTTTCTAATTAGGGCTGATTATTAAGTTATAACCGAACCGAATTGCCGAATACTGAAATAACCGAAATACCGAATAAGGCCAAATATCATAACCGAATAATGAACTGATATACTGAAATAACCGAAATACTGAATAAGGCCAAATATTATAACCGATATAATGAACCGAAATATATCGGTTCGGTAACCGAACCGAAATATTTATTTCAGTTATTTTACCGAAATAACCGAATTATATATATTTATATATCTTATTTTACATATTAAATATTAAATATAAATATATAAATATTATTATTTTACATATAAAAAATTATTATTTTACATTTAAAAAATTATTATTTTACATATAAAATATAAATATTATTATTTTACATATAAAAAATTATTATTTTACATATAAAAAAATTATTATTTTACATATAAAATATAAATATTATTATTATACATATAAAATACTGATAAAGGAATTAAGAAATAAGAAGAGATAATATTAATATAAATATTTTATTATGTATTACGGTTAATTCGGTAATTTCGGTTATTTCAGTTAAAAAACGAAATAACCGAATAACTAAAAATACCATAACCGAATTAAAATCAAAATATTTCGGTTCGATTAACCGAACTGAATTTTTTTGGTTATTTCGGTTCGATATTCGGTTAACTGAATCGAATGCTCAGCCCTATTCCTAATTACTGGATTATACGAGGAAATTTTTATAATCCAGTATGGTTACAATCGAAATATAATATTCAACTAACATGATAGCCCGTGCAAAGCACGAGCCATATGATAATTCATATAATTTTCTCGTGTTAATTTACTTCACGTATTTCGATTTATTTAAAATGTTATAGTTTCAAAATATTATCAGGTTCTGAACAGTAAGTGTTATATTTTTAGTTTTGTTTGGTTAGTGTGAGAAAAATGGCTGAGTGAAAGCAATAGGTAAGAGTTAATTGTAACTGTCAAGTATTACCAAAATAATCTTGATGTATTGAAATTCGTGAAAAAATAGCTGGCTTATTTATTTTGGTATGGAGGAATAATTAAATTTTATATTATTTCTAATTTTGTAAGAAATAATGTAATGTGACGGAAAATACAAATAATAGAGTCATATGTTCTACTTGGAAAAGCCAGAGCACTTTTCCAATTTTGGATCTTTTTCTCCGACCAATTTGAGAGAACAAGAAGAACAACATTTATTCTAATAGTTGTGCACATCCAAAATAAATATATGATATGTGCTTTTCTAGGATCATGGTATTTGACCATTTCAGATGTATCATTTCAATAATAAATTTGACCATAACAAAATCTTTTTTTTAAATATATTCTACCATCCATTGTCATAAGTGAACTTTCAAAAAGCCAAGGTAATATCTCAAATTTCAAGACAAAACATATTTAGACATGTCCAAATTCAACCAAATACACGAGTAACTAAAATAAATCTTTTTCTCCGACCAATTTCAGAGAACAAGAAGAACAACATTTATTCTAATAGTTGTGCACATCCAAAATAAATATATGATATGTGCTTTTCTAGGATCATGGTATTTGACCATTTCAGATGTATCATTTCAATAATAAATTTGACCATAACAATTTTTTTTTTAAATATATTCTACCATCCATTGTCATAAGTGAACTTTCAAAAAGCCAAGGTAATATCTCAAATTTCAAGACAAAACATATTTAAACATGTTCAAATTCAACCAAATACACGAGTAACTAAAATAAAAGTGTCATATCTCGTAATGGGTTTTTAAAATGAGATTGGTCAATGTATGCACCGAATAAATTATGTTGTAAAAGTTCGCATGCACAATGAAATTCAATCTATGGAAAGAAGATATACATAATTACGATAATGAAGCATCTAAGAAATATCATTTTAATTTGAGGTAACACCAAAATGATACTCTTGAAATAAAAAAATACACATACCACATTCGTGATAATAAGACATTATATATATCATCTATTTTTTGAGTTTATTAGTTCCACAACGGGATGAAACTCGCATTGGAGTTTAAAACTCAAGTGAAATTGATAAATTACTATTTAAGTATATAGTTGTAAAACTCATTTTGTATGAAATTAATAACATTAACATATTACGAAAATGCTACAAAAATATAGTGCGAGAGACTAAAAATATCAAAACTATGTTCACATTTTTTTTACCAGATCCAAATCTCATATGTAAATTATTTCTTATTTTCAATATTTTAATATTTTTTATTAGTCAATCAATAAATTACCCGATGCTAATATGATTAACCGATATAATGTAAATATATTTAAAATAAAATAGAATATTATACTTAGATCGAGTAAAAATATGTTATACACTTTATTTATCATTTTTTGTATAAATTTAATAATAAACACATTGTAGCCATTCGACTAATATATAGACATAGTTGTTAAAAGAGTGAAATTTTGTAATAAATTTTTATATATCTGTTTTCACTTCCCCCATTTACATACTTGAGATAGACTTCTACGTCCATCACCTACCTCCTCACTTCGATCTTTTTTAACAAATTTTCGGCAACCTCGGTATCTTTAATACTTAAATAGAATATTATACTGATACTGAGTAGAAATATATCATACACTTTATTTATCATTTTTTATATTAATTTAATACTCCCCTCGTCCCTCTCATTTTGTACAATTTTTTTCACTGATGCGCACGCATTTTAAGGTGTATGTAAAGTATAGTTCTATAACTTATTTTTAAAATTTTCTTTTTTGAATAAAACATTAAATTCTTATTCATAAGAAAAAAAAATAAAATAATTTATGAAATTAAACTTTATATGAGTTTTAAAATGCGTGTTAAACCCTTTGTCCCAAATGTAAAGAACCTAGTGGGACAGCGGGAGTAATAAACATATTCCGACAATTTGACTAATATATATATATCTATACTATACTATAATAAGTGAAAAGGGGTATAATTTGTAGTTTTGTTTACCTCTTTTTTTTGTTATCCCTCATTTACAACCGTTAGATCTTCATCTCAAATAAATCATGACCGTAAGATACAACAATACTAAAAGTTTTTATATACAAAAGTCTAAGGTTAGATTCCCGCTAACAATGTATTAATTTATATTTAATTCAAAAATTATTATATACAAGGTTCGAATTCTTCTAATAACATATTAAAATTAATAGTTATAATATTATACTACCCTATAAATAAATTATAAAAAATTAAAAATAAGTCGTGCTTTGCACGGGTTATAAGCTAGTATACATAATTTTAAAAGAGAGATATATTGTAATAATTCTTTTTAAAAATATTGTCACATCCGTCCGTTTACTTACTTGGGATAGACTTCTACTTTTATTGTCCGTCACCTACCATCTCACTTTGATTTTTTTTTTTTTTGACTAATTTTCGATCACCTCGATACCTTTCTTAATTCTGACTTTGACGATATTATATCTGTCAATTTATATTTTCACACCCCGACTACCATTTTTTACTATTATATGAGAAAAATATTTTAATGATTTTATCCCTAATAAATCATAAAAATAAACGTGGATATAAATTTATGAGTATATGAATGTCGTCTGTTTATTTTTTATCAAAATTCAAATTATTAAATTAGTATAATTATGTAAACACTTTTATCCTGAATAAATTATAAAACAAATATTTCTAATAAGTGGATTACTTGAGCATGTAGTAAATGAGTTTAAAGATTTTCATAAAGAAGTGATTTGTCTTAGTGGTTATACATGTCAACTTTAAGTTATAGGTGCTGGATGGACATAGGTTTAATTCCTCTCAACTTCAAATTTTTTAAAATTAATATAATCTAAGCACAAATTTGTAATTTACTAAATGAGACAAAACCCATGTTGAGCTATAATAGATATAATGGATTTAAACATGAGAACTGTAATAACATATTATAAATTTTTATACTTTCAAATTTTATTGCAAATATTATTATATAAAAATGAGTTGTTTTAGATTGCTACAAAATAACATATTATTAATATTATCTACGATATGTGTATAGTATATTTTTCATTTGAATATAAAAGTCTATAATTTATTGTGTGTCACATGTGTATATTATATTTTTCATATGAATATAAAAAATTGTATTTGTTATGTATCACAGACAATATATATGATATGGAAATAATTGTTTATCCTTACCAACTCTCGTGTATAAATTATATTTAAGTAGCTTATAACCCGTACAAAGCATAAATTACTTTTATTTTTTTAAATTTAATTATAATATAGTTACATAATAATAAATATTTCACCTTTATACATAACAACTTTTTGTATAAAATCTAAATTAATATGTTTGTTGGCGGAAATCGAATCTTCTACATTTCTAATGTAGTATCTTTTGATTTTAACTTAAATTAAAATGTTGTTAACGGGATTCGAATCTTAGACTCTATAAAATTTTAGTATTGCATCCAATGATCATCATCTATTTGAGCTACCGATCTAACAATGGTGAGTAAAATAGATTACCAAAAGTAAACTACAAAATATATCTCATTTTGTTTATTATATTATAATATGGATATAGACAACATAGATTTTGTAAAAAAATTATATATGTAACTAATAATAAGTCGTTTTCTAATTTTTTTTGTTACATCTTTTTATTACCTAGTTTTTTTTCAATATTAACGTAAATTATATGCACATATGAATTACAGAAGACAAACATGAATTTTTGTTTTGAACCATAACTATTTAGTAGTTAAAGTCAGGTTTGATTTGGATTGTTTTTCGAAAGCCAGGGCGTAGTAGTTTTCTATAGAAGAGATGAGGGCTATTTTTTGCTTATGTATCGCATTTTTTCAATGCTATCTTCTAAATTAATTTTTTGTCATGTACTAATATCAAAATTAATAGATGATTAATGATGTTCTAATATTAAATTTAATAGATGACTAATGAGTTTTGAAATGTGAATTTTATCATATTTTTATTTTGGATTGTTTCTCGAAAGTGAGGGCGTAGTAATTTTCTATAGAATTGAAATGAGGGCTGCTTTGTGCTTATGTATTCGTAATTTTTCAATGCGATCTTGGAAACTAAATTTTTGTCATGTACTAATATCAAATTTAATAGATAATTAATGATTTTCTAATATTAAATTCAATACATGATTAATGAGTTTTGAAAAGTGAATTTTATCATATGCTTCATTAGTATATTTAGAGTTATAAATATTAAATTTAATTATGTTGAAAATTGAATTTTATCATAAATTTTATTAGTATATTTATAGTTATAAATGTTAGATTTAATTATGTTATTAATAGGAGTCGAACTCTTGACCTATGGTAGTACTCGTTTATTATCCTTCTTACTCTTATTATATAATTGGATATAATGAATAATTGAATATGCTCATACATGAACATCTTGAGATACTCCCTCCGTCCCACCAGGAAGTTTACATTGGGTTTTAGCACAAATACCAAGAAAAATGAATTAAATAAATGAAGTAGTAGGTGTAATAGTGTATTTTATTATTAAAATAAGTGAAGTAGTGGGTGTAATAATGATTTTATAGTTAAAATAAGTGAAGTAGTGAGTGTAATATTGTAAAGTGTTAAAAAAATGGAGTGAGGTAGTGAATATAATAATGTATTTTATTATTAAATGTTACTATTTTTATTAATGTAAAGAATTGGTGGGAGGTCCCAAAAAGGGAAGGGTAAAGAAATGAGAGGGATTTAGGGAGTATATGTTTATCTCCACTAAATTATATTCCATTCGTCCACTAATTTCTATACAATTTTTTTTCATTACTAAGACACGCATTTTAAAACTTTTATTAAATATAGTTTTACAATTTATTTTTAATTTGTTTTTTAATAAAAATTTGAACATTATAATTTCAAAATTTATTATATAAATATGTATTTATTTATAATCACCAATACATCAGAGACGCCGAGATTTTGAAATGTAAGTCTAGAGTTACTCGGCATTTATTTTCAGTGTAAATTAAGAAAATGTGTGTTACGAATGAGTGATCTTTTATTTTAAAATAATAAAAGGTGTTTATGAGGTATTACATGGTAGCTACTAGCTAATGGGTTATTATTTAAATTTGGATTACATAATATAGTTTATCTCGAATAAAATTAATTTGTTAGTTTGCTCCATTATCTATACTCAGAATTTGTAATCATGAATTTTATAAATTTATAGAAGCATGTAACTAAATTCATGATTTCATTTTAAGTTTAATTAACTTCTACGAATATGATATTTTTTATAACAACAGTTCATCAAAATTTCATTGCAAGATGGTATAATCAAGTTACAAAATCACATGTATTTATTCCATCATCTGGATCATTAAACAGGCGTGATCAGCCTAATTCAACAATGCTAATGTTATAGTTGGAGATTTATGTGGGATGAAAATTGATATTTACTTATTCAATTTAGTTCAATGTTTGGGCTGTTTGGCTCACCTTAATATAAGGATTTATGGACTTATTTTCGAGTAAAAATTTTATATTTTGATAATTTTTTTTATACAAATATTTAATGTGTGTTTGAGATTCAATAAGTTGGAAAATAAGTTCAAAAATTAAAAATCTTAACTTTCAACTTAAAATAAGTTGATTTATTCTGAAAAATAAGTTCTTCCAAACGCCCCATTATTTGATTTGAAATATGCACGTTGCTAAAGAAATTTCATAATAAGTGGAAAAAAAGACAGGTCAAATTAATACACCGTGTAGCAGCAGAGGATAAGAAAAGTGATGGGGATTGAGTTTGAAAAAAGATAAGAGAAGTATATGGAGAGGGTTTGGAGTAAGTTTGAAGATAGAGGATGTGGATAGACTGGTCTGATCTGATTGAATTGACCTACCCCCTATGATATCACCCCCTAGGCAATTGGCAAAGCCAGCTAAGTAGTGTCGATAATAGTAGTGTCGTGATGCCAAACAGGCCACAGTGACCAATTTGCATGCAAGCCAGATTTACACACTGTACAGTACAGCTTAGTGGTTATGATATTTCTGGCTCATGGTTCAGCCTTTTTCTGCAGCTTCTTCTTTGGTACCAGCTGTGTCATGCGTTGGGGTCAGAGAATATGTGGTTAGGGTTGCGTTTGGCTTCTTTTCATCTTTTCTCATTACGTTTCCAGGCGCATGATACATTACACATGACATATATGCCGTCTCGCTCGGGTTAAAGTGATTTTTAATTTGAAGTTGAAAAATGTTTATTTGTGTAATAAATCAAAAAATGATTTAAATTTAAAAAAAAATAACTTAAAATCAGAAGTTGATAGGCGACATTTTCTGAATGACTTATTTTATTTTAATTTTTTTATTTGATAAAAGTTAATAACATCATTCAAATTAATTATTTATCAAATATAATTTTATTTTAACATTTTTAATAATTCATAAATTATCCATAATATAAAATTATCCAAACAATATTAACTTTAAATTTTTACTTTTCACTTATGACTTTAAATAACTTTAAGTCTTAAGTAATAATTTTAAATTTAGCCAAATGTGCTCTAGGTTAATTACTTGATGTATTTACCTTTATGGGATATTCTAAAAATGGTCAATAAATCATCGATTTATCCTTAAGAAATATTTGACTGATTTGATGTTCGATCTGATTATCATTATGAATTATTTTTGAATGGTATTTATATTAGAGAAAATTATCAAAATAATCTGATATGGGCTGAAAGTAAGCCCTAAAGACACACTTAATGTTGCGTTAATTAAACCTAGATTGGTCCAAGGTTAAAACCCATAAATGAGGCCCAAAATCCTAACTAAATAATAAATTCATGGCTAATAAATCAGCCAAATAAAAGACTCTGTTGTCGAGTCCAAAAGGAAATCAAATCATCTATGGAGTAGCCTCCAAGGCATACAACTCCTATAGTTATCCACCTCACTCAAGGAAGGATCTAGAATTGGGCCCAAATTGTATAACTTGCCCACCAAGTTACTAAACCCTAATTCCAAGGTTTCTCAAGCCTATATAAAGGGACTAACCCCTCATTCTAAAAGAGAACGTTTTTTGGGCACAGCTCCATACGTCACCCACTACGTTTTAGGCTTAATCCTCGAATAAGGACATACAAGCCACTACGTCACTACGCCGCGAGGGTGCATCAAGCCACGTAGGCAACTCTAGAACTACGTTTTGGCTTGATTCTTGATATTCATCAAGGTACGTAGGCATTGTTGTGCTAAAAATAAAAACATTTGAATCGCAAGCGCACAATTCGTTTCGTTGAAATATTTAATGATTCGTTCCACAGGGACTAATTTATTCGCAATCCTTAATTTTTAACTTAATCGAATTAGAACAAATCGGGTTTTGAGAAAGATTTTAATTTTACCCTAATTAATTACCAAATGAAATTTCTAATTTTTTTTTAACTAAATTAATCTAAAATTATTCTAAAAATTATCCTAAGATTATTCTACAAATTATTCTAAATTCCTAAATTCGAAAATAAAATTAGACTTTATTATAAAGCAAATTTTTTTTTTTTTGTTACAAAACTTGGATTAAAAATTATTTACAGGTAAAAAAAAAAATTCGATATCGACTCATTCAATAAAACTATTATTCTAAAAAAAAAAATTGCAAACTATTATTCTAACAAATTGCAAACTGGGCGACTCAGTCAAGAACAGGACTTGGCAGACTCAGAAACACGAAAAAAAAAATAGCAAAACAAAATGCAGATTAAGTAGACATTTCAACCACAAGGAACTCACGAATCCAGTTGCTAGAACAGTGAACTAAAACGAGTCTGAAACTAAAAACAAACAACAAATCAGGATACTCATAGCAAACCAGCAAACTCAAGGCAAACTAGCAACCCAACACAAGAACTGCAAAAAAAAAACAACGTCTCAGCACTGCGACTTCAAGGGACAATACAGTAAACAACGGACATCAATTCACGAACAAACTTGGACTCAGCAAAATCGCGTCGAACTCTTCATCAAATAAAAAATATCGATTCAGTAAAACTCGGTAGTTCAGCAGCACTTGTTAAAACAACACAACAATTCAACTCAAAAACACTCGTTAAACAGAAGAACAACAGCATAACTCGGATTCAATTCAGTAACGAGGAACAACAAACAGCAATAAGAAGAATTTTTACTCAGTAACACCACTTCGAATACAAGAACTTATGCTGACACAAACACAACACAACGAAATCAACAGACCCACAACAAAGATTAAACACAACGAAGCAAACAAACCCACAAACAGACCCAGAAATCGGCAAATTAACAAACGCAATTCAAATAATTTATGCTGCTGCGTACGGAGAGACAATCAGTTATATAAAAACAGAAAAATAAGAAGTGAATCAGAGGAGGGGTTGTGTGCGTTTTTTAGAGAACAAAAAGAAAGGGAGTAAGGGGATTTCGTGGGGAAAGGAAGAAAAAGGGGAAATGGGTTGTGATTTTATGGAGAAAGAAAGAGGAGGCTAGCCTGTGTTTTTTTAAAAAAAAGAGTAGATGGGTTCAAATGAATACAGAGGAAAGAAATCTCTTTGTTAAAACGTGAAGTAAAAACAAAGCACAGAACCTTAAGCTTCGAATAAACAAATTGAAACAGAGAATCAAATACTGGAAATTGACTTAACTAAAAATTTTTGTTTTTTTTTTAAAAATTAACTACGATTGAAGAAAAGAAAAGAAATTAACTACAAAATGAAATTTACACTAAAACGATGTTTTGGAATTAAATGGCCCACGATAAAATTAATTTTTAAAGGGGCAAACTACGAATTAAAAATTATAGCTAGGTGCAAGAAATTAAAGTTTTGTTATTTCCAACCCCAAGTGGTTAGCAACGGGATTTACGAAAATAACGAAACAAGGCAACAATAACGAAAGAACAAGACAAGAAATTAAAGAAAATAAAATTGCATTAATTATAATAGGAGTGTTTACAAGATTTGAAACTAAAAAAAATACAAGAAATTAAAACTACCCTAAAATCTAAGTTACTAAATACAAGGGGGGTGAGGGGGTATTTATAGGATAGGAATTAGGGTTAAGGGGGATGATGGGTAAATCCCCACCATACATTTGGGTTGTGTGGTGGTGAAATCCTAGCCATCTATTTGTTTCCTTCCCCCTTAAGCTTTGAAGAGTTGATCTTGGCCATACACTTTGCTAATGTGTTGGAATGATCTCCACCTTCCACTTGTCTTGAAATATTCCTTTTGCTCCAAGCTCCTAATTCTTTTCCTTCTTTCATTTTTGGTCCTTTTTCTTCCTCCTTTTTCCCTTCCTTGCACTTTATTTATTTATTTTGTCATTTCTTTATTTATTTACGATTTACCTGAAATGTAACAAAATAAAATATTAAAACATGAGTCCAAGCAATAAATAGGTAGATAAAATATGCAAAAATATGCACTTATCAAATGCCCCCATACCTATCTTTTGCTCGTCCTCGAGGAAAATAAAAACAAAATGAAAATCTAGATGCAAAGTCCTATACTCCTTTTCGTAGGTGTGACGGATGCATTTGGCATATGCAACAAGCCCTTTAAACCCCTAGGCAGCCCTAGTGGACGAGTGAGGTCTCGTGAGGGCCTATAGTGAATGTACCCACAAAATCCATCTAGCTTATATAAAAGATCACATGGCAATGCACACCACACATACATGTCCTCTCATGATACATCAACTTAAGAATCAAAATGAAGTTGCAAAGTCTTGGTGTGGAAAGTGCAAGGATTCACATAGTCTACTCAAAGAACCATGCAAGAGTGATTATAAGTTCATGTCAAGTGCAAAAATCATTGGTAACCATGCTAAGTTTACAAGGGCACACCTTAGAGTCAAAACTTGAGATCTCATATGCAATACAAGCAATACCTCACATTTCACTCACAAAAGAATATTCACTCAAGAACAAGGGTAAGTGTATCACTCAATTCCAACATAATCAAATGCATGCTTGACACTTGGTATCATTCCAACTTAAATCACAACATACATTAATGATGACAATCAAAAGGTCTTTATCAGGGTTGTAATGGGGCTAGGGACAAGGTATGTCAAGAAAGGCCAAAATAAGGTGAAGTGTCAAAAGCTAGTAGTAACTTTGAATATCATGCACAACACCAAACTTCCTCCCCACACAATTTATTTTTATTTTCAACAAAAAGCCTTGAATAGTCGTAATGAAGGAGGATTACAAAAAACATAAGCATGCTCTCATATGTAAATTTTTTCATTTTCTTTTTCTTTTTTTCTTTTTTTTCTTTTTTCTTTTTTTCTTATATATATATATATATATATATAAAGGAAAATGATAAATGTAACTATAATCCTCCTTTAGATTTAACTTTGAAAATCGACTATCAAGGTAACAACAAATATTTCCTCAAAAGTTATGAACAATAGTAAACCCTATTTCACACACCTTATTGCTCCCTCAAGTTCCTACTAGCCTTTGACAAAATGGGATCAAGAATACGTAAGGCTGAACAAGAAAAAGGTCTTAGGCGAGTAATGTGGTGTGTCACCGAAAGAAAATGATTAGGCTCAAAGGGTTAACTAATTGATCATATAAGAATGGTGTGGATAATTTGGAAATATAGGTTATTCCTAAGTGCCTTTATCATTTTATCATCAATTAATGTCATGTATTTCAAGAAGGAACTCAAACAAGTGCTAGCGATGCAAATGACAAGTGGACACTCAAGCAAACGAATATAAATGCAAAAGATGTGCATATAGGCTCAAAACTCACTTGGTGTGGTAAAACATAATCAATCTCAAGTAAAGGTATCCTCAATGCACCTACTTGTACTCAAAGCATGAAGACCTAATCATCTTACACCTAATCATGTCCTTCTAATTTCATGCACAATTCAAATAAGTCTACTAGCTTCACCTTGCTAGTGTAAGTGCGTGAACAAGAACTTTAGCAAATCACTTCTCAAACAAAAGCTAATGGATCATAAGATTATCATAGCATGCAAGGGTGCATCAAGCAACTAGCAATCAATTAACAAGACTAGAATACGAAAAGAACTCTTTTTGATTTTTTTAATTTTTTAATTTTTTTTGGATTTTTCAATTTTTACTATTTACACTAAAAACCCTCCCCCATACCTAAATCATGCATTGTCCTCAATGTATGCAAATGCAAGAGAGATGAGTAAATGAGAATGAGGAGATAATACCTGACAAGAGATGAAGGAGAGAATTTACCTACTGAAAGAAACTTACATGAATCACGGGTCAATGAGGTGGGTGACCTCATCCTCGGGATCAAATGGCAGCTCTAAAAATGGTTTGAGTCTTTGTCCATTAACTTTAAATACATCACCATTTTTAGGATTTTCAATTTCAACAGCACCGTGAGGAAAAACGGTCCTAACAATGTAAGGACCTTCCCACCTAGATCTCAATTTCCCGGGGAATAAATGAAGCCTAGAATTGTACAAAAGAACTTTTTGACCCGGAGAAAAAGATTTTCTCAAAATGGATTTATCATGAAAAAGTTTTGTTCTTTCTTTATAAATTTTAGCATTTTCGTAGGCCTCATTTCTTAATTCCTCTAGTTCTGACAATTGCAATTTCCTATGACTACCGGCGGTTGGTAAGTCAAAGTTCAAATCTCTTATGGCCCACAAGGCCCTATGCTCTAGTTCAACGGGCAAGTGACAGGCTTTGCCAAACACAATTCTGTAAGGGGACATGCCCAAAACAGTCTTAAAAGCGGTTTGATAGGCCCATAAGGCATCTATCAGTTTGATTGACCAATCCTTCCTATTCGAGTTGACAGTCTTTTCTAAGATTTGTTTGATTTGCCTATTCGAGACTTCAACTTGACCACTAGTTTGAGGATGATAAGGGGTAGCCAACCTATGAGTAATGGAGTACTTTTTCAAAAGGGACTCAAATTAACGATTCTTGAAGTGCGTACCTTGGTCACTAATGATAGCCCTAGGTGTGCCAAAACGAGAAAAGATATTCTCTTTTAAGAATTTAAGAACGACCTTGTTATCATTGGACTTAGTCGGTATGGCTTCTACCCACTTAGACACATAATCAACCGCTAAGAGAATGTAGAGGTTGCCAAAGGAGCTAGGGAAGGGACCCATAAAATCTATGCCCCACACATAAAAAATCTCAATGATTAAGATGGGACTCATTGGCATCATGTTTCTCCTAGTGATCTTTCCTAAGCGTTGACACCTACTACAAGCGGCACAGAATTCTGCAGCATCCTTGAACAAACTAGGCCAATAAAAACCGCTTTGGAGGATTTTAGCTGCTGTTTTCTTAGCACTAAAATGACCTCCATAAGCTTGATCATGACAAAAGGAAAGGATACTTCGAAACTCATGGTTTGGGACGCACCTCCGAATGATTTGATCGGGACAATATTTAAAAAGATACGGGTCGTCCCAAAAGAAATGTTTGACTTGAGATAAAAATTTCGATTTATCTTGTGTGGACCAATGAGAGGGAATGTCGCCGGTTGCAAGGTAATTGACAATGTCGGCGAACCAAGGAGGAGTAGAGATAGAAAAGAGATGTTCATCGGGAAAAGATTCATTCAAAGGCAAGTCAGTGGTGGACTCCACTACTAAGCGAGAAAGGTGATCGGCAACGACATTTTCGGACCCCTTCTTATCCCTAATTTCTAGGTCAAACTCTTGGAGCAATAAGATCCACCTAATCAATCGGGCCTTAGAGTCTTTCTTAGAGAAGAGATATCGAAGGGCGGAATGATCGGTGTAAACAATGATTTTCGAACCAATAAGATACGACCTAAACTTCTCGAGGGCAAAAACTACGGCTAGAAGCTCCTTCTCGGTGGTTGAATAATTGAGTTGCGCATCGTTCAAGGTCTTACTAGCGTAGTATATGACATGAGGTATCTTATTGATTCGTTGTCCTAATACCGCTCCTAATGCGTAATCAGATGCATCACACATTAACTCGAAAGGTTGACTCCAATCGGGAGACTTGATAATCGGGGCCGAGGTCAACTCTTTCTTAAGGTGTTCAAAAGATTGTAAACAATCTTTATTGAACTGGAATTTGACATCTTTACCAAGAAGGGTGGTCAAGGGTCTAGCCTTTTTGCTAAAATCTTTAATGAAACGCCTATAAAAACCCGCATGTCCTAAAAAGGAACGAATTCCTTTGACCGATGTTGGTGGGAGTAGATTGGCAATGAGGTCAACTTTGGATTTATCTACTTCGATCCCCTTTTCAGAAATTCTATGACCAAGAACGATTCCTTCTTTAACCATGAAATGACATTTTTCCCAATTAAGAACGAGGTTGGTTTCTTTACATCTCTTTAAGACTAACTCAAGATGGTTTAGGCATTGATGAAAAGACGAACCAAAGATGGAAAAGTTATCTATGAAAATCTCTAGGAATTCACCTACCATGTCAGAAAAGATGCTTATCATGCACCTTTGGAAGGTGGCCGGGGCAGTGGTTAGACCGAAAGCTAAGCGACGATAAGCAAAGGTTCCAAAGGGACATGTGAAAGTGGTTTTCTCTTGGTCTTCGGGAGCTATAGGAATTTGAAAATAACCGGAATAACCATCTAGGAAACAGTAGTAGGCATGACCCGCTAACCTTTCTAACATTTGATCTATGAATGGCAAAGGAAAGTGGTCTTTTCTAGTGGCATCGTTGAGTTTCCTATAGTCTATGCATACCCTCCAACCGGATTGGACACGAGTAGGAACTTGCTCATTGTTCTCGTTAGTCACCACGGTAATACCCGACTTTTTAGGTACTACCTGAATCGGGCTAACCCAAGAGCTATCAGAAATGGGATAAATGATTCCATTATCGAGACACTTAAGAATTTCCTTCCTAACGACTTCCATCATGGTAGGGTTCAACCGCCTTTGTGGCTCACGAACTGGTTTGGCATCATCAACTAAGTGAATCCGATGTTGGACAATGGCCGGACTAATTCCTTTAATATCCGAGATACTCCAACCTATGGCTTCCTTATGTTCTCTAAGCACATTTACAAGCTCATCCTCTTGTGACTTGGTCAAATTAGAGGCGATGATAACGGGAAGAGACTCGTTAGGACCTAAAAAGGCGTACTTAAGAGTGTTGGGAAGAGGTTTAAGTTCTAAATCGGGCGGCTTTGACTCAACGGGTTCACTAGTTTCGAAAAGTGGCAAAGGAGGTGGTTCACATGCTTGGTTATTTGTAGGAATGGTGGAATCTAACATTGCATTGACCTCATTTGTATATTCAGAATCATTCCAATCTTGACCAAAGTGTTTTAAACAAAAATCAAGAGCATCATTAGGGTTGATGAATTCTTGATCAACTATATCATCAATTAGATTGACATCCATAGGTTGATCATAGAGATCATCGGGTTGTTTCCCTATGTGAAAAATATTGAGGTCAATGGTCATGTTCCCAAATGTTAGTTTCATTAATCCATTTCTACAATTAATCAAAGCATTGGAGGTGGCTAGAAATGGCCTTCCTAGAATGATAGGAATCTGATTCTTAGGGTTCTTGACCGGTTCGGTTTCTAGGACGACAAAATCAACGGGAAAGAAAAAGTCACCTACTTTAATTAGCACGTCTTCAATAATCCCCTTAGGAACCTTGACAGAACGATCGGCTAATTGAAGTGTAAAATTTGTTCTTTGAAGCTCTCCTAAACCTAGGGCTTGATAGACCGAAAATGGAAGCAAGTTCACACTAGCGCCTAAGTCGAGTAATGCCTTGTCCACGAAGGTATTGCCTATGACACATGAAATTGTAGGACAATCGGGGTCCTTATATTTCACGGGAATTTGGTTTGAAAGAATTGAGCTCACTTGGGACGTCAAGAAGGCTTTCTTAGGGACGTGAGTAGTTCGCTTATGTGTGCACAAATCTTTTAGACATTTCGCATACGAAGGAATTTGTTGAATCGCGTCTAAAAGGGGAATGTTGACTTTGACTTGCTTAAAAACTTCTAAGATCTTGTCCATTTGGGCCGTTTGTTTAGGAGAAATGAGTCGTTGGGGGTAAGGAGCTTTTGGCTTAAAGACTCGTTCATTAGGTTCTTCGGGGACGGGTTTGTCCCACTCGTTGATCCTTGTTCCTTAGAATTCTCGGGTTCAAGATTAGCGTTTGGTTCAGAATTCGATTCGTCTTCTTCGGGAGACTTGTCACCGACATGATTTTCAACTTGCTTACCGGACCTTAAGGAAATGACCGCGTTCACATTGTGAGGAGGTCTTTGATTGATTGGAAATTTAGGGTTTACCTCGGTTTGACTTGGAAGTTTGTTCTTCTCTCGTTCACAAATGGCGTTGGCTAATTGGCTCACTTGAACCTCTAACTTCGATATGGCTTGAGTACTAGCATTCAAAATTTGCCTATCTTGAGTCATGGTTTGCATGAAGGTCTGTTGAGATTGAGCCAAATTAGTCGTTGATTTTAGGAGCGCATCGAGAGTCTTTTCCAAGGAATTTATTCCCTTATCCGATTCATGAAAGCCGGGTGGGTGGGCGGGTGCTTGATTTTGATAAGGAATGTGATTTTGAGTCGTGTTTGAGAAAGGGACTTGGTTCGGATAGTTCGGCTTTTGAAAAGATGGTGGAGGTTGGAAATTTTGGCCTTGGTTCCAAGAGAAATTAAGGTGGTTCTTCCACCCGGGATTATAAGTTGGTGCGAACGGGTCATTCCGAGGTCTCGGTTGGAACATTGCGTTCACTTGCTCAAAATCGGGACAAGGTTGAGACTCAAAGTTCGAGGAATTAAAATTTGGGTACATAGACATGGGTGGGGGACTACTATGAGTTTCTAGAGCTTCGAGTCTCCTAGTAAGGGTGGCTAGCTTGGCATCGGTTGCAATATTGTTCCCAATTGAATGTAGACCCCTAAAAGAACTAGATGACTCGTTGGACTTGTGAGGTTCCCTAGTAGACTCCCACAACATTGTCTTCTCGGCTAATTCCTCGAAAAACTCCCACCCTTCGTCTTCATTTTTCTCCATAAATTTTCCTTGGCACATAGACTCTAACAACGCGGTTGTTGGACTATCTAAGGCCTCATAAACAATCTTGCAAACCCTCCATTTTTCTATTCCGTGATGGGGGCATTGTGATAAGAGATTTTTAAAACGATCAAAATATTTCCAAAAAGACTCATTTTCTTTCTGATGAAATTGATTTATTTCGTTTGTAATCCTTGTAGTCTTATGGTTTGGAAAATATTTTTTAAGAAAAATTATCACAAATCCCTCCCACGTTGAAATAGAATTAACGGGTAGACTATACAACCATTTTTTTGCATTTTCTTTCAAGGCGAAGTTGATAAGTCTAAGCCTAATGGAGTCTTCGGTCAATTGTTGGAGTTTTTGTAGAGCACAAACCTCCTCGAATTCATGAAGGAAAATATACGGATCCTCACCATCACTCCCGGTAAACTTAGGTAACATGCTAATGTGGTGAGCTTTGATCTCGAAATTATTACCATTTACGGGAGGAAGAGTGATGCACGAAGGTTGAGCGGAATGGGTGGGGTAGCAATGGTCCTTAAGAGACAAGGCCATGTTTACTAATGGTTCGGAATTATCTATAGACTCGGAATCAGAAGAGGAAGAACTCTCAAACGATCTCACTAGTCTAGAAGAATTATCCCTAATCCAAATAGTTCGCATAAACCATGTAAGGAAACACGTAGCAAATAAGTGCGATAAATTAAAACACACAAAAAGAAAGGGTGTAAAATTAAAAGAAAAATCCTAAACCTAGGGTTCCCTATTAAAATAACTAGACCTTGCTCCTAACCGTAAGGGCTACCAAAAACTAGGTAAATCAATAATTATTCGAACCGGCTTGGCCAGGTAGGTGCAAGCATTGCCAAGAGGCTAAACACCAACCTAGACACCAAACCTTAATTGGCCAGGTCAGCTTTCGCTTTCCTAGACACCAAAAAGTAGGAATAATTAAAGATTACTTCGTTTCTTAAGCACCTTCCTAATTGAGCGCGAAATTCCTAGGGGCAAACGTCTAATTAATTTTATTAAAGGCTAGGTATGCAAAATGAGGGATTAAATTGTTTTTGGGCTAAGGAAAGAGTGATGAAATCCCTTCTCTTATCTTGTAGAGGTTTTGCCCTTAATGTTTATTTACAAAAATGATGCAACAAACAATGATATATACAAAAATTATAAACAAATATGGATGCTTTAAACTACGTGTTCTAACTAAAGAAAAGAAAGAATTTAACGTACCTTGGGGTCCTCCAGCGATCACCACAATTATAGGTACGAAAAATTAAAAACAAGAAAAAAAAAAAAAATCTAGATGATGTGCCCTAAGTGATTAAATGCATGATGCAACAATTATGTATTTACAACTAATTTTTTGGATTTTTGTATTTTCAATTTTTTTGTGATTTTTGAATTTTTTGATTTTTTTGTATTTTTCTAAAAATAAGAAAAAAAACGAAAAGAGTGAGATACGGTTACCGAAGCTTGCTTTCCATAAATTCCAATTTTTCCACGCTTCGTTGAGAAGAGTTCCGAAATCTCAAGCTTTCCTAAAAAGAACGAAATAAAAAAAATAAGACACGAAATAAAACTAACTCGAAAAATTAAAAATTAAGGCGCGAAAAATAATTAGTCCCCGGCAGCGGTGCCAAAAACTTGTTGTGCTAAAAATAAAAACATTTGAATCGCAAGCGTACAATTCGTTTCGTTGAAATATTTAATGATTCGTTCCACAGGGACTAATTTATTCGCAATCCTTAATTTTTAACTTAATCGAATTAGAACAAATCGGGTTTTGAGAAAGATTTTAATTTTACCCTAATTAATTACAAAATGAAATTTCTAATTTTTTTTTAACTAAATTAATCTAAAATTATTCTAAAAATTATCCTAAGATTATTCTACAAATTATTCTAAATTCCTAAATTCGAAAATAAAATTAGACTTTATTCTAAAGCAATTTTTTTTTTTTTGTTACAAAACTTGGATTAAAAATTATTTACAGGTAAAAAAAAAATGCGACATCGACTCATTCAATAAAACTATTATTCTAAAAAAAAAAATTGCAAACTATTATTCTAACAAATTGCAAACTGGGCGACTCAGTCAAGAACAGGACTTGGCAGACTCAGAAACACGAAAAAAAAATAGCAAAACAAAATGCATATTAAGTAGACATTTCAACCACAAGGAACTCACGAATCCAGTTGCTAGAACAGTGAACTAAAACGAGTCTGAAACTAAAAACAAACAACAAATCAGGATACTCATAGCAAACCAGCAAACTCAAGGCAAACTAGCAACCCAACACAAGAACTGCAAAAAAAAACAACGTCTCAGCACTGCGACTTCAAGGGACAATACAGTAAACAACGGACAGCAATTCACGAACAAACTTGGACTCAGCAAAATCGCATCGAACTCTTCATCAAATAAAAAATATCGATTCAGTAAAACTCGGTAGTTCAGCAACACTTGTTAAAACAACACAACAATTCAACTCAAAAACACTCGTTAAACAGAAGAACAACAGCATAACTCGGATTCAATTCAGTAACGAGGAACAACAAAAAGCAATAAGAAGAATTTTTACTCAGTAACACCACTTCGAATACAAGAACTTATGCTGACACAAACACAACACAACGAAATCAACAGACCCACAACAAAGATTAAACACAACGAAGCAAACAAACCCACAAACAGACCCAGAAATCGGCAAATTAACAAACGCAATTCAAATAATTTATGCTGCTGCGTACGGAGAGACAATCAGTTATATAAAAACAGAAAAATAAGAAGTGAATCAGAGGAGGGGTTGTGTGCGTTTTTTAGAGAACAAAAAGAAAGGGAGTAAGGGGATTTCGTGGGGAAAGGAAGAAAAAGGGGAAATGGGTTGTGATTTTATGGAGAAAGAAAGAGGAGGCTAGCCTGTGTTTTTAAAAAAAAAAGAGTAGATGGGTTCAAATGAATACAGAGGAAAGAAATCTCTTTGTTAAAACGTGAAGTAAAAACAAAGCACAGAACCTTAAGCTTCGAATAAACAAATTGAAACAGAGAATCAAATACTGGAAATTGACTTAACTAAAAATTTTTGTTTTTTTTTAAAAAAAAAATTAACTACGATTGAAGAAAAGAAAAGAAATTAACTACAAAATGAAATTTACACTAAAACGATGTTTTGGAATTAAATGGCCCACGATAAAATTATTTTTTAAAGGGGCAAACTACGAATTAAAAATTATAGCTAGGTGCAAGAAATTAAAGTTTCGTTATTTCCAACCCCAAGTGGTTAGCAACGGGATTTACGAAAATAACGAAACAAGGCAACAATAACGAAAGAACAAGACAAGAAATTAAAGAAAATAAAATTGCATTAATTATAATAGGAGTGTTTACAAGATTTGAAACTAAAAAAAATACAAGAAATTAAAACTACCCTAAAATCTAAGTTACTAAATACAAGGGGGGTGAGGGGGTATTTATATGATAGGAATTAGGGTTAAGGGGGGTGATGGGTAAATCCCCACCATACATTTGGGTTGTGTGGTGGTGAAATCCTAGCCATCTATTTGTTTCCTTCCCCCTTAAGCTTTGAAGAGTTGATCTTGGCCATACACTTTGCTAATGTGTTGGAATGATCTCCACCTTCCACTTGTCTTGAAATATTCCTTTTGCTCCAAGCTCCTAATTCTTTTCCTTCTTTCATTTTTGGTCCTTTTTCTTCCTCCTTTTTCCCTTCCTTGCACTTTATTTATTTATTTTGTCATTTCTTTATTTATTTACGATTTACCTGAAATGTAACAAAATAAAATATTAAAACATGAGTCCAAGCAATAAATAGGTAGATAAAATATGCAAAAATATGCACTTATCAGGCATCTTGTTAGGACCGAGTTAGTCCCCGACAACAAGAGCAGCCACCATTAAAGCTTGAAGCTCTCAATCCCTAGCAATCAATACACGAATTAATTACACCCTACTTTTTATTCCACAATATTTGGCGCCGTCTGTGGGAAAAAGACGTCAACCATGGAAAATACACGGAGATAAAAAATGGATGTGACGATCCACAGCCTCAATACGCGTTTCGATCACCATTCTTGGTATGCAATCCACATCTACTAATGTTTAAGGGTTGGATAATCGAGGAACAGGAATTTAAACGAGTCTCCAAGGAGAGGGAGTCCAAAGAACGATTCTAAACTCTCCAAGGGCGGATCCCGAATCCCAGGCATGGCTATGCCCATAATAGGGTAGCATGATTACAAATCTCTACCATGGTGCTTACACCGCTTACAACTTAGAACCTAAGTTATGGGCTCCCACCCTAATGAGGGGATGATTCGCCCCATGTTTTGAGACTTGGAACCGTCGCATATAGCATGAGGGAGGAGTCTCCATCGTTCACTAACGATGATGAAAGAACAATCAGACTGATGATCCACTCCCCTCGACTTCCAATCAGGGAATAACTCCCCCAGAGACACGTCTCCAAGGGGTGATCCCCAAGGGATGATCCAAAATTCACTAACTCAAGGAGCGAATCCCTAATTTCAGATGGTGGTTTTACCTCTGACTAATGGAGCACCATGAGCACGGATCGCCACCACCGTCATGATTGATCCCAATAACTCAAAACCCCGTTTATGGGTTGTCACTGTTCCTAACTGCTGATGGAACCATCGATTTACTCATGAGAAGTATGTGCCTCAATACATTGAAGGCTTGGTCCCCTTGTTGGAGGAAATCAAAGTCTATCCGGATCATACACAAAAGATGACTTCTCGTTCGAAGAAGATGAAGAAGAGGACGTCCGTTATAGCAAGAGACGTCAAAGCAAGGAGCCCGTCATAGGATCGGGACGTTCTTAACCCCGAGGGACTCAAGGAACGGCTCTTTAGGCCATAAACGAAAGGATTTGTGGGCTCAAATTACTCATCCACAGTAGCCGATTGTGGGTTTAATGAATTCAGGGACGAATTCCCTCCGGACAGTGGTGTCGCCCTTCCAGTGCACCATTGGGACTATAGATGTCCATCTCCATCGTTAAACGATGAAATTAGGTTCCCACCAATGAGATGTCGTTCATCGATGGTAGGAGTAGCCAGCAACACGAGGCATACGTACCTCAATGAATTCAAGGCCTAGAACACCAATGAAGGAGTCATGATTTTCCCGGACCCTATATTGTTGACAAATTATCATCAACTGAAGAAGATAAATATCTCAGAAGGAGAACCAGGCAAGGAGCTCGAATTAGGGTTAGGGCCTTCTCAGCCCCGAGGATCCAAAGGACTGGCTCCCAAGACTTCAAGAGGGAGGATATATAATCGCTCATAAAGAAGCATTTATCTGAAAATTAAAGAAAGATCTAGAAATACAATAGGCTAGGCAGCCCCTAAGGGCTAGGATCCCCATGTTATTAATTTGAGTGGTTCCCCCTAAGAGGAGAAGGGTTGATACACAAAGGGATGATCCCGATGATTCTATGCCTCTAGGAGATCATGATGATCATATCCTATCATTCACCAACAAGATAATGAATGCTCATATCTCAAGAAAATTCAAGACGCCCACCATCGAGGTATGTGTTAGGGTAAGAGATCCCACTAATCAAGTGATGATATCCTCCAATGCACTACAAATTTTAACCCGTGATTGACGTAATCAAGTATAGGGCGTTCCCTCAAACCCTAGGGGGCATGACATAATGATGATAAAGTCGGTTGCCCCCGAGCTCAATCAGCTCCTTTAAAGGACTAAGAAAGGCATTCGTCCCCCCGTTTATCGATTGAAAGTTCATGAGAAACGTTTTACATACCCGTGAATGTGGAAAATGAATGAATCCTTGGGGGATTACATGAACCGAATCACCAAGGAATCCTTGAAGGTCCCGAACATGAATGATAGAGTGGTCATCAAGATAGAGGAAAGTGTAAAGGAGGCCTCAACCCCTGCTGGAGGCAATGGAGGTAAACGAGAAACGAAAGTAGTCACGAGTAGGACGTTAAGGATAAGTATCCTCGAATAAGTAAATAATTTGACTCTACCTGAAAGAAGGGCAATCAAGGATCTAGGTTCGCTAGCTATGCACGTTTGAATACTCCTAACACCCAAATCCTGATGGACATTGCTTAAGACAAGGATCTCCGATGGTCGAAACCACTAATGTCTGATCCCGAGTAGAGAAACAAGAACCAATATTATCGGTTCCATAAGGATGTGGGAAATAAATCTCACGATTATAGACAACCTGAAACATAAGATCAAGTTTCTGGTCCGAAGAACAAGGTTGTATAAGTTCACCAAGGATGGCTAATAGGGTAACCTAAGGCAGGACTATGAAGTAGAGATGATGAAAGGATGGATGACAATCAAGATCGCAATCCATAACCCTAGAAGGCCGATGATAAACATGATTTCTGAAGACCCGACGACGGTCGGGAATACAAGGAGCTCTCACAAAGCTTATGCTCGAGAAGCTATGCACATTGTAGGAGAAGCTCTATAACAAGCAAAAACTGAAATAGCATTTGCCTTTGATGATTCTGACTTTGAAGGGGTGAAGTGCTCTCCATGATGGCCCGTTGGTCATAACACCTGTGACAGGCAACTCGCAAGTGAAAGGAGTCTCGGTAGACAATTGGACTTCTGTGGATATCTCGAAGATGCGAAACAATGATTCTCAATTGAAACCCTCCAACATGCCTGTGTATGGGTTCCATAGAGTTGAGTCAAGAGTTAAAGAAACTATTCGGCTATCCATAATAATAGGACGAGAGCCTAGGGAAGCTACTCATATGTCGAACCTTTTGCTGTTTAAGAAACTTTCGCTTATAATGTTATCCTTAGGAGGACAAGCTTAAGGCGGTTGCCTCAAGCTAGCTAAGACCTGAAGATCAAATTTCCTACAAGGAATATAGTTGATGAAGAAAAGAGAGAGCATTGCTATCCGGCCACCTTGATGCCTGATGAAGTCAGGGGGCAGGTCCTCCCGATTGAAGACATGGATGTCCAAAAAGATCATAAACAAAGAGGAAAACCCACCAAGGGCTCGATCCCCATTCCCTTAGTTCCTGAAGAACCTGAAAAGTTACCTACGTAGGGCATTGCTGAATAAACCCATGAAGGGCAAATTGGATGCGTTTCTACAAGAGAACATTATTGTATTTGTTTGGACAGTAGCTGATATATGCCAAGGGTCGATCCCCAATTAATTACGTAAACTAGACGTCCACCCGAGTAGGGAAATGATGAAACGGAAGAAAAGAAACTTTGATTCCAAGAGGCAGGAAAGCCAATAGAGAGTGACAGATGTGCATGGACTTCATTAATATGAATGATGCATGTCTCAGGACTACTTCCCCTTACCAAGGAACGATACATTGACCAATGCAGTAGCTGATCATGAAATACTAGGATCAAAATGCAGCAAAGGTAACGACCCAAAGAGGCGGCATATTGAAGATTGAAAAATAAGATCTTTGAGCATCTTTCTGGGGAGACTATATAAGTCCATAGAAATGATTTGTTAATCAATAGCCTCGATAAGGCACATGACATCAAGCATTCTTATGAGGCGTTTGAGGTGTTAAGGCACCACACGATGATATTTAATCTGGCTAATCCACCTTCAGCATAGGATTAGGAATTTTTTTGGGTTTTATGGTCTCCAACCATGGAAATTGAGGCCAACCCCGATAAGAGTAGAGCAATCCTTGACACGGAACCTCCACGTGTTGACATAACAAAATTACGGAAAGTTACTCTATCTATACTTGGATGTATTTGACATGGCTTTGAGTGTCGTCCTCGTGAAAGGGGAAGACAAGGTTCGGAAACCCATCTATTAGGTGAGAAAGGTCTTGTATGAAACAGAGTAACCACAATAAACCCCCAAGCACTCGCTGACTTCGTGGTTGAATACACCATTGACAACCAAGAAGTCGAGGGGCATGAGGTAGTACCCCAGGAGGGCAAAGGATTAGAGAAGGAGAATCTAGAAGCGGTATTCAATGAGTATTGGATCGATTTTGATAGAGAATCAAAAACAAATTAAGTGAGAACATACCCCGATGGGTTCATGATTCCCCAACGAAAAACAATGAGGCTGAACGCAAAGCCGTGATAGCCATACTTGGTTTGGCCGGAGCCCCGATGGTCAAAACCTTAAAGTCTGTGGAAACTCAAGATCAGTAGCACCAAAAGTGAATGGTGAGTTCGAGGCCAGGGCTGGAACCACGACAAATACTTGAAGCTTGACTCAATTCAATTAGTGTTACATGAAGTACATCCAGAGGAAGTAATATGTAAAGGTTGATGTCCTACCCAAGTTTGCCTCCTCCGAGTTAGAGAATTTTATAGAAGTTTTCACTTCCAAGTCTTGACGGCCTGAAGCAATGATTGAAAAACTAACAACACCTGCAGGTGTGGAAAGCAATTGGATAGATCCTACAAAGGCTCACCAATAAAGCGGTTGGTTACCCGACAATGCCTTGGAGGCACGAAAGTTGTCAATAAGAACACTGAGGCCTCAACACGCGAATTTAGCCTTGAAAGAAACTCATCTGGAAATATGGGGTCAGTACTCGGGGGGCAGGACCCTTGCCCAAAAGATGAGCCGATTTGGATTCTACTAGCCAGGCATGATGGCTGATGCCAGAAGTTATGTGTGATCGATATCCAAAAACACGCAACTGTTGATCAATCCCCTAAAATGTTGAAAACCATATGTTCCACCATTCCTAGTGGCAAATGCCCAGAGGAAGTTCCTGATAGTTGCAATTGATACCTTCATGAAGTAGACTGAGGCTAAACCCCAAGCCTAGGACGACCATCAAGCCCGGCTCTAGCTAACTTCGTGGTTGAATATATCATTGACAACCAAGAAGTCGGGGGGCAGGAGGTAATAGACCAGGAAGGTCAGCAAGGTGAGAAGCTCCTAGAAGAGGAAAAGGAGTATTGGATGCTCTATTTTGATGGGGCATCAAAAACAAGACCTGGAAGGTCAGCAAGGTGAGAAGCTCCTAGAAGAGGAGAAGGAGTATTGGATGCTCTATTTTGATGGGGCATCAAAAACAAGAACCAGTGGTACAGGTTTAGTTCTGCAAAGCCCCGATGGGTTCGCAGTTAAGTATGCCTTGAAGTTGGACTTCCAAACAACCTACAACGAAGTAGAGTATGAAGCTCTGATAGCCGACTTTGGACTGACAAAAGCCCTGAGGGTAAAGAACCTTAAAGTCTGTGGAGACTCAAAGCTGGTAGTCTCACAAGTCGATGGAGAGTTTGAGGCTAGAGAAAATAATATGGCTAAATACTTGAGGATTGTGAAAGCTGCGATAGCCCAGTTGATAAGTGGATTTTATATCCACTTGGATCGCTTAATTTCGGCTTAAATTGATTGTCTTGGACTCGAGTTGTTGTAGATTTGATGTGTTTTGCTTAGTTGTGCAGGATTACGAGAATGTTGACTAAGGTGGATGCTTTTATAATTTTTTGGGAATTAATTGATTAAAATTCGGATTTTCGAGAAGGGTTGCACAGTTTACACTGTTTTGGCCATATCTTGAGTTCTAGAAGTCCGTTTTAGGCCCGTAAGCAGTCCACGCGAAGATAACGAGATTTCCTATCATTCTAAGATAGTCCAAAGGTCCAATTACGTGGGGAACATTCCAGAAAATCTGAAGAAAAGTCAGCCACGAATTTTCCTTACAAAACATAATCAAATTAGGAAACGTATCTTGCAGAAATTCTATTATAATTCTGTTTTGTATTTTCTTGCTGGGCAAGACTTGTAGTGCCTATATAAACACATCATACCTTGTAATTTGTATCAGATTATTATTATTGTAACGTAGAATTGCAAGAGAGAAGAGTGGAGAAGGATTCAAGCTCGGTGACAAGCAAGATCTAGATCTACTTCAACTTTTGTATACTTTGGATAGTAGATTTGTTTTCTCAACTCTTGTTTTTATTAATTTTATCACTTCTTTATTTTATATCTTGTTTAATATCATGCTTTCAATTAATCCCATGGTGACGAACGGTTCAATTATGAACTAATCGTTGTCATGGGATCCTAATGGATTTATCTATGTAGCTTAGTAGTTTATATGATTTAAAGATTTATGTGTGGTGAATTCTTGATATCCTTGTATGGTTGTGTTTCATGTATTTAGATGCGTCGCGAACATCTAATTTGTTAATCTCTTGCTAAACGAGAGTGGATCTTGAGATTTAGAACTTGCCATGCTAGCATAGGATAGGTTGATGTTTTAACATCATGATTTGTGGCGTAAATAGAGATATTATGCTACCCTATGTGATCTAAATGGATAACTTGTGCTTAAACCTTTATGTTTTCAAATTCTATAGAGATATAGGGTCTAAACATAATTGGTGTCTACCCATCTTCTATCTCTTTTGTGGATGCATGCGTAGTTTGGTATTAGTATACCGAGAGGTAGCTTTTACTTGTTTCGTGTTATCCGATCAGATATCAACCCCATCACATGTATTGATTAAAGGCTGCGACTCTAAGTGAAGTAGATAATGAAATTAGGATTCCATGTTTTATCTCATATAAGTAATTCATATTAAATTCTCATTAGTTAATTATTCTTAGTTTAATAATTTGCTTCCGAGTTAATTTTAGATAATTAAAACCTCATTCTTGTTATTTGTCTTAGCAGTGGATTAAAACTAAACATTGTTGCATAGGCATATTTACTGATTGAACTTAACCAGATCTCTGCGGAACGAACCTTAATTATATTACTTGTGACTACGTGCGCTTGCGTAATTTTGTGCTAACAAGTTTTTGGCGCCGCTGCCGGGGATCATCGGTGTTTTGTTTAGTTTATGTGCTTGTCATCAGTGGTCGTTAGCGTTCACTGACTCGGATTTCTTACTTACTTGTTTGTTTCGTGGTGTTTTCAGGTACTTGAACGTGTATGCGAACACGTTTGCAGGCTCGTAAGGAAAAACTGGCAGAAGACGGTCTTGTAGTAGATAATCAGAAAGAGGAACTTGAAACTACTGTAGAGATGGCAGATTTACCAGCAGCAGTTAAGGCTTTGAAGGACTATTCGCAGCCGAAGATTACTGACATACAATCTAGTATTGTCAGGCCAGCTATTGCAGCGAATAACTTTGAGATCAAGCCGAGCACAATTCAGATGGTGCAGAATTTGGTTCAGTTTGGGGGGGCTTCGACAGAGGATCCTAATATGCACATCAGGGACTTTATCGAGATCTGCGACACTTTCAAATTTAATGGTGTGTCGGATGATGCTATCAAGTTGAGGCTTTTCCCATTCTCCTTAAGGGATAAGGCTAAGGGCTGGTTACATTCTCTACCAGCTGGTTCCATTACTACATGGGATGATCTTGCTCAGAAGTTTCTTACTAAATTCTTCCCTATGGCGAAAACTGCAGCAATAAGGAACCAGTTAACTCAATTTCAACAGCAATCTGACGAATCTTTGTGTGAGGCTTGGGAACGTTATAAGGAGATGCTACGAAGGTGCCCTCATCATGGCATGCCTGATTGGATGGTTATTAATGGTTTCTACAATGGGTTGGGAGCACAATCTAGGCCTCTGCTAGATGCAGCATCAGGTGGAGCTCTGTGGGCGAAGAGCTATGAGGAAGCTTATGATCTTATTGAGATGATGGCTGCTAACGAATATCAGAATCCAACACAGAGGCTTTCTCAAGGTAAGGTGCTCAACAACCTCAGCCCTATCAGCAGTTTCAGGGTCAGCAAGCAAGGCCATTCAATCAAGGTTACCAGCAGCAGTATGCTCCGAAGCAATCATATCAGCCTCCTGGATTTCAGCAGCAACAGCCCCAGGCTCATGCGGGGCAATCTTCTAATGAAAAATCAGATGATGTGTGGTTAGCGTTAAAGAACCTACAAGCTGGTCAGAAACTCTTGGAAACTCAGATAGGACAGATTGCAAGTGCCTTACTTAGTAGGCCTCAAGGAACTCTCCCTAGTGATACGGAAGCAAATCCAGGTAGGAGAGATAGCAAGGAACAGGTGAAGGCTGTGACTTTGAGATCAGGAAAAGTTATAGCAGGCCCTAAATCAGCAGTAGAAGAAGATGAAGATATTCAGAATCAGCAGGGTGAAAAATCTGTAGTGCCCGAAATTACTCAACCTGATTTGATGGCTGATCAGCAAGGTGATGAAGTAGAGAAGAGCAAGGAACCTGTTAAAAATTCTGTGGAGCAGTCTACAAAGAACACTCAGATCTATCCTCCTCCTCCTTATCCTAGAAGACTCCAGAAGCAGCAGTTGGACAAGAAGTTTGCTAAGTTCTTAGAGGTGTTCAAGAAGTTGCAGATTAACATTCCCTTTGCCGAAGCTCTTGAACAGATGCCGAGCTATGCCAAGTTCATGAAGGGGATTCTTCTCGTAAGTTGAAGCTTGAGGAATTAGAGACCGTTGCTCTAACGGAAGAATGCAGTGCTGTGCTGCAACAGAAATTGCCTCCAAAACTAAAGGATCCTGGTAGCTTTACTATTCCATGCACTATTGGTAATTTGTCTTTTGCGAAGTGCTTGTGTGACTTGGGAGCTAGCATCAATCTCATGCCCTTGTCAGTCTATATGCAACTTGGTCTACCGGAACCAAAGCCTACCAACATCTCTTTGCAGTTGGCTGATCGTTCAGTTACATATCCTAGAGGCATAGTGGAGGATGTGTTGGTGAAAGTTGACAAACTCATATTTCCTGCTGATTTTGTTATCTTGGATTTCGAGGAAGATAAGAAGATTCCCATAATCTTGGGAAGACCATTCTTGGCTACGGGAAAGACTTTGATTGATGTGCAGAAAGGGGAGCTCACCATGAGGGTGCAAGACCAGAATGTCACTTTCAATGTTTTTAATGCAATGAAACTTCCCTCAGATGAAGAAGAATGTTTGAAGGTGGATTGGGTTGATTCTGCAGTTACCATGGAAATGGAGCAGTTACTTAAGTCAGATTCTTTGGAAAAAGTTTTAGTTGGTGACTCTGATTTTGAAGACGAGGAAATAGCCGAGCAATTGCAGCAGCTAAATTCAGCCCCTTGGAAAAGGAGATTTGATTTGCCTTTTGAATCTCTTGGGTTAGGAGAACTTAAAAATTCGGAGGGGCGCCTGAAACCATCTATTGAGGAAGCTCCTACACTTGAACTCAAACCACTTCCGGAACATTTGAGGTATGTTTTTCTTGGGGATGCATCTACATTGCCTGTTATTATTGCCTCTAACTTGTCAGCCAGTGCGGAAGAAAAGCTTATGCGAATTTTGAGGGAGTTCAAGTCAGCAATTGGTTGGACTATAGCAGATATCAAGGGAATCAGCCCTTCTTATTGCATGCACAAAATTCTGCTAGAGGAGGGAGCGAAGCCTACTGTTGAGCATCAGCGGAGACTTAATCCGATTATGAAAGAGGTGGTGAAGAAGGAAATTCTAAAGTGGCTTGATGCGGGTATTATCTATCCTATCTCAAACAGTTCTTGGGTGAGCCCGATTCAATGTGTGCCAAAGAAAGGAGGCATGACAGTTGTTGCTAATGAAAAGAATGAGCTCATCCCTACTCGAACAGTCACGGGGTGGAGAGTTTGCATGGACTATAGGAAGCTAAACAAAGCCACGAGAAAAGATCACTTTCCTCTGCCATTCATTGATCAGATGCTAGACAGGTTGGCGGGACACGAGTACTATTGCCTCCTTGATGGATATTCAGGCTACAATCAGATTTGCATTGCTCCGGAAGATCAAGAGAAGACCACATTCACATGTCCTTTTGGTACCTTTGCTTTCCGACGGGTTTCTTTCGGACTTTGTGGTGCTCCCGCCACTTTTCAAAGGTGCATGATGGCTATTTTCTCAGACATGATTGGCTCGAATGTGGAGGTTTTTATGGATGACTTCTCAGTTTTTGGTACTTCATATGACGAGTGCTTGCATAATCTTGGCTTGGTTTTGAAACGTTGTGTGGAGACTAACCTGGTGCTTAATTGGGAGAAGTGTCACTTCATGGTGCGAGAGGGAATTATTCTTGGGCACAAGGTATCTGGTAGAGGACTTGAGGTGGATAGGGCTAAGGTGGAAACAATCGAAAATCTTCCTCCACCTATCTCTGTTAAAGGAATTCGCAGTTTTCTTGGTCATGCGGGTTTCTATCGGCGATTCATCAAAGACTTCTCAAAAATTTCTAAACCCTTGTGCAATCTCTTGGAGAAGGATGTTCCTTTCAAGTTTGATGATGAGTGTCTTGCAGCTTTTGAGCTCTTGAAGAAGAAGTTGACTACTGCGCCAGTCATCACTGCACCTAATTGGGAAGAACCGTTCGAACTGATGTGTGATGCTAGTGACTATGCTGTTGGAGCTGTGCTTGGTCAAAGGAAGGATAGAATTTTTCATGTGGTTTACTATGCTAGTAAAACCCTCAATGATGCACAGTTGAACTACACTACTACGGAGAAGGAGTTGTTAGCAGTTGTTTATGGTTTCGAGAAATTCAGGTCTTATTTGCTTGGTACGAAGGTGATTGTGTATACGGATCATGCTGCAATTCGATATCTCATGTCGAAGAAGGATTCAAAGCCTAGATTGATTCATTGGGTGCTTCTTTTGCAAGAATTTGATGTGGAAATCAAGGATAGGAAAGGCACAGAAAATCAAGTTGCGGATCATCTCTCACGCTTAGAGGACCACGGTAAGGATTCGCATAACAAAGCTCTTATTAATGAATCTTTTCCAGATGAGCAGCTTTTTGGAGTGCAAGGTGAAGAGCCATGGTTTGCAGATTATGTGAACTATTTGGTGAGCAATGTTATTCCTCTGGAATTTTCTTATGCTCAAAAGAAGAAGTTTCTGCATGATGTGAAGTGGTACCGTTGGGACGAGCCATTCTTGTTTAAGCTTGGCGTGGATCAGATTTTGAGGAGGTGCATTCCGTATAGTGAAACGGAAGGTATTTTGCATGATTGTCATTCTACCACATATGGAGGCCATTACGGTGGTGATAAAACAGCTCAGAAAGTACTTCAAGCGGGATTCTATTGGCCAACTCTGTTTAAAGATTCTCATAGGTTCGTGATGAGTTGTGATCGATGTCAAAGGGTTGGTAATATGTCCAGGAGGAACGAGATGCCTCTTAGTACGATCCTTGAAGTTGAGATTTTTGATGTGTGGGGAATTGATTTCATGGGTCCGTTTGTTTCGTCTTGCAATAATCAGTACATTCTCTTAGCAGTGGATTACGTGTCTAAATGGGTCGAGGTGAAGGCTTTACCGACCAATGATGCTAAGGTGGTGCTGAATTTTCTTCACAAGCAGATTTTCACGCGTTTTGGAACTCCAAGAGCTATAATCAGTGATGAGGGGACACACTTCTGTAATCGTCAATTTACTGCTATGATGGCAAGGTATAATGTGACTCATCGTGTTGCCACAGCTTATCATCCTCAAACTAATGGTCAAGCGGAGGTTTCGAATCGCGAGATCAAGAGAATTCTCGAGAAAGTGGTAAATCCATCAAGGAAGGATTGGTCTTTGAAGTTAGACGAAGCGGTTTGGGCGTATAGAACTGCTTACAAGACACCCCTAGGTATGTCTCCTTATCAGTTGGTATTTGGTAAGGCTTGTCATTTTCCGGCAGAGTTAGAGCACAAGGCCTATTGGGCGTTGAAGAAGTTAAACTTAGATATTTCAGCTGCGGGTGAGAAACGTCTACTTCAGTTAAACGAGCTCGAGGAATTTTGTGAGCAGGCTTATGAGAATGCTAAGATGTACAAGGAGAAAGTGAAGAGGTGGCATGATAAGAAGTTGGTGCATAAGTTGTTTGTGCCAGGCCAACAGGTTTTGCTTTATAATTCTCGCCTTAAACTTTTTCCGGGTAAGCTCAAATCAAAGTGGTCGGGTCCGTTTACAGTCAAAACCGTGTTTCCACATGGGGCAGTGGAGATATTTAGGGGTTCTATTAATGATGCTTTCAAGGTAAATGGACAGAGACTTAAGCCGTATTATGGAGGAATGGTCAACCGCGAGAAGGTTGCCGCAGTTTTATCTTGTTCGTGATTTTTTGGAAGAATGTCAAGCTAATGACATTAAACGAGCGCTTCTTGGGAGGCAACCCAAGTGAGGAATTATTTGTTGTATGAAAAAAAAAATTGAGTGTTGTAAGTGTGAAAAAAAAAAAAATAGGTGTCACGCAGGCTTCACCTGCGTAACGCAGGCTGCACCTGCGTAACGCAGGCTGCGCCTGCGTTTCTGTAAGACACGCAGACTGCGCCTGCGTGACGCAGGCTGCGCCTGCGTTACTGCATTGGGCGCAGTCTGCCCTTCCCGCGCGCAGTTTGCTTGTTTGGCTGTTGTATATAAAAAAAAAAAAAGACTATCTCCTCATCTTTCTTTCTCCCTTCTCCCTTTTTATAACATCATCTCCTAATCAATCCTAAACCAATTTCAATTCCAAAACCTCCAAAATTTCTCCTAAAATTCTAAACCCAATTCTTTTCCTATCTCAATTCAAATTCTTTTTCCTAAATTTTTAAATCCTATTTCTATCCTACATCAAATTCCAAATTCTACCAAAAATTTTTCCTTTTCACATTCAAATTCTTATATTCATCCTATCACTCCATGGCCTATATATACCCATACATACACACCCAATTCATTATCTTCTTCCTCTACATCTCTTAAAAATTCAAGTTTGGGGGAAAATTAGTACAAGTTCACCTCTTTGATTCGTAGTGGGATTTCTCTTCTCTATTTTATTTTATTACGAATTTGTGTTCTTGTCAATTGGGGTTTTTGTATTATTCTTGTTACTTGGGTATTTGTGGTGTGATTTTTCTTGGTGGTTTTTGGTGGGATATTTCTTGGTGGTTGTTGGTGGTGCTATTATTGAGTGGGGTTTTGGTTATTATGGCTCCTAAACGAATGAGGGGTAGTTCTAGTAGGGTGGAGAGATTTTCTTCTCCGGAGGTGGAGGTAGAGTATAATCGGTTGTTGTCAAAGCCGGTGGCGAAGGAAAGGGGGTTTTTGCCATCTCGTCATTATGGGTTGGTTGAAGTGATTAGTGAGTTACGTTGGGGAGAGATTTGTAAGGCACCTACTCCGGTTCCGGTGAATTTGGTTAGGGAGTTCTATGCTAATGCTAAAGATGAGCAGAATGGTGTGTGTATGGTTCGTGGTAAACGGGTGGATTACAGATCAGATGCTATTCGTCCAATTTTGGGACAACCACCTAAGCTTGTGGGGGATGAAAATTGGGCGCTGAAGACTAGTGATGATGTGGATATGGAGGCGATTGTTCGTGAACTTTGTGTTCCCGGTACAAGTTGGAAGTATAAATTGGGAACTAATGAGCCTCTTTCTTTTCTGTCTTCTACTATGAATAAGTTTGCACGAGCATGGTATCTATTTCTTTGTGCCAATATTATGCCTACTTCTCATACGGGTGAGGTCACAGCTGATAGAGCGATTATTCTTTGGGGCATTCTACAGGGAAAATACATTGATGTCGCCCACATTGTTCAGCAGAATATTCGCAGGTGTTTAAAGTCTAGTGCACTATCATCGATGCCCCATGCTTCTATCATAGTTGGGTTGTGTATGGTTAGTGGCGTTACCTGGAGTGCGGATGAGGAGTTGCAGTCACCTTTGCCGTCCATTATTGATGTGTCTATTGATCGAATGCCGGAATGGCAAGGCGGAATCCCACATCCTAGGGGGCTTGGGTATGATGTTAGTGGTGCTGATTCTAGTGGTCAGGGAGCGGGCGCTCCGCCACGTGCTAAGAGAGTTCCAAGAGTTTTAGATGCTCACTTTAGACGTTTGTACAGGCGGATGGATGCTATACATGCTAGTAACCGAGCGTATGCTGAGGATATGGCTACAGCTTTGAGAGATGCGGGTATTCAGGCCCGGTGGCCTGTCTATGGAGCTCGTACACCTTATCCACCGCCAGATACTGATTCATCCGAGGATGAGGACGAGTAGGTATGTTTTTGCTATCCCTCGTATTTACTTCCATTCAATGCGGACATTGAATATTTTAAGTTTGGGGGTGGTTTGAGGGATTAGTAGTTGTTGTTGTATATATGTGTTCATGTAGGATATCATGTTTTGCATGCTTAGTAGTAATTCATTCATGTTATGTTCGTATTATCTACGTTTGTTTCATGTTGGACATTCTGTTTTTATTTATGTATACCATGTGAGTAAATTCTAGTTGCATTTTCATGGCATGCATGTTTCATGATCCCTTAGAACGAGCTAATTCTGATTGGTAGGTAGGTGTTTAATTGAGTGTGGTAATGATGAGTAGAGGGTTGATTTATAGTTTCTATGAAATTGACTTGCATGCTTCAGAAACAAAATCTTTTCACAGTCTCATTGGGTGCTTTTGAGCTAGGTTGAGATCATGCTTGTTTGGATGTTTTGAGATTTAATCACTTGATTATATTTAGAATTTTCATTATTCCCTTGATGGCCTAGAACAATTAAGTCTAAGTTTGGGGGAAAACAGGGATTTCATGCTTAAATTGTAAATAATTGTCAATAATGGCTAGGCGTCAAATGGCTAGTAGCCGGCTCATATTTATATGAGTAGTCTAGGGTTGGAATTGAGAATTCTCATTCCAGATTGCATAGAAAAAAAAAAAGAAAGCAGAAAGAAGAAAAAAAAAAGAAAAAAAAAAAGAAAAGAAAAAAAAAATGATGTCAATTGTTTATATGCAAAATTAACCAGGGTGAGCTCTTTAATACTCGAGCAATTAAGTTCGCGGGGACTTTGTGCCTAGTGACCTAAGGCTTTTATAGTCTGGGATCCACTAACCCAACGCTCGCTACATGTGTATTATTGTATAAGCCTTTCGGGGTCTCATCCATTGCACGGTTAAATAAGCATGCTTGTATATTATGTGTCGTAGTTGTTTAGTAATAAAAGCATGAATTTCTGTCTACCTTGGATAAGGATGGAGGTGTTCCTAGGTTATGAAGTGTCTACGGTCTATTCTATTTATAAACCTGTGATTGTCTTGACGAAAAGCATGTATGATTTTTGACCTAGTTTTGGGAGTATTTCTGATGAGCATTGCACACACGCACGTTTCTGTTCATGTATTGTTAGTATACGGGAACTTGGTCGAACTCTATTTGGATTTAGTTGCATTCTTTGAGATATTTGCTTGCTCGTTGGTTTTGGTTAGTTTGAAGGGGATTGTTGCATTTTTCATTCTAGTTGCATTCATGCATTGCATTGCATTAGGTTAAATGGATTTTGTGGGTACATTCGCTATAGGCCCTCACGAGACCTTACTCGTCCACTAGGGCTGCCTAGGGGTTTAAAGGGCTTGTTGCATATGTCAAATGCAACTGTGATCACCTACGGAAGTGGTACTAGCTAGTTAGTTAGTTGTAATTGTTTATGCTTGAGGACAAGCATCGGTTTAAGTTTGGGGGTGTGATAAGTGGATTTTATATCCACTTGGATCGCTTAATTTCGGCTTAAATTGATTGTCTTGGACTCGAGTTGTTGTAGATTTGATGTGTTTTGCTTAGTTGTGCAGGATTACGAGAATGTTGACTAAGGTGGATGCTTTTATAATTTTTTGGGAATTAATTGATTAAAATTCGGATTTTCGAGAAGGGTTGCACAGTTTACACTGTTTTGGCCATATCTTGAGTTCTAGAAGTCCGTTTTAGGCCCGTAAGCAGTCCACGCGAAGATAACGAGATTTCCTATCATTCTAAGATAGTCCAGAGGTCCAATTACGTGGGGAACATTCCAGAAAATCTGAAGAAAAGTCAGCCACGAATTTTCCTTACAAAACATAATCAAATTAGGAAACGTATCTTGCAGAAATTCTATTATAATTCTGTTTTGTATTCTCTTGCTGGGCAAGACTTGTAGTGCCTATATAAACACATCATACCTTGTAATTTGTATCAGATTATTATTATTGTAACGTAGAATTGCAAGAGAGAAGAGTGGAGAAGGATTCAAGCTCGGTGACAAGCAAGATCTAGATCTACTTCAACTTTTGTATACTTTGGATAGTAGATTTGTTTTCTCAACTCTTGTTTTTATTAATTTTATCACTTCTTTATTTTATATCTTGTTTAATATCATGCTTTCAATTAATCCCATGGTGACGAACGGTTCAATTATGAACTAATCGTTGTCATGGGATCCTAATGGATTTATCTATGTAGCTTAGTAGTTTATATGCTTTAAAGATTTATGTGTGGTGAATTCTTGATATCCTTGTATGGTTGTGTTTCATGTATTTAGATGCGTCGCGAACATCTAATTTGTTAATCTCTTGCTAAACGAGAGTGGATCTTGAGATTTAGAACTTGTCATTCTAGCATAGGATAGGTTGATGTTTTAACATCATGATTTGTGGCGTAAATAGAGATATTATGCTACCCTATGTGATCTAAGTGGATAACTTGTGCTTAAACCTTTATGTTTTCAAATTCTATAGAGATATAGGGTCTAAACATAATTGGTGTCTACCCATCTTCTATCTCTTTTGTGGATGCATGCGTAGTTTGGTATTAGTATACCGAGAGGTAGCTTTTACTTGTTTCGTGTTATCCGATCAGATATCAACCCCATCACATGTATTGATTAAAGGCTGCGACTCTAAGTGAAGTAGATAATGAAATTAGGATTCCATGTTTTATCTCATATAAGTAATTCATATTAAATTCTCATTAGTTAATTATTCTTAGTTTAATAATTTGTTTCCGAGTTAATTTTAGATAATTAAAACCTCATTCTTGTTATTTGTCTTAGCAGTGGATTAAAACTAAACATTGTTGCATAGGCATATTTACTGATTGAACTTAACCAGATCTCTGCGGAACGAACCTTAATTATATTACTTGTGACTACGTGCGCTTGCGTAATTTTGTGCTAACACCAGTGCTACGTTGAGTATATCCCAAGGGAGGAGAATACAAAGGTCGATGCCTTATCTCAGTATACTTCTTTAAAGGTCGAGACCCACTTGAGAACCCCCTACAATTGATTCTAAGTTTATTGCTCCTATCGGGATAGGAGGATGCTGGATAGATCCTATCAAAGCACACCTTGAGAATGGCTGGTTGCCAAACGATGCATCGGAGGCAAGGAAGCTAGCTGTAAAGAACTAAAGGCTCGAAGAGACCACGTTCCACCCGACTGAAGGATCGTGAAGGCCCTACTTCATCCAAATGAAGGCTCGTAGAGACCGTGTTTCGTCCAACCAAAGGCTCGAAAAGGATATGTACCATCCATTTGAAGGCTCAAAAAATGCGAGAAATAAGTTTTAAAAAAATATATTGCAAGGAGTTAGAGCTCAAAACAAGCTTCGATTCAATATATTGTGAGCTCAAATCTGAGTAACGAGCAAAAAGATATGGATTTTTCAATACTCGTGGAATGAGCAGGCCTAATAATCGAGTTAAAAGACAAAAATTCGATCTCGATCCATGTCTTCAGGGGCTGGAATTTCAAGTCAGGAATGATCTCCTCTAAGTCTCAAAGGTGAGGTCGTGATGACCCATGACCTAGGACAAACGAGGCTTATATGACCAAGGTAAAATTGAGGAAAAATACGACCTCAATCTAGGTCGTAGAATGAGGTCGTAGACCTCACGACCAGTCAAAAATGGAGCCTTTACACGACCTCAATCCAGGTCGTGGATGAAGCTCTTAAGTCTCACGACCAGCCAAAAATGAAGCCTTGTGGCAAACTCAATTCAAATCGTAATTGAGGTCGTAGAACCTCAAGACCTGGTTAAAATTAAGTCTTTCCAAGACCTCAATCCAGGTTGTGCTTTGAGATCGTAGACCTCACGACCACTGATATTATGGGTCCTTACACGAGCTCAATCCAGGTCGTGGATTGAGGTCGTAAGCCTCACGACCAGGCCTTAGAGTAGAGGTCCGGAAGGCCCCAGATCTGGACAATTTGAGGGTTTAGTTAGACCTCAATTCAGGTCTATCAGGGCTAGGACCCCCACATAAATTACAAGAAAATATTATTATTTAATAATAATTTGTAAAAAAAAATATTATTATTTAATAATAAGATCCGAGCGAACTTTATTCAAGCAAAATTTTATCCGGGCAGGACACCCCTGATTTGGGTATAAAGTTATTCAAAATTTGAATAAAATAAATAATATTATTCAATAATATTATTTAAAAAAAAAAATCTTCACGACCTCAAATGAGGTCACGAATTGAGCTCGGGAAACACACGAACACAACCCAAATGAAGCCTTGGACGATCTCAAACGTGGTCGTAGTTGGCCTCGAAAATTGGTGCGACCTGCCCTCAAAAATTTGCAAAACCACGACCTCAATTAAGGTCTTGTGAAAAAGTGCAATTTAGTACCCCCCCTACTTTTGCTATGTTCACAAAAAGAGTTCTTGAAAAATTATGAAATAATCCCCCTAAAATGCATGGGTGCACAAATTCAAAATTTTCGATTAAAATTTTCGAATTTTATTCAAAGAAAAATTTTATCCGGGTAGGACACCCCTGAATTGGGTAAAAACGTTATTCAAAATTTGAAAAAAAATAAATAATATTATTTTTGAAAAAAAGAAAAAGAAGAAAAAAAAATGTCACGACCTCAAATGAGGTCGCAACTGACCTCCAAAAGTGCTACGACCTGGGATAAAATTGAATCTTGGACGACCTCAAATGAGGTTGGGAGGAAAAGTACTATTTAGTACCCTACTTTTGTCATGTTTATAAAAAAGTCCCAGAAAAATTAAGAAAAATACCCGTTGGTACATAAAAATTCCTAAAATGTTAGGAATAATTACCAAAAATACTTGTGGGTACATAAAAATTCCTAAAATGTTAGGAATAATTACCAAAAATACCTGTGGGTACATAAAAATTCCTAAATTATTAGGAATGATTAAGAAAAATATCTGTGGGTACAAGAAAATTCCTAAAATATTAGGAATAATTACGAAAAATACCCGTGGGTACATAAAAATTCCTAAAATGTTAGGAATAATTACCAAAAATACCTGTGGGTACATAAAAATTCATAAAATGTTAGGAATAATTACCAAAAATACCTGTGGGTACATAAAAATTCCTAAAATATTAGGAATAATTAAGAAAAATACCCGTGGGTACAAGAAAATTCCTAAAATATTAGGAATAATTATGAAAAATACCCGTGGGTACATAAAAATTCGTAAAATGTTAGGAATAATTAAGAAAAATACCCGTTGGTACATAAAAATTCCTAAATTATTAGGAATAATTAAGAAAAATACCTGTGATTATACAAAAATTCCTCAAACATTAGGAAAGCTACAGAAAAATATGAGGAAAATTATAGAAATATTTTCTTGACAAATTGAGCAATAATTTGTGCAAATAGTGCATAAAAGCTCTATGAAAATGCCGAAATTGCTAAAAGCAAGCACAAGTTAAAGCCGCGAATAAGGCAAATCGTCGTAAATGTGTAGGTCGCTGCACACTTTACAATAAGACGATATATGTGAAAAACTAGTGTACACCGAAATCCCTATATAAGGGTAGGAAAATTATGAAGTCCCAGGTAAGGGATAAAAATGACCCAAAGTCTCGATTAAGGCAAATATAACTTCTACGAAAACCAGATCAGTTTTCCTAGAAGTTGGGGGGCAAATGATATGGGCTGAAAGTAAGCCCTAAAGACATACTTAATGTTGCGTTAATTAAACCTAGATTGGTCCAAGGTTAAAGCCCATAAATGAAGCCCGAAATCCTAATTAAATAATAAATTCGTGGATAATAAATCAGCCAAATAAAAGACTCTGTTGTCGAGTCCAAAAGGAAATCAAATCATCTATGGAGTAGCCTCCAAGGCATACAACTCCTATAGTTATCCACCTCCCTCATGGAAGGATCTAGAATTGGGCCCAAATTGTATAACTTGCCCACCAAGTTACTAAACCCTAATTCCAAGGCTTCTCAAGCCTATATAAAGGAACTAACCCCTCATTCTAAAAGAGAACGTTTTTTGGGCACAACTCCATACGTTACCCACCACGTTTTAGGCTTAATCCTCGAATAAGGACATACAAGCCACTACGTCACTACGCCGCGAGGGTGCATCAAGCCACGTAGGCAACTCTAGAACTACATTTTGGCTTGATTCTTGATATTCATCAAGGTACGTAGGCATCTTGTTAGGACCGAGTTAGTCCCCGACAACAAGAGCAACCACCATTAAAGCTTGAAGCTCTCAATCCCTAGCAATCAATACACAAATTAATTACACCCTACTTTTTATTCCACAACATAATCATTTTTGGCTAATATATTGAATATAATTAAAATAATAAAATTTATCCGATTTCTATTTTAATTTATTATTTTGATAAATTTCCGATTTACCGATAAATTGCTATTAGGTATTGAAACCGATTTGTTCAGAAATCAATAAATAATCATGCTTTTATCCCACAAAACTAGAAAATAATGAGTACGATGAGAGACAACCGTAACTCGCAAGGGATCATTCTCGTTCACAGGATAATTTCTAGAACCAGAGCTTACTAAAAATATATTATTTTGCTTTATTAACCTATATATATATATATTGTATATATATCTCGTATATTTTTTGGTGATTACAGAGTGTTGCTGGGCATATGCATTGTTATGCCCGAATCTCGGCATAGATCCTAAACAGGCTCAAACGGCTATACAAGGGGCCCACCTCTCTTAATTGTCCCGGATATCTTTTAATGAGCTCAAATATTGAAGAAGAATCAACAAGGCATGGGGCCCGATTAGGGATCTCCTCACCTCTATCTCATAAATCTCTTGAAGACACTATCACCCAAGGGGTCTCACGCTAGGCCTCCAAGGGGTCTCACGCTAGGCCTCTAGGCGTCTCATGCTAGCCCGGCCTAGAGGTCCAGCGAGGCCTAGAGGAGGTCCAGCGAGGCCTAGTTAGAGACAGCAGAGAGGCCTAGAGGAGGTCCAGCGAGGCCTAGTTAGAGACAGCAGCGAGGCCTAGAGGAGGTCCAACGAGGCCTAGAGGTCCAACGAGGCCTATAGGTCCAGCGAGGCCTAGAGGTGCAGCGAGGCCTAGGGGTCCAGTGTGGCCTAGAATACTCTTATGAAGGCTCATAGCTAAGCCCAGTGTTGAGTATTGAATACAGTAAAAGAATACAGAGGGGGGGGTGAATGGATTCTTGAACTTTTCTTCGTTCTTGAATCTTTGCAGCAAGATAAGTGATGAGTGTGTGAGATATGAAGATGCGGATAATTAAAGACAAACACAACACAATATCACTTTAATCTAATATCTTATTAGATAAAGATTTTGCTACAATCTGTGAATACAAATGATAGTATTCTCAGCTTCGTTTTTCTCAGAGAGATATTTTCTGGGTATTTGAGAAACTTCAACACCTTTTCAGCTAAGGAAGTGAGGCTGTATCCTTATAGACATGGATACACCCACTTACTACAAATGAGGTAGGTAAAACAAAAACACTTTCCAGTCTGTCTATCTCATTTTAGTAAGAGTCCAAACGGCTACAGATTTGACTTTGAAAAGCCTGTTTAGATCCACTTCTTCAGCTCCTTGTCCCTTGTCTTATCTCTCCAAGCTTCTTTGTAGGCTTTCCAGCATGCTTTATAGGACAGAGTCAAATAAAGTATCCTGACTTGTTGCAGGTTTCTGACTTGTACAATTCTTCAGTATTTTGTCCTCAAGAATGTATTCGAGAAGTGACTAAGTGAGTGATTCGAGAACTGGAGTTGACTTGATCGATAACTCTGAGTTCTCGAATAGTGTTATCTTGACATATCGAATCACTTCTCGAATAGCTCTTTTCTCTGGGACTCCTTGAGATATCGAATAGAGCATTTTGACATATCGAATCCCTGAGATATCGAATAGCATATTGAGTCTTTGAGATATCGAATGTAGCATTGACTTGTTGACCCTTTGAGAACTCGAACTGTTGACTCCTTGAGTTCTCGAACCGTGTAATAGACATATCGAATCCCTGAGATATCGAATGAGATATCGAGAGATATCGAATAGTGTCTTCTGAGATATCGAACTCCAGACTTCTCGAATGCTAGACTTCTCGAATAAACAAATGTACTTCTCGAATTAGTACTTAGGCAATTTCTTCATTTCTTCAATTCTTCAAATCCTAACTGTGATTATTTGACAGTCTTCATTTCCTTGCTTGAGGCATGAACCTTAGAACTTCTTTCAAGCTTTATTCTTGACTTAGTAGGTACAGTTACACAGATAGAATTTGATGCCTATTACATAGTACAAACAAGTAGAAACTCTACAACTAGAGGTTCCCTCAGTTAAGAGGTCATGTAGGTAATGCATAGCATTACGAATCACTTGGGCTTGTTATTAGATGTATTCAGGCATGCCTCTGTGACTAACAATCTCCCCCAAATTGTGAGTAAGACCCTTAGTCACAATTTCATGTCTGATAACAAGCCTAACATACATAAAGATAAAACTTGACAGTACAGGTATGAATTTCCATTAGCAATTTGGATAGAACTACAGAGTGAGTAATCTTACAGCCTATGATGAAGAACTAGCCATTGTCTTTTGATTCCCTTTCCATAGCTTTGGCTTGAAATTCATCATATTCTTTCTCTCTTCTTTCTTTCTCCTTCCTTGTATTCTCATCCATAGCTTTTATTATTTCTGCCATAGCATCTAATTCTTCAAGCAAAATTGAGTCTTTGAAATCTTCAAGTACTGGTTCCAGAATATTTGCAGGATAGTGGTTGAGTAGATTCATTCTGATGTTGACTTGATTTCCATTTCTCCTCCTATACTTTACCATGTAGGGGTTGAACTGAACTCTACACAAACCCTTTTTCCTCAGCTTTTCTGCTTCACTTTCCAGTCTCTCAATTTCTCTCTCTCTTGCCAGCCATTTCTCAAAACACCCTTTTCTGACTTTTTCCTCATGATCTCTCTTCATTTTCACAAAATCAATTAGCTCCAGCTTCCATACTCTCTCCACTTTATCTTCTGAGCTCAACAGTGCAATGATTCTCTCTATGTCATATAGCTTGCCCCAGTGTTGACATCCTCCTTGTTTGAATTTCTCCTCCCTTCCATCAGAATATTTAATCTCAAGGCAATTATCAACAATGGCAACATGATAGATTCTTTGAGCTTGCAAAAATTGCAGTTGGTCTACATCATAATCTTCATCTAGTGGTTGGAGTTTTAGGCCTGGATAGATTGTCAGGGTTTTTGATATGGTTGGCTTTGATTTCCTTGCAGCTTGCTTGAACTTGATTCTTTTTACATGATTACTTGGCAGCAGTATGTGACCTTTGTTTGTAGACCATTGTAGTATTCCATTAGCAGTTTGCTTTTTGAAACATACAGATGGTTTCTTGACTTGAATCTTCTTCTCTTCTTGAGGTGGCAAGACAGTTGCAGAAGCCATAGATGCAAATTTTGAAAGGTCACTACTGGCAGCATTCACCCTAGACTTAGAGTCTTGCGTTGTGGTGAGGTTACTGTCAGCAATGCCTGAGGCTTGCTGTCTTCCACTTTTCCTCTCAGAGCCTTTACCTTGATCATCATCATTCTTCCTCTTCTCATCATCCTTCTTCTTCTTCTTGTCTTCATCACCCTTATTACTCCTGTGATGTCTTCCCCTTCCGTCACTTTTATCTTCATCCTTGTCTTGATCTTTGCTTGGGTTGAACTTAGCAGTCTCAGATACAATGCTAGTTACAATATATGACCTGAGATAAGATATAGCTTCTAATTCTTCTGCTGTTCTTGATCCCTTCTTCTTGATCAGTTTCTCAATGATGGCTATGATGAGATTTTTATTTTGAGGAGTTAGATGCTTAGGAATGACCAGCTGCTTGATATCTTCAATTCTTGTTCCAGCCTGGTAGATAATAGTTCTAGGATCTGTGAAAACTTCAGGTAGCCTTGAAGGTTGACCATTCCTCAAGTCATCATGAAGACTCTTGTTGTTCTCATTTCCCTTCTCAATTAGTCCAAGGAGCACATTCACTTCTGAGTGCTTTAGACTCTGTAGAGTATTGATGGTTAAGTGCCATATCTTGTTCTTTCCTACCATCAATATCTCCTTGAGCCATAGATCATTAAGCCTCCTTGGTACTACAGTGAGACAGTCAATCTGACTCTTCAAACTCTCATGATATAGCAGAGCATCACCAGCCTGTTCTCTAGAGACTTTCAGAAACTCCAAGAATGCATCATCATGATAGACATTTGAGTTTGCAATTTCTTGTAGCTTGGCCTCAGTGACCACCTTCACTTCTACTGGCTTGGCACTCTTAGATATTGAGATTTGAGGCTTGTCAGATGGCATACTCCCTGCAACCACTGTGGTTGTGATAGACTGCCTTTGACCATCAGGAGTAGTGATGTGCACAGTTGGTAGAGTGACAACTGGCAGAGAAGTGGGAGGCTTGGGAGGCTCATCAACTTTGTCCTTTCCTTTTCGAGGCACATGAGTAGTAGATTTCAAAGTTCTCTGATGGCCACCCTCAGTGATCTTGATGCCCTTTTCTAGTGGTCTCTCCCCCTTTGGATTTGAGTTCTTTGATATCTTCTTCTCCCCCTTAGGCTTGTTGACAGACACAGGGGCTGTAGGAGGCACCTTTGGAGTTGAAGATTCATCAGGTAGAGGGAGACCCATGTGCTTCATCATTGCAGACAACATTGATTGTTGATGCAGAAGAACATCAGCTGTGGTGGTGGCTTGAGTGTTCAACTGCTCAGTCAGAGTTGTCACAGTGTCTGTAAGATGAGCATTGGACTTGTGGAGAGAGACTACCTCCTTTTCAAGAGTATCCACTTTAATGAAGAGTTCATTGGCCTTAAAACCAGATAGGGATTGATCCTTCAGTCTCTGCACTTCGAACCTTGACATCTCATGCACAGGAACCTCAGTGACCAGCTTGTCTCCATATTGATTTGCAAAGAGGGTCCTGAGCATGGCATTGGCATCAGTTGTCTGATCTGATAAGGATTGAAATTTGTGCCCCAGACCTGTGACAGCATCCTTGAGAATAGCCAAACCATTGTCCATCCTGGTGCAAGTAGCATTGCAGGTTCGAATGTCCTTGAGAACAGTCTCCAATTGAGGGAATTTAGCATCAAAAGTCCTCTTGATCTCATGCACCTCCTTGGTTGTAGCTGAACACACTTCATTAATTTCTGTCTTTAAGCCTTTACCAAGATAGTGTGCAGCCTTGAGAATGCCTTTATAGCTATCATTCACTGCTTCAAACACATCAGTAGGGTTGAGAGATTTGGCATTGGACCCTAGTGAAGTGATGTACTCTTCTCTGAGGTACTGGAGACCTTCTGAGAGAGGGATTGAATTGGTTCCTTGCAGCCAAGCATCGATATTCCCATCTCTCTCAGTTTCATCTATGATCTTCTCCTTCTGTAGCTCTACATCCTCTTTGTGACATAGGAGAATAGCTTCATAGTCTAGATTGGGCATGTTTGCAGTGAGAAGGTGCTGAGCAATTTTTGTGAACTCAGGGATCTGATCCACAACTAAGCTTTGAAGTGCTTCAACCGTCAATTGTGGTGGAACAGACCCTGATCCTGAAGCACTGTCATGTTGCACAGGCTTCAGCCATTGAGACATAAAGTTAGAGCTAGAGCTAGGCTTGCTAGGCTCCTCAGTTACAGATGCAACTTCTGCAACCGGATGAACAGACTCTACTACTGCTGTCTCCACAGAAGTGGGATGAGTTACAACAGTAGTTGACACAGGCACAGAGTCTCTAGTAAGAACTAGTGAATCCTCTGTGTTTGTGATGGTGTCATTAGGATATGCCCCAGCATGCATTCCCTGACCATCCAAATGTGGTACCTGGGTGGTGAGCAAGGTGTCATGCACCAAGTCACTTGAATTCATTGGCTCATCAAAGGAAAAGAATTCTTGATGATCAATGCCTTGCTCCTCAATTGCTTGAGTTGCAGGCTTCAAAGAAATATGAGTGGTAAATTCTAAAAGAGAAGTGTGTTGTAGACAAGATTTTGGCAACTCCCCCTGAGAAATAGAGGGAGTTTCAGTTATGATGTGCTCTCCACTCAGTGTTGTGCCAGCCTTATCACTCCCTTGTGCTGACTCTTTACAGATAGGTGCATTGGGGAGGATGCTTGATTCTATAGATGCATCCTGTTGAGAGGATACATCTAGTGAGCTGTGTGCCCCTGATTTTACAACTTCAGCCATTTGAGTGACTGAAGAGGTGGTTTTAGACTTCTTCTTCTTCTTTAGGCTTATGATAGGTGACTCAGGTGTCTCACTTTCTAACCCTAGTTCTACAGCCAAGGCTGCTTCAGTTAAGATTTCTAAAGGTTCAGAAGCAGCCTGTTTTCTCTTCTTTTTACTAACATCACCCTTTTGAGAGGATGATGCAGTTGGCTCTTTGCTGGATAGAGTGTTTGGCTGAGGGGGTTGGTTAGCAGGCCTTGGGTTAGCACTTTGTTCTCCTTGCTTAGGCTGTGCTAACTGTGATTTTGAATCAAATATTGGCATGTTGTGGGGGTAAGACCTAAACAAACCCTCCATGTGGGGAGTTATGCTAAGTCTTACATCCACATCATTCCTAGTCTCCAAATTACCAAAAATGAGTTTGGTCATGGACTTAGGATAGCCTATTTTACTCTTATCTACTCCAGGCAATTCAATCAATGAAGCATTTTTAAAGTTAAGCACTGATTGAATAAAGCGAGGAAAGAAAATTTCATTACCTCTCTTGGTTGTGGTCTGACCAAGTCTCCCATAGAGTTCCTGTAGGATGAGAAGTCCAACATCTATCTTTCTCCCATGAGCCAAGGCATAGGCAAGCTGCTGCACGGGTGTACTAATCTGGTCAAAGCTTGATTTCCGTGCAGTGAATACTTGAAGGAGTGTAGCAAATACAAAGCTCCATTCTTTCCTCAAGAACTTCCTATTCAACTTTCCCAGCTTGATAGTATCAGAGTAGTTGATGAAGTCAAAGAATTCTTCCAACTCATCATTGGAGGCCAGAGCATCATACGTCTCTTGCTGCATATCCAAGGCTTGATTCATGTCTGCAGTGGTGATAGTGATATCCTCTCCTTGAATCTTGCAGTGAACAATATAAGAGGTGATAGCATTCTCAAGAGCGATGACCTCCACAGTAGCAGTCCTCCAGAATTGTTCCAATAGATCTATGTACAGAGTTGGGTTGGCTGAGAGCGCACTCTTGATGTATGATTCAGACAACCACCGAACAAAGCACTTGAAATTGGCATTCGGTGCTTCCACATCACTGGAGATTGCGATGAAATTAGTTTGGGATGGTATGGTGAGTTGAGTGTTTGCCATTTGGGTAGAGAAGAAAAGAGAATTAGGATTGAAGAAGAAATTCGCAGTTAGGGTTTTTCAGAGGTTTCAGGAGTTGAGATGCTTGAGAAATCGAACGAAATGAATTGAATAGTTGTGAAGTTGTATATATATATATAAATGTCTTGAGTTGTCGATAGATAAGTGTTCTGTAGCGACAAGTCATTCGAGAAGTATGAAACAACTATTCGAGAAGTCAAGAAAGGCTTATTCGATATCTCAGGCAGTTTTTAACTCACAGCTGGCAGTGATTTAACTCAGAAAATAATTCAAAGTTAAGTAAAATATATTTTTATGAGTGAAATGAAGGTTTGAATATAAATCCAAAAAGCGATTAAGTGTCAGCGAAAAATCAGCCTTTTCAAATGATTCGATAACTCAAATGCAGCATTCGAGAACTCTATCATTAGAGAACTAAAATACTCTATTCGAGAACTCAAAGTGTGCTATTCGATTTCTCTAAAAGACACTATTCGAGAACTCAAGAGGGTTCTAGATAGGCCTATTCGAGAACTCGAGCCAAGACATAACAATGAACCATTCGAGAAGTCTGACTTATCGAACTGTATTTTTCACTCATAAAATTCAATTTCCACTATCCTTTAAAATTTACTAGAAATATTCATTGACGAATATTCTACCAAATTAAATAGTGGTTTACTCAAAATTTTTACAGAAATTTCAAGCTACATATGTATGATTTTCAACATGTGCAGCATTGGAATATTTATACATCATACTCCAGCCAATACTTACTTCAGAAATATTAGGCATTTGATAAAGTAAGTATTTACTGCTGCAACAATCTAGTTGATATATTCACTTAGCCAGAATTCGAAGAATTCAGCATTCCAATCTCACTGACCAGCCTAGTGAAGGTGGCTTCATCTAATGGCTTAGTGAATATGTCAGCTAGTTGTTTATCTGTAGAGACATAATGCAACTCAATGGTTCCATTAGTTGCATGTTCTCTAATGAAATGATATCTGATGTCAATGTGCTTTGTCCTAGAATGATTGACAGGATTGGCAACTATAGAGATTGCACTTGTGTTGTCACACATGATAGGAATTCTTTCCAACACAAGTCCATAATCTCTAAGTTGGTTTCTAATCCAAAGCACTTGAGCACAACAACTTCCAGCAGCTATGTATTCAGCTTCAGCTGTGGAAGTTGACACAGATTGTTGTTTCTTGCTGTACCAAGAGACTAACCTTTGTCCAAGAAACTGGCAGCTACCTGATGTGCTTTTCCTATCAACTCTGCATCCAGCATAATCAGCATCAGAATAACCAACCAGATTGAACCCTGTGTCCTTAGGATACCATAACCCCAAGTTTGGTGTGCCTTTCAGATATTTGAAGATCCTTTTTATTGCTATCATGTGTGATTCCTTTGGGTTTGATTGAAACCTTGCACATAAGCATGTAGCAAACATGATATCTGGCCTACTAGCAGTGAGGTAGAGTAGAGAACCAACCATGCCTCTGTAGATTGAGATATTTACCTTTTTGCCCTTAGCGTCATCATCTAACTTGGTGGCAGTGGCCATGGGTGTCTTCGCAGGTGAACATTCTTCCAAATCAAATTTCTTCAGTAAATCTTTAATGTATTTGGTTTGACTTATAAAAATGCCATCCTTCCTTTGACTAACTTGCAGTCCAAGAAAGAATGTTAATTCTCCCATCATACTCATCTCATATCTGCTTTGCATGAGCTTAGAGAATTTTTCACACAGCTTCTCATTTGTAGAGCCAAATATGATATCATCCACATAGATTTGAACTAGGATAATATCATCACCATGTTTCTTGTAGAACAGTGTCTTGTCCAGTGTGCCTCTAGTGAATTGATTCTCCAGTAGAAATTGTGATAGTGTGTCATACCATGCCCTAGGAGCTTGCTTGAGTCCATACAATGCTTTAAATAATCTGTAGACAAAGTGGGGAAACTGTGGATCCTCAAAGCCAGGTGGTTGTTGCACATATACTTCTTCTTCCAACTCCCCATTCAGGAATGCACTCTTGACATCCATTTGATAGACCTTGAAATTAGAATGTGCAGCAAATGCCAAGAAAATTCTGATGGCTTCTAGTCTAGCAACAGGGGCAAAGGTCTCATCATAGTCAATACCTTCCTGTTGAGAGTATCCTTTTGCAACCAACCTTGCTTTGTTTCTTATGACTACACCATTTTCATCCATCTTATTCCTTAGAACCCATTTAGTTCCAACAACGGTTCTATCCTTTGGTGCAGGCACTAGTTCCCATACTTTGCTCCTTTCAAATTGATTTAGCTCCTCTTGCATAGCAATTATCCAGTCAGGATCCAACAATGCATCATCAAGTTTCTTAGGCTCAACTTGGGATAGAAAGCAGCCATAGAGACATTCATTTATAGTTGCTCTCCTTGTCCTTACTCCTGCATTTGGATTTCCAATTATCTGATCTGCAGTGTGTGATCTATCCCATTTCCTTGTATGTTCAGATTGATTTCTCATCCTTGATGTTGCTTCATCATTTAGATCATGATCATCTACATTTCCTCCCCCTGTGAAGTTGTCACTCCTCACAGGTGTATCTTGGATGCTTGTTTCTTCATTGTTGGTTGACACAGGTTCTTCATTCACTTGAGTTTGTTGGATTATGAGTTCAGATTCACTTTCAATCTCCTCATCAGAATCATCTAGATTGTCAAACTTCAAGGGATCTTTATCTTCATCATTGGCTTCTTCTAATCCAGGTAGTTTGCTGTCATCAAATGTTACATCTGTGCTCTCCATTACTTTCTTTTGACAAATGACATAAACTTTGTATGCAATTCTTTCCATAGAATAGCCAAGAAAGATTCCTTCAAATGCCTTTGCATCAAACTTTCCAACATATTCTGAATTATCTTTTAGCACAAAGCACTTGCTTCCAAAAGTATGAACATACTTTAGAGTAGGCTTCTTTCTAGTCATCAAGTTGTAAGGTGTCTTTCCAGTGTTTTTGTTGATGAGGGTTCTGTTTTGGATGTAGCATGCAGTGCTCACAGCCTCAGCCCAAAAACATGTAGGCATCTTTGCATCAAGTAGCATTGTTCTAGCAGCCTCTATCAGAGTCCTATTCTTTCTCTCAACAACTCCATTTTGTTGTGGGGTCCTTGGAGCTGAGAATTGTTGAGAAATACCATTTTCTTTGCAGAATGCTCCAAGCATGGCATTTCTGAATTCTGTCCCATTATCACTTCTTAATGCAATCACACTTGCATTTATGGCCTTTGCTTCTTTGTCAACTTTCTTTATGTGCTCAATGATTACTTGTGGAGCCTCATCCTTTGATGCCAGAAATTCTACCCATGTATACCTTGTAAAATCATCAACCATCACTAGAGCATACTTCTTCCTTCCTAGTGACATAATATTGACAGGCCCAAACAAATCCATATGAATCAGTTGCAGGGGCTTGGTTATAGATGTCACTGTTTTTGACTTGTGGCTTGATCTTTTCATTTTTCCCTTTTGACACGCCTCACACACTCCTTCTTGACAGAATTCAAGTGTGGGCATGCCTCTCACTAACTCCCTTTTGACTAGGGAATTAATGGCTTTGAAGTTCAGGTGTGATAGCTTCTTGTGCCACAGCCAACTGTCTTCATTTGATGCTTTTGAGTAGAAGCAACAAATTGTGTCCTTGCTTGCAGAGTCCATATTGGCTACAAACAGGCTTCCCTTCCTTACTCCAGACAGAGCAAAATCACCAGTCTTCTTGTGGGTGATCAAACATTCATCTTTGTCAAAGTTCACTTTGAAGCCTCTGTCAGTGAATTGACCAACACTCAGTAGATTATGCTTGAGCCCCTTGACCAGTGCTACATTCTCAATGATGACATTTCCAATTTCCAACTTGCCATATCCCAGTGTGTTGCCAATGCTGTCATCTCCAAAAGCAACCATTGGGCCAGCCTTTTCCTCATACTGTGATAGCAGGGCCATATCACCAGTCATATGATTTGAGCATCCACTGTCCAAAATCCACATGACCTTCTTTTTACTTTCTTTGCCCTGTGAGTCTGATGCAGATGGTTCTTCCTTGGAATTGGCCATCAAGGCATAGTTGCAGAATTCTTGTTCTTCCCCATCACTGTCAGAATCATCCCAACACTTCCCTTCAGCTATGTAAGCCTTACCTGGTGTCTGCTTCTTTAGAAGGGCCTCATACTTAGCTTCAAGCTCAAGAAACTCCTTATCCTTCTTTTTAGGCTTCTTGCATTCACTGGCAAAATGCCCTAGGTCATTGCATCTATAACATCTTACAGATGACCTATCCACATAGCTGGTTTTGAATCTGTTCTTGTTTGTTTTCATAGGTGCCTTGCTCTTGTTGAATGAATGATTTTGAGGTCTAGGCTTGAAGGGCAGATTCCTCTTGAATCTGATGTTTGGGAATTTTCTAGCCATAAAAGCATATGATGTATTTTCCATGCCATCCAGCTCTTCAAGAGTGTAGAACTCATCTTCTTCCTTGTCATCAGCAGGTTCAGTCACTACTTCCTCAGTTTCTTCATCATCTACTATCTCTTCTATTCTCAGCTGACTTGCAGATGCTTCCAGGTCTTGAATAGATTTGTTGACAATCAAGGCACATGATGTGTTTATCATTCTGCCTTGGTTAGCTGGATAGCCCTCATTTGAAGCAACTCAAGCTCGTGTGTCTTTAAAACCCCATAGAGCACATCATACGTGACTTTGTTCAAATCTCTTTCTCTTAGGGATATGACCCTTTGCTCTAGATGGTTTGGTGACGATAGTAGAAACTTCATATTTAATTCCTTAGTGCTGTAAACCTTCCCATTCATTTGGAGCTCAGTCACCAGCTTGTGAAATCTTTCAAACATATCAGTGATACTTTCCTTGGACTGTGCCATGAACGCCTCATACTGTGTGACCAGTATCTGTTTCTTATTTTCTCTTACCTCCTCTGTCCCTTCACATAACACCTCGATGTGATTCCACATGTCCTTGGCTGATTTGCATGATGCTATGTTGGCAAACATCGACATATCCATGGAGTCTATGATTAACAACATGAGGTGGCTGTCTAGGGCAATCTTTTCCTTCTCTGAGTCCGTCCATTTGGATGGCTCTTTTGGAACGTATGATCTAGGAATGACTACTGCGCCCACTGTGGATTCAGCAACTTCTTGTTGTGGTATGAATGGACCATTCTTGAGAATGTCAGGGTAGAGAGGATTGGCAGCTTTGATGAACAACAGCATTTTTATTTTCCAGAGGTTGTAATTCTCTTTGTCGAACTTAGGGACCTTTACCGTATCTGTAGTCTTTGGTGTATTCGAACTCATGATCGTTTTCTGTTTAGATTAAACAGCCTGCTCTGATACCACTTGTTGAGTATTGAATACAGTAAAAGAATACAGAGGGGGGGTGAATGGATTCTTGAACTTTTCTTCGTTCTTGAATCTTTGCAGCAAGATAAGTGATGAGTGTGTGAGATATGAAGATGCGGATAATTAAAGACAAACACAACACAATATCACTTTAATCTAATATCTTATTAGATAAAGATTTTGCTACAATCTGTGAATACAAATGATAGTATTCTCAGCTTCGTTTTTCTCAGAGAGATATTTTCTGGGTATTTGAGAAACTTCAACACCTTTTCAGCTAAGGAAGTGAGGCTGTATCCTTATAGACATGGATACACCCACTTACTACAAATGAGGTAGGTAAAACAAAAACACTTTCCAGTCTGTCTATCTCATTTTAGTAAGAGTCCAAACGGCTACAGATTTGACTTTGAAAAGCCTGTTTAGATCCACTTCTTCAGCTCCTTGTCCCTTGTCTTATCTCTCCAAGCTTCTTTGTAGGCTTTCCAGCATGCTTTATAGGACAGAGTCAAATAAAGTATCCTGGCTTGTTGCAGGTTTCTGACTTGTACAATTCTTCAGTATTTTGTCCTCAAGAATGTATTCGAGAAGTGACTAAGTGAGTGATTCGAGAACTGGAGTTGACTTGATCGATAACTCTGAGTTCTCGAATAGTGTTATCTTGACATATCGAATCACTTCTCGAATAGCTCTTTTCTCTGGGACTCCTTGAGATATCGAATAGAGCATTTTGACATATCGAATCCCTGAGATATCGAATAGCATATTGAGTCTTTGAGATATCGAATGTAGCATTGACTTGTTGACCCTTTGAGAACTCGAACTGTTGACTCCTTGAGTTCTCGAACCGTGTAATAGACATATCGAATCCCTGAGATATCGAATGAGATATCGAGAGATATCGAATAGTGTCTTCTGAGATATCGAACTCCAGACTTCTCGAATGCTAGACTTCTCGAATAAACAAATGTACTTCTCGAATTAGTACTTAGGCAATTTCTTCATTTCTTCAATTCTTCAAATCCCAACTGTGATTATTTGACAGTCTTCATTTCCTTGCTTGAGGCATGAACCTTAGAACTTCTTTCAAGCTTTATTCTTGACTTAGTAGGTACAGTTACACAGATAGAATTTGATGCCTATTACATAGTACAAACAAGTAGAAACTCTACAACTAGAGGTTCCCTCAGTTAAGAGGTCATGTAGGTAATGCATAGCATTACGAATCACTTGGGCTTGTTATTAGATGTATTCAGGCATGCCTCTGTGACTAACACCCAGCGAGGTCAAATGAGTAAAATGTATCAGTCCAAGAAGACGTCTAGTGGATTTGGGCCTAGTCGAGCCCATAGAAACCCTAGCCCGTCTAGATAACTTCTTCTCCAAGAGAACTATGTATGGCTTGATCCCTATAAATAGGGTACGTAGGCACCTTGCTATCGATGAGAAATAGTTCACCACTGAATATCAATAGACAAGATCAGCCACAAACAGTTACAAATCACCTTCATGTTTTCGTGTTCTTAGCAAAATATCCATATTTTGCTCCGTGATTCCAGCAACCTCCAAAATATTGTTATACAATATTCTCCCTATAACAATTGGCGCTAGAAGGAGGGGCTAGTCATTAATTTGGGAGAACGATGACTAACTCGAACAAGAAGAACGGAGAGGCCAACAACGGAGAGGCCGAGGTCGGGCTAGCGTGAGAGGCCGAGGCCGGGCTAGCGCGAGACCCAGGGGTAACACATGACCCCGGGCTGCAAGGATCGAGACCCCGAGGTAGCATATGACCCCGGACTGCGACCCCGTAGGAGCGAGGCAATGCTTGCACCTAGCGTAGCGAGGCCATGCTTGCACCTAGCGTAGCGAGGCCGGGTTCGAGAAGAATAAGCGACATCATCAGGAGCGAAGGTTCGGAATGACCCCCATCTCCTCGTTGAGATCGTGAGCGGTCCTATCGTCACGAAAACAGACCCCCCTCTCTTCGTAGAGAGCGCGAGCGGTCCTGTCATCGCGACGAGAGACCCCCCTCTCCTCGTTGAGAGTGTGAGTGGTCCCATAAGTATGAGCCCGACCCCGAGATTGTAAGAAGAAGGATTGTAAGGAGGATCAAGAGGAGTCAAGCTCGAGAAGCTCACTACTGACAAGAAGGATATGTGATAGAGGCCAAGGCAAGGGTCAAGGTTCTAAGTGACCCCCATCTCTTCGTTGAGATCATGAGCGGTCCCATCGTCGTGACGACAGACCCCCATCTCCTCGTCGAGATCGTGAGTGGTCCCATCGTCGCGACGATAGACCCCCTTCTCCTCGTCGAAATCATGAGGCCCACTATATGATGCAGCTAACGAGGCCCTCTCTTATGCGACTAATGAGGCCCTATATGGAGTGACTATTGAAATCTTGAGATGCCTCTACATGAGATGCTTCTTCTTGGTGGAATACCTCTACGTCGAGGAGAGGGGGGACGCCCCTGATCCTTGGGGTAAGGGGGGACGCCCCCGACCCCTGCCGACAATGAGGTCCTCAATTACCTCAAGACACTGGGAAGAGCAGGCAACAAATAAAGAGGTTGAGTACGAGGCTCTCATCAATTAGCCTCAAGCTCGCACTAGAGATGAAAGGAGAGAAGCCAAAGTAGTTGAAGATCAAAATGAGCTCAAAACCTCAATATCTTATTACATGTGCAACAAAGGGAAGCCTGTTATGACATTGAAGAAGCTAAGTGCTCTCGCTTAGCCTTGGAAGTGCCCCGGGATAGCATGATGAGGCCCAAGGCCCCGGGATAGCATGACGAGGCCAAGTGCCTCGGGATAGCATGATGAGGCTAAGTGCCTTGGGATAGCGTGATGAGGCCGTGCCCTAGGATAGCGTTGATGAGGTCAATTGCCTTGGGACAACAGTAAAGTGTACAAGTGCTCTGGGATAATGTTGGAGAAATTAAGTATGCTTATAGCGGGATCACATCAAATTCTCTTCATTATAAATGGTGTTAACTCCAAATAATACAAGAAGATTGCTGAAACACTTTGATTCCTCATCACATCTATAATGATAATGAGGACTCGGGGGTAGTGGTATTACATAAACACCTCTTCCAACAAGACATTTAAAGAATTACAAGTCCAGTCTCTAGCAACGTGACATCTTGTGATGTGAGGCCTCTCGGCCCCATAGGCTATGATCGATAAGTCTATACTATGCGGAACTATCTCAACTCATATGCTAAGGTCAATCTTTCAGCGATCAAGATCATTTGAAGACCCCATCAGCTATCCTAAAACACTTGTAAAAATTTAACAAAGATGGAGAGGCGTTATGGAGGAATCTATACATGCTAAAATCATGCAACATGAGTCCCTTGTGCAAGCAGATGCGAGGCCTATGATACTTTGCAATATTATAAACATCAAATAAAGGAACATCAATAAAGCAAGCCAATCCAGGTTCAAGGAGCATCCAAATAAGTAAAAGAAATTAAGTCTACAAGTGCGATGCAAATAAAGGTAGTGCCCATATCCCCACTGAGTCTAGCAGATCATGGGGATCCATTAATCGCTTCCTCATTCATCTCCATATTGAGGTTATCAGCAAACTTCCCAGTTTCTTCACCCAACCAGTACCAATCAAAGTGGTCAATCTTTTCTACAATCTACATACAAGGCACGTATCTAATTGTAATGCGATGAGGAGGCCTCTCAATATATGAGGCTGCGAGGGAGGAGGCCTCTCAACATATGAGGCTGCGAGGAGGAGGCCTCTCAACATATGAGGCTGCGAGGAGGAGGCCTCTCAACATATGAGGCTGAGAGGAGGAGGCCTCTCAACATATGAGGCTACGAGGAGTCCTCTCATTATATCAGAAAGAGAAGACCTCTCCGCATATGGGGCTATAGGGAGTCCTCTCAACTTATGAGGAGTCCTCAATATAAATGGAGTCTTCTCATCATATAAGGAGTCCTCTCATCATAATAACAAGGAGTAAGCTCGGAGGAGAGTCCTCTCATCATATTCTAAAAAGAACTTGAAGATATAGGTGAGAGCCTGAGCTCGCCTATCAGTTAAAGAGAAGACATATTATGGCTACAAGGTCTTATGAGATCACCTCTCAAGGTCTCTACAGGATCACATTGCACTTGAAAGAGCCCTTCAAGGTCCCCGTCACTTACATATACTTGGCTTCGCATCAACTTGAAGACACCACTATACTTGATTCCACATTGGATTCATAATGGCAACATGGAATCGGGGGGTAGTTGTTATGCCCGAATCTCGGCATAGATCCTAAACAGGCTCAAACGGCTATATAAGGGGCCCACCTCTCTTAATTGTCCCGGATATCTTTTAATGAGCTCAAATATTGAAGAAGAATCAACAAGGCATGGGGCCCGATTAGGGATCGCCTCACCTGTATCTCATAAATCTCTTGAAGACACTATCACCCAAGGGGTCTCACGCTAAGCCTCCAAGGGGTCTCACGCTAGGCCTCTAGGCGTCTCATGCTAGCCCGGCCTAGAGGTCCAGCGAGGCCTAGAGGAGGTCCAGCGAGGCCTAGTTAGAGACAACAGCGAGGCCTAGAGGAGGTCCAGCGAGGCCTAGAGGAGGTCCAGCGAGGCCTAGTTAGAGACAGCAGTGAGGCCTAGAGGAGGTCCAACGAGGCCTAGAGGTGCAGCGAGGCCTAGGAGTCCAGTGTGGCCTAGAATACTCTTATGAAGGCTCATAGCTAAGCCCAGCGAGGTCAAATGAGTAAAATGTATCAGTCCAAGAAGACGTCTAGTGGATTTGGGCCTAGTCGAGCCCATGAAAACCCTAGCCCGTCTTGATAACTTCTTCTCCAAGAGAACTACGTATGGCTTGATCCCTATAAATAGGGTACGTCGGCACCTTGCTATCGATGAGAAACAATTCACCACTGAATATCAATAGACAAGATCAGCCACAAACAGTTACAAATCACCTTCATGTTCTTCGTGTTCTTAGCAAAATATCCGTATTTTGCTCCGTGATTCCAGCAACCTCCAAAATATTGTTATACAATATTCTCCCTATAACATGCACCTGCAATGGTCCAACTTTAATTTCATATTTAAAGTTAAAGTTGTACTTTTATCTCTAATGATATTTAACTTTAATTTTAAATGTAAAATTATTGTATTTTTAACTTCAAATATGAAGTTATATTATTCATTATTCTGTCTTTAATTTCAAATAGAATTTAGAGAAATGTTGAAGAAGAATAAAGATATAAAATGAATTACTTTATCTTTAAAGATAAAGATAGTGTAACCGTTGAAGATGGCTTAAGTATGTCTGCAACTGAATCTTGGATAATTATAAAAGTGTAGTGGGCTGAAAAGGATAATGAAACACCAGCGGACAGGTGAGTAGCATAGCCCCTTTCCTTGACTACTTTTTATCACGGTTCATATTTTCTTTGTGTATCTGTGAATTGTGATGATACAGCACAGCCCACCATCTTCGGGCCGGCCCCCATACATGCATTCCGATACGTTTGTCTCTCCGTGTACAAGCCTACAATTAGTGTAGATTTTTATATACTCATCTAAGACTACACGTAATTAAAATGGTGGATAATATGTCCCGAATTTGATGACATATTCTACTGCATCCGATATTTGTTTCGATTACAACAATTATCTGAATCGAAATGTCGGTATGCAATCACTAGTAATCCACCTCTTTCATTTTCTGGTAAAATCGGTCACAAATTGCGCAGGAAAACGAGTTTTGAAAATTTTGTGGGATTAATTCGGTCCCGAATCCAAATAAAACATAATTCCAAAATACCCGTGCTCCTGCTGCTGCAGCATGGGAATTTTTTTTTTTTTGCGTTTGTTCAATTAGAATTTTGATAAAAGTTGATGTGAACCGATTGTCACTATAGAGAAGTTCTCTATTAGTGCACCTTCAATCTTGTATTTTATTATTATTTTTGATAATCCAACCGTACGGATTAAAAGTGTATGTTGAAATAACATTGTATACAAATTTTTATTATATTTGAAATAGTGGAGCATCACTTTTATAATAAAACTATTTTTTATATATATTCAACGATATAGATTTATCATAATCTTATTGCTATAAATTTATAGTTCCAAATAATTAAATTACACGAAAATTTATACATTCACATATTTTTGTATGATTTTAACATCCGTACGGTTAGATTGTTCAAATAATAATTAATTTATCATATTTTAAGCCGCACTAATAAAGAACTTCTCTATTGTGTGCTTTAGATACTCTTTTCCCATAATATTAATATTAAATTTTAATAATTAAATAATCTTCTCTAATGAATCAATTTCTTGTTAAATACGATTCTTTCGATTGAGCCGCTCCCTCGTAAAAACCGAAATCTCAACTTTTTAACATATATTATAAAGACTTATATAATATTTTTTATCCATAAAATTGAACCGTAAAAATAAAAAAAAATTATGACTATAGTATCAAATTCTAATAGCTAATACAATCTTTTCTAGCGAACCGTCTTCCCGCTAAATACGTTTCGAGCCGCTCTTATTTAAAACCGAAATTTTAACTTCACTATATAAAGAGAGTAAATTCCAATTTTTATATTCTTTAAACTTTCTAATATTTATGGAGTTTTAAAAGATGAAAATACATCTTATATTTTCTGTATATTATAGATAAACTTGTATAAAAAAGTTAAATAAAGGATTTTTAGGAAAAAAGATGTATAGTTTTAAAAAAAATCGTATATGACGTCTCCACCGTCCTTGTATTCTACTTCCAATAAAACATTTTATTTTATGTATTATATATTTAAACATTTTTTATACGGTCTTATTTAATGAACCGCTTTCTTGTTAAACACGGTTATTACTGTTGATCCGCTCTATCATTAAGAACAAAAACCTAACTTTTACATATATTACTTGTATGATAATGTTTATCCATAAAAATCAAATCCTAAAAATAAAATAAAATTTATAACATCAATATGCTATTTTAATAGCTAGTACAATCTTTTATAGGGAGCCGTCTTCCCTTTAAACATGTTTCGAGCCGCTCTCGTTTGGGATCGAAATTCCAACTTCATTACATATTATTGATGATACTTATCTTACACAACAATTTTTTTCCTTAAAATCAAAACCTAAAAAATAGAGTGAATTCCAATTTATACTTTCTCTAGACTTTCTAAAATTTTTGGAGTTTTAGAAAATGAAAACACATCTTATTTTCTCTTTATATTATAGATACTCCTGTATTTATTTAGGATTCTTGCATGAGATTGTTCTTTTATTATGTTAACACATCAATTCTTTTCTTTTTAAATACATTGACTTTTTTTATGACAATAGTATTGGATTTATAAATAAATTTTCCTAATATAAGTATAATTAACTTATATAAAAAATATATAATTTAAGAATATCGTACTTTCTATAAAATATTTAATTATATTTATGCTCTATATATTCAAACACCTATTCTACTTCTAGTAGAACGTTTATTTATATATTTTTTCAATAAATTCGAACTCTTATTCTCTATAAATTCGAACTCCTATTCTACTTCTAATAAAACTTTTAATAGTATGCCTTATAAATACTTATTATACTTCCAATAGAACTTCTAATCATATGTCTTCCCTATAAATTCGAACTCTTTTCCTTTATAAATTTAACACCTATTCTACTTCTAATATGTTAATTGATATTTTTATATTTATTAGTGTTTAAAATTCTAGAAAATTAGAAAAATAGATTGAGACGATCTTAGAGCGCCACCTAAACTCCCGCTATCCTCCTTTATATATAGATACTAGTCGATGAAGCCGCGCTTCGCTGCGGCGTTACAATATTTTTTAAAAAAAATAATACATTTATGTTATATTATAATATTAATATTAAATTTTAATAATTAAATAATTTTCTCTAATGAATCGATTTCTTGTTAAACATGATTCTTTCGATTGAGCCGCTCTCTCGTTAAAACCGAAATCCCAATAACATATATTATAAAGACTTTGTAATAATTTTTATCCATAAAATCGAACCGTAAGAATAAAAAAAATTATGTCATTAGTATCAAATTCTAATAGCTAATATAATCTTTTGTAGTAAGCCGTCATCCCGTTAAATACGTTTCAAGCCGCTCTTATTTGGAATTGAAATTCCAACTTCATTATATAAAGAAAGAGAGTAAATTCCAATTTTTATATTCTTTAAACTTACAGCTTCCGCATGGGAATGTCTTTTTATTATGTTAACATATCTAAAAAAATTAAATATGAAGACTTTTCGTTACGAAAATAATATTAAATTTATGGATATATTTTTCTAATGCAAGTATAATTAACTTGTATAACAAAGTTAAAATAAATGATTTCTAAGAAAAAAATATATAGTTTTAAAAAATTGTATAAGATGTCTCCACCGTATTCGTATTCTACTTTCAATAAAATATTTTATTATATGTATTCCTTATATATTCAAATATCTTTTATACGGTCTTCTCTAATGAACCGTTTTTCGTTAAACACGGTTGTTAAAACCAAAAACCTAACTTTTACATATATCACTTGAATGATAATGTTTATCCATAAAAATCAAATCCTAAAAATAAAATAAAATTTATAACACCAATATGATATTTTAATAGCTAATACAATCTTTTATAGTGAGTCGTCTTCCCGTTAAACACGTTTCGAGCCGCTCTCATTTGGATCGAAATTCTAACTTCATTACATATTATTGATGATACTTATCTTACACAACAACTTACTCCTTAAAATAAAAACCTAAAAAATAGAGCGAATTCCAATTTATACTTATTCTAGACTTTCTAAAAATTATGGAGTTTTAGAAAATGAAAACACATCTTATTTTCTCTTTATATTATAGATACTCGTATTTATTTAGGATTCCTACATGACAATGTGCTTTTATTATGTTAATATATCAATTATTTTATTTTTTAAAAACGATGACCTTTTTATGACAATAGTATTGGATTTATAAATAAATTTTCCTAATAGAAGTATAATTAACTTATATAAAAAAGTATAATTTAAGAAGTTCGTACTTCCTATAAAATATTTAATTATATGTCTGCTCTATATATTCAAACACATATTCTACTTCTAATAGAACTTTTATTTATATGTTTTTTCTATAAATTCGAATCTTATTCTCTATAAATTCGAACTCCTATTCTACTTCCAATATAACTTGTAATCATATGCGTTATAAATACTTATTCTACTTCCGGTAGAACTTATATGATATGTCTTCCCTATAAATTTGAACTATTCTCCTCTATAAATTCGAACACCTATTCTAGTTCTAATATGTTAAATGATATTTTTCTACTTCTAATAGAAGTTTTATTTATACATTTTTTCTATAAATTCGAACTCTTATTCACTATAAATTCGAACTCCTATTCTACTTCCAATAGAACTTTTAATCATATGCATTATAAATACTTATTCTACTTCCAATAGAACTTCTAATCATATGTCTTTCCTATAAATTCGAACTATTCTCCTCTATAAATTCGAACACCTATTTTACTTCTAATATGTTAAATGATATTTTTAATTTATTAGTGTTTAAAATTCTAAAATTCTAGAAAATTAGAAAAATAGGTTGAGACGATCTTAGAGCGCCACCTAAACTCCCGCGTATCCTCCTTTATATATATATATATATTGATATTGATTTTTCTATAAATTCGAACTCTTATTCGCTATAAATTCGAACTCCTATTCTACTTCCAATAGAACTTTTAATCATATGCATGATAAATACTTATTCTACTTCCAATAGAACTTCTAATCATATGTCTTTCCTATAATTTCGAACTATTCTCCTCTATAAATTCGAACACCTATTTTACTTCTAATATGTTAAATGATATTTTTAATTTATTAGTGTTTAAAATTCTAAAATTCTAGAAAATTAGAAAAATAGATTGAGATGATCTTAGAGCGCCACCTAAACTCCCGCGTATCCTCCTTTATATATATATATATATATATATATATATATATATATATATATATATATATATATTGATTTCTTAGATTTCCTTTATGTTAATAGGATTTAATGTGCCTGAGGGCGATATCAGTTTATACCTGAGATTAAAACAATTTCCATACAAATTTAAGGTTATTTGTGTAAATTACTGAAAAAAGTTTTATATTTACAAAAATGCCTTTGCAGGACCTTTTATTTTATAAGTACAAATCTATTATAACCTTAGGAGAGATGCTTGAGGACAACCTCAGACCCAGTTTTCTCTATGTTAATATTAGATTTTACTTATTCGTATGAACAGTAATGCTAGAGATATAAAATTTTGTATCAAAAGTAATTATAAAAAGATATGGTAAGGGTAATGTGATAAATGAATGTATAAATGTTCTCACCGAAATTATATCAGAAATTCATTGTATTTAATTAAATTATAACCAATTAAATTAAAACAGATGTCATCTTATAAATTTCTTTTATTCAATTTGTTGCATCTAATGTTTTTTTAGTACCAATTTGGTGATTCTCTCTCAGCCAAAATAAAAAACAAAAGCCAATAATTCATAATATATGAATATTATGCACTCATTTGCATGCTCTAATATTAAAAAAGCACTCCATGTATAAATTGTACCGATAAACAAACTATTTATCTCAAGAAAAAAAATTAAAGTTAGGGGTCATTTGTTAAATCTGGACAATATTTTCTGAATAATTAAAATTCTGAACGAATGATAAATCTGAATAATAATGATTAATGCCATTTGTTAAATAGAATGTAAAATTTTCTGAAGGATCAAAACCTTAAATTTATTCAAAATTCATTGTTGTACTTGTTTTTTTTATAATTCTAATCAAAAAATAGGGAAAACAAACATTTCTTTATTCTATTTGCATGTAAATTTAGTTGAATTATTTATATATTTTAAAAAATCAAGTTTACAACTCAAAAAACCTTATTCAATTTCAATTTTTATAACTATTTTTAAATGATTCTAATTTACTTTGTTGTCCAAATTTTAAATTTATTTCTAAAAAATTTCCAAATCGAAATATTTACAAAATCTTTGCAAGATTGATATATTTACAAGTGAATTATATATCATTTTAATATTAATAATATTGTTGTTTGTTAGGAATATGTTGTACTTGATGATAACTTCACAATCAATCAAATTGTTTAAGGTTTTGTAGCTGTCAACGGATGAGGATTTATAACTCTATCCGTTGACAGGTAGCTCATCAACGTATGAGGTTTTGTAGCACACTGCAGTATCTCTATGTTATCAGTTAATAGTGTTTTTATCCACAGTCATGTTGACTATCAACGGATAGGCAGAATAGGGTAGCCAATTGTAAATAAGCTATGCTATGTAATTCTGTCTAAGTGAAAGTGTATCAACGGATGAAGACTAAACCCTATCAACGGATACAACTCAAATCCACTCTATCAACGGATACAGCTCAAGTCCCAACATCAATGGATACTGCTCTATACATCATCAACGGATGTCAGTATACATCATCAACGGATGTCAGTGTACATCATCAACGGATAATCATTGACACTGATTTCTATGATTAGCTGGAGATTAGCAGTTGATAAGGACATGTTTGACTCACAGATCACATGAGTTGAAAGTAGATACAAAAAGCAGTATGGCAGCCATACTTTGGAAACACAGAAGAAAGAAGCATTCCATTTACACTATGAATACAAGAAAGGTGCAGGAGACATGTCTGAACACAAGGACAACCTTTCGGCTACATGTGTATTTGGAGTGTAGTAGCAAGTCAACTAGAATTAGATTAGTATTATCTTATTCCAGTAGTACTTGTAAAACTTGGGATATATAACCAAGTGTAGCAACTCTTTGTAGGTTAAGAAAACAGACATATTTGCTTAGGGTTTCTTGAATATCTTTAGAAGCAAAGAGTTGTAAAACGGCAGCTGTGTACATTTTGTATCACAGAGTTTTCTTCAAATAAAAGCTTCAGGTGGTGCATATTAACCACCTGATTTTATATGTGTTTGTGTTTAAATCTTACATTGCAATTATCTCTTCATAAGTTTCTGAAGTTCTTATCAGAAATTTATAAATATCAAGAATTGTATTCAACCCCCCCTTCTACAATTATACAAGTGTGTAATCTGGGAATAACAATTGGTATCAGAGCAAGCTTCTAACATATTTGAAGTTTAAAGATCAACACACTTCCAACATGTCTAAGAAGGATTATGGAGTGAAGATTCCAGTTCTTGATAGAGAAAATTACTTTCACTGGAAAGTAAAAATGCGTCTACATCTCTCGTCTATTGATGAGGGTTTTGTGGATTGCATTGACAAGGGTCCTCACGTTCCAATGAAGACGGCAACAAGAGTTGGCCTGGCTGATGATGTGCCTGACACTTTCATTCCCAAACCTGTTTCTGAGTGGAGTCTTGAAGATATTGCAGAAGTCCACAAAGACAAAAAGGCCATGAATATTCTGTTCAATGGTCTAGAAACAGACATGGTTGACAATGTTATTAACTGCACTACCGCCAAGGAAGTATGGGACATTGTTCAAACCCTGTGTGAAGGAACAGAACAGGTAAGGGAAAACAAGATGCAACTACTAATCCAACAGTATGAACATTTTCACTTTAAGAGTGGAGAAACATTGAATGATACATTTAGTAGATTTCAAAAGCTACTAAATGGTTTGAAACTGTATGGAAGAGTCTATCAAGTTAAAGACTCTAATCTCAAATTTCTGAGATCACTGCCCAAGGAATAGAAGCCAATGACTGTTTCTCTAAGAAACACTCAAGAGTACAAGACATTTACTCTTGAAAGGCTCTATGGAACTTTAAAGACCTATGAGCTGGAAATGGAGCAGGATGAAGAGATTGAGAAGTCTCAAAAGAAAAGTGGGTCAGTTGCACTCGTTGCCAATTTGGAGCAAAAGGAGGAAAGGACAGAAACTGCTAGTTCTACACCAAACAGGGAGGTTTGTAAAGGTAGAGCATAATCAAGCAGGAGCAAGGAAAAGGTGTCTGAGGAATTGAATGCCCTTCAGCAGGATGAATTGGATGAGATAGATGAGCAATTAGCTTTTCTATCTAGGAGATTCTCTAAGCTGAAATTCAAGAGAAACTCTGGGATGGCCAAGCCATTTAACAAGGATTTTTCCACAAACAACTATGTGGATAAATCCAAAATTAAATGCTACAATTGTGGGATTGCTGGTCATATGATAAGTGAATGCAGGAAACCTAGATCTGAGAACAAGGGAAAGCCAACTGAGGCTGTTGACTATAAGAAGAAATATTTTGATCTTCTTAGGCAGAAAGGAAAGGCATTCTTGACCCAAGAGTATGACTGGGCTGTTGATGACAATCATTCTGATGATGATGCTGAGTTAGTCAACCTTGCTTTAATGGCTGATTCTGGAGAGCAGGAAGCAAGTTCAGCTAGCAATCAGGTATTTTCTACTAATCTCTCTGAGCTCACTAAAGAGGAATGCAATAGTGTTATAGATGAAATGTCTACTGAACTATATCACTTAAGTGTTACTCTTAAATCACTTACTAAAGAGAACAATAGAATTAAAGAGTCTAATCTGTTTTTAAGTGATAGAAATGCTGCTCTAGAATCTCAATTTCTAGAATTTGAGAAAATGAGAGTTGATTGCAATAATGCTAAAAGTGAACTTGAAGCTGTGTTAAAAAGAGAACTGATTTTAAAAGACCAGCTTGAAAAAGAACAAGGGATAATTGCTAAATTTCAAAGTTGTAGGAATATTTCTCAAAACATAATAGAAGTTCAGGGAATAGAATCATTTGTGAAGGATACCTGGACTCAAAGGAAAAAGGAGCTAGAACCTGGCCTTGAGGATCTAGAGACTATTTGTGAATCAACGGATAGTGATCATCCGTTGACAGATGAACCGTCAACGGATGAGAGGTATCCGTCGACTAACAAAAAGTCTGTTAGTAAGAAGGAACTTAGGAAACTGGACATCAAGTATGGTCCAGTAAACAAGAATTTTGTTAGTGGTGAGTGCAGCAAAACCAAATCCAGTGGGAAGGCCAAGACAGGTGATTTACACAACAAAAAGGCTGTTGGTAAATCAGACATTGAAAAGGTAGAAATTGAGGGCAAAAAGAAAAAGAATAGAAATGGTAAGATAGGCATCAACAAGAAAAACAATTACTCTCCTGACAAGTTTGCTCCTAGGAAAACTTGTAGTAATTGTAATAGTGTCAATCATTTATCTTCTAATTGCAAGATTGTTAACAAGGCTCCTGTTCATGTACCTCAACCAATGCCATGTATGCCTGCAATGCCTGTTATGCCTGGTCTGTATCAAAATGCTAGTTTTTCAAATCCATATGTGAACATGCCATATGTGTCTAATCCATACTTTCAATCTATGAATGTGCCACAAATGTCATGGAACCTACCTAACATGAATAATATGTATGCTAATTTTCCACACATGCATGCATCCAATATTCATGAAAATGAGCATTTGTCAGACCCCATTACTCAAGCATCTACACCTAAGATGAAGAATGCTAAGAGTGCAAAGTCAAAGGCTAACAAGAAAGGACCCAAGGAAGCTTGGGTACCAAAATCAACTTGATTTGTTTTTGAAATGTGTGCAGGGAAACAGAAGGAATCTATGGTACCTAGACAGTGGATGTTCTAGGTACATGACAGGAGATTCAACCCTGCTCACAGAGTTCAAGGAAGGAGCTGGCCCTAGAATTACCTTTGGAGATGACAGCAAAGGATATACTAAGGGATATGGCCTGATTTCAAAAGACAATGTCATCATTGGAGAAGTGGCTTTAGTTGAAGGTTTAAAGCACAATTTGCTGAGTATCAGTCAGATTTGTGACAAAGACTATGAAGTAAAGTTCACAAAAAAAGCCTGTGTTGTTTCTGCCAAGGAAGACAACAATGTGGTATTGACAGGCCTTAGAAAAGGAAATGTTTACATAGCTGACTTCAATTCAGCATGCTCAGAATCCATTACTTGTCTCTTCAGCAAAGCAAGTAAGGATGAGAGTTGGCTATGGCATAAGAAGCTGTCACATTTGAATTTTAAAGTGATGAATGATTTGGTAAGAAAGGATCTTGCTAGAGGAATCCCTCATTTGGAGTTTGTCAAAGATGGGCTATGTGATGCCTGCCAATTAGGGAAACAAAAGAAATCATCTTTCAAAAGCAAGACAGAGTCATCCATTGTTAAGCCTCTTCAATTGCTGCATATGGATTTATTTGGTCCAGTAAATGTCATGTCTATTTCAAAGAAGAAATACTGTCTGGTGATTGTAGATGATTTTTCTAAGTTCACATGGACTTTCTTCCTGCACTCCAAGGATTGTGCAAGTGAAATCATTATCAATCACCTCAGAATGCTAAACAATGGTTCTGAAGACAGAGTACAAAGGATCAGGAGTGACAATGGTACTGAATTCAAGAATTCCACAATGAAGATTTTCTGTGAAGAGAATGGAATTGTCCATGAGTTTTCTGCTGCCAGAACACCTCAACAAAATGGGGTTGTTGAAAGGAAAAACAGAACTCTCATTGAAGCAGCTAGAACAATGTTAAGTGAATCAAGATTACCAACATATTTCTGGGCTGAAGCTGTCAACACTGCATGCTTTACTCAGAATATTTCCTTGGTCAATCAAGCTAGAGGAATGACTCCTTATCAGTTACTAACCAACAAGAAACCAACTTTAGCTTTTCTACATGTCTTTGGATGTAAGTGTTTTGTGTTAAGGAATCATGGAGATAATTTAGGCAAATTTGAAGCAAAGGCAGATGAAGCTATTTTCGTTGGATATGCAGCAGGGAAAGCCTACAAGGTCTACAATCTAAGAACCAACATTGTTATGGAATCTGTACATGTTGTGTTTGATGATCAAAAGATTCTAGGCCTAAATGATGAAGGCTACCATGAAAAGTTGGAATTTGAGAATGAAGGTGAAGGAAGAATGTACTATGATGATGATGAGGAGAATGAAGATCATGACCACAGAGATCCACCTAGAGCTGTTATACCAACTAGAAGTGATGCTTACACTGAAAATTAAGCATCCGTTGATAGTCATTCTGGAGCATCCGTTGACAGTCATTCTGCAACATCCGTTGACACTATTAGAGATGCATCCGTCGACAGGCAAAATGATGCATCCATTGACAGTCAACTTCATAACTCAGCAAGGACAACAAACTCAGGGGGAGTTTCTCATGGTCAAAGTTCAATGCTAAATCAACATGATCATGGAAATGAAGCAACCTCATCAAGATCAAATCTTCCACCTGCAAGAAAATGGACTAGAAATCATCCATTTGAGTTAATCATTGGTGAATCAAATTCAAGAGTCCAAACTAGAAGGGCCACTCAAGCAGAATGTCTATACAGTAGCTTCCTGTCTCAAGAGGAACCTAAGAAAGTGGAAGATGCCCTTCTAGATCCAGATTGGGTGTTAGCAATGCAAGAAGAGCTAAACCAATTTGAAAGAAATAAAGTATGGAAACTTGTGCCCAAACCTGATGATAGAAGTGTCATAGGTACTAAATGGGTTCTCAAGAATAAGACAGATGAAAATGGCATAATTGTGAGGAATAAAGCTAGATTAGTGGCAAAGGGCTATTCTCAAGAAGAAGGAATAGATTTTGATGAAACTTTTGCTCCAGTAGCAAGACTTGAGGCAATAAGAATCTTTCTAGCCTATGCAGCACATGCCAATTTCAAAGTCTATCAGATGGATGTCAAAAGTGCCTTTCTAAATGGGGAACTGGAAGAAGAGGTCTATGTCCATCAACCTCCTGGTCTTGAGGATCCAGAATTTCCAGAATATGTATATCTTCTCATGAAAGCACTTTATGGTTTGAAGCAAGCACCAAGAGCCTGGTATGACACTTTATCTCAATTTCTTTTGGAGAACCACTTCACTAGAGGTACAGTAGATAAAACCTTATTTCATAGGGATATTAATGGCTCTTCAATACTTGTTCAAATCTATGTAGATGATATTATTTTTGGGTCTACAGATGAGAAGCTTTGCAAAAAGTTTGCCAAACTTATGCAAAGTAGGTATGAAATGAGTATGATGGGTGAATTAACTTACTTTCTTGGCCTACAAGTAAAGCAAGTTAATGAGGGCATTTTCATAAGTCAAACAAAATATATTTATGATCTCTTAAAGAAATTTGACTTAATGGATTGTACATCTGCTAAAACACCCATGGCCACTGCAACTAAGCTTGAGTTGAATACTAAGGAAAAGTCTGTGGACATCTCAAGTTATAGAGGCATGGTAGGTTCACTTTTATACCTAACAGCTAGTAGACCTGATATAATGTTTTCTACTTGTCTTTGTGCTAGATTTCAAGCTGATCCTAGAGAGTCTCACTTAATAGCTATTAAAAGAATTTTCAGGTATCTCAAGGGAACACCAAACCTTGGCATTTGGTACCCAAGAGAATCTGGTTTTGATCTAACTGGCTATTCAGATGCAGATTATGCAGGTTGCAGAGTTGATAGGAAAAGTACTACAGGTTCCTGTCAATTTCTAGGAAACAGGCTTGTGTCATGGTTCAGTAAGAAACAAAACTCAGTCTCCACTTCTACAGCTGAAGCTGAGTACATTGCGGCTGGAAGCTGTTGTGCACAGATCCTATGGATGAGAAACCAACTCATTGACTATGGTCTAAAAGTTGAGAAGATTCCAATTTTCTGTGACAACACAAGTGCTATTGCCATCACAGGGAATCCAGTGCAACATTCGAGAACCAAGCACATTGACATCAAATACCACTTCATTAGAGAACATGTGATGAATGGTACAGTAGAAATGCACTTTGTGCCAAGTGAAATGCAGCTTGCAGATATCTTCACCAAGCCTCTTGATGAATCCACATTCACAAGATTGGTAGGTGAGCTAGGTATGCTTAACTTGTCATAATTTCTAGTGATATTTGATTTCAATGAATTGAAGCTGGAAATGTGTTTTGATTTACTTGAAAGTTAAAACTTTCAGAAAAATTTTCTGCAGAAATTTTGCCTAAGGCAAAATTAGCTTATCAACGGATATCCTTTTATCCGTTGATACATGTCAACGGGTAACAGGCTATCCACGTCATCAACGGATAAACTGTATCTCAACCGTTCATTCTATATCCGTCGATATACATATTTTTTTTAACCGTTGGTAACCGTGTATATCTAATCATGGCTGTACTTATTCTCTTTTTATTTATTATCTGACAGTTACTTTTGACCAATGGAGTAATTACTTTTAATTATTTCATTTTTAATTTTTAAAAAATATAATAGGCGAACTTGTACTCTCACATCTCACTTTTATTCATTTTCAAGCATATCAAAAGTTAACTGCATCTTCTTCCCTAAAACTCTCTGTAACCAAAGTTCAATCACTTCAATGGCGCCTATTGTTAAGATGATGTCCTCCACTGGGTTTACCTATGAGAAGAACAATTTCGCGGCCTTTATTGACACAGTGAATGCTCCAGAAGCTTACCACACTTTGATGAGTTTCGTGAAGAAATGCAAACTGTCATATGCTATGACGGCTACCACTCCCTTAATCCACGAGGTAATTGAAGAAATGTGGACATCTGCTGAGTACAATGGCACAGACGGTACAATTGCTTTTTCTTTAAAGGGTAAAAACTATGTGGTTAATTCTGATGTAATAACTGCTTGTTTAAAATTGCCTGAGAATAACTGTCTGAAAGTACCTACTGATGCTGAAATTGTTGCCATGCTTAATTCTATTAATTATGCCCTTAGTACTGAAAACTTAGGGAAAATTGCTAGAAAAGGAATGGTTAAAGAATGGAGCTACTTCTGTGATGCCTTCATTAAAACTTTTTCAGGAAAAATTAGTAATTTTGATGCTGTTACCCAGTCCATGCTAACAATGATGTGTATGCTTTTAAATGATAAATTCTATAATTTTGGCACATTAGTTATGTATGAGATAGCTGCAAAGTTGGGTAAAAAGGAAACTAGGAGCAAGAATATCTACTTTGCTAGATTTTTAATGCTCTTAGCACTGCATGTGTCTGAGAATAAGCTATCCATTGCTAACCCGGATAGCAAGTTCCAATGTTTTGTTCAGGAGAAGAGAGTCTTAAGTGACCTGATTCGAATGAACCTCAATGCAGGAGTACAGTTGGTATATCTACCAATTGTTCAGGTAACTATCTCTAACTCTGAAACCCCTATCTCCAACCCCCAAATTTCTTTGCCTTCTAGTGTCACAATGGAGTCTGTAGTTGTGACCAAACAGGCTCCTACCAAAGTGACCAAATCCAAAGTTCCAAAACCACATTCTAAAAGGCAAACCTCAAGTGTCTCTCAAAAGACACCTGTTGTAAAAACTACCAAACCTCTTGAGGGGAGTGTGAAGGTGGTAGTGAGTGGTGAGGGACAGGGTGAACATCAAAGAAGCCCTAAGTATAAGGAAGGAGAGATGAGTGCAACCACCATTTCAGTCTCTCAAAAGACTGCTAATGTAACTACAGGCCAAATTCTAGTTACACTCTCCCAAAAGAGTGTGACTACTGAATCAAGTTCCCCACAAGGAACACTGCACAAGAGGGTTAGGGACACATATAGCCCAATCTCAAAAACCTATGGAAGAAGAGTGAAATCTAAAACCACAGGGGAATCACAGGGTGCACACACTGTACAGGAAACTGTACCTTCTCAAACTCAGTTTGATGTGGCTTCAATAAATGTGGAGTCACAGCCCCTTGATCTTAATCTTCAAATCGACACACATTACAATCCACCATCACCAACTCCTTCTCTGGATGTGGATATGATATCTACATCAATTCCTGATTCTCCATCTTTAAGATTCTTGGAGAAGCCCCACTCTGTAATTGGTGGTCATCATCTTTTAGATGATTTGTTGGACCATCAATCTTCCCTTCCAGAATTCTCAACACAGACTGTGGCCTCGAACTTAAAATCAATCTCCACAGATTCAGTGTTGGTTTTCTCTTCAACGGATAGAATTATTCCTTCCTCAACGGATATCCTTCATCCGTTGACAAGTGTTTCTCCATCAACGGATGCGCCTCTATCTAGCCATCCGTTGACAGCTATAACTACTCCATCAACGGATATTCCTTATCCGTTGATAACTCACTCTACCACTGCTATATCTGACATTCCAGTGTCAAGTGTAGAGGAGTTCTCAGTAGTTGAAACACTTTTAGGTTTGAGGGAAGGGAGTGAGAGGCTGCCTTGTGAGCAGGCAAAAGGAGAGATAAATAATGAGAGGCTGGCCATTTCTTCCGGTCAGGCAAAAGGAGAGTTTGAGAGTTCCACATTAGTAGGTGAAGGTGAGGGTGTGAGAGGTGTGAGCCAAGGGGAGCCCTTGATGCAAGAAAAGAGAGATGAGGGGAGAGAAGGGACTACAGGAGAGATAAGGATGGAAGAAGCATCCATTGCTAGTGAGTCAATGGGGGTTGAGGATGCATCCAAGGAAATGGAATTTCAAAGAGAATATCAGTCCATGATTGACTCCATTTCTTTGGATGCTGAAACCTTTACTCACCCTGTTCCTGCCTATCAAATTCTGGCACAACAGGGCAATGTGGAAGCAGAGGAGGCAATGCACCTAGTGCACACCTCACAATCTCTACTTAGAGCTAAGGAATCTATAGCAGCTCTGCCTACCACTGCTGAGAGTGATGAATTTGACAATTCTGAAGATGAAGACAGCCAGAGCTCTGAAGATGAAGGTGGTAGCAGTATTCATGATTTTGCATTTGCTCAAAACTACACCTATCATCAACTTGATATGGAAATCATAAAGCAATATAAATCTGCCCTGGCTGAGCACCCAGCAGCAGATCCACAGAGAAAGGTTGTTCTTCAACAGGCAATTGACTCCCTAAAGTTACAAAAGATGCAAATGGTGATTCAGAGATCCAATTTAGAGGAGGTCAAACAAGAAATCAAGGATGTGAAGATCTCTGTGGATTCCAAGCTAGAGCAACTAGCTCCTACAGCCACTCAAAGGGTGTTGCAACAAAGGTTTCTCAAAGAAGACAACCTGGCTAAATCTGTGCAACTTCTCACTTCAAGAGTGGAAAAGATGGAATCCCAGATGGAGCAATTTCTTCAACATCAGAAACTGCAAACCCAACTGCTAGAAAGGTTAGTTGCAGCCCCAACTTCTAGTCAAACCCTTGATGCTAACAAAAAGGGGGAGAAAGTGGAAGAGGCTGTGGCAACTACAAGTCAAATCTTAATTTCTGAAAGAAGGGAAGCAGCAAGTGAGGGGGAGCAGCAGCCTACCATAGTGGTCAATCCACAAGAATTCATTGTCACAGCTTCCCCCAGCAAATCCAAACCTCTATCTGAAGAGTTTGATCTTTCAAACTTGACAGAAGAAGAACAGCTAGCCAAAATTGAAGCTCTCCAAAAGATGAAAGAAGAAAACTATGAAAGGATAATGAGGACAGAAAGATTGATCAATCAATCTATTGCATCAAATCTGTTCTCTAGCCAAACCTCAGCTCCAACAATATCTACAACAATTCTGAAGGTGCTCACTCCAGCAATTGTGGCTCCTACATTCTATGATGCTGAGCCTTCTCATGTTAAGGAATTTGAACCCTACATCAAATCAAGACCCTTCTCACCACCAAAAGCAAATGGGAAGAACAAGTTACAACTGGACTTTCCATTTCCCAAGGATGATGAAGAGAAGTTGATGGGTAAGGCAATCAAGGAATTCAAGGAGAAGACTAACAGTTGTGTAAGAGAATGGATGGCTGTAATCATAAGGAATGGAAAAGTTCTAAACATATCCAACAGCCATCCTAGATTTGTTGAAGCCAAGAGAGAAGAGACTTCAAGGCTGCTAAGAGAATCTCAACCAAGCACTGTATATCAATATGAAAACTCAGATGAGAAGCAAGCAAGGCTGGCTCAAGAGTTATTGGATGAGGTAGAGGATGAATTGAGGGAACCTGAGGAAGTCCCCAAATTCAAAAAGAAAGGGAAATCAGTCCCCAAATCCAAGAGATTAAAATCACATGCAAGGAGGCCTGTCTCTCCAGAAACTGAAAACAAAGAGACAGTTGGTTCATCACAACCTATTGATGTGAAAGTATTCAACCCAGATGTAAATTTCCATGGTGAGCCTATAGTACCTAAAGAGGAACCAATGAATCTTGACTCCATTGAGGTTCCTTCATTTTTGCTGAAGCCTCAACAGAAGCCTACACAGAAGAAAAGGAAACCAAGGAAGCAACCTTCAAAGGAACCAATTCAAGTTGCTAGGGTACCTGCAATTGTCAGGCAGCCAATCTTGGAAAACAAGGATGATTTTATCTATCAGGCAGATATTGAAGAATACTCTGACATGAATCTTTATCTGGATGAATTGTCAGAAGTAAGAGGAATTGACAAATATAAACATTTGCCTGAAAGATTGGTCTTTGTATACAAGGGAGGAACGGAAAGGACATGGCCACTACAAAGGGTTCTTGGAGAAAATTATCATACCTTAACCAAAGTGTTCTCTGCAATCAAGAGATACACAGGGTTCTCCAAGATAGCAAAAGGGGAGATACTGGACAAAATAGAACAAATAAGGAGGGATTGGAACTCACCATCAAGTCTACCAAGGAAAATGAAGATCCCATACAATGGACAGAAAATCCACCTCCAACCTTTCTGGATGATGGAGTTCAGGGATGAAGATGGTAACAGGAGATTCTTCAGGTTAGAAGACCAACTACCAAAGGCTAGTTCTCAATACCTGAGATGGCTACAACAGAAGTTAAATCCAAAGGTAGATGAAGAAGATGCCTTCTATAGGCAACTCCAAATACAGATTGAGTCCAACTCTGCCAAGGAAGGAAAATCAAGGGTGATGCCAACAAGAGGAAAGAAACAGTCCTAATCTGCTCAGTCTAGAGGAGCACTTCTCTGTAAATTTCTCAAACTTTCAGTTTTTAATTATTGTAGCTTAATACAATTTATGTATTGTTCTTTATATATCTTTAGGAATGTTTTGTTTTCATCAAGGTCCTGAATTTATGCTTTATTGCCATCAAGTATAAATTGGGGGAGATTGTTAGGAATATGTTGTACTTGATGATAACTTCACAATCAATCAAATTGTTTAAGGTTTTGTAGCTGTCAACGGATGAGGATTTATAACTCTATCCGTTGACAGGTAGCTCATCAACGGATGAGGTTTTGTAGCACACTGCAGTATCTCTATGTTATCAGTTAATAGTGTTTTTATCCACAGTCATGTTGACTATCAACGGATAGGCAGAATAGGGTAGCCAATTGTAAATAAGCTATGCTATGTAATTCTGTCTAAGTGAAAGTGTATCAACGGATGAAGACTAAACCCTATCAACGGATACAACTCAAATCCACTCTATCAACGGATACAGCTCAAGTCCCAACATCAACGGATACTGCTCTATACATCATCAACGGATGTCAGTATACATCATCAACGGATGTCAGTGTACATCATCAACGGATAATCATTGACACTGATTTCTATGATTAGCTGGAGATTAGCAGTTGATAAGGACATGTTTGACTGACAGATCACATGAGTTGAAAGTAGATACAAAAAGCAGTATGCCAGCCATACTTTGGAAACACAGAAGAAAGAAGCATTCCATTTACACTATGAATACAAGAAAGGTGCAGGAGACATGTATGAACACAAGGACAACCTTTCGGCTACATGTGTATTTGGAGTGTAGTAGCAAGTCAACTAGAATTAGATTAGTATTATCTTATTCCAGTAGTACTTGTAAAACTTGGGATATATAACCAAGTGTAGCAACTCTTTGTAGGTTAAGAAAACAGACATATTTGCTTAGAGTTTCTTGAATATCTTTAGAAGCAAAGAGTTGTAAAACGGCAGCTGTGTACATTTTGTATCACAGAGTTTTCTTCAAATAAAAGCTTCAGGTGGTGCATATTAACCACCTGATTTTATATGTGTTTGTGTTTAAATCTTACATTGCAATTATCTCTTCATAAGTTTCTGAAGTTCTTATCAGAAATTTATAAATATCAAGAATTGTATTCAACCCCCCCTTCTACAATTATACAAGTGTGTAATCTGGGAATAACATTGTTGATAAAAATGATTGTATAATAACATGAGATAATATTTCTTCAAAAAAAACATGTGATAATATAATGAGAGATGGCATGAAAATGAATTGTTTTTTTTAGAAAATAATGGGCTAGAGTCATCATCACTCATCAAGAGTTTCTGAATGAAACATGCTAAATATTTTGAGGTGACTGGTTCATAGATTTTTGGCGTCGTCCAGAAGCAACACAAGTTTGACAAACGATCTTAATGATGAAACTATGTGTAGTTCAGTTTATCATGATTCATTCACTGGTTAACAAATGGGCCCTTAGATTATGTATTAGTTTTCTCCAATATTTTAAATATCCATGCATTAACATCTGCCTAACATGAGACTTTACGGTCGTAATTCATGAAAAACAAATTCCGTAAATTACACATGACATATCTTTCTACAAGTTGCATGATGTTAACTCATTACATTTTGTTACGACTAGAATTTTGCTAAGCCATAATTTGATCGGACCTGCAATGAAGAAGAATGCGAAGGTTCGACCCCCCGATTCACCTCCGGCGTGAGAATAATTCAGTCAGTTTTTGTAGGATAATATGAACATTCTTTTTTGTGTAAGTGATTAAGTGAATGAATAGTTTTTCCAAACTGTATACTAATTCCTTGTTTTTCCCTCTTCCTTGTCGTGCAGAGAACGTGATAGTTACCTGGAAAGTGGCGATCGTGCGCCCTAACGGGCCACGTAGGGAGATTGAACGTCCTTCTTTATTGGACCTTCGTCAAGTGTTGGGCTTTTCGTCGTTCGACAAATGGTCGGCCTGGTCCCCTGGGCCTGGGCCGATCTAGGTAAGGCAATGAACGGGCCCGACGTTTTGGGCTTAATGATAGGTTGGACTGATGGACCTCCAACATGTCCCTGGGCTTCAATCGATCACAGATCGAATGAAGTTCATCGTCCTAGTCCATCTTCGGTTATGCCTAGGATTCCCTCATTTAGTAGCCGTCTTGTCCAATCGTCGCTTCACATGCGGGTGGACACGCTTCCATATTAATGGGAGACAGCTGTCCCCAGCTGGACCTTGCATGCGAATCCCTATGTGAATCTCAGCCGTGAATTTCAAAAGGCTATCATCTTGGCCATTGATCCAATAGAACCGCTTCACTATCCTTTCTCTACATCCGCATAGATTTATATAAGACACAACACATATTACTCCATTTCTTTCCTTTCTTGCCTTTTCCCACAGTCGAAACTTTCAAGCAAACCCAAACATCACACTGTCGAGATTGGTGCAGTAATCACTCATCCAGAATTTCCAAGCCCTCCAATTCTGCTTCAAGATTATCTTCATAGTAGTAAGTTTTCTGATTCCTTACTTACTTTCTGATTTCTTTTGTACTATTTTACTCATGATTGGCATGCAATGTTTCTATGTACATCTTTACTTATGCACAAATGTTTGTGAATAGGGGTTTTTCTAGTGTATTTAGGAATGTATAATAATAGTGGTTTTTGTTGGACTCTGGGTGTATGCAGAGGGTGGTTTAGTTGAATAGAAAGATGTGACTTATACCTTTCTGGGTAAAATGGGTAAAATGGGTTGTTAAAGACTAAGAACATTCCTCGGGATGTTTGAAGCATTAGAACAATCCTCGGTCTGTTTATATAGTTTCCCAATAGTCACAAGCCGCCGATCGATTCTGGCCCTCTGTACTCGACCTTTAGCTGAATAAGTTCCTCTCTTTTCTTTTTGTTCCTCCGAGTACATGGTTAATTTATTCTGTTCCTGTACGTAGGACATGGATCGGTCCGTTTCGACAACTGTCCCTCGATATTCGGCCATGGCTCATTTCAACGACGACCGATTCCCGACGGTAAATCTCGTTTCTTTGCTGACCGAAGAACAGGTCGCAGGGATGATCTTCAAATATGACATACTTGAACGATGGAAGGTCCATTGTCCCGATGAAGAGGATCTTATCTATCATACTCTGCCCGTAGACTATTCGTATGGGATGTTCGGGATAGGTATTTCTGAACGAGCCTTCTACTATGGCTTAAGATTACCACTTCTCCCCATCATCAAGAAATTTTTGACCCACACCCGTATAGCTCTGGGTCAATTGGACCCGAATAGCTTCATACATTTCAACATCTTCCAACATCGCTGTCTGATGGCCCAGGTGGAGCGTAGGTTGTCCCTATTCTTCTACCACTATGACTTTAAAAAGAATCCCAAATCCGCTGGATTTTACACAATTACACGTAGGTCCGGCATGGCCGATTAGGCTGCAATAAACTCTAGCAACAGGAATACCCATGATCATTGGTTCTACATCTGTGGTCCCAAATTAGACAAATATCGGGTATGGAGGGAGATAGATCACAATGATATACTTGCTTCGGAGATGGTCGATCAGGATAGGGTCGATTATGCTAAGATTAGTCGGCCGATGGACCCTGCACGACTACCCTTGAGTTTGAGCTGGGATAATGAATGGCTTCACTCTCTATGAGGTAGCGGTAACGTTATCTCTTCATTACCCTAGTTCGTTATGGTATAGTGTCCTCGTTGTTTTTACTGACTTACACTTTTCGTTTGCAATGTCCACCAAGGTTGATATGGCTAGGAGGAAGGCAGAGAGGGTAGCCAAAAAGAAAGCTGAGCAGGAGGCCAAATTCCAACAAACCGAAGATATTCCATTGGAGCTTTCCAACAGCCCTCCTCACAACATCATTGACACTACCGTCGTCCAGACGGAGACTTCGGCCAGCTAAACTGCAGATAGCAGTCTCAAGAGGCGCAACACTGAAGAGGTTGTTAGAACCTACCGTCCAGACTGGTCGGTTTTGGTTAAAGATGGATTTGCTGCCCACTGCTGAAGCGAAGAACGTGGCTGGTGATCTTCTGAGGGCTATGATCCTTCCTGTCAACCGTCTGATCTACGACACCGTCGGGGCTCTGTCAGCTTGTTCGGAGCTTTTGGGTCATCTGACAATGGTGAGGTTTTTATTTCCTTGTAATATTTTCTGCCTCCTTTGTCTTCTGTCTAACCCTTTTCTCGTCATTTTTTCAGGCTGCCCCTTGGGCCACGGCCCTTGAGGAGAAGGTCAAGGACATGGACAGGGAGCTGCAGGGCGTTAAGGCCCTTAGAGAGGAGATTCGGGAGCTTAAGCAATGGGACGACCGCTTGGAGCTCGAGCGCAACGCTTTCCAGACCGAACGTGACACTCTCAAACTGCTTTCGGACAGGAGGGTCGGACAGGCAAAGAGGAACCGTAGGATGAAGAAGAAAGCTGACAAGCTCTTGATCCTGGTCGAAGATAGGAGCTTTCAAGCTGGATTCGACGAGGCAGTAAAGAGGGTCCACGGTGAAGGTTGGGACTATAAGCAGATCCTGGGCGACTTTGAAGATCCAATCACCCGTCCCCCTCGAAGTGAGCTCAGGTCATGAGACCGAACTCTCTGATTGAAAAATTCTTTTAATTCTTTTTCTGATATGATGTAAATTCTAGCTTTCGGCATAACTCTCGGTTGCCTTCGGGCTTTATTATGTAAACCCTGGCCTTCGGGCATAACATTTGGTTGCCTTCGGGTTCGTGTTTTATGTGTTTTTCCTTTAACATAATTTGTTTAGCTTTACACATCTTCAGTCGTAATCTGCTTTTAGCATAGTTTATTTTCCTTTTATGCATCTTCAGCTTTATTTGCCTTAGCATAATTTGCTCTACTTTTATGCATCTTCTACTTTATTTGCCTTAGCATAATTTGTTTTCCCTTTTATGCATCTTTGGCTTTATTTGCCTTAGCATAATTCGCTCTACTTTTATGCATCTTCGGCTTTGTTTGCCTTAGCATAATTAGTTTTAATTTTGTGCGTCTTCGGATTTAGCCTAGCTGTCCCCCAGTATTTAAGGGGTTTGTAAATGATTAAGGTCCCCTTCGGTCGGTAAAAATATTTCCTCCCGGCCTTGATTATGTCAAAGTAACTTGAATACTACAACACTTATAAGGACTCATATTTTATTCGGTAGGCCCCAAATATGGGTCCGTTAAGCCTGTGCAATATACTTAAACCACATGATAATGTACTTTGGCTAACTGCAAAATTAAAATTTTTCCGAAGCAAACAATCTTCCATTGATAATGCATGGCACGTACAAGTGTATGGCAAATACAGATTGGTGCTTTCGATAAAAACGAAACTGAACTACTAAACCAAGTCAAGTTGCATAAGAGGATTGAATGCTGAATTAAACTGAACAAATATAGACTTCCAGTAAGCTTACTGGTAAAATCGGCGGAGGCGGACAGCGTGCCAAGTGTTTTAGATGGGTTTGCCGTCCGAGCCTGCCAACTTGTATGTTCCTGGCCGAACAACTTCGATCATTGTGTAGGGTCCTTCCAAGTTTGGCATCAGCTTCCCTTGCTTGGTCGGCATAGAAGTGGTCAACTCTCGAAGTACTAAATCTCCCACTTGAAAAGACCTTTTCTTCACTCCAGGGTCATAATATTGCACTGCTTGAAGTTGGTATCTGATGTTCCTCTGACCGTAAGGCAAGTCTGAACGGAGTCTCGCCAGTTGATGACCTTGGAGTTGTTTGATAGGCTCAAAGGATGTATGGCAACTCTTCGGCCCAAAGTCCTTTAGCATCTCCTAGCCTTTTCTTAACCCCATCGAAAATGATCTTATTAGCTGCTTCGATCGCCCCGTTTCCTTGAGGATGATCGACTGAACTGAACCTTTGCTGAATCTCAAATTTAGCTAAGAACTTTTTGAACTTGCTTCCAATAAATTGTGTCCCATTGTCTGACACACATACCAACGGGATGCCGAATCTTAGAATTACCTGTTCCAACATGAACGTTTTTGCTGCTTCTTCGACGATAGCTGAGAGTGGTCTAGCTTCTACCCATTTGGTCATATAGTCGATGGCCACAATACAATACTTGGCCTGTTTAGTACTAGTTGGCAGGATGCCCATGATATCCACTGCCCACATGGCGAAGGGGATGGGATTAAGTACTGAAGTCATTTCTTTTGGTGGTTGATTCGGAACATTGCTGAATAACTGCCATTGTTTGCACTTCTTTGCATAGTCGGAGGCATCTTCCCTTACGGTCGGCCAAAAGAACCCTTGCCTTAGGATTTTGAAGGCAATTGATCGGCCAGCAAGATGTTCCCCGCGGATGCCTTCATGAACAGTTTCCAATACCAGCCTCTGTTCTTCGGGATCTAGGCATCGAAGTAATTGCTAAGTGGTTGATCTTCTGAATAGTCTGTCTCCGACAATAGAATAGCTGGTCGATCGATACTTAACCTTTTGGGCTTCTTTCTTGTCGAGTGGAAGGGTGCCCTTCTCTAGAAAAGCTCTGATCGGGGTCATACAATTAATCCCTTGGTGTATCTCCATGCAATGCTGCCTTTCAATAGATGGGGTTTTAACTTCGGTCAAATAGATTGAGCCCGTGAGGTTCTGTGTTTCGGACGAAGCAAGCCTAGAAAGTGCATCTGCTCTACTATTATTTTCCCTGGCTACTTGGATCAATTCAAAAGATTCGAATGACGCAGTTCGTTCACGTACCATAATAGCATATGCCTTCGTTCGGGGATCCTTTTGCCCGTACTCCCCTGAAAATTGCTTCACAACCAGCATTGAATCGATGAAAGCCCTTAAGTGCCTTACTTCTAAATTCTTTGCCAAGTTTAAACCTGCCAGCAATGCTTCTTATTCAGCCTCATTATTGGTCAATGGAAAGGTGAACCTAATGGCTTGGCATATCTCGAACCCATCGGGGCTAGTCTGGATCAATCCTGCCCCACACTTCGACCCAACTACCGAACCGTCCACAAAGAGCTTCCACTTCCCGGGCAAATGTTAATTGCTCTTCTGGAGCCAAGTCCTTCGGTCCCGAGAAGGAGCATTCCACTATAAAATCTGCTAGTACTTGTGCCTTGATCGCAGTCCTAGGGATGTACTACAAATCATACTCCCCCAATTCGATCGACCAAGCAACCACCCTGCCCGAAGCCTCGGGTCTTTGTAGGATCTTCTTCAAGGGTTGGTCAGTCACCACCTACACCGTTCGTCCTTTGAAGTAGTGGCGTAACTTTCTTGACGCCATGACCAGCCCATAAGTAAATTTCTGTGCGTTGGGATACCTTATTTCCGCATCTTTCAGTATGTGAGAGACGTAGAACACTGGATGTTGGTTCCCTTCGTGCTCTTTAGCCAGTACTACCCCGAGTGTTCGGTCGCTCACTGCCAAATACAGCTGTAGAGTTTCGTTCGGGCTTGGTCTCATCAAGAGTGGGGTTTTCACCAAATATTCCTTTACTTCTTCAAATGCCTTTTGGCAACTTGGTCCCCACTCAAAATTCTTCGACCCCCGAAGCACTTCAAAGAATGGTAGAGCTTTTTCGGCTGATCTGGATATGAACCTCCTTAGGGCTGCCAGTCGCCTAGTCAGTTTCTGAATTTCCCTTACTGTCTTTGGTGCTTCCATGTCAATAACCGCCTTGATTTTTTCTGGATTCGCCTCTATCCCCCGAGCACTAACCATGTAACCCAGAAATTTCCCGCTGTTGACTCCAAACGTGCACTTGTTCGGGTTAATTCTCATGTTATTTCTCCTAAGTGTTTAAAAACACTCCTTCAAATCTTCGGCATTGTAAGATACCAGATTATTTTAGGATTTATTATTATTATTTAATTATATTAATTAGTATTTACAGAATAGAATTGGATTTGAGGATATCGTTGTGGAATTCAACGATATTTAGTATTAAGTTTATATGAGTATATATTGAGTTATGTGTGCCAATGTGTGCCCCAGTATTTTATTGGTATTTTTAGTGATTTAAAAATATTTAAATCAAGTATTATTTATCTTCAAAAATCTTTATTTAATTATCGGAGGGCTTAAAAATCATGAAATCTTTTGTAAATTATCTTTATATATTTATTGAGTTTTTAAAATTGTTGGGTGGATTAATTTGGGTGTTTTAGTATTTTAAAATGATTTTAAGAGTTTTATTGTATTTAAAGGATCAAAACTTTGAAAATTCATATTTAATTCATTTTTGATCCGAAAAATATTTTAAAATTATGTGGGTGCTCGTAATTTTATATTCTTTATTTTAAAAATGAAAAGTGTAATTTTCCGGAGGTTTTATTTAATTGTGATTTATATAAATCGTTTATTAGAATGTATTTGGGCCGAAGAGAGGAAAGTGGTAATAAAAAGAGTATTGGGCTAGGCCCAATAAGAGAGCCCAGTAGAAGGAAGATTCAAGAACACGGGAGAAGAGAAAAGAAACGCAGAGAAAAGAAAAAAAAAAGAGAAAGAAGAGTAGAGAGATTGGGAGAGAATTGAGAGAGATTAAAGAAAGATTTGGGGGTTTTGATTTTGAATCAATTGGGGGGAGTATATATATATATATATATATATATATATATATATATATATATACAAATCGTGTGTGTGTGTATTAGTGTGTGTATATGTGCGCGGGTTGATGGAGGAATAAGAGGGGGAAAAAATAGAGGGCTTGATTGGAAGAAGGTGGGATTGAATAACTTTGTTTTGGCTTAGAAGGTATGTAATCTTTGACTTATGAGTTTCAATTTCATGATTTGTAAGTATGTTATTATTTGGATAGATTTTTAGTTTATATATTGTAATGTTTGGTTTGATTTATAGTTATGAATGGTGTGTAGTTGTTGGATAAGGGGTGATAAGGAGGTGGTATAGATGTTAGGAGCATGAAAAATAGTTTTTGGAATAGTTACTAGCCTGTTTTGTACAAAAAGTTCGAAGCAGTTAGGTACCTTGTTCGGTCTTGGTTCTGGAAAATGAATTATAGCCTATGGTCTCTAGTTTGTGTAGGCGAAAACGGTGATTAGTTTGAGTTAACGAGCTAAGAGTTATGTATGTTTTAGTAAGAGATGCGCAAACAGAAATTTTCTGTGCTTCGATGTGAGATTGAAACAATTCGTTTCTTAACCAAATGAAGTGTTTGTAAGATAAAAGTTTTAGGAGAGCTTTATTGGATATCCAGGAATATGCCGGTAAAGTTTGGTGATTTCTAGACTTGAGATTTATGAGTTATGAATTTATTAGTAAATATAGTTTTGAAATTCTGGTACTTCTCAGAATTTATATGTTTCATTGCAGCTGTCTTTTGATGGTTATAATGGCATAATTGATGAGGGTCAAGAGAATAAAAGTTGTAGGTATGTGTGTTGGGAATATGTCTACAAAATTTCAGAGGTATTAGACTTGTAAAATATGAGTTGGAGCCGAAATAGCAGGGCTGATTACACCTGCATTTCTGCAGAAAATGGAGGGGACTTTAAATAAAACTTGTGGATTGTGTATTGATGATTTCAAGATGAAATTTGGATATGTTGTATCTAGGAATGTCTAGAAAACTCAGAAAAAAAGAATCAGGTAGATTGAGTAATTGTTGAAAGAGTTATAGGCAACTGAGCGAGACAGGTCAGGGCTGCCAGAAACATTAGAAAAGCTGCTATAAATGATTAAGTTTGTAAAATCTTTAGAACTGATTCAGAATGCTTTAAAACCTGAAATTCTACCTGAATAGACTAGTATACCTGTACCATATGAACAATAAATTATATAACAAAAAGAAAGTCGAGTGAGCAATTAAATATTCATACAACAAGGCTTATAATACGTGTTTAACTATCCGGCTTATAGTTGTAGATTAAATTCTTTGGAACCGCATAGTCACATGCATGTCATATTGGCGTCGGAGTCATGAATATAGATTAACAGATATTGTGTATGGGTTACATATGGACTAACTCAAGAATATTTTATAGGATCGAGAGTCATTGCGGAGTCTCAACAAGGTAACAAGCCACAATAAGCTATCTTTTGAGGTGAGTATAAATCAGAGATTTTTTTTTATATATATGTTCTTTGTGATACATGTTGTAAATATGTGACTTGACGGGGATAAGTGCAATGATTAAATTTATGTGATGATTATGAGGTGTGGGTATATATTTATGTATGTATTGCTTTGCGAGTTATAAGTAATTAGTTATCAATTGGGTTGTTTATGTACTAAATAGTACTTTACTATTATTTCGAGTATAATTAGGGATTCGATATGGACCCAGTAAGTGTGTTGACGAGGCGATTAAAGAAAATGAATGCGGGATCGAGTACAGACCGAAGTATAGTAAGTAGTGAATCGGCGCATTGGAATCGAGGCTAGTGTACTAACCCTCGCTTATCGTTCAAGCGAGATAAATATGTTTCTATTCAATATAAGTATTCCCTTCAAATCATTATTGCTAGTATCCTCTCCTTCAAAGTATTGATAAGGATATATTTTATTCATATATCATGTGAAAAGTAGAATTTCAGTTTTATTGCCAGTATTATTCTCTCTTAAGTATTGTCAGTAATATTCTGTTAAAGTTTTTGCTGGTATTGCATTCTTATTCCTTGTTTTAGTATAATGTTCTTAATGTATATGGTTTCCCTGAGATTAATTGATAGTAAAGTAGTTTAATGGAATTGGAAGAATTTTATAAAAATGTGGACCAGCTTCGTGGTCAGAGTAGTAAAGGCCAATGTCAATAAGTGCCTAGTGAGGGATCCCAGAGTATTGTTTTTAGCTAGACTTTACGTGGCTGATCACCCGTAATGTCCAGAGTATGATGAAAACTCCAATTCTATTAAATGTTGTTTTTATGCAAGTATATTCTTATGATAGAATGTTTAAGTTAAAGTACATTTTCATTTCCAAGTATGTTGGATATAAAGTTATGATTTGAGTTAAAAGTTATGATTTGAGTTAATAAATACTGTTAGTATAAAAATGGAAAGTTATTATACTAGTGTTTTGAACGGTGAAAACTAATTCACGGTTATTATGGTCGCTGTGGCATTTGTTGCGCAGTGATAGTGGGAGCCGAGAATGAATTGAGATCTTCTTATTTATTCAAACTCATGATTGTCAGGCCGGTTAGGCAGCTAGGTATGCTAACGCTTAGTGACATGAATGAAATTTGAGTAACTGAGAATTTCTTGGAGATTTTGTTAAAACGATAGTTAAAGTATTTTGCAAGTATTAAAAGTATTGAATCTAGTATTACGAACGTTCTCAGTTATTAAATTCTGATTCCGAGTTATAAATGTTTTAAACGATATTAGTCTTCTATTAAAGTTAAGAATCCAAATTTCAATTAGAGTATTGATTATCAATTGGTGAGCATTCCTTCGCTCATATTTATTGTGCCTATTTCTTGAATTGCAATTATTGCATTCTTATTTCATCCAGTTCAGTTCTATATATATAACTTGCTGAGCATTCTTTGGCTCACACTTGTTGTTTTTAAAATCTAACTTTTCAGTAAGCTAGTTGGCGAGGCTTAGCCTGCGCAGTTCAGAAAGTGGAAAGAAGAAGTAGGATGCTGTTATGAAGCTGACGTGGATCAGAGTATTTAGATTTAAAGTTGAATTATTGTATGTAAATATAGTTTTAGTAGTTATAGTATGTATTTGATTAGTTGGCCCGGTATACTTCTATTCGAAGTGATACCAGTGATTTTAAGTCTGTATAAAGTTTTGTATATAGAGTTGTATTTAAGTTGGTTTTGGGTTTCTTGTTTCTAGAACTGTAACCTAAGATCCTTGGTTGGGAGTTGGGGTCAAAGAGCTTTTGCTTTAGTTTTTATTTTTATTTCAGTTTTATTTTGATTTCAGATTTTTTTTAGTTTAGTATTCAGCAGGTTTATGTTGTATTTACGAATACATCATGACCAATTTTTGTTAGAATTATTGAGTTTGTTAGCGTGACGCCAAATCTACTGACCCCGGATTTGGGGGCGTTACAGGCATGATCCCTGAAGAGGGACTTAAAGATCATATCATCCACGTAGCATTCCATGTTTCGGCCTATCTACTTCTTGAAGACCTTGTTTATCATTTTCTGAAAAGTTTCCCCCGCGTTCTTCAGCCCAAAAGGCATTTTGATGTAGGCATACGTCCTGTTTGGGGTGATGAATGCTGTCTTAGGAACGTCCTCAACATTTATGGCTATTTGATGATATCCGGAGAAAGCATCCAGAAAGGTGAGTATTTGATGCCCCAAAGTAGCATCTATCAGCTGGTCGATGTTCGGCAGTGGATATTGATCCTTCGGACAATTCTTATTCAGATCGGTGTAATCTACACACATTCCCCACTTGCCGTTTGACTTCTTGACCACGACCATGTTCGCCAGCCAATTAGGGTAATCGATCTCCTCAATGAATTTTGCCTCTAGCAACTTCTCCTCCGGCCTGAATAACATTTTGCCTTTCCATGGTGAAATTTCTCTTCTTTTGCTTCACAGGCTAAGCATCAGACTTTACGTTAAGGCAATGTTTGGCCACAGCTGGGTCCAGTCCTGGCATATCTTCGGGCCCCGAGGCGAATACATCATGGTACTTCCTAACCATTTTTATGACTTTTTCTTTCAGTTCAGGCTCCATGTCTTTGCCTATCTGAATCATCTTTCCTAATTGTCCAACGAATAATTCAACCTCTTTAGTCTCTACTGCCGGTTCGGCGATCGGGCTGGATAGATCAGCTCCGAAATTTTCCAACTCAATGTTCAACAGCTGATGGCTGCCCCGAGCATCATTTTTGCTTCTTTTTCTTTTACCGGCTTCAGCCATCTCTACATCCTTATCTTTTTCCAAATCTTCTAGCATGATGATTCGAGCGGCCTTCTGGTCGCCTCTCATTTCCCCACTCCATGTTCGGTAGGGAACTTCAACTTCAGGTGAGGAATGGAAGACAGGGCCTGAAATAGAGATAAAGCTGGCCACCCCAGAATTTCGTTGTACGGGCTGTCCACCCGAACCACATAAAACTTTACTTCTTTCGACACAATATATGGTGCTTTTCCCAACAACACAGAGGGAGTAATTGTACCTTCGATCGGCACGGGCTGATTACCGAAGCCATATAATGGTGCCACATGGCATGGCTCCGTTGTTCGCTTCCCAAGTTCATTTTACAGTAAGAATGGTGGTATAGAATGTTTACCGAACTTCCTTCGTCTACCAGCACTTTCCAAATCTTGTTTTCCCCAAACACTGGGTTGATAACAAGTGGGTCTTCGTGCGGCCATATTACATCTTCATAGTCATCCTCCGACCTCCGTGAAGGAGATGGGTAACGGCTGCTTTGCTACGCTTGACTGATAGAGACTGTAGACTTGCCTTGCGTACTTCTTTCGGGTTGTTTTACTATCCCGATCGAGCATTGTCCCTCCAGAAATTGTCCTTACTTCACCTCTGTACTTTTTAGACCCTTCGACATCATTTTTCTTCTCTTTGTTATCGATTTTATCTCTCAAATCTCCAACAAACTGTGTTAACTCTCCGTCTTTAATCATCTTCTCAATCAACTTCTTCAAATGGTAACACTCATCGGTGTTGTGACCTTTGTCCCGATGGTAGTCACAATATTTGTTCTCATTCCTCTTGTGCTCAGGGGTCTTCAGCCAGGCCGATCAGACGAACCCAGGCTTGCCCTTAATCTCGTGGAGAATTTCGAGATAGGAGTGTTCAAAGGTGTAAACACTGTGCTATCTCTATCTCGCCTCGTTCGGCCCCCTTGTCAGGCCTAGTGTCTGTCAGTCTGCTCTTAATGTCCCCACCCCTTCGGTCGTCTCTTCTATCATCTCTATTATTATCATTCTTTCTATTCTCCTTGTACCCCCCAATTGATTCCATCTTCCTTCTAATTGCTTCCCATCTCAAGTATATATCATTCAAAGATTTTGGAGGCATATTATAAAGAGAAGATCGGAGCTTCTTACCTTTTATGGGATCAAGTCCAGCGGAGAGGAATCCAGCAGCTTTAACCTTGTCCAGGTTTGTCACCATCCCAGCTTCTTCCTTGAACCTTGCCAGATAGTCGACAAGCTCTTCGTTCGGCCTCTGTCTGCAGTGGATCAGGGCCTCATTATCCTTCTCTCTTCGGCACAGGTGAGAATAGTGCCTCAAGAACTTCCTCTTGATCTGTTCATACGAACCGATCGACCTAGGCCTCAGTGAACGGTACTACATGGACGCCGGCCCCTTCAAGTAGGTCTTAAACATCTTACATAGCATTATATCGCAGTGTCCCATACCAGTCATGAGAGATTCATATTTCTCACAGTGGTCTTTGGGATCACCCTTCCCGTTGAACTCGTGCATCTTCGGGAATTGTCTTCCAGAGGTGGTCGATATTGTTCCACATCTTCGGTCACCATAGGTTCATGACTGACCTTTCTTTCCCCCAAACATGTACTTTTTAATCCTCTTGATTCTGTCTCCCACGTGAGGATCGTCCTCCTCTGAGTCGGAAGTATAAACCACCTTCGATTGGGATCGTCTGGAGTACAATTCAGAGTCCCATGACTCGTCTTCATCGTCTCTAGCCCTCTTCTCCCTTAGGGTTTCAGGTTCTGGGTCTTCAGCCTCCAGGGCTTCTCGCAGAAACCTTCTCTTGGAGTTAAATTTCCTCCCTTTGGAGCTTTAATGGTTGTAGTCTTAACCGATTAGCCTCTCTTTGCTTAGCCAATCGTTCTGCATCCTTGTTGTTCCTTTCTTTCTCCCTCTCCTTCTGCTTCCCCTTGGCCTTTTGCTCCTCTCGCTATTTCAGGATCATTTGCTGTTGTTCTTTGGGGGTCGGTATATCCTCTTCTTCGTCAAAGTTCAGTAGCATCAGAATAACAGGAGGAGTGCGGTTGCCTCCGCCCAGGATAGGGTTATTGGTTTTGGGGGTTTCTTCATTCGTCATAGCTATCGGTAGGTTTCAATTCTCAACATAAACGTATCTTTACGTTCCCACATACTGCGCCAAATGTTACGACTGGATTTCTGCCAAGCCCTAATTTGATCGGACCTACAATGAAGAAGAATGCGAGGGTTTGGCCCCCCGATTCACCTCCGGCGTGAGAATAAGTCAGTCGGTTTTTGTAGGATAATATGAATGTAGAGCTTGTGTTTTTTGTGTGTAAGTGATTAAGTGAATGAATAGTTTTTCCAACCTGTATACTTAATCCTTGTTTTTCCCTCTTCCCCGTCGTGCAGGGAACGTGGTAGTTACCTAGAAAGTGGCGATCGTGCGCCCTAACGGGCCACATAGGGAGATTGGACGTCCTCCTTTATTGGGCCTTCGTCAAGCATTGGGCTTTCGTCGTTCGACAAATGGCCAGCTTGGTCGTCTGGGCCGATCTAGATAAGGCAATGAACGAGCCCGTCGTTTTGGACTTAACGACAGGTTGGACTGATGGACCTCTAACACATTTAGGTATATATGAATATTAATTGACTTTTTTTTCTTTAAACATCCATGCAACAACTTATCACTTTGATAATGTTGCAGTGAAAGTTACCTGGGATTCGAAAATTCGACAAAAAAAAAAAACAAAGTAGTTATGACTAGCTAGGGCTAATCGTGTTAGATATAGGCGCACAATTCTTTCCCTTACTTAAGTCCCCAACATTGAAATATATTAAAATTTTCAAATTCTTAGATATAAAAGTATAAATAAACAATATTATGTGCGATAGGTTTCTTAAACTTTTGACTATCACGTTATTTTATATCGAGAATAATGGATTTGAGGTTTACTTTAGGTATCTTATGTGAGATTATATGTATTTTTTTTCCTGATCAGATTATGCGTGTATATTGAGTAGAAAAGTTGGATAACAATTTTGTAATAATATAATATAATAATATCGTATATAAAAGTAATCTTGCTATTTAGGAGTAATCTTGTTATTTGGAGATTACAAATTTAATTCGATTTGACGGATATTCGATACAAAATTTAATTTTTAAAATCTGAATTTTTGGATTTAAATTTATATTTTTACCCCAAAATTTTTTGGGTTTAAACTCTCTGCATAATAGGGTGAAGGCCCAAAATGCTCCATCTCCAATTTGCATGGTCCAAAATACCCCATTTCCAAAAAACGGCCCAAAATGTCCCATGGATACGCTGTTGCGCCCTGCGCACCCGGTGATACGCAGTTTCGTACACCGTATCGAGGGTGTAATATGGCAATTCGTCTTGCGCATAAGGCATGATACGTCATTCGGTACAGCAAGACAGGCACTCATACGCTTCACGAAACTGCGCAACTTATTATTATTTTTTTTTGAAAAAATAACACGGCACCCCGATTTTGCGTATCCATGGGGCTGCTGAGGGCCAAGGCTCTTGGATATGGGGCATTTTTATTATTATCTCTGCATAATATATCATACATTATAATATTCGTTATAATAAAACATTATACGTGTTATTCAAATTCAATTTTAATAATTAAAATTCTTCTACTTATCATGTTATCGATAACTTACTAACCCGGAAAATGAAAAGAACGAATTGTGAGATAGACCAAGGTATCTCTTCGATCTGGGGCCCAACTCATGGTCGATTTGCCGACCTTCCATGATCACAAAATATTTCACGATACAATTACTTTGTATACAGATTAGTTATTAATCGAGTAATCTGAATTATTATATTCGGATAATCGGACTTCAGATATTATTCAAATCCAAAAAAAATTATCAATTCATTAACCAAAATTAATCAACAATTTATGTATTCACTTTAAAACAAAATTTATAATGATTAAAATAATTGCATATGAATATATATGTTTTTAAATTATTTAATTATAAACCAATTATAAGTCATAATATTTTATTTAACTAACCTACTAAAAATTATTCAAATTTAATAAAAAGGTAATTGATTTATAAACCTTGTTAGACCATCTCCAATCAAAGATAAAGTAATTTCATTTCATATCTTTATTCTTCTCCAATCATTCTTCTAAACTTTATTTGAAGTTAAAAATAGAATAATGAATAATATGATTTCTTATGTATTGGTTAAAAATAATCAATTTTTTTTGAACAAAAAGGAATCAATTCATTAATCAAAAGCCATACGGCATCTACAAATACAATCGAAATGACAGACGCTTAAGGGAATCGTTGTTGAATCCTTCCTAGAGGCAACCAAGCGATTTGAAGATGATTGAAAGTATGTACCAGTAGTTTTTTTCATCGGACTGTTCTGTGCAAACGACCATAGATGCGATCCTATAATAACCTTCATCTCTGAATCAAAACCATGAAAATCTTGCCGATCTATAACCTCGATCATGGAACACTCTAAAACCCAATCAAAACAAAAACTCAAACTCTCACAAGGAGAGACTAACAAAATCCAAATAAATTGGGAACTTATTGAAACCCAAATAAATTAGGAACTTACTGAAGAAAACAAGATAAGAAATAAGAAAACGAAAAGGGATGTAGAAATAGAGAGAGTCGCTATGTTATCTAATTGAGTGCCAATGTACTATTCATTATTATTACATAAAAAAATTACCATTTTTTTTAAACTCCATCATGAAAATATCCATTTTGAAAGTGATTTGTTATCTATAACAAATAGGATACCCATTTGTGAGTTGGATATCTCATTTTATATAGGATACCCATTTGTGAGTTGGGTATTACAATTTTTTTATTTTTAATTTCTTGAGATACCCATTTGTGAGTAGGGTATCTTATACAAAATGAGATACCCAATTACCAGTTGGATATCCCATCGGGTAGAAATAACCATACACTTTGAAAATTGTTATTTTTGTCATTTTTAACTCAAAAATGAATATTTTTATCATTTTCCTCTTCATATTTGAAGTTAAAAATAGAATAACTTTATATTTGAAATTAAATTTGGGTACCGTTCCCTAAAAAAAAAATGGTTGGGTACGGTTGGAGCATGAAATAGTATAATTTTAACTTCAAAGTTAAAGTTGAACCATGGAGATGCCCTAGCCTCCATTAAAAAACAAGCCCAAAGTCCAACAATCAGATCAGCCCCCCTCCCCACAAAAAGGCCCAAAATAAAGTGGGCCCAATAACCTCCCCTATCGCTCCTTAAAAACCCTAATCCCTATCTGCTATCTCCATCATCATCTCTATTTATTCCCAGTCTGCTACAACCCCTCAAAGCTATACCAGAATTAGGGTTCATTTTCCATTTCATCCCCCATTTTGAGCTACTGTATATTCATTTCATCTGAATTATATTTATGAAAATCCATTTGTTTAGGTGAAATTAACTTCAGAAATTAAAAAGGTTTGAAACCATGTATACTCAATTTAATTGTTTTCAATCGCTTAATTATTCACCTAAAGCTCGTATCTCTAGCAATGGAAGAGGAATATTCCCAAGAAGATTCTTTGTTTCTGCTGGCATCAATAAATCTCACCAACCCATCTCTTCTCAATCTAAGGTATAACATTTACACACATTATATATATATATATATATAGCTACATTTCAGTATTGCATACATGTTTTGATTGATATAGCTGCTGTGTATGTGTATGTAGAGGCCTGTATGTAAATAAGTGGTAGTTTGTTTACTGACGGTTGTTGTGGGTTGTTTCGGGTTTTCGTAATTCGAGAAGTTTATATGTAATGTAGTTATGTAAAGAATGAGCATTGATATCCAAACATTAGTCAAGTGCCTATGGTTGATTTCATATTAGGTACTGTTACTTGTTTGGAAAATTAATATCACGACATGAAACTCTGATGGATGGGTTTTCCATCTATCTTTTGTATCACTCTTGATTGGGTTCATCGTTGCTCGTAATTTTTACTAGTTATGTACTGAGCTCTATCTGGACCCTAAATCTTAATTGACTTGTGATTCTTATTACTGCATATTCTGTAGTAGTGGTTTCTCAGTTTTAATAGCTGATATATGTGTGTATCTTTTTTTGTTTTGTTTATTTTGTTAATGCACACCCCTGTTTTTTTTTTACATATTTAATTATATTACCTTAATGTTAGTATGTTTTTATACATTAAACCAGACATTGGCAGGTGTCTTTCCGCAGTCATAGTTGTGGGGACCGTTGAATGGTTTGGAATAGAAATATTTGGTGTCCATCGTTGCTCAGTAAGCTTAGTAAAATGATTATTTGAGCTACATCTGGACACTATATTTGAATGCATCAAAATAATGTTTATGATTTCTCTATGATTATCTGTCTATGAAATATATGAAATGCATTGTAAATAGTCCTGCCTAGTAGTATGGATTACTATTACAAAACATTCTTCTTGTTTTAGTGGTAGTGTCATACTGCCGTGTGTGTTGTGTTCTTTTATAGTAAACCAGACATTGGCAGGTGCCTTTCCACAGTCATAATTGTGGGCACCGATGAATGTCCTGGAATAGAAAGGTGGTGTCCATCGTTGCCCACTAATCTTAGTAAAATGATTATTTGAGCTACATCTGGACACGACATTATTTAACGATGCATTGCCATGTAAGTCTAAATGCAAATATGTATATTCATATGTGTACCATCCGTTTACCAACATATATGCATGATATTTTATATAAACAACTTATTGTTAAAATGCTTGCATCGTTAGCTTTTATAGTTGTTGGATTAACTGCTGATGAATTAAGTATCTAACTAAATAGTTAACAGCTCGATATACTGCTGGATAGTGTGAAATGGGATGACAAAGGATTGGCAGTGGCTATAGCTCAACATGTTGACACTGGAGCAGTCTTAATGCAAGGTTTTGCCAACAGGGATGCACTTGCATCCACCATATCCTCTAAGAAAGCAACATTTTATAGTAGATCAAGGTCAAAGTTATGGACAAAAGGCGAGACCTCTATGAATTACATTAATATCTGTGATATCTTCCTTGACTGTGACAGAGACTCCGTAAGCTTTGACTAATTTGATGTGTAACATGTTTTCATTTGCATAAGAGTTTTCCATCTGAAGTATGTCACTCTTTCACAGATACTGTACCTTGGAATGCCTGATGGACCCTCTTGCCACACTGGGTCAGAAACGTGCTATTATACATCTGTTTTTGATTCCTTGGATGGTTCACATGTGTGTATTCTTTGTGTATTTTGTTTGATTTTCCTCATTGCGTACAATATAGCTTTTCTACCTAAGTTCTTTTGACTGAACTGGCCATTATTTTGAAAATTTGTCTGTGTAGGCCGAAGAACATAAGTTGGCAATGACAACATTACAATCCCTAGAGGCAACTATTGTCCAACGAAAAGCAGAAATATCAGAACCATCAATTTCAAAACCGTCATGGACAAAGCGATTATTGCTCGACAACAAGTTGCTTTGTTCAAAGATCCGGTAAATTTATGTGCTTTATCCTGCTACTTCCCAATGAACAATTTTTCAATTTCTATTGTGCTTGTATTATTATTTGAGCCTATGTTCTTTAGTTGTCATCATTTTATTTTTTGACATTTTTGTTGTAGTGAGGAGGCTGATGAGTTATGCCGAACCCTGGAAGACAGTGAGGAAACACCACGGACTGCATCAGAGATGGCAGATGTTCTGTATCATGCAATGGTTTTACTGTCTGTCAGAGAAGTGAAGGTTGAAGAGGTCTTGACAGTTCTTCGGCAGAGATTTTCTCGATCAGGTATCGAGGAAAAGAGAAGTCGCAAATAGGATGAAAACTGAATGGTAAACATTATACTGTTAGTAAATTCACAAAGAAAGTTGTAGATTAAATTTTGTTGTGTATAGAAGAAGCAACGTATATGCTCAAAGCACTTTAGTGAAGATACTAAATGAATATGAGTTGTAATTGAGCCCTATTCTCATACAGAAAGCTTTAACATCCTGCGCGGAGGTCTGTGAAGCATCACAAATATATGATGGATTAAATTTATTATATTTTGGCATAATAATTTTCTTATTGCAAAAACTAGTGAAGATTTGCCAGAGAAGGCCTCGTCACGAGACACGGATGGTCCAGCTTGGCCAACTAAACGATCCTGAAGTCCAATGGAATAGACAAGGGACTAATAGATTTGCCCAACTGTTTAATTTGAGTATTGTGACCAGGCCATGTATCAAATCAAGCCAATGATTAGTAGTCCAGGCCGAAGCCTACACAGTCACCAATGTGTGGCATGACAGGGAGTCTAATTGTCACGAACTCCAATAGCAATGCCCTGGAATGCAAGCTGGCCAGAAATTCGTTTAAAGAGAGTTGTGCACCCATGGGCCAGAGATTCCAGTATTGCACAAAGAAACTGGATTAGGTCTAGTAAGGCACCACAATTGATAATAAACTGAAGAAGAATCCCACTCTATTAGATCGTCTTCAACTGCGGGTGTCAAGATAGGTGCCAAAGCCATATGGCATTACATGACATGACATTATTTTTAGCAATTCATGGGGATGCCAAGTGAAGTGGCATGGGGTGCCATTTCATTTGTGGATCTAATGATAAGGTAGATATTATTTATCTAATATATTTATGTTATGCATTTTTTTATAAGGTTACTGTGTTCTACAAACTTTTTTGTGAAAGAAAAGAAAAGAAAGTTGAAGTTTGAGTTATTCAGCTTGTTACCGAAAGATTTTTGTAGAAAGAAAAGAAAAGATTTCTAAATATTTGGGAAGAAAATTCTTATGTATTTGTCTTCAAAGTCTTCTTCCCACATTTGAAAAGATTTAGAGAGAAAATAAAATAACCCATTTTTTGTTTTTTTCTTCTTTTTTCTTCTTTTCTTTTATTGATTCTGGAACATAGCGTTAGGGGGTGGAAGTGAGAGAATATAAAGAATAATATTTTTCATTATCTGGCAAAATTGGCATGTTTTGAAGGTGCCACCATTGAAGATGGTCTTAAATCCCTCAAGGCTCAAGCCAACGCCCCAATCTCAATATTCCTTGAAGTGTCAATGTTGCCCTCCAGATCCACCCCACTAGAGACGAGAGACTGAAATGGAAAAAAAATGCCCTTTGAATATCATAGACCAGCGTAGATGTGAACCGAACCGCTTTTTGTAAGCTGCAACTGACCAGAGTCCAGCTGGGCTTGAAGAATTCTTTGCCCAATATCTGACTATAAAGTATTTCCATCAAAGCTTAGAGGACAGCAAGGGAAGTCCCAAGTAATGGGAACCTCACCTCATCAGAACCCATGTCGTGTCAACGTAAAATGAATTGTGCTGACTGTTGAGTGGAACACTGCAGAAAGACACAAGCTTTTGGAAGAATCTCATGACAGAGCGGGTTGCTTCGAAAACTGATTAATTCCAGACAAAATTCTAGAGTTTGATTACTTATCACCCCTGTCAGAAATTAACACATCATTTTTGCATATGAGAAAGAGCAACTCTTTCTGTTTCCCAATGAAATCTGAAATCCACACAGAAAATGAAATGTTGAAAACTTCCGTAGCTAAAGCAAACAAATAACAGAGGTCACCTTGTCCGAGACCACATTTACCCTTAAAAACCCTTCCAAAGATTCATTATCCTTTACGGAAAACATTTGAGCTAACATATTGTTGAGCCCACTGATGAATCTCATATTTTCTTAGCGCTAAAAAGAAAATTCCAATTCAGTGAATCACTAGCTTTCCGGGTGGTTTGCACATCAAGGAACACCATTGTCAAGATTATAGCCTCGAGCGAGGGATTGAGCAAACAAGATACTTTGCACCGAGCATACTCTTTGTTAGATTATTGGTACAAATGCAATGGTTTACTGCCAAACAAAGAACTTGTAGATCAAAATTCTATATTTTTTTTATTATATCATAGATGCAGGTCATTTTGAACAAATGATTCTAGCGGGTTGAGATGTGAACATGTCAATGACAAATTAATAATGTACGAGCTCCTTCTATTCTTTTCCAAGGTAGATAATACATTCGAGTTATGATTTTTTTATGAATTGCTAACTATTATCAAGTGTTTTGGCCTTACAACCCTTCTGCTTCAAGCATTCCGTAGGCCGTGGCTAAGAAAAGAAATTATAGTTTGAAGTTGCTATTGAATTATAAAATATTTGGAATGTTAATTTCTATGAACCCTCCATTCTAAAATCTTATCTCTGAACTTATATGCAGATGAATATATCAAGCTTCGCAAACAAAAGACTACATTGAGGAGAGAAGAAACAAAGATATTTGAACAATAATTTGATGAATTAAGTCATATGCTCACACTCAATGAATATGAAATAGTTTGATAGTTTACTCCAATTCCCTAATATTTTTAATCATTAAAAGGAAAGTGCCATGCATTTGAATTTCCACTAAATAAGACAATTTATAATGATAAATCATGTTCTGTTTTGACTCGCTAAGAAAAGCACGCATGAAAATCAAGCATAACATATCATGTTATCGGTGTGTAATAGATTTGTGAACAATTTCAATCTGCCATGAAAGTCGAATGCAGAACAATCATTTAAGTATAATTTATTTGAACGATATATAAGATATGTACATGTTGACGACCATGAGAACGTACAGCCACATCCATGAGCGTAAATGGCTCAACAGGCTGTTTGTAGCTGAAGCAAAATGGACAATTTCGGAGCCATTTCACTAATTTAAATTTGGCACACAACACTCCATTTTCATGTCAGTTGTCTTCCAAAACAGAACAGACTCTTAGTTTATTCGAAATCATCCTCTGCCAGACAAAGGGACTCCAGTTGAGTCAGTTGTCTTCCTACGTTATTTTACAAAATTTCATATTTTGAAATATTTAAAATAAATTTTCAATTTTAATTAACACTTGACCAAATATCCCCCTCAGCATAAGTGATTAATGTACCGTTAAATCATCCATTTCCCATTCTAGTATAGTATTACGAAATTCAATCTTAAAAACATTCATCGCTGATAAGAGTGTCTCTCACCTCCCACTTTTATTCTACTGACTTGTTTTGGGGTCCATAAATTTTCAACTGTTGTGTGTTGTTTTAATTTGTAAAGTGTAGTTAAATGTAGGGCCGGAAAAAAAATCCGAAAAATCCGATATCCGTCCGAAATATCTGTATTCGTATCCGGAAAAAAACGGATATTATCCGTATCCGGAGTCAACCGGATATTATCCGTATTTGAATCCGAGAGTTTAGGATACGGATATGGATATAGGCGCATCCGTATCCGAAAATATCCGTATCCGAAAGTAATTATATATAATATATTTTTAATATATTTTTAATATATATAATATATAATTAAATATTTTAAACCCATTTATAGTTATAAGCCCATTTATATATTTTTTTGTTTTTGTTTTTTTTTTCTTCAAAATATGCCTATTTTTTATAATAATGCAAATTTCACAAAAAAAAAAAAAAATTCTTTTTTTGCAAAACGGATTCGGATCCGGATATTATATTTGCCGAATTCGGATCCGGATAAAGTTTTTTAGGATATTCCCGGATTCGGATACGGATACGGTTGTAAAAAAGTTTGAGAACCCCAAAAATTTCAGCATAGACCAAGTAAGCATACTCTGGCTGTGTGCCCCTCACAAATCCAGATCCAAAATTTCGGGTTCGATTAGAACCAATCGGATCGAAACGGGTCGGGTATCCATCGGATCGGGACAAATTGCCATCCCTATCACTGCCACTCGTCATCTTTTTTGGAGCCACTTTTCTAGCATTACATACACTGTTTGTTTTATGCAAGGAGGCAATTCCAAACTCCCTCCTATATGTTGAAGCCAGATTTCCTTGAGATAATAAAACCCAAAGCTTTTGGTTGTGTAACATGCACTAGCGCTAATCAAATAAAAGTTTCCTCTCCTAATAAAAGATCGATTATCGATTTCGATGAAATGACTTACAAAATGAGTATGATAGACAACAAATGTAGAGTGCTTTATAAATGTCTTTGGTAAAATTATACCTGAGATACTGATATACACACATGCCTATCTCTACTTGGGGAAAAACTGAAAAAATAAATCTATAGCTACAAAATGTTACAGAATTTTATTTTGTAAACGTTTTGGTACCCATTGTTTGGGAACAAAATGCACATAATTCAGCTCTCAAGGACTCAAACGAGTGCCGATTTAAAAGTGAAAACTCAAGTTTACTTTTTCTACAAGCAACTTAGGCATACAAATCATCAACATTACACTCTCCAAGGAACACTTTTATGCTCCGAGGTGAACCACAACTACCTTCGGCAATAAGTACTCTGTCATTTGCAGACATGTGCGCTATAATCTTGTGAATCATTTCAATCTGCCATCACGGAATTCGAATGCAATGGTCAGACAAGAACAATCACTAATTGAATTCTTATGCTAGTCAGAAAGATATAAGAAACATACATCATCCGGAGAATGGCACCGTTCAGCTACTTCCTCAAGTGTTAGTGGTTCAACAGGCTCTTTACAGCTGAAACAAATAGATTATTTGGGAGCCAGCTATCAGGTAATAGTGCAAGACAGAACTAAAATAAATAATCAAGCTTTACATGCCTATAAGGTACGACACTTTATTAGTCAAATAAAACATGATAAAAAGCTACAGTCGATTATGAATGTGGTTATGCCGGTAATATAATTCGTAGCTGACTTCGTCCAGTTGCAACGAAACAATCTCAACCATCCGACAATCACATCATTGCAGGCAAGAATTTAAGTTATCTACCCAGGTACAATTTTAATATGTTTATGCCTTCATAAAAAGAATAAGAACTTAAAGAAAATTCAAGACTAATTCTCTACGGAGAAATGGAATAAGGTTCAGATAAATACAAGCTTCTACAAAATACAGTGAAAATTATAATCTATGAATCAATAAATCAGAAGAGGCAAAGGACTTTGATAATATTTTTAAAAGTTACTATGCAGTGCAATCAATGACATCATAACTCAATTCTATATAAACCCCTCCCTTTTAGAAAATGAGACAAAAGGTAAAATGGCAAGCTAACCTGGCCTCGTTCAGTACTTGAAGAACCCGCTTCTGAAGAGATAATACCTCTCCTGCTGCTTTTTTCCCAGCTTCCACACCTGATTTTGAGGATAAAATTCATTGAGCCACTAGTCAAAAGGGGGGAAAAGCAAGCAACGCCAACTATTCAGTACTTTCTATATTTCTCAATGCAACTCTCGTAATTCCGAAGTTATAGGAAACCATGCTAGCATGTTTCTGGAAGAACTAAAATTAAGGTCTCAAGACCATATAAAAGGTGATTTGGAAGATTTTTTTACCAGGTTGATGATATGCATTAACGTTGACCAGGGAAGCGTAAATTCCAACTGCTCGCTCATACAATGCTACTAGAGCACCAACTGATCTGGGTGTCACTTCCTGCACAGTTACTGTAACAGATTCTCGGCCATTGGCATACAGAGCTGACCTTGTCCCCTGCAATACTCGTATCATTACTGAATTTTGTCAATACACAAAGCAATGTAAAGTAGCAATAGGAGTAAATAAAAACATTTTGGTGGGTATATGTGCACCAGCCAATAAAACCCACCTGAAGCATTCCAAACAGGTAGTCACCACAGGTGACACCTGGTTCAAGCTCCCAATCATGACCAGGGGGCCTATCGCGTAGCACTTCAATGAAAGTCACAAAGAAGTTGTGCACACCGTCTCTTAGCTGTTGAATGTAACTGGAGTAGAAGGATGCAGAATATTAAAACGACTGGTTGCAGAGTATACTTTGCAGGTACAGGCCGATATATATAACCCGTGTGGTGCACATTTTTCTAAATAATTTTTACTAAAATAATTATAAAAATATCTATGCATGTAGTTGTAATTTTTAAATATCTTTTAGAACCTTTCTTAGTACATGTTTTATTATTTCTTTTATACTTACTGAAGCATACATGGTTGTAAAGTATCGAACACTTGACCTTTCTTAGTTCTTAGTACATGGTGACCGTACCAACTTGCACGTTTTTGGACTGTTAATACAAAAGCAAAATTTCAAATAGTATGCACTATTAGAAGAATATGTAAAAGCCAAAATTGTTCAAAAAGTATATCTTGGACTTTGTTTTAAGAGAAAGAGCTCAAGCTGCAAATAAGAAAGTTTCTCATAACATATTGTAAAAAATGGTTATATATCTAATCATTTAGGAAGAGCCTTGACTCCTAGAGAGACATGTATCTACATTCAAGAACACAATTTCTGCTTAACATAGTCCAAAAAATACTACTATAATCACAATAAAAGGAATTGAAGTACAAGTTTTTAAGTCTTGATGAAAATACGGTTCCAAGAAAAAAAAACGAAGTCATAAATGAATTTCACTCCAGAGATATCCCAATATTTCTCATGTCCACTTAAATTAGAGATTTGGTATTTACACTAACAAAAACAACTGGTTATATTGTTGGATCCTTGGAATCCTACCGATGATGACCACGCTGTGGATCGTGCCTATCGCCTGCTACAAAACAGATGGGTTCTAGTATTGGTATGTTGTGGTATAATAGAAGAAAGGGGATATCAAAAGCAAATATTGAAGAAGACATTGTCCACAATGATAATCGGGCGGCCCTTGAGAATTTTCGAGAACGAGGATATAAAGAAAACATTTGATGTCCAATAGAAGGACTCTGATGACTTTGATGATTTTTCTGCTACAAACGAAGACCATCCATACTCAATTGAGTAAATCTGGTAAAGACAAAATGTCTTCCTCACTGAAACACTACATGGATAGTTTCAAGTTGAAAGATTACATACATTGCACGTCCTCGTATAGTATACTTGTATCAGCAATGGATGACTTAAAAAGTGAAGACCGAACATTAGGAGAGTTAATTCCCCTCAAGAAACCTAAGATCTATGTCAAAAGAAAACGCTAGAGGTCCAACAAAAGCACTACAGGATTTTGGTCTAGGCTAAAGAACGGGCTAAAAATCAAAAAAAAAAATTCAAAAGCTAAAGGAGAAGATACTTTCAAAAGACCCCGGGGCGGGGGGGGGGGGGATAATATGCAATAAAAAAATAAAGCAACGTTAAGCTTTACTGCACTCCAAGAAGATCCGCAAAGCTAAAAATCGAGGGAATATGATAAAACCAAATGACCTTAGGGAGAATCCAATGTGTTCGCTGAAGCGACACCTTCCAGAGCTAGTTATGCACCCAAAGAATCAATAGGTCGGAGAGCAGTTAGACCAACAACACTTGACAATCAATCAAGGAAAAAGTATGAGAAAGTTCACCGAAGGTCCACTATGCAACTATAATGTTAGCTGTCAAAGTGCTACGGGCTAAACACATCGGAAAACATTGACCAATCACCATTCCATCCATAATATCACGCAAAACAGAAGGTAAAGAGTAAAGGTTCTCATGCTCGGGAAAGTAAGCATCTAATTGGTAGTAGTCAGGCTTGGTCCGGGAGATCTAGAATGAAGCCAATTTCCACAGGAGTTGAATATGTAAGTTTACACATTTTATTGTGAATATAATAATATCTTGAAACTATGTTACTTAGAAACAACATTTTTGTACAAGGAGAATGTGAATACACATCTCTTCTTTATCTCAAGGAGTCAAGGACTTGAGGCCCTTCTTGAACGATTAGATATTATGTTATACAAAAAACATTCCCATTTGCAGCTTGAGCTCTTTCTCCTAAAACAAAAGTCCAAGATGCAAAATTTTTTACATGTATGAGAGAGAGATTCTTTTCGAACAGTTTTAGCTTTGACATTTATGGTGCATACTAAATGATATTTTACTCTTATATTGATAGTCTTAGAAAGTGCAAGTTGTCAAAGTGATGACCATGTATTGTGACAAGAATTAACAAAAGACCTGTAGAATACATATAATGTGAGACATTATTAAAAGAACTAAAACAAATACTTACGCATGCTGATCTGTGCTTCCTTTATTTCCATAAACAGTAAGCCCTTGATTCACCTGTTAAGTGCTAAAGACATAAGTTTTTATTGGACACTTGGCACAAAAATACTAACACATCAATGATATAACCTTTTCACTGGCACAAAAATACTAACACATTACAATGATATAAACTTTTCACATCAACACTACAAGTTTCGCTGATACCCTCTTCGAATTCGTATACAAGGTATGTTAAATGATATGTTACCCGGACTCGGGTATGGCTGTTGGACACGAGTGCAGATCCAAGAATAGGATTCTTAGTTTTAAGATAATTAGAACAAATAAATCAGATTGATTGATTCATAGAGACTTATTGATTGTACATACATAAAATCAGTGCACAACAAATAAATCGTATACACTTAATTGTGTTTGTTAAATGGTAGCATTAAATGAAAAGACACAGAAACATGTCATTCGTGGACCTTTAATCTCTTAAAACAAGTTGTAAGGATATATTTTATTTCATTTTGAAATTAGATGCTACAACCTACAAGGTGAAGTGTCCTGTTTTGAAAAAAAGGATCCGACTCAGATCTCATACCCGCACTCATGTCATGTCTGGTGGCCATGGATATAACGACAAAAATGGAGAGTCCCGGTAACGAAGGTCAAATGTATAAGATTCATTTAGTGGCTTTCCCAAAAACCTTCGCAATTTGTGAGAGTTAGTCATCGAACATGGTACGAGAGCTTGGTTTAGGAGAGGTCATGTGTTCAAACCCTCCTACCCCAATACTTTCACAGTGTGATATGGACACCTTTATTGTTGCTCCTTAGTGGGTTTGTGCCCCTTAGTGGGTTTGTTTGGTGATCCACTCTATTTACCATTAATGGACTCTCGAGGTAGGAGACTATAAGATCCATATAATGGTTTTACACACCAAATTAATACAGAGTGGTTTCATTAGTCTAGGCAGCAATGCAGGTAAATTGCCAGTCAACCATATCATTGGTTATACTCCATATTGACATGGAAGCAAACTAAAGATTTAAAACCACGAACAAAGACAAAAGGACACAAGTATCACAAACTCAGAAGAAATAACAAAGATGAATATTATCACTGTGAAACCTAGCAAATAAGGGCCATCAGTATATTCTATGTACAAAAAGAGATGTCATATTCATCAGCTTGTCAGCTTAAGATGTCCCAAGTGATAGGACACATGTAATGATTAAGTAGGCTTTGATAACTAATTCTTTATGCATGTGGTAGCTTATCAAATAATGGACTTAAAGGAAAACAAAACACATGCATATAAACACGAGAAGATGGATCAGTGGTACTGGGGAAGTGATAGAGATAGCACACATATAAAATAGAAAACTTTCTTACTGTTTTCAAGTCAAACGGTGTGACTCTTAAAAACATATGAAATCGAAAACGAGAAGACTGACAGTCAGAATGATGTAGAATAAAGCATATGTGTTGTTTATTACACAAGTGCAAATCTAATATTAAACTAAAATGGGTTGTTTGAACATACCCGGTTTCCATCTAGATCAAATTCCTTCCCAAGTGATTCCATTACCAGCTGCTGCAAGTACCTACTAAATAGCAATAGACTGTCCTTGTAAGGAAGGACAACCATGTCCTGTTGATGGCCAGAAACAAAGAATTATGAATATATACTGAAATTCTCATAAAACAGGATAGATAACAAGCTGGTACTGACTACATTCAATTACCTTTGATCCAACTCCATCAGAAGCCCAATACCAGCACAAAGCCAGCAATGCAGCAGGGTTATTCTTAACCTGAACATAAGAAGGCCAGAAATAAACAAATATGCATATAGAGCACTCACTTAGCATCACCTTCTATATTAAATAAACATGTCTACATTCGGCATGAACTCCCTATTTGACTGATCACTGATCAACCGACTGACAGTGAAAGGATTATCAATTAACTACATATTAAAACAACAAATAGTCTTCACTGATTTAGCACTAACAGAGTACTAGAGGATGCAAAGCTTTCAGTAATATAATTTTTGTGTAACTGAACACACTAAAAAAGCTGCATCAGATTCCAGGACTATATGTCCATGCATTGTGATCAAATGACCGTTTACTCCTTTATTACTTATGTAAACCACGTTTGTATAAAATTATGTTTCAACTGTAATACTATTCTCTCTAACGCAACTCTTTCTCACCCAAAACTCCGAACATCTTTCAGATTCCGAACTTTCCGCTCTTCCTTGCTAAAATATTTTTCCAATTTAAACCTGAAGTTCCCAACTATTGTATATGAATGGAACTATCACTTCTATTTTTGACATCTCATGTTCAATATAACAAATTTCACCAGGCTTATTGTTACGTTACATGATATATTAAAACAATAACTAAAATTATATGGAGAAGAACAGGATACACTTGTCCTTACCACAATACCATTCACCATATTAACTTTTAAGAATTTAATATTTTATAATAGACTACCAGTCAAGTATATTCCCTCAAAGAAAGAATAACTTTAAAGAGACATGCCTAGCGAAGCAGTTTTGAGTAAAACTTTAATATGAACAATAGTTTATTGCAATTTACTTTCACCCGACACAGAAGTAAATAAAGCATTTAACTTGCCAATTACACGGAACTTACTAAGTCAATATATGTTTTGTGGATAAAAAATTAGAATGAAAATTACCACAGTAGTCCTATTTGCATCATCCATCAGAGCTGCACCAGCAAGCATTTCTTTTATGTCAATTCCCTGCAAAAATAATTGAATATATTGATGGCTCCAAAGTAGAGATGAAGAAAGAAAATTATTTCTTCACCAATTCTCAAAACTCACTCTTTTATTAAGAACTCTCTGAATTTTTGATATAATTTTACATACAAACTCTCAACCTATTTATAGGCTACATCTCAAGCATTTTACATCATTGATTACATCACAATTTAGGCAACCTACCACAAATTATCCAACATTCAACACCTACCACATTTTATTCAAAACCTACCACATTTTATTCTAGAAAATTTGAATTTAGCTTATTAATTTTAACATATATATGACATTGATATGTGCTAAGAAGAATATTAAAACATTACTTTTACAAAGAATTTGAAACAATCCCTAGCAATGTAGCTTAGTGGATACTGGATACCCCCTTTTCTTGGTAACAAGAGGTAAAAGGTTTGAGCATTAGTGTAGGCGTCATGTGTGTGTGAAAACTTAAGTTTCTGAAAGTGACCAAATTAACAAAAACATATTATCTACGAAGATTACCTGAAGAGCTGCTGCAAGTAAACCGACAGCAGACATTTCTGAAGTTCTACCACCCACCCAATCAAACATGGGGAATCTTGCCAACCAACCCTCAATTCTTGCAGTGTTGTCAAGTAATGAGTTCTCTTGTGTGATAGCCACACCCTGAAGAACAATTCATATAAGCAAAAGAACGATGTCGAAATTTCAAAACTGGGGACACGTGAAAGTAAAGTAAACTGATCTGGGGAGAAATTATATAAAAGTCATGACTAACAAACATAAAATCAATAAATTAGAGGTGTCAAATAGATGCCCATTCAACACATCTGAAATTTCAATTTTCTAACTTACTTTCACATAATAAATCTACACCTAAATCCATAAAAGAAGGAAGAAACATTTCAAGCAGTAGCAAGAACCTCAGATCAAAACCTGTTTTGAAAAATCCAGTCCAGCTTCACGAAATGCCTTCTGCACTTCTAACAAACCGTTTCTAGTTTCTGGAGTAGCACCACTCTACACAGAGTTAAGAATTATATAAAATAATGTCAGCCGTGTGCTTGAAAAGGTACAATTATTAGTTTATGTTCATACCTTGGAAACCACTATTACAAGTGTTGATGCAAGCTCAGATCCAAGTTGTGCAATTTGATGATCAATACCAGCTGGATCAGTATTGTCGATGAACCTTATCTGCCAAAAGCACCAGTGAAAAATTATGGCACTCCTTTATTTGGGCGTGCTGTGGGGGGGGGGGGGTTAAGAGAACTGTTACTGTGGGAGGGGGTGATGCATTTACCAAAACCCCAATAGTTGTGAATATGTATTAACGTTGCAGAGTGAAAACCCCAATAGTTCATTTTAAGTACAGGTTTCTCTTAGTGATGCTTCTTTACTTTTCATTTTTAAAACAAAATAAAGTGCAAATAAGCTGATTACTTAACACCAATCTTACCTTTAGAGGAGGATTATCAGGAGCCAAGGCCTCAGCAACAAATTGTGGTCCCAGAGCTGAGCCTCCAATGCCAACAGAAAGTATTTGTGTAAACCGCCCCTCGGGAACACTTGGCGGCTTGATCTACAACATAAAATATCACAAACTTACACGCAAATTCACATTAACTTCAAGATCCACATGAAATTGCAAAAAACTACTTAATATATGTAACTGGGCCAAAAAGATTAGGAGTCACCCAATCTATTATACCCTCTTATTTATATGTATCACGGAAAGAAAATAATTTACACCAACTTAATAAAAGAGAAAAATGACATATAATTTAGTCAAGCTCGTGTTTAATTTGCAGTCATCGCAATAAGATTATCTTGGCACAAGGTGTCATGGCAAGTGGCCCACATACTACTTAGGCACTTTAGCAACAAGATACCCACATAGGTGTCCAACCGGATGCAAATCGAGCACAATGTACTTCATTAAACAGAACAGATATGCAGAAATATGTACATAAAAACAGACACGTAAACTTAAACTAATAAAACACTGCTATAAGACACACAATTTAGATCATTACGTAATCACGAATAACTAATATATAAAAAGTTTTATCATTATCGATGTTGAAGTAAACTAGAGTCCATAAGTAATGGATCCTAAAGTTACATTATACATCAGATTCAACTACTTACACCATTGCTGTTACAGCAATTAAGTAATTTACAACCGAGAAGTCGAGAAGTACAACTAATCAAAGCCGCCACACGTTGACTTTTTTAAGACATACAAGTGATCCTATTTTCATAACACGAACAATTTTGAGTGCATAATTTCACTAACTAATAACATATATCACAACAAAAAATAACCACATTACAGAAACAAAATAAAATAATCGCATCGGGACACAAACCTTCCCGCTAACAACCTCCTCCGCAAACTTACAAACAGCTTCAAGCGTATTCTCAATCTGCAATCTCAAAAACGAATTAGGCGCAAGCTTCGGATTCCTCAACCAGTAATGCCCTACCATTCTCCCTTCATCAGGATTCGCAATCGCGCCTTTATCGAGCTCTTCCATATGTTTAAACGCTGATTGAAACCTAGGTTCCATTTCTTCGAAAAACTGATCCGTAAAACCGACACGACTGACATCTAAAAACAATCCTAACTCCTTGTGCTGGTACAACCAGTCCACATATCTCTTCCACAACGCTTTCGGATCCTTTTCTAAGCCTAACTCTTTGGAATTGGAGACGTTGACTTTCGATAAACTCGCAGGTACTTCACGCGCAACTGAATAAACTTTCGAAGAGTTCGTTGGAGGTAGTTTTGAGCGATTGAGAAATGAAATGTTGTGTTTGGGGAGTGGAGTTTGGGGAGGAGTTGGATGAGATGGTTTTAATTGGTTGAGTGATGAGGAGAGACCGGAGATCGACGCCGCCATGGGGGAGGGAGGAGAGAGAGAGAGAGAGAGAGGGAGGGAGGGAGAGAGAGAGAGAGAGAGAGAGAGAGAGAGAGAGAGGGAGAGAGGGAGGGAGGGAGGGAGAGAGAGAGAGAGAGAGAGAGAGAGAGAGAGAGAGAGAGAGAGAGAGATGGGAGAGAGAGATGGGAGAGACGATGAAAACGAGGCGGTACAGTTAGAGGAGGAGCATTTGGGAAGTGAAAGGAGGGGAGGTTTTTGGAAGGTAGTGTGATTGTAGGAATGGGTTGTAGAGTGATGGTGATGTTGGGTTACTAATTTATGCACGGAGGGATTGTGTGTGCGCTAACGACTTTTTTTCAGGGTGGTTGGCTGGTGAATATTGTTTTTACAAAATTGACCTGCCCCTGCCTGGACTGGCGCCTCCTCATTCTGTACCATTTGTCGGCAAATATTTTCAACACGGATATGATTTCGTTACAAAATTTTTATGTAATTAATTGAATTGAGCAATTTTAATTATATACACATTAATTAAGTTGAGTGATATAAAATTTTTGTTATAGTCGAGTTTGTACGGAATAATTCAAAAACTTGTAAGTAATTTTATTTCTTAGATATTTCAAATAATCAATCTTGTTTTGTTTCTGTTGTACATTAATAATATTGTAACAGATTTAAATTATTTACATATAATTATAATTGAATAAATACAATCGAGTATAAATTGTGTTAAAATCCAACCTTTTTTTAGTTAAAGCATCTCCTATGGGTTGGTTAAATTAATTATTTATATTGGTATAAATAAATGATTACTAAAAATTTATTATACTCCAATTATATTCATCATATTGATTGATTATATTTTAAAATAGTAAGTTTTATTATTTGAATTGATGACGGATTTTTGCTACATATTTCTAAAGATTCAACATATATAATCAATATAATCAATTTGACTAAAATTATAGATAAGAGTTTTATCTCGTTAGAGTGATCAATATTTTTCATATTCTTTATAAATTTTATTTTTAATATGCCACTTAAAATTTTAGCTAAAGATTTATGAGAATATTCAAGACACTCTCAAAACATGTTCTTAAATCAAAATATAAAGGGTTGACAAAAAATGGAGCTCCCGTCTCTTAAAAACTTTAAGAATCTTTTCTTTCTATTCAATTTTAAAAACCACTACATAAAGAAAAAGAATTTAGAATTTACTTTTTCTCTCCCTTATATGAGAGTTTTGTTTGTCTCTTTAAATTGGTAACCAGTCTGTGAGAGTTCTCTATGGCACGATATCAAAACTTGGAAGAACAGTTGGCGGATCTGAATATTGAGGAGGAAGAAAATGGAAATTTGACGATGAAGTGGAAGAACAGGTGAATAGATATGAGCTATGCTTGGTGGGGAGATTCTTAACGGAGAAGAATATAAACACAAGGGCCATGACAACCAAATTAGCGGACGCGTGGAAAACGGCGATGGGATTCAATATCAAGGAGATAGATCCTGGTATTTTTCTTTTTCAATTTTATCATCGAAAGGATTTATGTTGGGTGTACAAGGGGGGCCTTGGTCGTTTGACAATGCAATGATTGTCGTTAGTAAGATCCCTCAGGGGCAGGAGCCACTCAATGTCCCGTTATGGAGTCTAGAGATGTGGATTCAATTTCATGATCTGCCGAAGGGATTCATGTCTGAGGCAGTGGGGAGACAATTAGGAGATTTCTTTGGAGAATTCGTGGAGTACGATGTGAAGAATAACTCGAGCATCTGGGTAGAATACATGAGAATTAAAGTCAAGTTGGATGTACGCAAACCATTGAAAAGAAAGAAGAGAATTTTGAGGAAGAATGGTACTGATATTACTGTAACATGCAAGTACGAATGTCTTGGGGATTTTTGATTTGCTTGTGGATTAATGCTACATACGGAAAGATTTTGTCGGAAGAATATTGATAATAGGGGGGAGGATGTTCAGAAAGAATGGGGTGGCTGGTTGAGGGCACCGCCGAGGAGGGCGAAAAGTCAGAATCAGAGCAAGTGGTTGAGGAGCGATAATGACGCTGATTGGGAGGCTAGGATGGGGCGAAACACTAACGACCTAACATTCACGGGAGGAAATTTTGGGAACAAGGATAAAGCTGTTGATATAGTGCACGATACTCGGGTGATAGGTGGTAATTTGATTTGTTTGGATAATAACAAGGGAGGTAAAGGTGGGAATGTTTTAAAAGATGCAAGTCAATTACGGATACTTGAGATTGGGCCGGGTGATGAGGTTATAGATGGGCTGGAATTGGAAGTTAGGAAAAGGAGGAGAAGTGGGCCTGAAATAACAATGGATATGGATAATGTTCTGATGGACTCAAATATGGCTAGTAAAGGTAACGTACAAAATGAAGTTGTTCTTTCTAATATGGATTGTTCAGCATCAACAAATCTTGATTTGGCTAAGCTTGTTCAACAAGCTAGCCAACCATTATGAATCTTCTAAGTTGGAACTGTCGAGGGTTGGGGAACCTTCGAACAGTTCGAGTGCTAGGGGACGTTATAAAGGCTCTGAAACCCACATTTCTTTTCTTATCTGAAACTAAGGTGGACAGTAATAAAGTAGAAGAATTATGTGTGAAGTATGGTTTCTCAGAGTGTTTTGCTGTTAATAGAGTAGGACAAGGTGGTGGCCTAGCAGTTATGTGGAAATCGACTATGAAGTGTAGAGTAACAGACTCTTCTAACAACCATATTGATGTGGTTTTTTTGGAGAAGAATCAACCAGTTTGGAGGCTGTCATGTTTTTATGGTATGCTAGAGAGAGAACGAAGGCAGGAGTCATGGGATTCATCGAGACAATTGGCAGTGAAGGATTTGATCCTTTGGTGTGTGTTTGGTGATTTCAACGACCTTCTTTGTGCTGCAGACAAGAAGGGAGATCATCCGCATCCCCAGTCACTACTAGATGGATTTCGTCAAGCCATTGATGATTGCAATTTGGCGGAGCTTGATCTTATGGGAGGAGAATACACAAGGGAAAAGAGTAAAGGCAAACCAAATTAGGTCAGGGAGCGTTTAGACAGGGCATTTGCTACTAATGAATGGTGGCGAAAATTCCCGTTGTGCACTTTAAGAGTCAGTCATATGACTTGTTCAGATCATGACCCTATTCAGCTGTTGTTGTTTGATATGGTTGTGTCAAGGAAGCATTTTAGATTTCGTTTTGAGAACTCATGGTTACAGGAACCTACTTTTAAAGAGGAAGTAGCTAACTTTTGGAAAAGTATTTCACCGGTGAATATTATTCCTAAGTTGTTGTCGTTGTCTTCTCTGTTAGCTAAGTGGGAGAATCAGTTCTTTCACAAATTTAGAGACAAAGTGTAAGAACCCCAAATTTTGGATATAATTAAAACTTTTTATTAAGTAATGATAAAATGAGGAACAATGATTCCGATAACAAGGTCACCAGCTCTAATGAATGGTGGTTTCAAAGAACAATGATTGTAATGAATGGATATTGCTTTGGACAATGATCCTGATGCATTGGTATATTGTCAGGATAGAGTAATTCGATGGTTGAGGACCTAGATAAGAATAATCTACCATCCAGGAAGGAGCTAATGGATCCTTGAAGGGAAATGAGTACGTGTATAGTGTTTCCCGTACGTGCATAGTGTTTCCCGTACGTGCATAGTGTTTCCTGTACGTGCATAGTAATTTGGTGGATGAATAGTGATTTTGTAAGTTGGAAAACTTTTCACTCCACCCTATGTACGGGACGTGATATGGATGTTTCGAAGTCATATTAGTAATACGTGGAGGAAATAAGTGAATGCAGAGACGATCGGAATTCAGAAATTCCAAATTCTTTTCGGTATAATATTTGACCGGACAGTGGATTAAATATTATTATAATCCAAGAATTGAGATATTAACTTTGAGGATTTGATATTTTGGGATGTTATTATATTTGATTTAAGAATGAAGGTAGGAAACCACTGAGGAGTGGTTATGGCTACAATGTAATTATTGATATTTGGAAAGAATGAATGGAATTCGACCTTATTATGTTTATGTCTTGAAGAATGCTAAAGGGTGACAACATAGGTAAGAATAATCTATCTTCTAAGGGAATAAGATATGGCAACTTCAAGCAAGAGAATACCCTCATGTCATCCAGATCGATAACGATTAATCCAGTAGTTCCGTAAAAAGGTTAAGGAACGATCGAAAGAGAATACGGACAATTGTACCACCCTAAGAGAACAAGTAAAGAATACAGAATGAATAGTGTTTGGTGGGAGTATATAATAATATGAGACGACACTATACAGAAGCATTCGGCACGGATTTCCGAGTTCGTATTAGTGATCCAGGGGGAAAATAAGTGTATGTAAAAGCTGTCGGATTCTGAAAAACCGCACTTTTATTTTTCTCCGAGAGTTCCCTGGACACGGATAGCCTTAAGTATTTAACGAATGGATTTCAGGAATATAAATTGGAAAGTTAGAATGAAAGATGGAGAATGAAAGTATTAATATTAAAGAGGATTCCCGGTAAACCCTAATTAGAAATCCGTGAAATATTCTCACGAACGATCAATCGAAACGGGTAATAACCGGACACAGAAACAAGCAGAGGAAGCAAGAGTCTTGTGTAAGCTACTAGAATAAATATCTAGCAACCAAGTGGCTTAAAGTAACTAGCATACTTGGAGATGGAAGTAGTACTTAGAAAAACCAACCAATACTTAGCCTTCCACCATCCAAAACATAACACTTGTCTCTCCAAATTGCCTCATCCATGACATCACACTCCACTAACACAACTAGGATGAGATATTATCTATCCAAATTCACTTTATGCAAAATTGACCAAGGAAAAGCAAGAAACCAAGCAAACACTCTCCATTCCTTTCTTTTCTTCAAAGTTTCGGCCAAGGAGCTAGAAAAGGAGGTTCCCACCATTGTTTGTTCTTCTAATTTTTAGGGTAAGTACTACATATCATAGCTTAGATCCCCTAGAAATTTCAGCCTCAAATTCACTTCCTTTCATTTTCAAATAAATCATCAAAGGTGATGATGAATAGTGTTTCTAAGAACTAATCTTTGTTTTTCTTGTTTTCATGGTTGATCCTAGCTAAGTTAAGGCCATCCAAGGGCAATACCAAGCTTTGTGAGGCTATTACATACTACAAGGAAGGTATAAGACTTGAAAACCCTTGCTCTACTTTGAGTTTTAAGCATGTTCTTGATGGATCTAGCTTAGTTATGATTATGTTCATGTTATAAGCATGTTTAGTTAGTGATTTAGTGATTTGATTAACATGATGAGTTTGATACTAAGATCAGTGGCTTCTGGTATTGTTGGGGTGCTTATTATGTGTATAAGTTGATTAGATGCCCGGTGTGGCTTGGTTGTTGCGTAATGAATTTTAGAACGCTCGATTCGTAGCCGTCGTAATGCCCGATTTTCATTAACACTAAGAAACCGAACTGGTCAGTAGCCATAACTCTCTGTTCTTGGCAAGTTAATGAACCCTACTGATAGATTTTTGAACATAGATCACTTTGGCGAAAGAATCGAAGCATTTTGATTTACGGTTTAGGAATTATGACCAAATTACTAAAAGTAGTTCGAATCCGTAAACGAAAGTTCGTAACTGAAATTGAACCCTCGTAAACTATGTAACGTCATGGCAAATCTTGGTAAATAAATACTAGGGGTAAGAAGGAAGGTGTGAAAGAAAACCGTATGTCAAAAAGAGCATTTTTTGATTTATTAAAAATGTTCGAGTCAAGGTTAAACGCGAACGAACCCCTAAAAGACGACTCTTTTATAACTTCGGTAAAACACTTAGAAAACGGGCGATAAAACTCGGAGTATAATATTGGTTCGTAACCATCAACCTTAGAACTCATATGACTTAAGTATGTCCCAAGTATAAGTGCAGTGACATGTCGTATTAACGAACGAATGTCGGGTCGGATCAGTGATAATAAGTAATCCACTAAAAAGGGGTATAACGAGATAACTCGAGAACGTGTTTCGAATTAAGTATAACTTAACTTTTAATATGTTAAGTGATTAATCCCGAATGCCTTGGCTATTTATAGATCACCAAGCTGAACCGGGACCCGCTACTACTACCCCTTACCGTACTCGACTACCAGGCAAGTTTCAATTCCCTTCTTTTAGGCTGTTGTTGTGATTGAATAAATATATATATATATGATTGCTGATATACATATTCCATTGCATGCATGCCTACTTTCAAGTTGAATTGATATACTTGTTCCCTGAATGTTATTGTTGGCTTATAAGCTAGATAGTTATACATCAGTTATAAGCCGGTTATTGTAAGACCCTCATAGAAGGGCGTATACATCTTATTCATCAAATATAGACCGGGAGTCAATATTTCTTGATATATCGAGATTACCTCGGAGGAAAATATTTAAGTAAATATTTTCCATTATTCGGGCGACGAATATTATTTGAATATTCGTTCGAGATTATTTATTTTAACGATCTTTACTTCAAATAATTATTTGAACGTAACTATTCGACGAATAATATTTTTAATATTCATTCAGAGTCGAATTATTTATCGATTATTATTGCGAATATTCTTCTAAAGGTTGGACTACTAAATGAATATTAATTGGATATTCATTTAGAATATTATTCATTAAATGAATATTACTTTTGAGTATTCATTTAAGACAGTAATTACCTATCGAATATTATTTTAATGTTCATCTGAAACTTGATTTATTTATCGAGTCTTATCTCGAATATTCCTTTAAAGCTTGGATTACTAAATGAACATTACTTGATATTCATTTAGAATATTATCCATTAAATGAATATTACTTTATCAATATTCATTTAAATTCCTAATTAATTATGAATATTATTTTGAATATTCATCCAGGGTTCTATTTAATCATCGAATATTATTTTAAATATTTTAAATATTCCTTTCAGGTCTTATTAATTAATGAATATTATTTGGAATATTCATTTGAATATTTAGTTATGCAATAAATATTCTCTCGATATTTTTTTCAAGAATTATTTGAGAGATACTCTGATTAAAGATATTCTTTCATATTCCTAAATATTCCGTAAAATATTTTAATTCAATAAATATTCTCTGAATATTTATTCCATACTTAGAATAACCTCGATAAGGTTTATCTTCTTCGATTATTACAGAAAATATTTCGGAGTCATATTATTATTAATCTTATATCAAGAAAGGTTCTCAGACATCATTCTTCTTTGAGTCTATCTCCTTAATAATAGGGAACCTTACTTGGAAAATGTTATTTATCTTGTCGACTTCCCGGTCATAAAGTATTCCCTTCACTCGCAACTCGGGTGCTGTTGACTTATTAAGTCGTTGCTTACCTTCTCATCTTTCGAGGGGTAAGATTACTGGAACAAGTTGATATCCGTTACTAAGTAATAGCTTGGGAGTTATTGGTAAATTTTCCTTTCCAACTAGATACGACTACTTTGTGGAGTCTTATCAACAAGTATTATACTTGGGGAAAGGGGGACGAACGTTACATTCAGAATCATGAATTCTATTTGAACTAGGAGTCGTGTAAGAGGCCGAGTAGCGCCGGTCCATCCCCTTTGGCCCAACCGTTGGCCGGGGAGAGCTAGCAAGGCGGTATACAAGTAAAGCCGTCAGTTCTTCCTTCTACCGGTAGTAAATCTAAATTGAGCTGTACGATCTCGACTGATCATCAAGATTGGAACAGCGGGCGCGGTGAATACTCCATCATTGGTTCATCATCCAAATTTATTTATTTCCTGCAACATGATTACTGTTGGCAGAGTTGGAAAAAGGGTCATAACTGGAATTGCAACCTTTTCTTGCAAACTCCTCTTCTTAATAACAATAAGAATATCTCGCTTACTTTGATGTAGCAGATATTTCTACAAACAAATACTTTAAGTTACCTTGTAACTTCATCGTTCATATTATACTGGCATCATTTCCGTAAATGCATGGCATATGGTTTGAAAGATACTTTTGAAATGTTATACATTATCGTTCAGTTATATATTATTGTTGGTGGGCTATTGCTCACCCTTGCTTTATTATTATATCACAACAACAGCTAGATCAGATGACTCGCACAAGGCGCACTCGACGCGGGCGAGGACGATGAGACTACCAGAGCTGAAGAAGAAGCTATTGGTAGGGTATATTTATTCTTTCAGTACCAAGAATATGGTATAGTATGACTTATGTAAATGGATGGCAAAGAGTATGTATTTATATTGAAATCCTTTTGGATTGTAAGAACTCATAATGTGATTAATAAAAATTTGATTGTTACTCTGATTTCATCTCTGGGACTATAACGGGTGTGTTTTATATTGTTGTGTTGGGTTATAGAGACGTAATTTATTTTATGTTAAGGAAAGTTCAATTGTTGTGGACAGAATTGGAAACCGTAACCACCGGATCCCGGAGCCCGAATCTGGGGGTGTTACACAAAGTTAAGAGTAAAAAAGAGATTCTTAATAGTCTTGTGAATCATGAAGATGAGGCAGGTGTGAAGGCGTATTTTTAGGAGAGGGAGAAATTAAATGAACTCTTACTTTATGAAGAGATGTATTGGAAGCAAAGGGCTAAGATGTTTTGGCTTAAAGACGGGGATGCAAATACAAAGTTCTTCCATGCTCAAGCAACGAAATGAAAGAAATTAAATCATATTGCTTATTTGGGGGCGGATAGTAGTGATAAAGTCGATAACCACGAGCAGATGTGTGTGATGACTAAAGAATATTTTCAAGGTGTTTTTTCAGGGAGAGATAGTGATAATTGTTAGGAATAATTCATAAGTTGTGATGTTGAGAATAGAATTTTGCTAATACTTCTTGTATATCCTGATCTTATAAAGGATTTAGCACTTTGTATAGGATATATGTGTTAGACAGTAATCTGTGGAGGTTAGTCAGGAACAGTGCGTCAGAGACTACATTTCAAGAACTAAGAGCAGATCCTGATACAGTAAGTCAGATCCTGATCAAATACTGATGGGATGATCAGATCCTGATGCAATGGGAAATCCTGATATCAGTCGTGTTACTGATGATGTCATTATGGATGCTACAGAAACTGGCAAGTGCTATAAAGCAGGATCGTTGTTTTGAAAAACAAGCAAGAAGATATTGTGAAGGAAACGAATTCTCTATTGATGGAAACTATCAGCTGGACGACAGAACATTGTCATAGATAGATTATAATTCTGTTATTAGTTGATAGGTAGCATTATAAATACTCTCTCTATATTATTGTAAAAAGAGCGGAATTGAGAATTATAGAGTGCATATCGTGTGAAGCTCTGTATAAGGTATGTATTCGAGAGTTCGAAACAAACACAGAGAGAGATTTGTATTGTCAGCAGCTGCTAAAGGTATTGTACACCTTTGGTAGAGTTTGTATTTGATTTATTTTAATACAAACAAAGTTTGATTCATTCGTTTGTTCTTGTTCATCTAATCAAGCAAAAATCAGACACGATTATATAACTTGTATTCAACCCTCCCTTCTACAAGTTATTCGAGTTAACAATTGGTATCAGAGCAGGTTGATTTCGAATAATCATAAAGATCTGTAATCATTTCTGGTTACATGGATGGTAATACTAAGATCCCTATGCTCAAGAGAAACGAATATACTCTATGGGAAGTGAAGATGTTGCATCACCTAGAAGCAACAGATCATGATTATCTTGACAGAATCAGAGATGGGCCTTTTATTCCAACAAGGCTTGTTCCTCAAGCAACTGTCGAAGGAAAAGTTGTTCCAGAACATACAGCAGAGAAGCCTAAATCTGAATGGACAGATAAGGAAAAGGAGAACGTTCTTAATGATGCTAAAGTGAGAAACATACTATTCAACAGTCTTGATTCTGTTCTCACTAACTATGTTCTCTCTTGTAAGACTGCTAAGGAGATATGGGACAATCTAAAGGTTCACAGTGAAGGAACAAAACCTGTCAGGAAGAATATGAGGACACTTCTCATACAACAGTATGAGTACTTTGAATCCAAGTCTGGTGAGTCACTTACTGACACCTTTGATAGATTTACTAAACTCATCAATGAGATGGCCATGCATGGTAAATATTATGACTTGGAGGATATGAATACGAAGTTCATGAAAGCTCTTCCTGATTTCTATAATGAAAAGATATCTGCAATTGAGGAAGCTAATGATCTGGATGAAATATCATTAGAAGCAGTTTATGGAAAATTGAGAGCTTATGAACTTGACAGGTAGCAGAAAAAGAGCAGGAGTGAAGGAAAGATGAAAACTGTTGCACTCACTGCTCAATCTGAATCAAAGAAGTTTCCAGAAGAAAAGTCCGAATCTACTGAAAGAGACTTGATGAAGAATAAGAGCAAAGAAAGTTCTGAGTCAGAGACTACAGATATAGACTCTGAAGATAATGATTCTGAATCAGAGATTCAAGAACTCTTTGCTATGTTTGCTAAAGCTTTCAAGAAAGGAAGATTCAACATGAGAAGATTTAGCAAAGGCTCTTTTCAGAAGAAAGAGGAGAAGAAGAGTGACAAAGGCAAAAGTACAATTATCAAGCTTGATAAAGCCAAGATCAAGTGCTTTAACTGCAGTGAGCTTGGACACTTTGCTAGTGAGTGCAAGAAGCCTAGGAATTCAGGGAAGGGTAATGCACTCATGGTCACACAGAAGGATTGGGCAGACTCCAGTGATTCTGAAGATGAATTGGATTATGACAACATTGCATTGATGGCAAGTGCTTCAGACAAGCCTGGATCTCCAAAGAAAACTTCTTCATCTTCTGTTAAGGTATCACTTCACTCTCTTGATTCATTTGATAGCTTAGATTCTGATGATATTAGATCTATTCATGTTGAGTTTAAGAATCTTATGACTAATTTCAAAATTCTTGCTAGTGAAAAGATGAACTTAAGGCTAAGAATGATGAATTAATTAGTAGAAATAATTTTCTTGAATCTGAGTTAATTCAAATGGAAGAATATAGGTTAAGTTCTGATAAAGCTAAGCATGATTATGGTGTTATCCTTGAGGCTTTTGACTATGTTAGAAAAGAACTAGAGGAAGAGAGAGATGTGATTAAAACCATTAACAATTCTGGTAAAAAGACTCAAGAAATCATTGAAAATCAAATTCTTGGTAAAGTTAATGGTTTAGGTTTTGATAAGGCTAGGCAAGAAGATACTGTAGCTATTGTCAATGATGATAGTAAAATTGAAGCTAGCACATCTAAGTCTGAAGGTAAGAAGATAGTTTATGAACCTAAACATGTTAAATTTGTTGATTCTAAAGGTACCCCAGTTGTGCACAAAAGAATTAACAATAGCAATTCAGATGAGAGAGTGTTAGAAAAACCTAAGAATGTCAACATAGGTTTTCTGTCTAAGTCTCAGTTGAAACAGAGACTAGAAAGTATTTTAGAGTCTAGCAAGATCAGAAGAAATAGGAATGGAAAAGAAGGTATTAACAAAGAGAATAATTACAAGAATGTACCTGATGCACCTAGGAAGAAATGCTATAAATGTGGAAATCATAATCATTTGGCCCTAGACTGCAATCAAAAACCTTCTTGGAAAACTGAGTCCAGATTCCCCAAGACTCAGAGAATTCAATACCAACCACAAGAACCCTGTTATCATTGTGGTAGTTTACTTCATTCCATTTATATGTGTAAGGAATATCATGAACTATATTATGACTATTATTCTCTAAAATCTGAAACTCCTAGTCACAAACAGTTTGTGAAATCTAAGTCTAAGGTTGACTCTGCAACAGGTAAATCAAAAGCAAAATCTTCAAAGCTTGTTGGTTTAAAAGTTAGTAAGAAAGGATCCAATCAAAGTTGGGTCCTAAAAAATTCTAACTAGCTACTTTTTGTTTGCAGGGCACCGGAAAGAAGCATTCAATTATCTTGGACAGTGGATGCTCTGGACATATGACTGGAAAGAAGTTCCTGCTTACAAAGTTTGAGAGGAAAGCTGGCCCAGTAATATCCTTTGGAGATGGCAACAAAGGAGAAACTCTGGGATATGGCTCAATTATTTTGGGGAATGTCATCATAGAAAATGTAGCACTGGTTGAAGGCTTGAAACACACACTTTTAAGCATAAGTCAACTGGGTGATAAGGGTTACCAATCAATCTTTGACAGTAAAGGATGCAAAATCTTGAATATGAAGAATGGAGACATTGTTTTGACTGGTCAGAGACATGGTAACATATATGAAGCCAGCTTGAGTGACACATCTAAAGGAACTGTCAGATGTCTTTATAGCAAGGCATCAAATAATGAAAGCTGGAACTGGCACAAGAAGCTCTCACATCTCAACTTCAAGAAGCTTAATCAACTTGTTAAGCACCATCTGGTGAGAGGCCTACCTCAGGCAAATTATGTGCAAGATGTACTTTGTGATGCTTGTCATCTTGGAAAACAAAGAAGAACCACTTTCAAGAGCAAGACAGAAAATTCAATTACTGAACCATTTCACATGCTGCATCTTGATTTATTTGGTCCAGTAAACATTATGTCTATCAACAAGAAAAGATATGCTCTAGTTATAGTGGATGATTACACAAGGTTCACATGGGTATTCTTTCTACACAACAAGGATGAAGCTCCTCAGCAAATCATTGAACTTGTCAAGAATATTCAAAATAGCTCTGAGTACAAGGTCAAAGTGCTCAGAAGTGACAATGGTACAGAATTTAAGAATTCTACAATGGAGGAGTATTGTGCATATAATGGAATTACTCAACAGTTTTCTGCACCTGGAACACCTCAGCAGAATGGTGTAGTAGAAAGAAAGAACAAAACTCTCATAGAGGCAGCAAGAACCATGCTTGCAGATGCAAAGCTTCCAACCTATTTCTGGGCAGAAGCTATCAACACTGCATGTTTCACTCAAAACTGTACCTTGGTAAATGCTCATGGTAAGACTCCCTATGAGATGATCAAAGGAAAGAAACCAAGTGTGAAATACTTTCACATCTTTGGATGTAAATGCTATGTCCTGAAAGTTCATCCAGAACAACTTGGAAAATTTGAAGCCAAATCGGATGAAGCAATCTTTCTAGGATATTCAGCATCAAAGGCCTTCAAAGTATACAATCTCAGAACTCACATTGTTATGGAATCAATTCATGTTGCATTTGATGATAAGAAGTTTGGAATTTTGCAAACTGATGAAAGCCATGACAATCTGGAATTTGAAAATCTTAAGTATTCTGAGATTCTCTCCAGCGATGATGAAGGTTCTCCAGAGGAAATCTCTATTGCTTCTCAAAGGAATGCTACTGTTGAGGGGGAGCAATTCAATCAAGGAGAACACTGTACTGGTCAGGATCAGACTAGTCTTTCAGAGTCTACTGCATCAGGAACTGATCCTTCAGAGTCTAATGAAGGAAGATCAGAAACTAGCAGCAGTATTGAATCCACTGATTCTACTGATCAAGGGGGAGCTTTTGAAGGAAATGAACACTCTTCTACAAGAGATACCACTAACTTAGGGGGAGAGTCTAGCAGGAGCAATCTACCACCTGTTAGAAAATGGACAAAGGATCATACTGAAGATTTGATTATTGGTGATCCAAATAGCGGTGTTCGAACTAGAAGATCAATTCAAAATGAATGCTTGTACAGTTATTTTCTCTTAAAGAATGAACCTAAGAAGGTTGAAGAAGCCTTACAGGATCCTGATTGGGTAATAGCAATGCAGGAAGAATTGAATGAGTTTGAGAGGAACAAAGTTTGGAAACTGGTACCAAGACCTAAAGATAGATCTATTGTTGGTGCTAAATGGGTTTTCAGAAACAAGCTAGACGAATCTGGTATGATTGTAAGAAACAAAGCAAGACTGGTGGCCAAGGGTTATTCTCAGGAAGAAGGAATTGACTATGATGAAACCTTTGCACCTGTAGCAAGATTGGAGGCAATCAGAATGTTTCTTACATTTGCAGCTCATTCAAAATTCAAGGTATACCAGATGGATGTAAAGAGTGCTTTTCTAAATGGTAAACTTGATGAGGAAGTGTATGTGGAACAACCACCTGGTTTTGTTGATCCAAAGTTTCCAAATCATGTCTACAAACTTGACAAGGCACTCTATGGACTAAAGCAGGCACCAATAGCATGGTATGAGAATTTGTCTAAATTTCTTCTTGAAAATGGCTTCACAAGAGGTACAATTGACAAAAATTTATTCTTTAGAAAGATAAAAGCTGATTTGATTTTAGTTCAAGTTTATGTTGATGATATTATATTTGGTTCTACTAATGAAAAGTTATGTGCTAAGTTTAGCAAGCTTATGCAGTCTAAGTATCAGATGTGCATGATGGGTGAACTAAATTACTTTTTAGGCTTGCAAGTCAAACAGACTGAGACTGGTATTTTCATTAATCAGTCAAAGTATATCAAAGATCTTTTAAAAAGGCTTGACTTTCAAAATTGAGCAATTGCAAAGACACCCATGGCAACAACCACTAAGCTAGACTCTGATCCTAAGGGAAAGAGTGTTGATAACACTAGCTATAGAGGCATGATAGGTTCACTGTTATATCTAACTGCAAGTAGACCTGATATAATGTTCTCTACCTATTTATGTGCTAGATTCCAAAGTGATCCTAAGGAATCTCATTTAATTGCTGTGAAGAGAATTTTTAGATATCTCAAGGGAACTCTAAATCTTGGTTTGTGGTATCCAAGAGAATCTGATTTCTCCCTAATTGGCTATTCAGACTCTGATTATGCAGGGTGTAAAATAGACAGGAAAAGCACTACAGGTACATGTCAATTCTTGGGAAACAGATTGATTTCTTGGGCAAGCAAGAAGCAGCAATTAGTTTCAACCTCAACTGTAGAAGATGAATACATTGCAGCAGGCAGTTGTTGTGCTTAACTCCTTTGGATAAGAAATCAGTTGATGGATTATGGTATGACACTTAGTAATATTCCTATGTTTTGTGATAATACTAGTGCTATCAAAATTGTAGAAAATCTAGTTCAACATTCAAGGACTAAACACATTGATGTCAGGTATCATTTTATTAGAGAACATATTGAAAATGGTATTGTGGAACTTCATTTTGTTCCTACTGACAAACAGCTTGCAGATATTCTAACTAAACCACTTGATGAGGCTACATTCATTAGATTGATTAGTGAGTTAGGAATGTTAAATTTTTAGACCTTTAACATCTGCATAAGTAGCAAGGTATGTTGTTTCAGCTTATAGACTTGATATTTTTGTCAGGATCTATACTTGATTGTTAAATGCTTAAGCTATAACACTTTACTTTGATAAATTACAGTATGATAGACTTGTTAATAAACATCAGGATTGCTATCAGTATGCTGACATCATCAGTATTGACATCAGGATTGTATCGTCAGTATCGGGATTGTGAAATTTATGTGTCTTACTGTTTTAAATTCTGAAGTTCATGTTATTTAGTGGTTCAATTCTGAGTTTTGTTAAAGTCTATGTTAGCAAGTTTTATCACATGCATACTGATAATTTATATCATTATTCAGATCAGTCGATAAACAATGATAGACAAGCAGATAATAAGAAAACTTGTATTTTCATTAATCAAAAGCATTACATACATGGAAATGAAATACAATTCTTCTTTTTGTCTAACCACTACTGATAATTCTATTCTTGTCTAAAGTTGTTGCTGCTTCAATCCTCAATGATCGACTTCAGGACAAGGAGCATCTCAAGATTGGATTTCTTGTCTGGGCGACTTGAATGAAAGCAGCTGAATCATCTTCATGCTTATTGAAGAAGATGAATAGCATCTCCATCAAAATTAACCTCAGACTCTTCACCAAATTCTTCATCCTCAAGGTGTGAAGAGATTAGAGGAGGATTGTATCCACTAGTAGATGTTTTAGAGGAGATTTATGGAAATCATTTGGGTTAAGACCAACCATATCTGACTCAATGAGAAAAGTCATCTTTTCTAAGAGATAGTTTACTTGCTCCTAATCATCAAGAGTAAAGAACTTCTCAGTGGTAATGAACCAAAAGCTAGGGTTCATATGAAGATTTGGGTTGGAAGTCATGATGGAAAGAGAAAAGAATGAAAAGGTTTTGGAGAATGGCATAAGACGTCGGTTTCTTTTATAGAAAGACGTGGGAAGCTGAACAGTCATTTGGGAGATATCAATGCATTCAGTCATAATTATGTGTGACTATATTTCTTGTATTTTCAAGAAATATTGAATGAATCTAACCTATTGATTTTGTTCAGATTTTATTTATTTATTTCTTTTACAGGTAAAAGAAAATGCCATGTGGAAACTTCATTTAGTCTCTGGAATCATGATGATATTGATCAGGAATACAAGTGTGTTCACATCAGGATTAGTAATTCTTTTTATTCAGAAATCACATTGAATCGTGTGATTATCCTGATGAGAAGATCACATCAGGAAAAGGAAGCTGATAAGTATTGATTTTTATCTTGATTTTACCTTGATTTAATTTACTTGAAATTAATTTTGGATTTTATTTTCCAAAAGTCGTGGGTAACTGCATTTTTCAGGGACTGACACCTGTCAACCTACGTGTCAACGTGGGATAATGGGTCTGAAGGATTTTTGAAATATAATTATTTTGACACTCTAATCGTGTAATTGCTTTCTCTAATTTCATTCTCTAAAGCAAAAACACTCTCGAGTTCTCAAAATCTCTAATCAATTTCAAAGATTTCTTAAGTTCTTTTCAGATCAAAATGGCAACTCAATGAAGACTACCCAAATCAGTAGCTTTCAAGTTTGGTGACTTTGATTTTATGATGAACAATCATGTTGCAGCTATCACCAACAAGGAAGGGGTGTCAACTGATTTTCACCCGATAATGGACTTTATGGCGAAATGATCATTAAGCTATGCCTTGACAGCATCTCCACAAATTAATCAAGTAGCTGTTTCACAAGCTTGGGAGAATGTTGAGGTAATTGACTCTACTCAGAGTCAATCAGGTAAGATTGTTCTACACTTAGGACAAGACTCATTTGATCTTACTGAATCTGTTGTTAATTCAGTACTTCGCTTACCTGTTAGTACGAATTTTGAGAATGTACCATATGATGATGATATGAGAACTATGTTATCTAAATTAGGTTATGATGGACCTCTAGATAACATGAGCCAGTTAAATAGATCCTTTCTTAGGAAAGAATGGTCTTTCTTCTTTGATCAAATTGCTAAATGTTTTACTGGTAAATGTAGTTATTTTCAACAAATTGCTGTTGTTACATCACATATTGCATATGGCTTGCTTTATAACAGAGTAATTAATTTTGGTCACATTATCTTAAATCAGATGTGTATTAAACTTGGGACAAGTGATCATGACAGGAATATGGTTTATTATCACAGATTCATGCAACTGTTTATTAACCATTTCATTCATGATATTGAAGCTAGATTTGGTAGAGAATATTGTGTTTCTTCTTATGTACAACAAAAGAGAATTTTCTCTAACATTACAAAGAAGGACAATGAAAAGAATCTAGATGAAATACCTGCATTACACCATGTTCAGGTACTTCTAAGAACTCATCTTCCTACTATCTATAATTCTTCTTTCTTTGGTGGTGAAATGACTCAGGAATCTCAGTTGGAGGAGAACCCCCCTGTGTCTACCCAAGAAGCCAAAAACATTACAGTCTCTGAAACAATTCTAGAATCAAACTTTGATCCACAACCTATTGTTTCAAAGAAGCCAACCTCTGGTGTTTCTCAAAAGACATCAGTTGTAAGGAAGAGAAGATTTGTCATTTCAAGTAGTAGTTCTAGTGAAGATGATGATAATATATCTCTTGCTGAGAGAGCAGAATTGAAGGCTGCAATTCAACTTTCTAAGCTAGGACAAAGAGATTGAACACCTAGTCACAGCCAGGCTGCAGTCTCCCAAAAGGCTGTAGTTCTAAAAAAGGGAAAATAGTTACTGGATACTGTCTCTCAAAAGACTTTGTCTATTGAAAAAAGATCTCATCCCAAGATCACATCTGTGTCTACACCTCTTGAGTCTTCTCAAGACAAATCTGTTGCTCACTATACTAGGAGAACAAGGAGAAAGATTCATTTGTCACCTACACACACAGTGTCAAGTCCAACTAACATTATGCAGGTCTCTACAAATAAGGCTATATCCAAGTCAGTATCTGACATGAGAGATCTGGATCTTAATTCTTCATGGGAAACTACATTGACATACAGACTGGCTATGGAACTTATTTCTCTAAAAGTGAAGCTTTCCAGGCCTGTTCTAGATTTTCTAACTAAAAGAGTTCCTAAACTTTCATTTCCTGAAGAATATGGACTGTTACATCAAAGACTTGATTTAATGAAGACGTACTTCTATGTATCAGTCAGAAAGGAATTGCACAAGAAATTTGGACTTCCTAAGCATGTTGCACTTCAATCACTTCATGCATATCTATTTGACAAGGATGTCATTGTTGAAGATGCTTCAGCTCAAGGTGAACAAGAGGAGGTAGTTGATAGAGGGAAGCAGTCAACAGAAGATACTATTGCACCAGTGGTGAATAGTGAAATAGATCAGATCACAGTCACTGCAACACAAGAACCATCTAGTCAGAGGTTGGATGACTCAGGAACTGTGATGGCTGATGCTGGAAGGTCTTCTGTGATGACTGAGATTGCAAGTGAGAGACCCTATGATATGGGAGGAATGACTTTGATTGATTTTCCTGAAGATCAAACCAATATTGTTCTTTCAGAGTCTATCCACCTTGAAGGTGTGTCTCAGCAACCAACACTTAAAGACGGTGACATACTAGCGATAATGTCTAATGAAGTATTACTGAAGACATCAGAGTCTAGTGTAAAACCTGAAAGTGGTATACTGGAGCCTGTAGTTTCTGGAAAGAAAGTAGATGTTTGTAAGGGTTCAGAGACTATAGCAGCTCACTCCTTGGAGAAAACCTCAAGCCCCATGCCATATGAGGAACCCTCTCTCCATGTGAGTTCAGGTATAAAAACTTCTTCTAACCCCTATTTTTCTGTAGGTCATGAGAGCACTTATCCAAATTTGAGTGATACACTTGAAAAGATGGATATAGATCCACACACAGAGAGGCTGGCTCCTGACCAGGCAAAAAGAGAGGTATAAAGAGTGTTAACTTTAGATAGTCAAAGTGAGAATGAGGGTATGGATGATCAACTCCATAGTGAGGGAGAGAAAATTAGGAAACCACCATCGTTTGATTTTTGGGATCAGGTTTTTCCTAAATCTTGGTCTGAAAATCTTGGTATGGATGCTGGTACTTATTCTTTTATCAAGATGTATGAGAAGCATGACTTAGCACATCACAATGCAAAGCCAGAAGTTAAAGCTCAGAAACAGAAAGAAAGGCTTGCAGGAATCATTAACAGAAGAGGTGAAAGGCTAAGACAAACTTCTACTCAACTAGTACCAGAAGATATTCCTAATGATCCTAGTATTCCTTTGTATGTACTTCCGATTTCAGCTAGAATTGAGACATCAACAGTATCTGATAAATCTAAGGAGGAGTCGGGATTTGTAGATGTTAGTACACAGAATAATGGTGAAGGACAGGATGATCATACTTCAGCTCCAGATCAGAAGGATGAAGATGTTTGTACTTCTAATCAAGTATTATTACTTGAATATCATTCTAAACAGGCAACTTCTTCTACAAGACTTGACAGTTCTTTCTGCGTCTGAATCTGAAGATACAACAAGCACTTCCAACATTGAAGCCAATTCTGAAATTTTACGAAACATTCAGAAATCTCAAAGTGATATTCAATCGAGACTTCAAATTCTTGAAGAAAATCAAGTCACTATTATGGACAATCAAGCAGTTCTGATGAATCTCATTTGTTCTGTTACTAAATCTCTTGGAATTAATGTAGTTGATGTCAAAAAGGGGGAGATAAAGACAATTCAGAAACAACAACAGACTGGGGGAGATAAACAGACTGGGAGCAGAATTAAGGGTGACAGAGTTGGTAAATTTCATCATGGAAGTGGTAAAGGAACATAAGCATCAAATAGTTGAATTCTTTCTTCTAAGTACTGGATACATGTCTACATCTGAAGAAGGAGGTACTTAACTTCATGATCTTAAATTCAAAAATTCTATTCTAGTTGTATTGTTATATGTTTTGACATCAACAACTTAGATTTATGCTTCAGATTCTAAAGCATAAATAGGGGGAGATTGTTAGGAATAATTCATAAGTTGTGATGTTGAGAATAGAATTTTACTAATACTTCTTGTATATCCCGATCTTATAAAGGATTTAGCACTTTGTATATGATATATGTGTTAGACAGTAATATGTGGAGGTTAGTCAGGAACAGTGCGTCAGAGACTACATTTCAGGAACTAAGAGCAGATCCTGATACAGTAAGTCAGATCCTGATCAAATACTGATGGGATGATCAGATCCTGATGCAATGGGAAATCCTGATATCAGTCGTGTTACTGATGATGTCATTATGGATGCTACAGAAATTGGCAAGTGCTATAAAACAGGATCGTTGTTTTGAAAAACAAGCAAGAAGATATTGTGAAGGAAACGAATTCTCTATTGATGGAAACTATCAACTGGACGACATAACATTGTCATAGATAGATTATAATTCTGTTATTAGTTGATAGGTAGCATTATAAATACTCTCTCTATATTATTGTAAAAAGAGCGGAATTGAGAATTATAGAGTGCATATCGTGTGAAGCTCTGTATAAGGTTTGTATTCGAGAGTTCGAAACAAACAGAGAGAGAGATTTGTATTGTCAGCAGCTGCTAAAGGTATTGTACACCTTTGGTAGAGTTTGTATTTGATTTATTTTAATACAAACAAAGTTTGATTCATTCGTTTGTTCTTGTTCATCTAATCAAGCAAAAATCAAACACGATTATATAACTTGTATTCAACCCTCCCTTCTACAAGTTATTCGAGTTAATAATAATACTCCTAGAGCTAGTTTAGAATTTCCAGTAATTACTGAGTTGCAGAATAGGGAGTTAACAGCAGAATTATCTTTCGAGGAGTTCACAGTGGCGGTAAAACAGATACACCCTGAGAAGGCTGCTGGGCCAGATGGCTATAGTCCAGCATTTTTTCAACACTTTTGGGGTTTAGTTGGTAAATAAGTATTTGATTGTTGTAAGAAGTGGCTTGATGATAATGTTTTTTCGGCAGAACTCAATAGCACGAATTTAGTGCTCATCCCTAAAAAAGATAATGTGGAGAAGCTTACAGATGTTCGCCCAATAGCTCTGTGCAATGTGGTGTACAAAATCTTGGCAAAGGTGTTAGCAAATTGGTTAAAGTGTATCCTCCCTGACATTATATCGGAGAATCAGTCGGCGTTTGTCCCTGATAACGTGTTAATTGCTTTTGAAATGATCCATTTTATGAAGAGAAGAAAAGGGAGTCAAGAAGGGGAGGTGGCTTTGAAGCTAGATATTAGCAAGGCTTATGACCGAGTGAATTGGAACTATCTTTGGCATAGGTTGAGAACTATGGGATTTAGTGAAAAATGGGTGAGATGGATCAAGCTGTGCGTCACAACTGTGTATTATACGGTAGGAATGAACGGGTCGCAGATGGGACCTATATATCCGAGTAGGGGCTTAAGACAGGGCGACCCACTTTCACCCTATCTTTTTCTCTTCCGTGTGGAGGGTTTGTCTCACTCGATCAATGCTGCAGTAAGTAACGGAGACATTAATGGCTGTCGTATTAGTGCAAATGCCCCAGCAGTGTCGCACTTATTATTTGCCGATGACAGTTTTTTGTTTTTTAAAGCTAAGGTGGAGGAAACGTGGGCTGTTAAGAGAGTGTTGCAGGAGTATGAACAGCAGTCGGGGCAAGCTGTTAATTTTAACAAATCAGGAATTTTCTTTAGCTCCAATGTTAGAAGGGACAAACAACATGAGCTATCTAGTATCTTGGGAGTTTAAAATGAGCTAAAAGATAGTAAATATATTGGATTACCATCTCTGATTGGTCGTTCAAAGAAGAAGGTCTTCAATTTTGTGAAGGAAAGAGTATGGAAGCGAGTACAAGGATGGAGTAATAGTAAACTATCTCGAGTTGGTAAAGCTGTTATGATAAAAAATGTGGCTCAATCTATTACTTCATACTGTATGTCGTGCTTTTTAATCCCTAAATCACTTGCTCAAGAGATTGAGAGAATTCTTAATGGATACTGGTGGAAGTCTGGTACAAATAGTGTAAGGCATAATGTAATGTAATATGTAATAGAGGACATATATAACTCAACTAGGATAAAAGATAAATAATATTAACTCTATACGGGGATCATGAAATTTGAAGAACAGGCATCAACAAAGATCAAGTCGCTGAAAGAAGTTCATTAACATGATCAAGCCTTAGTGACAGAATAAGATGTACAGATGATTCAGTTGAAGGGCCAAAAAGATTCCATGTATTTATATTATTTGAAGATACTGCTGCAGGCTAATCAATTGGAATGTAACGAAGGTGTGAAGATCAAGATCAGTGCTAATCATTTGTGAACCAGACCAGTGCACTAATTGTCAGCACATACGAGAAGGATCAACACATTAATTCATAGAAAGAATTGCCAAAGCCTATTTACGATCAAGGACAAACATAATATCTCAAGGTATTGTCAAAAATTAATTTACTCTGAAAATTAACTAAGTAACAGATTAATTTAATTATTTATAATAAATAATTAAATTAATCTGGTACTTGAACTATTTTCTGAGATGAATTAATTCAGCAGAATATTTGAAAAAGAAGAGAGAAGCCCAAAAGAAATAGCCAAAAATAGTAATACTATGCAAAGTTACTATGCGTAGTTACTATGCAAGATTACTATGCGCGGTTACTATGCACGGTTACTATGCAGGTACTGTGCAAATAGTGGTTACTGTGCAAATAGTGGTTACTGTGCAAATGGCGGTTACTGTGCAAATGGCAGTTACGGCTAGTGGGGCCCAAGGGGTTGTGGGAATAGTACAGCATAGTAACTTTCTATAATCTATAAATAGGCCTGCTGTATTTCATTTCAAAACACACCTCAACACACAACTCTCTATTCTCTCTCTTATATCTTCTCTGTGTAAGCTGTTAGACAGTCCATCTAGTAGGGAAGCCGGCTTAGCCCGCTTTCAGGAAGTATCGGGTAGAAGGTCCTCGTGCCTAAACTATCCTTAGGAGTGTTCTAGTTTTGAAGCTAATCCATTGGATTAGAAGTTGTAACACCCCTTCGAGTTTATTATCAATAAAGATATATTCTCGGAATTATTTTTTTTGGTAGTATCGTATTCAACCCCCCCTTCTACGATACTTCGGGACCTAACAATTGGTATCAAAGCAAACTTCTAGCATACAAGAAGTCTAAAGATCAAAACCATGGGAAGGAAGGATACAGGTGTGAAGATTCCAATGCTTGACAAAGATAATTACTTTCACTAGAAAGTAAAAACGCACCTTCATCTCTCAGCCATCGATGAAGGCTATGTAGATTGCATAGAGAACGGACCTCATGTTCCAATGAAGGCCAACTCTGGGATTGGTCAAGATGCTGGCACTGTAGCTGCTGGAAGGCCTATTCCAAAGAATCAAGCTGAGTACATAGATGAAGACTTGGAGGAGATTCACAAAAATAGGAAGACCATGAACATTTTGTTCAATGGAATCGATCAAGATATGTTTGATAATGTCATTAACTGCACCACTGCTAAGCAAGTGTGGGACATTATCCAAACCATTTGTGAAGGAACTGAGCAGGTCAGAGAGAACAAGATGCAACTCCTCATACAACAGTATGAACACTTCCACCATAATTCTGGTGAAAATTTAACAGATATATTCAGTAGATTTCAGAAACTACTGAATGGCCTGAAGTTGTATGGGAGAACATATGAAGTCAAAGACTCCAACTTAAAATTTCTGAGATCTCTTCCTAAGGAATGGAAGGCAGTTACAGTCTCGTTGAAAAACTCCCAAGACTATAAAAGTTTTACACTTGAGAGACTGTATGGCATCCTAAAAACATATGAGCTTGAAATGCAGCAAGATGAGGAAGTAGAAAAGAGCAAGAAGAAGAGTGGAGCTATAGCCTTAATGGCCAAAAAACCAACAATCCAAGGTGGTGGAAGAATGAAGAGTGTAGAAGCGACACCAAGTTCAAAAACTTGTGAAGGTGGAGCAGAAACTAACAAAGGTAAAATCAAGATGATTGAAGAACCTGATGCATTAAGTGAGGATGAAGCTGAAGATCTAGATGAGTATTTGGCATTTCTGTAAAAGATATTTTCGAAGCTAAGATTCAAGAAGAATCCAGCAGGAACCGGGCAATTCAAGAAAAACTATCAACCGAACAAGGATGTGGTTGAAAGATCAATGATCAAATGCTATAGCTGTGGAATTGCTGGTCACTTTGCCAATGAATGCAGAAAATCCAAAGCTGAGAAAGAGAAGAAACAGTTCGAGACTGTTGATTACAAAAAGAAATACTTTGATCTTCTCAAGCAAAAGGAAAGAGCATTTGTATCTAGAGATGATGATTGGGCAGCTGGAGGAGACTCAGATGCAGAAGAGGAGTTTGTCAATCTTGCACTCATGGCAAACGAAACTGATGAAGAGGCTAGTTCAGCAAGCAACCAGGTATACTCTACAAACCTAACTGAACTTTCCAAAGATGAATGTGATAATGTTGTTAATGAAATGTCTAATTAATTGTATAACATGTATGTCACATTAAAATTGCTTAACAAGGAGAACAAAAAGATTAAAGATCTTAATGCTAAGATAGGTGATATGAATACTCTGTTAGAGACTCAACTAATTGATTTTGAAACAATGAAAAGAGATTGCCAGGATGCTAAGAATGAGTTACTTGAGGCTCTGAAAAGAGAAAAGTGTTTAATAAAACAGTTAAAAGAGGAACAAGACTTAAATGCTAAGTGGAAGGGATCAAAGGCTAAAACTGAAGAAATTTATAATATACAAGGAGTTGATTCTTTTCATAAATTAGCAGAAGTAAAGTTAGGAGTTGATGGGGAGACTGCTTCAAACAGTGACTCAATGGATGTGGTATGTCCATTGAAGTTGGAACCTGTCAGCAAAGCAACCTTGATTAAACTAAATAATCAATATGGACCTGTCAGCAAAAATTTTGTAGTTGGAGAGTGCAGCAAAACCAAATCTATTGAACAAGGAAACATATGCCATTTATCCATCAAGAAATTGAAGGATAAATTAGAAAAGATAGAACAAAAGGCTAATGCTAAAAAGAAGAATAGAAATGGCAAAGTAGGAATTAACAAACACAGCAATTACACACATGATAAGTATGCTCCTAGGAAAAAATACGTAAAATGTGGTAGTGTTAATCATTTGTCTGTCAACTGTAAAACTGTTAAAGATGCTTCTGTGCCTAGTATGCCTATATCTGTGCCTATGCCTGCTATAAATGTTACACCTAACATGTTTGTCCAACCTACTCATGCATCTATTCAGTATGCTAACATGGCATTCATGCATAATCCATATTACAATACTTTTTACATGCCTCAGTTGCCATGGATGATGAATAACATGTTTGCACAGACTATGCCAAATTATACATCTAGTTTTAATGCATGTGAGCAAGTGAAACAACCTATTTTTCAGAAACCTACACCAAGAGTTAAGGTTGATTTAACTCAATCAGAACCCCTGGGTAGTAAGGGCTTGAAAAATAAGAAAAAGGCTAACAAGGCAGGACCCAAGAAAACTTAGGTACCAGAATCTTTGGTATCTGGACATTGGTTGTTCTAGGCATATGAATGGAGATTCTATCCTGATCACTAAGCTTGAGGAGAGAGCTGGCCCTAGCATTACCTTTGGAGACAACAGCAAAGGATATACTAGAGGATATGGCTTGATTTCACAAGGGAATGTTGTCATTGAAGAAGTAGCACTGGTTGATGGACTTAAGCATAACTTGCTAAGTGTCAGTCAATTGTGTGATAAAGGCCAGAATGTCTGGTTCACATCTGAAGCTTGTATCATTTTTAAGAATAGTGACAACAAGGTAGTGTTGACAGGAGATAGAAGAGGAAATGTGTACATTGCAGACTTCAATTCAACAAATGCAAACATGACTACATGTCTTCTCAGCAAGGAAAGTGTAGATGAAGGTTGGATTTGGCATAAAAGACTGTCACACTTGAGTTTTAAAGCAATGAATGAGTTGGTAAAGAAGGATTTGGTTAGAGGTATTCCAAAATTGGATTACTCCAAGGATGGATTGTGTGATGCATGCCAGAAAGGGAAGCAAAAGAAGGCCTCTTTCAAATCAATGTCAATGTCATCAATTGATCAACCCTTGCAACTACTTCACATGGATCTCTTTGGACCAGTCAATGTGTTGTCAATCTCAAAGAAGAAATATTGTCTTGTGATTATTGATGATTTCTCAAAATTCTCTTGGACATTCTTTCTGCACTCTAAGGTTGAGGCGGGTGAAGTCATTATAAATCACATCAAGATAGTCAACAACAATCCTCTACTCAAAGTAAGGAGAATTAGAAGTGACAACGGAACTGAGTTCAAGAATTCTATAATAAGAGAGTCTTGTGAAGAAGAAGGAATTATCCAAGAATTCTCTGCACCAAGAACTCCTCAACAAAATAATGTAGTGGAAAGAAAGAACAAAACTCTAATTGAAGCTGCAAGAACAATGCTTGAAGAGTCTAAGCTACCAACATACTTCTGGGCAGAAGTTATAAACACTGCATGCTACACTCAGAATATTTCTTTCGTCAATCAAGCAAAAGGCATGACACCTTATCAACTTTTCAAAGGCAAGAAACCAACAATCAACTTTCTGCATGTATTTGGATGCAAATGCTTTGTACTGAAAAATGATGGTGAGCATCTTGGAAAATTTGATTCAACGGCAGATGAAGATATCTTTGTTGGATACTCAGCTGGAAAATCCTACAGAGTCTACAACCTAAGACTAAACATTGTAATGGAGTCCATACATGTTGTCTTTGATGACAAGAAAATATCTGGTCTAGTAGATGAAGATTTTCATGAGTCTCTCTCATTTGAGAATGAGAGAAGTGGTGAAGAAAGTGAAGATGATGATGAAGAATGGAGATCAAATGGTGTGAGAAACAGACAAGGATCATCAGTTGAAGTGCAGAATGAACCACCTGTTGAAGATCGACTTACACCATCAGTTGGAAATCAAAGAGAAGCATATGTTGATGTTAGGTCCGATAAGATTGTAGAAGGGGGGGTTGAATACAATCTTTACCTTTTTATCGAAATTTGTTCTTTAAATAAAATTTGATAAAGACAAATTTATGTGCGGAATTATTTAACACAATTTTTCAAGTTGAATATAACTGTATATTAACTTGATGTGGTGTTACAAAATCAGTATAACAACTTATCAAGATGTTAATAACTAATTAGAAAATTCGACATGAACTTTTCTAATTTAGTTAATAATAATCAAGATAAGAACTAGGAAACTTAATTCGCTAGTAGTACAAGAATCACAAATAAACAAGTTCTAGCGGATAGAATATAACAAAGATGAAGAACTTGAATTTCTGGGAATTGTTTAAGCTTTGGTGTTCTTGAGAGAGAGAATTCTGCTCTGGATTTTATGTTTCTGCTGTGTTTTCTCCGTTATGACTTAATCTGGTCTGTTCTTTTATATATGTAACAGGTCTTGCTGGCTTTCTGTAGGATATTTAACTGCTCCAGCATGACTTAAACTGCTTCCAAGACTTGATTTTCCTTCATTAAGACTTACACAAACCTCCATTAAGACATAAAATGTGTCGGTATGACTTAACAGAAGTTCGGTAAGACTTACAACAGCTGGCAGAGGTCGGTAAGACTTAAATCAGGTCGATAAGACTTAAATCAGAAAAGCTTCTGTCGGTAAGACTTAAATTAAGTCATACCGAATTTTCCTTCTCCAAGACTTAATCCAATCTTCTTTCTTTAAGTCATATTGATCCATTTAATTAATTAATGATTAACTAATTCATATTTAATTGATACAATAATTAATTTAATTAATAAATAATTCTTCCAAAATTAATTCATTTAATTAAATCAACTAAATAATCTATATCAATTATAAATGAATTTAATTAAATCAATAAATAATTAATTTAATTCTTACAAACCACTAAAGGTAGTAAAGAATTACCACTGATTTGTGTTGACGTTCGATGTACTGTCTGGTTCATGAACGACTAACTTCAATGATGCTTCTTCACTTTTGACTTTAGGTTGTGGTTTGTTTCTTCTCTCAATTCTCTTGTACTGTAACTGATCTTCAAACTATCACTCGAAAAATCTCTGTCACTGTTCAAATGAATCCATTCACTTCAATGTACTGGGGCTTGATCAGATAACTGAATCGTCTTCCAGTGTATGACATCAAAACTATAGATTGACTTTTCTTCTTTCTTCTGACAGATAATACTTCTTGAGATTCCTGTGACAGTTCATATGTATATTTACTTATTACAATTTGGTTTAAGTTGATTAGGATCCTCTAACTACAAATAGGCTGAGTCATATGCCTTTCAATCTCCCCTTATTTGTTTGTTAGACAATAACAAGCAAATTCCTAGAGGATACCTCAACTAATCCAACTTAACCAAATGAAAGATAAAACTTTATATACTAAGTAAATATGAAAAAAAAGTTCTGGTTTATATTTAATATTTGCCAGATTCAAACATGAAAGATAAATACAAGATAGATGATCCTCTAGACTGATCATATGATATAAATTCCTATCAAGATTTATCTAGGCTCTAAAGATATAACATGTAGAGCAATTCTTTTTCTTCAGTTGTCTTCCCTTCTGAATTCTCCTTCTTCTGGTTCATCTGTGACTTGAAGTTTCATGTGTAGATCAGAATCCACAAGACGTTCTCTTCTTGATGACAATCCTTGAGGTAAGACTAAAGGAATTCCATGCTTCTTTCTCAGTTCACCTTGAAATTTCTTGTAATCTTTTATGTTCGTTTGTGCATAGGAACGAATGTGATCTGCAGCTATTACCTTTTCTTCATTCAAGTATCCATGATTTCTGAGAGCATATTCAGCATATACCAAGTGCTTTGCATGATGTTCGTATAACTCATCTGTCTGAAGATTGATTGAGTGAAGTACCTCTCCCTTAAGAAATTTTACTTGTGGAGGTTCCTTAATCACTTCTGGTCCAGCTCTTTCAGCAAATTCTTTGAACTTTTCATGTAACAATACACCTAGCTCAGAAGATGTTCTTACCTTAGGCCTAAGTACCCATATCTCTGTCAGTGATCTGTCATAAAAGAACTGAATAGATACTCTGAAAGTTCCAACTTTATGACAATCTAGAAATATTACCAGCTCATCAGATTTGGGTTCAAATGCAGTAGTTATCCTGATGACTTCTACCTGTAAGGCCTTTATATACATTTCATGAATTGGATTTGCCAGTTTGAATTCCTCGAGAATTTGTCCAAGACGACGATCTTCATAATCAGAACTCTGAGGTGAATCAATTGCTCTTTGAGCACGTTCCCATTTGTCACCGCTCTTTAGTCTGATATATGTTTTTCTCTTCTCAACATTTATAGCATGTAGTCGTTGTAATGCTTGCTGTTCAGCTTTCTGAAGTTCTTCATTTCGTGCAATTTGCTCTAATGATTTTTGAAGTTTTTCTTCTCTCATTTGCAAATTAGCTTCCCTTTGAGCAAATAATTCTTTAGATTCTTTCTCAGCTTGTTGAGCTTCAAATTCAGATATCACTGGTCCTTCATCTTCCCAGTGACTAAGATCAGGTTCAGGAAGTTCTTCACCTTGATCAGGAAATTCAAGATCAGCAAAAACATCGAAGTTATCCGGTTCACCCGTGTAATAATAACCTGTGTTCTTGTCTTGAATTTCTTCTTCAGTTTCTTCAACTACTTTCTTCCTCTTATCTTCACCTTGGTCAGATTTACCAGATTTTCCTTCTCCTCCCTCTCTTTCTTTAGATTTATCTTGTGACCCCTTTGATTTCTCCCCCTTAGTTGAGGAATCCTCTACAGATTTATCAGTTGCCCCAGCTTCAGGATCTTGTTCATCATCATCACCATCCTTGCTTGTAAAGAATTCAATTTCTTCATTCGTAGGTTTGCGACTTTGACTTACAAGATTAAACAAATGTCATAACCCTTTAGCCTGGTGTGCATTTTGCTTTTCAATCTGGTCCAGACGAGAATCAGTAGATTCCTGATTGTGCTGTACCTCTGACTGTAGATTATCAACTTTCAAGGAAATCTCAGAAATTAACATGTCTTGAGCAACAGTAATATCTCCAGAGTCATCAAGTGCCTTTTCGTAACCCACAGGTCCCACCGTGATCGCCAACTGTTGACAGAGGTGGATGAAGAAGATTGCTCACCCACTTGTGCTCTAAGGATTTCTGTTTCAGCCTTGCTGACTGCAAGTTCTTTCTCTAAAGCAGTTATCATTTGTAATAATGAGAGAGTGTATGTGTTAGTGTGTGCGCTCACCTGACGTTCACTTTGAGATCCACTCACCTGAAGTGCATGTGTTTCACTCAATTTTATGGTATTCCTCACATCACTCCTCTCAGATTCCTTAGCTGCTTCCAGATTTGTACCTGCATGTAAAATCACCCTAGCCTCCTCTGGGAAGGTCAGTGGTGGTGCAATGGGAGTTCGCAAATCCCTGTCCTTAATCAAATCTACTTGAACATTTGAAATTGTTGACTGAATTGCTTCAGTAGTAGATTGATCAAGTTGCCTTCCACCTTCTCCAGTCGAAACTGCGAGTGGAAAATCCCTTGAGGGAGCCAGGAGTGTTTGTCCTGGGAGGGGAGATGATGGTTCTATTAAAGTTGGCTGAGAACCAAGATTTCCCTCTAAAGCCTGTGAAGACTCTTCTACCGTAACTATGGTAGGCACTGTCACATTTTCTACGTGCTCTCCTTGCAGTGTGTCCTGAGACTCATCTAAAGGTATGTCTTCCCCCATTATGAGTAATAGGGGAGGTGTGCTTGACTCACTACAAGGTGCCACGGCCCTATGGCGAATTTCAATAGAATGATCCTGTTGAGAAGATGATTCTAGTAACTGTGTAACGGCCATATCAACTTCCATATCCTGTTGGGAGGATAGAGACGGGCTTACAGTTGCCTCAGTTTGAGTTCTACTTTTCTTTTCTAAAGGCAGAGCTGTGGGTTCACTCATACTACCACTACTGATACGACTTCTTTTAACTTGCAATTTCTTTCTGGAGTGAAAAGATATGAGTTTTGTTGGTTGAGTGTTTGGCTCTACGACCTTGGTTAGAGGTTGTGGTACTACAACCCCTTGGTCAGACCTACCAACCACTTGGGTTCCAGAAATAGATTGAGAAGTAGTAGTTTGAGGAACAGAAGGCAATACCTGGTCAGCTGATTCCGCAACAGTCTCTGATAAGATGGGTTGATCTGATTCAGGTTCAGGGACAGATGCAGTTTCTTGCACTGGATGTTCAACAGCAAGTGCAGCTGGCTGAGGAACAATTTGCTGAGCAGGTTCAACTTGTTGATTGCCTTGATTTTCATTATCAACAAGTATGTTTTCCACTGGTGGTTCAGGGTTTTGTTCTGATTGTTCAGGTTCTGGTACAGGTTCAATAACCGGTAGTTGTATATAGTTTGACATGTATTGGGTGACAACTACAGGTATGTTTGTGAATTTAGGCTTGTTGCTGTACTCAGTGAACAATCTGGTAGTAGGTTTACCTGACGCCAGTGATTCTCCATTCAGGAATTGGGCTTGGTTTTCTAGTTCCACAAGATGATTAAAAATCAATGACAAGAATCTTGGATAATAACATGATACTTTATGTCCATTAACAAAATTCTTCTTTGCATTAATGATTCTTCTAACCATCGGAACACACAGTAGTCTGCCAAAATTAATTCTTCGGTTGTGTGCAACTGCATATCCAATATGCTGCAAGAAAGATGGTAATACCCCGAAGTTCCCTTTAGTAGAATTGGCAAAGACTCCACCTAATGTGTCAAACAGATAATCCCATTCCTGAACGAAGTTCTTTTTATTCCAGACAGTTTGATCAGGACTGTCTTGATAGAATACACCATTTAAAAAATTTATCAATTCTTGATCTGATGGTAATTCTTCGAAATTTTCAGTTGGAAAATTTAAGACCGTATTTATTGTATTTTCATTCACTGTGTACTGATTGTCTCCTACAGAGAAGACAAATGATCTGTTATCATTAGAAACGACAGCAGTAGTACACATGATTCGCAAAGGTTCAATCTTTAATGGAGCATCCAATCTCAAAGCATTACGAACCAGTGAATTTTCATTTAAAAACCGAATCCATGGTCGAAAACGTTCAACTGAACATTTTTCTGGATCAAAATAACCGAATAAATTATGTTTAATAATTTCAAATCGATCAGCCATTTTAATCAAGATTTAATTTCCTTGAAAATTTCAGATTTTACAAATTTTTAATTTAAAAATTAATTTTTCGAATTAATAATTAATTAAAAATTCGAAATAATTAAAAGTTCTTCAAAATTTCTGAAAAATTCACACAATGATCCTTGTATACACACAAACACACGTATATTTTTAGTTTTGCAAGAATCAAACTCAGATTTCCAGAAAAACAGATCTTAAGATCGATTTTTCGAAAATAAAAACTCTTAAAAATCGAACCAAAACTCGATTTTAAGCAATCAAACTGATGATAATCAAACAAGGAATCGATTAAACGAGTTTAGAGCTTGATTTCAGTTATATTCGAGTGAAAATCCGGCATGAATTCGATTAAGTGTGTGTATGTATCGTATGTATATCTGTGTGTACTCTAAGACTTAACTTGAGAGTATAACTTAATATGAGAATATGACTTAACATTCTAACTACTGAATATATATACTAAGTGTCGAATAAGACTTAAAAATATAACTATTAAGACTTAACTATATTAAGACATAACTGATATGTATATCGAATATGACTTAAAAAATATTCTATTATGACTTAATTAAAACTAAAACTAAATTAAGACTTAATATAAACAAGACTTAAAACTACATACAGACGAATAAGACTTAAAACAAACAGGACTTAAAATTATGTTAATACTCAGTAAGACTTAATATAAACACAACTAATTAAGACTTGAATTGGAATAAGACTTAAATTTAAAACTAAAAAGACTTAACTAATAAGTAATTAAGACTTAATTAAATATAGGTGATTAAGACTTAATATATACTGACTAGCGAATATGACTTAGATTTAAAATCTCGGTAAGACTTAACCTGTTTAAGTCATACCGATTTTAAATTAAGTCATATTGATTATTTTTCCTAATTTTAAGTCATATTAACTTTAAACAAACATTAAAAACACTATAAAATATACAATTAACTTATAAAAAATAATAAAAATATTATATAAAATTAAACAAATAATAAAAATAATTATACATACCATATGCTAACCTATTAACGAAAACAAAGCAATATTAACAGGACAAACATTACAAAACATATGATAAATTAATTAATAAAATAGAAATTAATATCTACAAATATTCTAAAAATACAGAAGTATGAAGTATTAAATAATATGAATAAACAAAGTGAAAAATAATTAAACAAGCAAGAAAACCAGATGGTAAAATAATTATACAAGTGATTTCAAACAACAAATATTCACAGAATAATCACTTGCAAAATTATTAAAGATCAAATTTCAGATATTAACAGTATTAATTACTAGGACTGTTTAACATACCCAATTCACTAACAATTCTAGTGAATGAGGATTCATTAAGCGAATTAGTAAAAATATCTGCAGTTTGATCTCCAGAGCCTACAAATAGTAGTTCCACTGTACCATTCATTACATGCTCTCTTATAAAATGATACCTTATGTCAATGTGCTTTGTCCTTGAGTGCTGCACAGGATTGCTTGCGATTGCTATGGCACTTGTATTATCACATAAAATAGGAATATTTTCCAATACAATGCCATAGTCCATTAATTGATTCCTTATCCATAAGATCTGAGCACAACAGCTTCCAGCAGCTATATATTCAGCTTCGGCTATAGAGTTGGAAACTGTTTCCTGTTTCTTACTGAACCAGGATACCAATCTTCCACCTAGGTATTGACAACTCCCAGATGTACTTTTCCTGTCTACAACACTTCCTGCATAGTCAGAATCTGTATATCCAATTAAAGTAAAACCAGTTTCATTAGGGTACCAGATGCCTAAATTAGGCGTACCCTTTAGATATCTTAAGATTCTTTTGACAGCAGTGAGATGGATTTCTTTAGGGTTCGCTTGGAACCTTGCACACAAGCATGTGGCAAACATTATATCTGGTCTACTAGCAGTTAGGTAAAGCAATGAGCCAATCAAACCTCTATAGCCTGTGATATCTACCTTGGCAGAACTTTCACATAAACCAATTTTGACAGCTATAGTTGATGGTGTCTTTGCTGATGAGCACTCCTCCATGTGATATTTCTTGAGGAGCTCCTTAATGTACTTGGATTGACAAATAAATATTCCATCTTGTCTCTGACTTATTTGTAATCCAAGAAAGAATTTCAGTTCTCCCATCATGCTCATTTCAAACCTACCCTGCATTAACTTAGAAAACTTCTTGCACAGAAGCTCATTAGTAGACCCAAATATAATATCGTCCACATAGACTTGGACTAGTATTATATCATTCTTATGTCTTTTAGTGAAGAGCGTTTTGTCTATGACACCTCTTATAAAACCATTTTCTAATAGAAATTCAGAGAGAGTGTCATACCATTTTCTTGGGGCTTGCTTAAGACCATAGATAGCTTTGTAAAGAAAGTAGACATAATCCAGATGATCTTGATCTTCAAAACCAGGAGGCTATTCTACATACACTTCTTCATCTAGCTTACCATTCAGAAAGGCACTCTTGACATCCATTTGATAAACTTTGAATCTTGAATAGGATGCATATGCCAAGAATATTCTGATGGCCTCAAGTCTTGCCACTGGAGCATAGGTCTCGTCATAATCAATGCCTTCAGCTTGAGAATAACCTTTAGCTACCAGTCTTGCTTTGTTTCTTATCACAGTGCCATCTTCATCTAGTTTGTTTCTGAATACCCATCTTGTGTCCACCACTTTTCTATCTTTAGGTCTGGGTACCAGCTTCCATACTTCTAGTTGCTTAAATTGATTGAGTTCATCTTGCATAGCAATCACCCAATCAGGATCAGATAGAGCTTCTTCTACTTTCTTAGGTTCCATGATAGACAGGAACCCAGAATAGTTACATTGATTCTGATAAGCTCTTCTTGTTTTCACACCAACATTTGGATCACCAAGAATCAGCTCAAAAGGATGAGCTCTATTCCAAACAGTTTGTCTGGGAAGAATTGATCTTGACGATTCACCTTGATCTTCAGTATGATGTTGAGTATGACTTGTTGACCCTTCATTATCTCCCCCTGAGTTTTTGCCAGTTTGACTTGTTGATGGTTCAAGAGTATCAGTGGTGTCTTGAAAGTTATCATTGTTTTCACCAGCATCACCTTGATCATTAACACCAACATTTGGATTATTATTATCAGCAACAACGTCAGGTTGATTGTCATCATCTGAATCTAAGTCTGACATATCATCAAACTTAAGCTTTTCAGATGGATCTTCATTTTGGATATTTGGGAGTTTTATGTCATCAAATGTAACATTGACACTTTCCAAGGTTTTCTGTTGATCAATAAGATACACCTTGTAGGCTCTTCTAGTATAACCAATAAATGTTGCTTCATGTGCTTTTTCTTCAAATTTACCACCTTGATCATCTCCTTCTTTCAGCACAAAGCATTTTGTCCCAAATACATGGAAGTACTTGAGAGTTGGTTTCTTGTCATGTAGAGCTTCATATGGTGTCTTCATTAAGCCTTTATTGATAAGTGTACGATTCTGGGTATAGCATGCAGTGTTGACAGCTTCAGCCCAAAAGCTCAATGGAAGCCTTGATTCACTTAGCATTGTACGTGCAGCTTCAATCAAGGTTCTATTCTTTCTTTCAACTACCCCATTTTGTTGAGGAGTTCTGGGAGCCGAGTACTGTCTAGTTATACCCTTTTCAGTGCAAAAGTCATTCAGAACTGCATTCTTGAATTCAGTTCAGTTGTCCGACCTTATAACTCTTACTGGACGATTAGAATCCAGCTCAATTAACTTAATGTGATCAACTACCAGTTGTGGAGTTTCATCTTTTGAGTTCAGAAATAGTACCCATGTGAATTTTGAGAAATCATCAAAAATCACTAGAGCATATCTTTTTCTTGACATAGACATCACACTAACTGGACCAAACAAATCCATATGGAGAAGTTGTAATGGTTCAGTTATTGATGATATGTTAGTGCTCCTGTGAGTTGCCCTTTTTAACTTCCCTTTTTGACAAGCATCACATAGACCTTCCTGTGTAAATTCAATCGAAGGTAAACCTCTCACCAACTCTCTTTTCACTAGAGAATTCATTGTTTTGAAGTTTAGGTGAGAAAGTCTCTTGTGCCATAACCAACTTTCATCAGTGGATGCCTTTGAATAAAAACATCTAATTTCTTCTGTGCTTCCAGAGTTCATATTGGCTATGTACAAGTTTCCTTTTCTTACTCCAGTCAACTGTGGCCTTTCATTTCTCTTGTGTGATATTAGACAATTCTTCTTGTTGAAATGAACTTCATAACCTTTGTCACAGAATTGACTAATACTGAGCAAATTGTGCTCAAGGCCGTTCACAAAAGAGACATCTTCAACGATAACATTTCCAGCTTCTAATCTGCCATATCCATCAGTTTTACCTTTGCTGTTATCTCCAAAGGTAACGACTGGGCCGGCCTTCTCCACCACATTTGTCAGCAGGGCTTTATCTCCGGTCATATGCCTTGAACATCCACCGTCCAGAATCCACATGACTCGATCAACCTGTTTCAAACCCTGCAATGACAAATTGGTTAGACTTTCTTCGGAACCCAAATTTGATTGGGTCCAGAGTACTTAAAGAATTGACCTTTATCAGGTAAAGCAACACTTTTTATCTTAACAACATTTTCTTCAGGTACTGGACATTTAACCGTGTAAACAGCTTTAACTTGTTTTGGTTTCAGCTTGGGTAACCATGTCTTCACCATATCCTGAGAAGGACTTGGAGTCCTAATCTTAGAATTAGGTGATTTTACAGTCCTGGATCTAACATGTTTATTTCTGCTCATATGCTGTCTAGGAACATTCTTATTAACACATGCATGATTACCGTTAAAGTAAGCAGACATTATATTAAAAGCACAAGACATACAATTAACAGCATCGCATTTCTTATGAGCAGTATCAATAACAGGAATAGCATGCATGGTAGATATGTTGTTGCATTTATTCATGTTGTTACTTCTACTACTAGTTTTCAAGGAACTAGTAGACTCACCAACTCTTTCTGCCTTTTTAAACACAGTCTTTCTATCTTTATCATTTTTAACAACTTGATTACTTTCTAAGACTACGCCATTAGCTAAATCCTCAATGCGCATCTCTTCCTTAATGATTAAAGATGTAGTATCCAAAGGTTCTGCTATGGATGTCTTAAAGAGTGGGTTACTAACACCCTTAAGCACTAATGGTATACCCCTATCTACAGCACTGACACGATTAGGGGTAATAATGCTTTTTCGACCAACAGCTTCATTATAGTCAAACCCAATACCCACGGTTTGATTAATAACTTGTTGGTTAAACAACTCTTTAGCCACTTTACATGAATTAGAAGTAGTACTTGCTCTTATTTCTAGCTCAGCTATTGTTTCACGTTGTTGAACCACTATCAACGCTAGAGACCTCTCAAGTTCTTTTAGAATTCTTATTTCTGATTTTTGTTTATCATGGCAATTTTGTACATCGTGTAATTCTGATAATTGATTACTAAGATCTGTAATTAACAAATTTAGCCTTTCAATCTCTCTATTAGCATTACCTAGTGTATCACTAAGTTGATAGATATATTGACTATCAGTACATGATACCTCAGATGAAGTACCACTGGAGTTATCAGATTTTGCCATCAGGGCAAGATTGCCATACTCTTCATCTTCAGAGTCTGTATCATCCCAACTCTTTCCAGCAGCCACATAGGCTTTACCTGTCTTCTTCTTCTCAGATCCAAAGTCTTTTCTTTGGTTTTGTTTTGGCTTCTGACATTCAGTAGCAAAATGTCCAAGTTCATTACAGTTGTAGCATCTAATTTTACTTCTTTCAACTGTTCCAGTTTTGTAACCTCCTCTGTTACTTGAGGATGAATAACCTCCTCACTGGAACCTGTTATAGTTAGATTTGTACCTGAACTTGGGATTCTTCCTGAATCTGAAGTTGCTGAATTTCCTTACCAACAAAGCCATGGACTCATCTTCCAACTGATCTAGTTCTTCTAATGAATAGAAGTCTCCTTCATCTGGACTAGCATTCGTTTGACCAACTTCAACTTCAAGCTTACCACTGTCAACATTACAAGGTTGAATAACTTTATCTTCCATTTCCTGTTTGTTCTCAACAATAAGAGCTGTAGAAGTATTAGCAACTCTTCCTTTTCCATAAATCTCCTTTTGTTGAGATTGTTCCAGTTCATAGGTTTTTAAAACACCAAAGAGTCTTTCTACAGTAATTTCACTTAGATTCCTAGACTCTCTGATAGCTGTAATTCTATGTTCTAGATGAACAGGCATTGACAGTAGAAATTTTCTGTTGATCTCTTTCTGAGTGTAGTACTTGCCATGCATCTGTAAATTGTTGACAAGTTTGTTATATCTTTCAAACACATCTTGAATACTTTCATTGTATGCTGATCGAAAGTGTTCATACTCAGATGTCAGAATTTCTAGTCGATTCTCCCTAACTTCCTCTGTTCCTTCATTCACAGTTTCAATGGTTTCCCACATTTGCTTTGCAGTTTTGCAGTTAATCACATGACTGTACATTACAGAGTCTAGAGAGTCTATTAAGATCAGTCTTAAATTAATGTCAAGTCCAGCTTCCTCTCTTTCAGCAAGAGTGTAATCAGAAGAGTCTTTGTGTACATACCTTGCAGGGGAAATAACTTTTCCATCAGTAACAACTTCAGGAATTATTCCAAAAGGTATTATAGGTCCTTCTGATAAGACTTTCATGTATTTAGGATTTGCAACCTCGAGGAACATTAACATTTTGTTTTTCCACATATCATAACTGTTTTTGTCATATATGGGAATTTTCACAGTTCCAACTTTAGAAGACATGATGAATTTTTTAAGAGAGTTAAAAAATTCGGGGATGATTTTTAATCGAGTAAAATGGGATCTTTGATTTGTGTATCAATCAATCAGCTCTGATACCAATTGTTAGGTCCGATAAGATTGTAGAAGGGGGGGTTGAATACAATCTTTACCTTTTTATCGAAATTTGTTCTTTAAATAAAATTTGATAAAGACAAATTTATGTGCGAAATTATTTAACACAATTTTTCAAGTTGAATATAACTGTATATTAACTTGATGTGGTGTTACAACATCAGTATAACAACTTATCAGGATGTTAATAACTAATTAGAAAATTCGACATGAACTTTTCTAATTTAGTTAATAATAATCAAGATAAGAACTAGGAAACTTAATTCGCTAGTAGTACAAGAATCACAAATAAACAAGTTCTAGCGGATAGAATATAACAAAGATGAAGAACTTGAATTTCTGGGAATTGTTTAAGCTTTGGTGTTCTTGGTGTTCTTGAGAGAGAGAATTCTGCTCTGGATTTTATGTTTCTGCTGTGTTTTCTCCGTTATGACTTAATCTGGTCTGTTCTGTTCTTTTATATATGTAACAGGTCTTGCTGGCTTTCTGTAGGATATTTAACTACTCCAGCATGACTTAAACTGCTTCCAAGACTTGATTTTCCTTCATTAAGACTTACACAAACCTCCATTAAGACATAAAATATGTCGGTATGACTTAACAGAAGTTCGGTAAGACTTACAACAGCTGACAGAGGTCGGTAAGACTTAAATCAGGTCGGTAAGACTTAAATCAGAAAAGCTTCTGTCGGTAAGACTTAAATTAAGTCATACCGAATTTTCCTTCTCCAAGACTTAATCCAATCTTCTTTCTTTAAGTCATATTGATCCATTTAATTAATTAATGATTAACTAATTCATATTTAATTGATACAATAATTAATTTAATTAATAAATTAATTCTTCCAGAATTAATTCATTTAATTAAATCAACTAAATAATCTATATAAATTATAAATGAATTTAATTAAATCAATAAATAATTAATTTAATTCTTACAAACCACTAAAGGTAGTAAAGAATTACCACTGATTTGTGTTGACGTTCGATGTACTGTCTGGTTCATGAACGACTAACTTCAATGATGCTTCTTCACTTTTGACTTTAGGTTGTGGTTTGTTTCTTCTCTCAATTCTCTTGTACTGTAACTGATCTTCAAACTATCACTCGAAAAATCTCTGTCACTGTTCAAATGAATCCATTCACTTCAATGTACTGGGGCTTGATCAGATAACTGAATCGTCTTCCAGTGTATGACATCAAAACTATAGATTGACTTTTCTTCTTTCTTCTGACAGATAATACTTCTTGAGATTCCTGTGACAGTTCATATGTATATTTACTTATTACAATTTGGTTTAAGTTGATTAGGATCCTCCAACTACAAATAGGCTGAGTCATATGCCTTTCAGTTGATGAATTTGTAAGAACTCCATCAATCTCGAGGGCCATACACTCAGGGGGAGTTTCTCACAGTCAAAACTCAACAACAAGCCACAATGATCAACACAGAGAAAATGAAGCCACTTCATCAAGGTCAAACTTACCACCACAAAGAAAATGGACCATGGACCAGGGATCATCCATTTGAGCTTATCATTTGAGATCCTAATGCAAAGCTCCAAACCAGAAGAGCAACTCAAGAAGAGTGCTTGTATAACAGTTTCTATCCAAAGAGGAACCTAAGAGAGTTGAAGATGCTCTTCTGGATCTAGACTGGGTTTTAGCAATGCAAGAAGAGCTAAACCAGTTTGAAAGAAATGAAGTATGGAAACTTGTACCCAAACCTAAAGACAAATCAGTGATTGGCACTAAGTGGGTATTCAAGAACAAGATGGATGAGAATGGCATTGTCAAAAGGAATAAAGCTAGATTAGTGGTTAAAAGCTATTGTCAAGAGGAAGGAATTGACTTTGAAGAAACCTTTGCACCAGTGGCAAGGTTAGAAGCAATAAGGATCTTCCTGGCCTATGCAACGCATGCCAATTTCAAAGTCTATCAAATGGATGTCAAGAGTGCATTTTTGAATGGTATTCTGGAGGAGGAGGTGTATGTTAGTCAACCGCCTGGTTTTGAAGATCCAGACTTTCCAGAATATGTGTTCTTTCTACTCAAAGCACTCTATGGCCTGAAGCAAGCACCTAGAGCCTGGTATGACACACTCTCACAGTTCTTTATAGAGAATCACTTCATTCGAGGTACTATTGATAAAACTCTCTTTTATAGAAATGTCAATGGCTCTATGATACTTGTCCAAATTTATGTAGATGATATAATATTTGGGTCTACAGATGAGAAACTTTGCAAGAGATTTTCCAAACTCATGCAAAGTAGATATGAAATGAGTATGATGGGTGAATTAACTTATTTTCTTGGTTTACAAGTTAAACAAGTGAATGAGGAAATTTTTATAAGTCAAACAAAATGCATTTATGATCTTTTAAAAAGGTTTGATTTAGCAGATTTCTCTTCTGCAGAAACACCCATGGCCACTGCCACTAAGCCTGAACTGAATACTAAGGAAAAGAAGGTGGACATGACAAGCTATAGGGGCATAGTTGGATCTCTTTTATACTTAATAGCTAGTAGACCTGATATTATGTTTGCTACATGTTTATGTGCTAGATTTCAAGCTGATCCTAGGGAATCTCACTTAGTAGGTATTAAAAGGATTTTCAGATATCTCAAGGGAACACCAAACCTTGGCATTTGGTACCCTAGAGATTCTGGTTTTGATCTAATTGGTTACTCAGATTGTAACGCCCCGACTTCCCAATACTGAAAATATACTTTTAATAATAAAATATACTTTGATACAGGGGAATTTTAGAAAATTTCGGCATGAAGTATTTGTAAATTGGACTATCCACCTGTAATTCAAACCAACCCAAATTCCATTTAACAAATAAATTAAAACTTAATACACCAACGATTCCTCACCGAGGATCAATTCCAGGTTATGGTATGAAACAAGAATCTAACTAATACAAATTATTACAACTTCTATCTCAACTCTAAATACAAAATACTGTACCATCTAATCCGTATCTCAACCCAATCTGTGCTTACTCACTCTGGCCTTGAATTCTATCATGAAAAGAACGCCTCATCGCTCTCATTCGCAGTGATAAATGTAGTAGATCATCTTTAAACCTAACTACAAAGGGTTAGGTAAAACAAAGCAAGAGTGAGCCAAAGAACGCTCAGCAAGTGCATATTATAGTGAACAACGATTTTACAATATTTCATTAATGAACAATATCAATGATCAAACTAACTCAAGGGAATAACTAAATTTCTATCATAGCATAAAACTTTCCATTTTTCTTTAAATCATAACCTTTTTCTCAAAAACGTTTCTTTCCATCAAACATACTTTTCATAAAACTTTTTTTTAAAAAACATTTAAGTTGATTGTATTAATATCCTGACTACGAACAATACGGGTGATCAGCCACGTAAAGTCCCTCTTCCTTTGAAATTAGGTTCCCAATTAGGCAACACATTGGCCTTTAATGCTGGACTAGGAACTCCCCCAGCCTCTTACGCTAAAAAAAATGCTGGACTGGGCACTCCCCCAGCCTATTACGCCTCCAATATGAAGGAATCCTTTGAAAATATTTTGACGGAATCCCCCACAATAAAATCTTTAAAATCTTTTAAGCATTTAATTTTTAAGTCCTTTATACTCACTGATAACAGATCAGCACAGTATAAAGAATTTTAGAAACGTCTTTAATTAATTAAGCCATTTTCATTATCAATTATTAAAGACTGAGGGTCAGGGAAGCAATTGATATAAGGAGTTATAAACAGCAAAACAATAAGAATTGAACTGAGCACGGTATAGTACAGCAAAACAGAATCATATATGCACAAGGAAACAATAATCAATTAAGGAACAGAGCAATTATTCAGGTTCTAGAATTGAACAACAATTTATAAGGAAAATTATGAAATAAAGGAATATGAAGTTCAACCGTAAATTAGAGTAACTGCACAAGGTATGACCATTCATTTAAAAGGTTACCAATTGATATAATTTTCATGGCAGAATTCGAACTTACGTAAAAGATTTGAATAGTTTAAAATAAAGATTTAAGAAATTCTCAATTACTCAAATCTCACTCTTGTCGGCTAAGCACTCATAGATTTCAGCTGCCAGAACCGGCATGACAATAATGAGTTTGAATAAATAAGAAGATCTCAATTCATTCTCGATTTAAACCGTCAATGAGCAACACATGCCTCAATGACAATCTAAACCTCGAATTAGTTTACAACAATTTGAAGAAAAAATTTCTTTAAAGAATATTAATAAAGACGAGAAATGTTGATATAAAATAATTTTAGAAGAAATCAACACCTGAACAATAGGTGAGGAAAATAAACAATGATAGAATAATTTGAGAATGATTGTTTGTAAATTAATAGAAGAAGAATGTCATTGGGAATAAAATAAAGGATAAAGATACTAGCAAAATGGTTTGAAAGGAATATCGTATAATTAACAGACAGGTTCACATTATTCAGAATCAAAATGAAGAGTATAATCGTTTGCAAAAAGGGATATCGAAAGAACAAATAATAACACAGAAGGTTTCACATCACTTGAACAATAAGTGAGGTATAGTAAACTTGCCTCAGTACATGAAGTTCCAACTCCAATATTTCAATCCTTTACTCACTTTACATTAATCTCTACTTCTTTATACTTTGACCTTTCTTCGATCATACATCCAACTTTCCTTTATCATTATCAGTCTCTACAAGCAACACCCTTGTCAATCCCGATAATTATTTTCATCCTTTATATTCCATCTACACATGCACTGGCTCTTAGCTGTCCTCCTATTCGTACCTATATACAGGTAAAATACTACTTCAGTACGCTTATAACCTTAATTGTCTGACTCCATACTACCCAAATGTGTCCTATACGCTTTACAACTTAGCACATATAGCACATATTAATCACATTCTCAAAATAGTATAGTGAAATCAAATAATCCACATAAGCATTTAGCTAGCATGTATTGCCAATTTATACTTATAACTTATAATACACATATAGCAATCGTATACAAGTAATTCTTTATCGAAATACTATAAGAATTATAAACTAATTCTAACAAAAATTGGACAGCACCCCCTCTATAATATGAATTAACCCGTCGAAAAATATCCGACCCAAACAAGAAATCAAGCAATCCTTTGCCTCAACATACTTCACAGTCATCTCAAACGATATTATTGTACCTCATTTGTACATCTCCGATAAATCATAATCAACACGCAATTTATGTATTTTACAATAGCGATTCAACATTGATAGTTTTCACTAATTAACCTTAACAAACTTATAACTTCGAATTAACACAACTATTACAATTTAACAAGTTCCGAAAAAATTCTACTAACTAGTATATATATGCAACTCTTAATCACTTAAGTAATTAATTATAACACTAACATAAGATCGTCAGCAACTTAACAATTTATATACATTAATCTCACATAATTCACCCTAATTATCAACTCGAAAATTTATTAAAATTCATAAACATACATACAACTCATATAACGAGCTTAAACAAAAATTTTATAATTTAGGGGTTCCCATCTTCGGGCTTCCTTCCACAAATTCCACCGATTTAATAATAACAAAACATCCATAACAGTAATACAGATTCGTAGCTCAGCACAACAAGGCTGTTGGCCTTCTATATCACAATTTGAAAGCAAATGGCCCCAAATATCACAGCTCAAAAACTTGGCCCCAAATATCACTCCATAACACAGTTGCGTGTAGCGTTTTGATTTTTTTCTTTTTTTTTTTTAAAAAACGATAATGCGTGTAGCGTTTTGGGGGCTAAAGAGAGATGAAACGCTAATTAATATAGCGTTAACTATTTTTTTGTTTTTTTTTAAAAACCAACTAGCAAAACGCTAGTTAAACTTTGGTTTTAAACTTCAAAACGCTAGTTAAACTTTGGTTGTGGTGGAAACGCCACTTTATGTGGCGTAATTTTATTTTATTTTTGATTTTTTTTATCTAAATATATACGATCGTTTTGAATATTTTTAAACCCAAAATGAAATTGTTGAACCCTAAAGGTTAACTGTTTAAACCCCGAGGGAATACTGATAATATTTAAAAAATTTAAATAAAAAAAACGTTTAAAAATCAGGATAAGTTAGGGTTTAGGGTCTAGGGTTGTAAACAACCCTAAAACCCAAACCCTAAACCCTAAGTTCGTATACGGTTTATTCGTCGTTCCGAATATTTCTAAAACCCAAAATGGAATCATTGAACCCCAAAAGTTAATTGTTGAACCCCTAAATTTAATTAAAATTGTTTTTTAAATTTAAAAATTTTAATTAAAAAATTGAATCCGGCGGCCTGATTTTTAAACGTTAACGCGTTTAAAAATCAGGATTAGTTAGGGTCTAGGGTTTACGGTTGTAAACAACCTTAAACCCCAAACCCTAAACCCTAAGTTCGTATACGGTTTATTCAGCATTCCGAATATATCTAAAACCCAAAATGGAAACATTGAATCCCAAAAGTTAATTGTTGAACCCCTAAATTTAATTAAATTGTAATTTTTAAATTAACAAAAATAAAATTTTAATAGAAAATTTGATTATAAATTTTTTAATATTGTTTGCAAATATAAATTTAGGAGAAAACAAAAAAAAAACACACCCCAAAACGCCACATGAAGTGGCGTTGTGGACTATAACAAAACTTAAACATTATAACGACTTAGAAAATTCGTAATTATAAATATTATTATTTAATAGTAAATGTGAAATTTATGGTGTGGATTTTTTTGATAGAATATATGTGATATCATGTTTACGTGCTTATATGATGATGTATATGTGAAATGTGGGTCCGTGTGATTTTATTTGAATTTTTGACGATTTAAATCTATTTAAATTATGCAATATTGATCTTTGAAAATTTTATAAAATAATCGGAGTATTTAAAAATCCCGAAATATTTTGTGTTATTATCGTTATGATATTATTTAGTTTTTAAAATTATTGGGAGAATTCTTTTGGGTGTTTAAGTATTTTAAAATGATTTTAAGAGCTTTATTGCATTTAAAGGGTCAAAACTTATCAAATTCATGTTTAATTCATTTTTGATCCTAAAAATATTTTAAAAATATGAGGATGGTGGTAATTTCATAAACTTTATTCTAGAATTTTTAAAATTATTTTCTGTTAATTTTCTGTTTAAATTCAATTTTGAAATGATTAAAAAAATTTAGATTTATAGTTGATTTTCAGCGTTGTGTAACTATAGAATTTGCCCTGTTTTCTTTTAATCAAAACCCGCAGTTGGCAATTATTTATTTTACTAATGGAGGACGCTGTCAAGGATCAAACACCTGCTGCCTCTGAGAGATCGTCGTCTAAACGCGAGAGACATGAAGCAGAGTTGAATCCTTCTCCTGCTTTTAAGAGGTTTATATATATTTTTTTATGTTAGATTTATGTTCAAATATATACGTGCTAACCGAGTGCAGTGACAACACACAAGATGAAGGGAAAGATACTGTCAAGTCTCCCGTGACAGAAACTTTGCCAAGCAATCAGATAGAATGTTCTAAAGTAGCTGTCAACAAGGATATGACAAAGAGAAGAGATAGAGAGAGAGAAAAAAAAGCTTATATTGATCATGAATCTCGTCCGATTCCCATGGCGGACAAGCTTTTGAGAGCCGGTATGAACGTCGCCAGATTCAATTTCTCTCACGTGGTTTACTTTTGCTAACCTATATCATATCATATCCTATGTGTCTGTCTGTGTCTTTCAATTTCTGTCATTCTTGCCTTTTATTTTATTTTTTCTTTTTCTGATTCAGAATATAACTAGTAATATTTACTGCTCATTGTTAAAATTTTATATCCTCTCATCATGTATATCAAATGTCCGGCTGATGAATTGGTCCACAGAAATCTCAACTCACAAGTCCCAAAGTTTTTGTATACGGAGGTCAACAATGTCTTCATTTCTGTTAGAACTAGATCAACAGTTAAGTTTCGTGGTTTAGTGATTTTCCTCTCGCGATGAGTCCGGTACGGTGGTGTAGGGGCGGCATGGTCGTCGGAGAAGCGGTGGTGGGATTGATGTTCATATCAGTATCCTAAATTTTAGTGCTTGTATTAATTATTTGTCTTAATTGTAGCTAATTTCGTATTTAAATTATTGTAACTCCTTTTAATTGATTATCTGATTTTCTTATTATTTGATGTCTTTGATTAAATGTTAGTTGAGTAATTGTCTCCCGTATTAATTGTTATTTGATTAAATTGATTTCCATATTAATTGTTAATTGTTTTCTTGTTTATCTGATTAATTTGATTCCCTAATTAATTGTTAACAGATTAATTGATTTATGTGGGTATTTGTGTATCGTTAAATGATGAAGTTATGTCATTTTATGTAATATTGACTTTTAATGGTAAAAATGGTATGTAG